>OZ004324.1:2500-1202500 GCA_963924455.1 Pelagia noctiluca | reverse complement strand
ATAACCACCACAAATTAGGGAATACCCCCAGGTCCCCGGCTCTCAAGCCATGCTGCCCGTTACTGCCTGATCAAAACGAGCTTTTAAGGTTGGTGACCATGCACACGTCCCACCGCGGAAAAGAAATGCGGTGAGAACTGAGGGGACAGCGAAAATGTCACCAGGAGGAAATAAAAAACAAGAAAGGTTAGGCAAAATTGACTAACTAGCTAAACAGAGCTCCTATTTACTATCTATCTTACGGCAATTCCCAGGGTAGGGAGGGAGGGTATTTCGACAGGTTGCCACCATGCTGCTAGTCTGCAAGCTTGTAGAGTTGACCGTTTCAGGGCAACGCCTTGTGCTTATGTGCCTACGAACCCCAACTGCTGACCATTGTTGAAACAGCAAGCATGCATCCTCTGACAATAACAATCAACCATAGCGTACCCGGGTGATTAACCTCGGTTCAAACTTGACGTTTAACCGTCAAATAAAAGGTCCATTAGTAAATAAATGAGGTTTTAGTACCTTCAACTTAGGCCCGAACTTAGGCCATATTTTTTTTTGCAAAATCCGGATAGTTCGATAACTCGCCGAAAGTCTTGAAGCTCTTAGCCATCCGCCCGCCATTGTTGCGGTGAAGAAGTTTTCTCATTCACTGTGAGTTATTTTGTGTGAAAATACACCAAATGAACCTAATACAACATTCATTACGATTACACATTCAGTTTAGTATTTCGTTGAGAATTTGCATCAATGCTAAGTAAAGGGTTAAGATTAGAAATTAAAAACCATTTAATAAACTTACCGAAATATTCCCTTTAGGTTCAACGACATCGTGGTCATGTAATAAATATTTTTCGTCTCGGTCAACCCTTTTGCTTTGTTTGGCTTTTATTCGTTCGTATTTGTTTCTCTGCGCACTTTCCTCCTTGTCTTTGAAAAACCTCTGAATCGCCTCCCTGATTTCTTGCTTCTGACTCTGGTTTTTCTCCTCGCCTTCTTTGAACTTTCGGATTTTCTCCTGTCTTCGGTTTTCACGACGCTCTGTGCCTAACCTAAAATATCAGATTAACAAGCTGAATGTGTTGGGTATAAATTTAAAGGGTTAGGATAGAAAGGGTTAGGGTAAATCGGCTACAGTAATATAAGAGATAAGGTTACGGTATATAGGTATGGGGTATTATTAGGGTTGAGGGTTAGGGTATTTAGAGTCAGTGTATACAGGGTTAAGATATATAAGGAAAAGGTACTTAAGGCTAGTGTATGTAGGTTTAGAACAGAGTGGGTTAGGAAAAACAGGGTTAGGATAAATCGGCTAAGGTATATGGATAGATAAGGTTAGGGTATATAGGGTTTGCGTTTGAGGGCCAGGGTGTATTGGGTTAAGATATATAGGGTTAGGGTGTATTGAAGTAGGGTATTTTGGGTATATAGGGCTGGGGTATATAGAGTTAAGGTATGCAGGGAAAGGGTATAGAGGGTTGGGGTGTTGCAAAAATAACAACTGACTTGGTCTGGACATCTTGGCATATTAAAGAAGCAGGGTTTAGTAAGGAAAGCCTGCAAGAAGGATTTTGCCAATAAAAGAATTAAGACCAGGCCTCTGAAAAATGGAATGACCATGTAGGAGTAGACACAGGACTACCAACTCTGATAGCAGAGGGACACCCCCAACACCGAGAGAGATGCAGATACATGTTCAACGAGTGGTGAAAGCTACTGAAATCAAAGTTAAGTAAGTCATTAGCCAACTTCAAAAGGAGATACAACACCATCCCATACAATGAGTGGTGATTTCTTAAGATATATAAAAGAAGGGCTCTAAAAACAACAGCATCAACATGGATGTTGTTTCTTAAAATTTTTCACTTTTGTAAATGAAAGCAGTGCTCAGACAAACACCAATAGCCCTCCTTCAAACTAAGAAGCCCCCCTAGAAGTCACCCATATCAAAGTGTGGGGAAAAAACTGAGACATGAAAGTCACACTACTGAACACACAACAATCCCCAACTGGGATAGCTTTGTTTTTCCTAACAAATAACTTCTTATTAGCTTTCCTAAAATTTTAAAACTCCCTCCCCCTCAAACCAATGTTGTTTACAAAAGGAACTTTATGAGACCACACCAAACACTAGCTGGATGTTATTAGGCAAGTTTTTGTTATCAGAAACACCATTGTAAAGGGGGGAGAGAAGGTGGTAAATGTAGGAAACTGTAAAAATCATGCAAGTGTTCCAAGAAATTTGGCGGAGATTGTACCCCTAATCCTTGAGGCCGGCCATTTTGGTATTTTTGTTGATATGAAACAGAGCCTTAGAAGCCCGAGAGTACAGCATCGTTTAAAGTGACTTACCTTCGAGAAATCTCACGACTCCTGGCCACTCTCTCCATTCTTGCTTGGTTGTCGACAATTTGCTGTTCCCTCTCTTCCCGTGCGACTTTGCGAACCTCCGTTCTCAGCGATTCTTTTTTATGACGGTCCATATCACGTGACCCGAATCCGTTGATGAAATTCGTCGAGTACTGCTTGGCTGGTTTGTTGGTGATTATGTCGATTTTAGGCTCATGGAAATTTGATTCCACTCGGGCTGGCGTCCAGCTTTTACTCATGTCTCCATTGTGAAATTTTCTATCTGCAATTCAGAAAGAGGAGTTAACTTGTAGAGTACAAGGATCATGAAGGGGTAAATTGGGAACTGAGATTTATCTTTTTTGAACTGGGAAAATAGGATTGGCGTTCTTTGGATAGGGATTATCAAACACGTCAATTTTGGGACTTTCTCTTTTTTCCCCATTAGGATTTGGATTTTTAATTATTTCCGTGCCGGCAGTTGTGATCAGTACTCCCTTCGGAACCCTCGTGTTTGGGTCGCACAATCGAAGTTCACATCTCGGCTGCCCCCAGTGGAAGGGGGCATTTACTATTTCTTTGACAGGGATGTTCTTCTGAGAACTTTTTTGAACTAAAGTAAAATCCCACTTCAGTATTGTCTTTGGAATTTCATATAAATGTACTTTATTGAAAGGTTTTAAATGAATGTAAAAAACTCGCCATAAACTCGCTTTTGTTTCGTTCTCTTTCTGGCGTAAACTACTCTAATGAGTGTCAGACACAAAGCTTTAGTACCTTTTATGTTTTGGTATGTTTCCGATTTTCCTCGCCTTCCTCAAGTATTGTACCAATCCGAGACTGTTCAAATATACTACTTTTATAGGCTATGAAAGTTACTGAAAAAAGTTACCGAAGAAGATTTTATATCGAAACATCATAAAGCGTGGTTTGTCCTTGTCTTATCTTTTGACATTTATAAACTTAGGTAAATTGTATCTCGAATTAGTACTAATTTTATAGGCTATACAGAAAAAGATGAAAATGGTAAAATATCAATAAAGTAAAAAACGTGAGGCTGAATAGGCCTGAATTATTATTTACTTACCAACCCTCGATGGGAAATTTATTCCATCAAATGATTGATACTCCTTCGCTCGAGGCCTGGGTTCTAGATATTGCTTTGCCGATGACGTCATTGATGTAGAAGACTTCCAGTTCGGTTTCGTTGTTGCTGCTGTTTTGTAACGGACATTCCTTCTAGGCCTTTGCCGTCTCTTAGAAGCCGTCTTCTCCGGTCTTTCTTCGCGGGCTGCTTCCCTCGATTGCACTGGGGGCTCAGGGGGAATGGGGGTGTACTTGGGTGCATGTTTATGCTTTTCCCAGTGATTCAAGAGCTCTGAAATAGAGGTATTAAAGAATAACAATTGATAAATGTGCGAATTGCAAAATAAAAAAACGATAGTAGATATAGGTAAATTCTTGCCACAATTAAGACTTAATGAAAATGTGATAAAAGAGATAGATCAAATTAATGATGATGAAAATTTGAAACACATTAAAATACATTTACGTTAAAAGTTTCAAGATATGAGATCATTGATCATAACACCCCTTTATGGTTGCAGGGAGGGAATAAGAAGTTCAATATTGCCCTAATTTCCACAATGGTCCCTTGGTTATTGAGAGTGGGGACTCACACTGTATTGCACGTTATGTTTTCAACCACTAAATAAGAATATCGACAGGAATGCTAGATGATAGCTTGGCCATTGGCACATCTTTAAATCTGCATTTTGATATCAATAACCCTAGATATTCGTGATATTCCCGTCTCGCTCACATACTTATCTGGTCCAGCCGGTCTGCTCAGTTCCAAGGAACACAGGATTGCCTAGTAGCAAGCTAGTAGGGAATTTTTGAAGGTACTGACTGATTGGCCAATTTGCCCAGTAGGCCCCTGGGCTTGCCTAAGCAGTGAAAAAATGTCACTTTTTTCAAGTGGCCTAAGTCAAAATGGAATCCTTTAAGTATTTGTACTTATACACAATTATTGTTTTACTAAGTTCCAAAATCATTTTGAAAAGAAAAATAATTGAAATTTGGAGGCCTCTTTTCATGTTTTCTTGACCAGTGAAAAAACCTAAAAAAAATCCTGTTGCCTGGTACCATCAGATAATAAGTTTGGAGACACAGCAGTTAGGAGGACTCGAACTCAGAGCTCCTTGGTTAGAAATCAACAGTTTTGAAATATAAAACGGAAAGGTACAGTTCTAAGCCATACAGAAAAGCCTGGAGCTATTAGAGAATAAAAAGTGAGATATTGAAAGTGGAAGGACTCGAACTCACAGGCCCAAAAACGTAACGTTAAAAAGTGTTTTAATGTAAGTTATCTTTAGAGTATAAAAGGATTTATTGATTTACCTAGTCTGTGTTTGTGATATCCTTCTTCTTTCAAATGGTTCTCAGCCGCAATCGATTTTCTTTGTTCCCTCGTCGGTAATTCTGAAATTAAATTTGATACAAATAATGCCTATAAGCTCGTTTTGCAAAATACAAAATTACTCTTTATTCTCATTTGTCTTTTGTTCCCACCTTTATTTCATAGATTGAACCATAGTTTATAAAGTTAATGATTAGAAACCCTGAGATATCTCGATGCTTTAGTATCAACCTGAGGGAACATCTGCAGCACTGTGGAGGATGTTCAGTACTGTGGGGGAAACCACAATCACTTTAGGTATTACCAATTATGATATCAATCGAGATAATTTGTGAGAATGAAAATGACCCGGGTAGGACTCGAGCCCACGACATCTAGATTTGTACTCTAGAACGCTACCACTGCGCAACCGAGGCTACGAGAAACCTAGTCCTACCCGGGTAATTTTCATTCTCAAAAATTATCTCGATTGATTTTCCAAATACTGCTTCTCCTCAAGTTTACTCCTGCAACTCTATCCAGTGGTGGGACTGCGATGGTCCTCCTGGTGTGAGAAAGTCGTCGACCTTCGGCAGGTCCAGTGTAGTGTTAAAGAGGCCGGATTGGTTCGTCTTTGCATTTGGTGAGTGGTGGTGCAACAATTTGTGTGAATGAAATGGCCTGGGTTTCTCGTAGCCCCGGTTGCGCAGTGGTAGCCGTTCTAGAGTACAAATCTAGAGGTCGTGGGTTCGATTCCTACCCGGGTCATTTTCATTTTCACAAATTATCTCGATTGATTTTCCAAATCCTGCTTCTCCTCAAATTGTTATATCCCTCCACAGTACTGAATATCCCTCACAGTAAGCTACTGAAGTTATCCCCAACACAGTAATGAACATTCTCCAATTTACTGATGGTCTCCCTCAAATATTCTGATGATATCTATCTCCAATGTACTGATGATATCCCCCACAGTACCTAAGCACTCTCAACAATGCACAGATGTTTCCAAGAAGGTGATAAACTTCAACAAAATAAATAAAATTTATTCTCACCATCCATACTTGCACCCCAAGCATCTCTTTTAGGCTGAACAAAAGACACCGGAAGCTCGCCATTCGGCCACGTGTTAATCGAATGCATCACTCTTTCTGCCGCCATTTTGTCGATTCTCCGACCACGTGACTTTGGTCTTTCCAATTCTAATTCAGCGTGCTCTGGAAATCGCACAGTTTTCCTTCCTTCTGTAAAATATACACAAATTTTGCTAATATCGAATTCTTCACATGCCAATAACCTTTTATGGCCTCTTTAACTCTCCCCCTCTAATATATGTCATTTTTCATAGGTGTAAACTTAGGGGGCTTTGGGGCTTGAAATTTGTGATGGGGGCTGAGTCCTTCTGGAAAAAACGATAGAAAGAACACGTTTCTCTAATTGTGAAGCTTGGGATATCTGCTCCTTACTATATACCGATCCTTATGAAACATTATTTTTATCTACGTTTATCCAATTTTTGCGAGTAAGTTTACGCCTATGAACTTATGCTATAACCGTCTGTCTTCCTACCAGTAGCAGGAGATCTTTTAAGAAATTCTCAGTGGTGGAAAAAGTTTCCAAATGGGGACATTATTTAACGTGACACAACTGACAGCCAAGAGAGATCCACTTTTGGGTGTAATCATTGATCAGAATTCATCTTCGTTATCTTTCTGACGTACTACTCTGATGAGTATCAGACGCAAATCTTAATTAGCAATTATGTTTCGTTATATTTACGATTTTCCTTGCCATCCTAACGTTCTTTACTGATAAAGACTGTAAGACAGGTCAACTTACCAAGATTTTCTAACTTCAATTTCCGCAAAAGATTTTTCCCTTCTTCTATTTGTCGTTCTAAAAGGTAAAGATCAGGGTTGATAAACATTAAGTCAAGCAACACATTATTAACGGTTTGTTTGTCTATGTAGGGTAAAAAGTTCTCTATGCAAAGAAACGGTAGACCCATACACACAGAGACTCACGAAAAAAACATATACTCAGAAAAGAGACAATCTACACTGTATATCACCATATCAAATGGCTATCAACCCCATAACCCTTACCCCAACCATATCGAGGACACTACGCTTGGGAACGTCAGTGTAGTACTTTGGAGGGTGTTCAGTGCTGTGGGGTATACAATCAGTACTATGGAGGGATATTACAGTGCGGGAGAGGATATCCCATAATATGGTGGATATCATCAGTACTGCGTAGTGTAATACCTAAAGTGCCTGTTGTTTCCCTCCACACAATACACAAAGTACACATAGTACTGGACAGCCTCAACGATAATGATGTTAGTTCTGAAAGTATCCTTCCACAGTACTGAACATCCTCAACAGTATTAAAGGTATCTCCCAAGGTACTGATTGTATCTCACGTCAGTACTGAGTAAAGGCGGATTTCCATTTAAAACAATCTACGCGTATCGACACGAATCGTGCCACAACGTATGCGCAGAAACTAAAACAGAGGCACTACGCGTAGTACGGCACGATTCGTCGTATCGCTTTTGAAAGTTCGTTTCTCAAGTCAACTTTTTCACGGAGTTCGCGTATCTTCTCACTGGTTTGCAACATGGCGACTCAAGAGCCTAGCAATCAAATATCGCAAAGCTTTGTTGAGCATTTGTTGCACGTTGCTCCAAATGAAGAAATTATGCGAATGCTAACTCAGAATAATAATACTAATAGGCAAGACATCTCAACCGCATCGACATCATCACTGATCCATTTAGCAACAGACGACCCGGTGGTTGAAGAAGAAGATGGCAAAAATTTAGGCCCCCAGGGCCATTTTTGGAGAAGCTACCCATGATTGCCATAATCGAAGATGGTAGCTTCTCTGTGGAAAGCGTTTAATCGATAAGTGTCATGGTAACAGAGTAAATAATAGGCCTAAATTCAATATGGTAGCTTTTCTATGGAAATGGTTTAATTAAAAAGTGTAAAGAGGGCCAGATTAAATAATCTAAAAACATACCAACTCTCTCCTTCAGATGATCTCTGGACAAATCTTCTGAAACTGAAAAAGAATCTTCTGACATTGCTGTTGAAGTTGAAATGTAACCATTTATCTTTGGAGCCTTCCTCTCTTCAAAATTCACACTCGCCGTGCCTGATTGCCTCCGTAAAGACTCCGGATAGTAGAGTTGCATTCTTATTTTCTCAAATACGTCATCAGAAATCCAAATCGAGGCTCCAGTCTTCACCTCTGCTGATTCTCCGTTGTAAAACGTCACGAAAATTGAGCCGAATTCGCCTTCACCTGAAATTTAGAACATTCATCAATCTTGATAGTCACAATGATGAATGAATAAGTGGGGCGCTGTATTATTTAGTGTGTTGATATCCACCAGTGTGATACCTTAAAGGTTTTACTGATTAATATGTAGATAAGGATGTAGATGAAGGAACTACAGTCTGATAATTCAAATATTATTTCCTCCCTTATGATTGTTTTTCTAGTGTATATATTATGAGGATTTTGAGAATTTCTTTTAAAAAGTAACAACCTTCAATATTGACATTTTATACCATTGCCTATGTGGTAGCCGTTTGAGCTTTGCATTTAAACCAATACCTTACGAATATAGTAAGCGTATTTGCCTAACAACTATCAATGTACTGCTCAATCAGTCTACCTATTCAGTGGGCCCTTTCTGCTTTGCACATAAAGCAATACCTAAAGAAGATAGTAAACGTATTTGCCAATCAACTATCAATGCACTGCTTCGATTTGTCTACCTATTCAGTGGGACCTTTGTGCTTTAAGCATAGACCAATACCTTATGAAGATACTAGGCGTATATGACTATCAACAATCAATATACTGCTTTGGTTAGTCTATATATTTATTAAGATTTTTGTGTTTTGCGTATGAACTTAAACCTCAAGAAGATAGTAAGCGTATTTGCCAATCAACTATCAATGCGCTGCTTCGATTAGTCTACCTATTAAGTGGGCCCTTTGTGTTTAGCACATAAACCAATCCTTTACATAGATGATAAGCGCATTTTCCTATCAACTATCAACTCACTGCTTCGATTTGTCTAACTATTCATTGGGCCATTTGTGCTTTAAGCATAAACCAATACCTTATGAAGATAGTAAGCCTATCCTCAATCAATAACAACTAGAGAGTAATTATCCAAATTGGATGAGGAAAGAATTCCTTTTGTAAAATAAAAAACTAAGAAGCCTGATTGGATTATTCTAATAAGCAGCGAGTTACCGTAATCTCAGAGCCCCAAATTTGTAGACAAAATAATTTAAACAACCTAAATATGTCAAGGCAAGTTATCAAAAGACTCCAGAAATGTTGGCAAATACAGTAGAATCCCGTTAAATCTAACAAGCAAGGGACGATCAAAATAGTTCGAGTTATCGAGGCTCTTCATAACATGAATAAGCTTCAAGGAGAATGCCAAATCTTTTCAAGTTATCGAGAGTTCGAGTTATCGCATGTTCGAGTTATCGAGATTCTACTGTATTACATCTTATTCTTTTAAATCCTATTAGATCTCAGACCCTAACTGGCTTGAAATGCAAACCCCAAATATATTTTTCAAGCTCTAATTTCAGATTAATGTCATAAAAGTTGACGAGTACCCCCTGGAAATGGTTGCACCAAGCTCACCGTGAAATTTTCGTCTATCCACTCCTTCGACCACAGTTCCAGGTGCGTACGAACCGAGATTATTGAACGGTGCCAGAACTTTATCACCAATACATATGTCATGTCGAATGGCATCCTCATACGCGATGACGTCATTTATGCTGGCATTCTGCAAACGAGACTTCTTGTGTAAGGAACTGCAGCCGTCGAATTCGACGCAGAAATCTTCATTTGCCGTCTGAGAAAATAAGAAATATTTCCTTTCGTCAATATTTTGTAACGATTTCGGGGTTGCCATCTGAACTCTCAATACAAGCCCTTGCTTCCCTGTGTTCTCTAATGTACTGACGTCACTAAGTCAAAAAGAGATACCGTCAGAACAGAACGCTTACTTTCAAATCGATTTTCTTTGTCGATAGCAGAAAAGACATTGGATTAAAGTCATTAGACACATTGCCTATTATATCATTTTATGAAAAGAAATCCCTTATTCATAATCTGTGACAGTCTTGTTTAAGTACATGTTTCTCTGCATTCTCTCATATGCTGATGACACCAAGTCAAATAGTAATACTTAGGACCTTCCAAATGGATTCATAAGCTCTTGTAGCAAGTCTGGATGCCACCAGAGTTTTGATTATTTTAGAAAGAAAACCCCAGCTCTATATGGTTGATATATTCTACAAAGTTGAAGGATTATTCCTTAACGAATTTGAAGCCACCAACTTTTGAAATCCAGAAATCAGAATTTCCGCAGCTTTTAAGATGGGTAAGTAGAATGGCTACGAACGCTGCAGCAATATCGTGTCAAAGAAGGTTTATCCAGTCATTATTAGTTTCAGTATCATTGCAATTTGAGATTCCACATAATACAATTCGTTTTGAAAAAGTTAAATAAACTATATACTAAATGCAAACAAATACAAAATAACAGAGTAGAAAATGATGTAAGAAGTTGTATTGCTCATGTATGAAATTGTTTACGGTAAGAACTCTCTAAAGTAGATGATCTAACGAGAAGAGCCCCCTTTTCAAGCCTAAGGTTGGTGGTTGTGGGAAATAAAAGGTGATGATTAGTTCAGTACTGTCGGGAATAATGGAATCGGACAGTTCTCAGTTTATATGCTTTATCAAAAAGAATGGAAGAATTTAGCATCAGATAACCTAGAGAATTCAAGCTACATCTAAAAGCATTCGTGTGAGTCCTTGTAGATATTGCCTCTGCTAGCTTGTCTAGAAGAATATTGATGAGCATGACAACTCAAACTCATTTTCAGACTTTCAGAGCTTCAGAACTTTCAGACAGTGGAGCAAAAAAGCAGCTGTCCCACACCTGTCCCAAGCAACGAGCACGCGGCAAAGGCTTCAAAGAAAACACCCAGCAGAAAGAGCTGTTGTGGAGAGCTGCTTGACATGGATCAAAAGACAGAAACGGCGACAAAGCCCCTTTCGGGCCAAAAATCCAGTTAATTAAAAGCTCCAATAATCAGAAAAAGCTGCAAGATAAACGAAGCGCCTGTGATATTTTCAAGATATGGCCTAGTCATGGAGAGATTTTCGCCAAAATCCATAGCCTTCGTGGCCAAGCAGATCAAGCTTAAGCATGATTAAAAACTCCAGACGATTGAAAATATTGTTTTCCTCTCCTACAGGTAAACGATCCTCATTGGTAAAATCAGACAGAGATCCAATTTTAATTCGAATTGGACCTTCCTTTCAGTAAAATGCGAATGGGGCAATAATAATAATGATAAAAACGGACTTTATCTATGGGTCAAAGGTATTTAGCTACTAATTGGGGTACTGTCAGTTATTACCCAAGTAACCCGAGTACTCATTTACCGACCTCGGAAGGATGGACAGCTGAGTTGGCTGAAGGCATGTAGTTCATGGTTACGACCGTATGTGGATTCGAACCCCCAAAGTTTACCCTTCGAGGTAAGAAAGTCCTGCACCTTGACCACCCAGGCTGCATTTTATGTCTACTGCGGAGAATACATTCTCCGCGCAACTTTGAATCCTTGTAAAGGCATCCGCGCCATTTATTTCTGAAGCTAGAGATCTGTACAGATTTGCAAGGTCAAAACAGAATTTGTACATTATCCTTGGCAATGGCTTGGAAATTGATGCTAAATAAGATCAGAAAACCCTGAAAAATCAACAATTCTTAGGGTAAAAGGTTTTATTTTGTAGGATAATTGCAAAATAGGCTAGCAATTTTTATGTCTCATCCGCGCAAAAATTTTCACCGAAATTTATGTTCTCTGTACTCCTTACCAAAAGATTGCTTAACTGCAGCATACGACTCATTAGTATTATCAAAAATTAGCTATGGACTTGAAGCATATGGAGTGGCTCCTCTGAAATATTTGAAAGAGCTACAAGTCATACAAAATAGGATTCTCAGATTACTAAGCTTCAAAGAGAATCGATATAGCACAAATGCGCTACATAAAGAATTGAATTTCTTAAAAATAAATGATCTCTATGAATTAAAAATTCTTAAATTTATGCATCAAATAAACCGTAGTCAAGAAAAGCTGCCTGATGTTTTTTCAAAACTATTTCCTAAAAAATGAAAGCTTTCACGTCTACAACACCCGTAAAATCAAAGATTACAAAATACATTGTACTAATAAAAGATGGGGCGAGAGAATGCTACTAAACAAAGGTGCTCGACTCTGGAATGAGCTACCTGAATCTCTAAAAGACGTTAATAAAACTTCAACTTTTACAAAACGTCTTAAAAGATATTTCATTTCCAGATATTAATTTGACAATACAAATTTAATCTGAGTCTAAAATTAACTTACATTATCTTCTCAACTTGCATTATCTTCATCAAAACTTATTATTGAATTCCTTCAATCTTTGTTACCTTTGTATCAACAACTTTCATCATCTAACACTCTTCAAAACACCTCAATTACCTAGTTTTTATGACGCATTTATTGTTACTGTTGAATTATACCTTGTACTAGTTTTAGAATTGTAATGTTTTATTTTTCTTGTAATAGCTTTAATTTTTAATTTACGGCCCAAGCTACATAATAACCTTTGCTTTTCTTGGGTCGTGTAGATTACATAATTTTGGTATACTGTATTAAGATGTAATTTGCGAATAATATTGAATTGAATCTCATCAATTGCCCCACCACTCACTGATTGCAGAGGGGAACCTATTATTTGGGACCAAAACTTTGGACATAGTTTTAGTATAAATAAAAATTTAAACTGAAAATAAATGAAACAAAGATTCTTACCACGTCAACCACTTTTCCAAGATAAAATAATCCATCAGCCGAGTTTTTTGCTAACACCTGAAGGCCTATCATCAATGAAGCGGCCATGCTATTTAGATGGAAGCTCGAATCAACAGCAGATTTGCTGAGAGTCTCCATCTTGTTTAACCTCAAATAATCCTTTATCCCATCAAGTTCTTCTGAAAAAGTGTCTAAAACAAATGAATATGATTAAGATTTTGTAAATTCAACTTTGAAATTTTAAAGATAAATATCAGGGAAGTAAAGAAGAATTAAAAGGATTGAGAGTTTAACAAGAAGAAAGAAGGCAAACAAAAAGAGAGAGAGAGATCAGTAGGATACAGAGAATAGAAGAATGGTAAGAGGGAGAGGAAACAATATCAGAGAGAGGAAGAAAAATAGACAAGAAGAATAAAGCATATTTTGAATTTTACTAAAAGGAAAAAGAAAAACAGTGGGGTCGGCAGTTATGATATGATCAGAGGAAAGTGATACTAGAACAAATTTTGTCATAAGTCATCAAAGAGTAGCATGAATATAATTCAATAAAAGTACCATAAGATGAACAATTAGAAATTTCCCAGTACCTTCTTCGGAGTCCAGAAAATTATTCATCATTGTCCCATTTCTTCCATTTAATCTTAAAACATCTTTCTTTTGGCTTTTGCTGCCAAATCTAACTTGTTTCTTACTTCCATTGAACCTCCTGTCATCATCAACAACATTATAACTGTCATCATAATCATCATGATCAAGATAATGGTATTCTGTGCGATTCTGAATAAGATCGTTTTGATAAAGGCTCAGGCTGTGCACCTTCCCAGATGTAAGCTCGGCAATATTCTCCATCAATGTTTCTGATCTATGATCTTTTCTTGAATTTGTCACATGAAGAAAATGCACTGGACAGCAGTGTTGGATTTTTGCAATATGTTTTATGATTCCTGATGAGTTTTGAATTGAAATTCCATCAGTAATGATGTATATCCCATCTGTTTCTGCATCTTCTAATGCAAGCTTCAGTGCATCTTTCAAACTTGATTCTTCATCATCAGAGCAATGCAGGTTTCTGAGAAAAATAAATTATCATAAGTTATCATAAGTTCAAGTCTATTGTAGGGCAATGGTATCTAGAACATAACCCTCATTAATATTTTGGAAGTTTGGTCTTTTCTAAAAAGCTGCTTTTACTGGAGACTTACCCAATTTAAACTCTCCAGTTGGGCTTATAATCATTGAAGTCAGAACAAAACTGATCAATTCACATCTGTTTCTTGTCATTTCTCAATGGTTCCCAACTCCAATTTGAAAAGAATAGCACGTGTTCCCTTGTCATTAGAATCAGAACAATGATAAAACAACATGGCTCTGGCACAATGGTACATCTTATATCACAGAAGAGTATCATACTTTCCACGCTTTAATTTGGTAGCAGATTTACAGGTGTGTTGAAGCCAACTTGCATTGCGATCCCTTTGCAGAACACCAAGAAGATAAAATAAGAGAACTAGTTCTCTCATTTCATCTTGAGAACACCTATGGTACTTTTCAACCAGATCACCTGCTTGTATGAGTAATTCTCTATTTTTCTACTGATTGAAATGTCTACCAGCTCAAACATACAACCGACTGAACTTGCATGTGAAAGCCCAATAAAAGAACAATAGAATAAAGCAATAGAAAATTCATATTATGTTGGCAAGATATTGTTTAGCAGCCAGTCTGCAGAGTTGGGCAATTGCACACCCGAGATAACAATAGAACAATAGGTTAGAACAATGGAAAGTTGTTAAAGCACACTCGAGATCTCGTTGAAAAAGGCCATACTCTGCAGACTGGTTTAGCAGGACCATACCCACACCACAAAGAGGTGCATAGAAATGCCATGCATTCTAGTTGGCATTTCATGCACTTAGGCCAAAAGATCTCTGGCATGGAGCTTGCCTGAGAATGCCAGAGAACAATAGGTTCTATTGTTTTCTAAGCATTATCACTAGCGTGGAATTGGATTACTTATTTGCAATGACCATTGACCATAGCAGGTGGAATCCATGCAGTCTACATCAGAGATATTCTGCTTGGAGTTTGGATAAACAAAACATCACTTTTTCTTCCTTGAACTTATATTTTGCGTAACCTTTGCATGGATTCCGCCCTGTTGTTTTAATGTTTATGGGATGCACTCTAGCCACTCTTAGCAGTTCACAGTTTGGCATGTATAACATTTGCCAAAAACTTTAAATATTTCAAGGTGACCTGACAATATATACGCTGTATACCTATGTAATATCAGCAATCTCATCATAATATCTCATATACTGTTTAAGAATGGGGTACATAATAATACTTCCTTACCTAATCCATTGGGAAGCAATTTCAATGTTCTTCAGACTGCATGGCAGAACACTACTCGCCCAAGATTTCACGACATCACTGAAGGCAATGATATTGAAATAACAATCTTCACTTCTGTAAGTCAGTTCTGTTATTGCTGCAGTCAAATCCTTCTTTATTCCATCCAAATACCTGTGCATGGACCGTGACAAGTCGATCAGAAACATGGGCCTAAATTCTAGTTGTGTCTTTAGAATGCTCCCAAACGCAGACTCTCCTTTGCAACGCATCTTGATTTCAAACGTCCAGTTCAGGCAACCAGATGTAACTGAATGGATTTGCAGAGATATTTCAATGCCCGTTAAGACGTTTCTAATGACATATGTGAAACCATTATGTTGCTTGGTGATATTGAATGAAACCTATTTACGTACTGCTGAGAAGAAACCAATACAGTGCACCGAACTGTACTGTGGGATGGCTTCGCTGGGTTGCTAGGTTATTGAGGCTGCTTAGCAATAGCAAAATAACAGTAGCTTAGCGAAAATAAAAGTCTCGTTATCAAATAGAGGTATTTTAATGGCGAATGTTTTGTTTATATATACTAATGATTTGAATTTGCAGTTCAAAGTCGGTGAAGTCAGCGAAATTATGAAATCCACGAAGACATAATTGAAATTTGGAGCTTAGATTTATCAGATTCTGCAAATGGAGAACTACACGATACTTGGAAGAATAGGAGAAGGAGCTCATGGCGTCGTTTTCAAAGCTAAAAACATCCAAAGTGGGGAGATTCTTGCCTTGAAAAAAGTTCCTTTGCGAAGACTAGAAGACGGAATTCCTAACACTGCCCTTCGAGAGATCAAAGCCCTGCAGGAAATAGAACACCCAAACATCGTCAAGTTGTATGAGGTGTTCCCACATGGGACAGGATTCGTTTTGGTCTTCGAATACATGCTTTCTGATTTATCAGAGGTGTTTCGGGATTTCGACAGACTGCTAACTGAGTCGCAGGTCAAGAGCTACATGTTGATGCTGCTCAAAGGCATCGCCTACTGTCACAAAGATCACATAATGCATCGTGACTTAAAACCTGCCAACTTGCTTATAAGTTCCACGGGGCAGCTCAAAATTGCAGATTTCGGACTAGCGAGAGTTTTTAGTCACAATGAAGAACGATTGTATAGCCACCAGGTTGCTACACGATGGTATAGGGCACCTGAGCTGTTATATGGGGCAAGGAAGTACGAGGAAGGGGTAGATTTGTGGGCAGTAGGTGCAATATTTGGGGAGCTGCTGAATAACTCCCCCTTATTCCCAGGAGAGAGCGATATTGAACAACTCTGTTGTGTGCTGAGAGTTTTGGGAACCCCGGACGAAGAAACATGGCCAGGAATGACTGAATTGCCAGATTATAACAAAATCACTTTCCCAGCGATGGATCCATTGCCCCTGGAAAACGTTGTTCCAGATGCCTCCGTATTGGCATTAGATTTGCTGAAGAAGTTTTTGGTATATGCATCGAAGCAACGCATTGCTGCAGAAGATGCACTATTGCATGCTTACTTCTTCTCTGAGCCTCTACCAGCTCATCATTCAGAATTACCCATACCAAATAAGGAAGATCACGGACAGAACAGGGGTTATAAGTACAAAGTTTTTGATGTGAATTTGCCCATTGAGAAATCACTGGTAAAGAAAAGTTTACTAGCAAAGTATGGAAAAGGACTATAGCAAGATGTTGTGTTATAATATTGAAAGATTTATATTTACTTCCAATCTATACATCTCCATAAAAATGGTCAAAAATATTCAGGGTTGAACAGGCTCAAGATCAGGGTAAGTTTGCTAATATAGCTTTCTCCACCTCCTTCTCCTACCAAATTAAGTTCTTTGTTGTGCACAGAAAGATCTTTCCTGTGTCACCTTTTCCTTATCAAAAGGGTCTATTATTATTCTTTAACAATAGAGCCTTTGTTCTCCACCAACACCAAAATGTGAAGTACAGCTCTCTTATCTACAGATTCTTTATCTTCAGTCTAATTTTTGCTACTCAATTGTTGGTTGGGTGATTTGGGTAGTGTTTTCAGTGTGGGGGAATCTCCTTGTTTTGAAAAAGCCTTATTTTGAAAGTTAAAAATCTTAAAGGAAAATATGGGCTACATTTAAAGCCCCACAGATATCAGTTCTGCTCAATCTTAGAATGGATTTATTCAGTAGCAGTTTAAGACAGAGGGGGCACAGTGCCAAATACCTCAGATTTAAACTTGTTATTTGACTGAATTTGATGTTTTCTCCACGATATTTTGTTCTTTTGCAGGGTCTTTTCAGACTAAATGAAATGTAGTGCCTGGGAAGCCATGTGCCCCCTAGCCCCCTAAAACTGCCACTGGATTTTCTACCAATAAGCAGAAACACAATGAAAAAACATAACAGACAGAGTCTTGTTTGATTGACATCTAATCGAGTAAATCAATTATTTAATTTGGTGATTTGCAACAAATTTACAGTGTTCTAAGATGCACAGATCAGTAATTTAAGCCTGAAATTATATTAGGGTCAATTTCGTAAGATACTGTTCAAAAAAAATTATATTATCATATATTCTTTAATTATAACTCAATGATCAATAACAATTATCTTCATTCCATGAAAATTATACACATTTACAAAATTATCAAAACTTATAAGCTTCATATAACCATTTGATAAAATTTGATTGAACCTAAATGAGTATATAAACAAACGGCGTGTCGGTTTATTTGGGGTAGCGAAACTGTTGAGAGAGCGTGGGTGACAGCACACCTTCTGCCCTTTGCCGAGAAAGGGGGTGTGAGCAAATTGTGTTTTCTTGCACTTGCATCTATTCGGAAAAATACAATTATAAAGCCAATCTTGAGAGGGGATATGGCTGCAAATTGATTAGATAATAGAATAGTAGAAAGATTGAATAGTCTTTCATGAATAACAAACCTTACTTGCTGTTTAGTTGAATTTTTTTCAACCGCGTATCTCTGATTCATCGCTTTCAAATCATCCTTCAGCTTTGGTTTAGGCCATTTTAGGCATATATTGAAAATACCGCGCGCATGCTGTAGGATTAGGGCCTGAGAACTAGTTGGCTACGTCATACGTCAATCTGGAAACTAGTTCTGAGGCCTAAGTTCCAGAGTGCGGGAAAATTCAAAAATAATTCCAAAATATATCTAAACAAGAGCAGAAAATCGAGAGAGATTAATCAGATAATTATGATTGAAATAAATTCAACAAGACAGCAACGAAGTCAGAACAGATAATAAACTGATGCGTGCAAATTGGGGGACTTATTCGTTTAGACAGAGCTAACACACAGTACAAAAAAGCAGACGATTCTGTAAAGGGAGTTAGATCAAATTCAGCGCAATGCAATATAGGTACTGCAATATAGCTCAGGTATTTTTGCAGTACTGGAGTTTCTTAAATTTTTAGAAATTGAAGAATGGTTTTTTTTAAACGAGTCTCTTATAGAAAAACTACTTGGAAAACATTTAGAACAGTTCTTGATCGGTACAGAACTCGAGGATGGCAAAGAAAATCAAAAACATAGCGAGACATAATAACTACTGAAGCATTGCGTCTGACACTCATCAGAGAAGTACGTCAGAATAGGGAACGAAAATGAAACCTGAGTAATTTATTGTCATGCATTGCATGGATTAATATCTGCCATCTCCAGCAAAATCTTCATAGACTGTAAGATATTTATATATTACTGAGCGTAATTCTTTAATCGTGATATTTCATTACAATTTACAACTACGTGAATTTGCAATCATTTACTACCTTTATGTGCAAATTAAAATATCTACAACGTACAATATTCTGTACGCTCTTTCATAAACGAACGTAAAATCATTTTGGATAATTTCAAAAATCGTCACGTCCATCGGAAAATATTTAGAGAATAAAAAGCGAAAATAAACTTCCGGGAAGTTTGCTTGTCCATTCTTATACATTTTCATATCGAAATGATACAAATATCTATTCATATTATGAAATGGATGTATTGGAAGGGGCTTGAAAAATTTTAACCAGTTTGGGAATTCGAACCCAACCTGATACCCGGAGTCATGACTGACCTCTAATAAGTTTGCATATCTCCTGATAATCACAATTTTCTATTTACCTCTGTGTCAAGGGTTTGGGTGTTGAAATAGCGATATAATAAATAGAATGAAAATCCACTATATGATTAACAAGGTAATTGAGACCCTAGGGCATCTTACTTTAACTATCTGGGCATACTCAAAATCTATACACGACTAGGATGCCCATAACGGTGTTGGTACAGCACTTCCACTGAATATTCGATCATGGTGTATGTAACGGATCAATTTGATATGCAAGCTTTCCCTTCGTTAAAGAACACTGCATACACCCCCTAGCCCTGAAACTCTAAGCACATATTACAAAACTATCTTCAGATGAGAACAATTGGAAAAAATACCTCTTATAGGACACAAGCTTGTTTCTGAAATTCACCCAATAGTTTAGTGGATGTTGGTTGAATATGAGTTGCATAGTCTATTCATTGTATATGCTGCATTGCATAATCTTGTATAGTCTATGGGTTAGTTGTGGATTGGGCAGGAATAGGGCTAGGGTTAGGGTAAGGAACAGGAATGTGAAGTTTTACCCACTAGTTCGAGGGATGTTCTTTGGGAGAGAATCATTAAGGAGACGCACAGCTTACATAGCTGGAGTTTAGCATGCTTATCTTGGGTTCAAGTTTTGTATAAAACACAGCAACACCATTCCATACAATGTAAGGTCAAGCCTGCACCTAGGACCTCCTGGCTTTTTTACATGAGCCTTCTATGTTTAAGATTTTCATATTTACAAACCGTGCTAGAAATCTTTATCCCAGCCTGAAGACTCTTCGGGAGGAATGTCTTTTGATGATGGAAAGTTATCAAAGTTGGAATGATCTGTTGGATTCTTTACCTGAATAATGAAGAGTATTTAATTTGATAGTTCTAAAGATACTTCGAATGTGGCGAGGAAAATTGGAAACATAGGAAACTTAATAATAACTGAAGTTTTGCGTCTGACACTCTTTAGAGCTGTACGTCAGAATAGTTTTTGATTGGTACAAAACTTGGGAATGGTGAGGAAAATAGGAAACATAATAAAAGTACGCGGTAAAAGTATTACCTTTGGAATAATTGGAGGCTTCAGTGTTTTCTTTAAAAGTCCTTGCCAGTGGAAGCCCTGGAACCATCTAAAAGATCAAGTTTTAGATACAAAACCAAGAAATTTCATATATGTTAGATAGCTACATTACAGGAAACGTTTAACTCATTAGAGTTAGGGTTAGGGTTAGTTAATGTGTTTAAGTACTTAGCAGTGCTATCTAGTGTGATGTGAATGGAATCAATTGGGACTTTCAATATTCACGCTAGGTACTGATAATCTTACAATATGAAGGGAATGCATTTCGAAATTGCCAACAACAGCTTGGCTTGGCTTGTAGCAAGTAAGTGATCTGATGAAAAGCGAAAACAAAATAATGTTGATAAAATTTGAAATACAAAATAGGTTAAAATTGTATGATAGAAATTAAAAAACACCCTTATTACTATGGTAGGGATGGCAAAAAGGTCGATGTGACATAATGGTCCCCCAGGAGCGATGTGTTGTGATAAAAAAGGAAGGTGCAGGGCAGACACGATGGGAAGAAGAGTAGAAATATCTTTGCAACTCTAGCTAATGCAGCTATCAAGATGTGAATGAGTTTCAAATAGCTTCATTACTTACTTGTGTTTTTCAATATCCTGAATTCCATCTTTGAGATTGCCAAGTCTTTCAGTTGGGTTATACCTGCAGTGAAAATAATATTAAAAATGAGATCTATAAAGGCTAGCTTGCTCAATAATACTTTGCTGTTATCAACCAGAGAGCTGTAGTAGACACACTATTAGCTCGAGAAGATTAATGAAAGAGCACTGAGACTAGCATATTCTGACTATTTATCCTCCTATGAGGACTTGCTTCTCAAATCGAAAGAAACTACAATTCATGTTCAGTCTATAAAAGTCTTAGCACTTGAAGTATATAAAACTCTTAACCCGCCTTAACCCGCCTTTTCCTATGCAGGATTATTTCTTACCGAAAATAACAGGTCACAACCTTCGAGTTAAAAACGCTCTTGCAATTCCAAAGGTTAAAACTACTACCTATGGAATTAAATCACACATTTTTCAAGGGCCAAAAATTTGGAATGCACTTCCTGATGCAATAAAAATGGCCCACAACATAAAAAATTTCAAAGATCTTATAAAAACTTGGTTTCTTGAGAACAAATGTTCCTGCACATTTTGTAGAAGATTACTTGTCTCATGCAATCCTTAAAGATGCTTTATGTTAGTCTAAATTAGTGAAGTTGCACTATTGCTTAAACTAACATTAAATAATATATACAATACAATACACTATGAATCGAAATTTGACTATATCCTTGCCTAAAGCAAAATATAACGTTCCTTAATAAGATTTAGATACACATTGCTTTAGATACACGAGAAGAGGGGAGAGATTATTCAAAACTTTACACTGGGAAGGGGTAATTATTCAAGGGAAGGGGTTAAATTGAATCATTCCAGTATTTGTTTTATTTCTATAAAGAGTAACAAATACTGACCTACAAAGACGTCTGATTAAGTGTTGGGCAGTTCTGGTCACCATTGGTGGAAATTCCAGTGCATCTATTCCTCTAAGGATAATGTTATACGTGTTCATCGGATCTTCACCAGAAAATGGTGGGCTGAAAAATATTACAAAATTAAAGTAAGTATGTAAATAAAATTAGTACGCAAATAAGAAAGATACCAACTCAATTAAGGTCAAAGGGAGGGTCATGGGAATATGGCTATCCAGATGTATTGTCAATATTGGAGTAAATTTGTGAGTCTATTCCTCTGGAAAATCTACCGTGCCTCTGCGGGAAACAAGGTCTTGTCTTAGTCAGGCTAGCACGCTAAACAGAAATTCACTCTCATTCCATAAATTCACTCGGACCTATAACTACTATACGTAGTGATGTATTGTATACTACTGTGCTACTTTCGCAAACAAGGCCTTGTCTTAGTCAGGCTGGCTATTAAGTAGAAACCCACTTCCTTGTTAATGGGTGCAAAAAGCACGCAAGGACCAATTACTACCATAGGTAGCGATGGTACTGTGCCCCTAAAAGAAACAAGACCTTGTCTTATAATGCATTCACCGCTTTATTTACTCGAGGTTCCTTTACCACAAATCAAGAGCATTCAAATGATAAAATTTTCTAATCATAGTCTTCCATTTAAAAACCTGGTGCGGTTAAAGGTCGTTTGACTACCAGTGTGAAAAAAGTATCAGTAGTAGTTGAACTAAGCATGTTTAATAGAAACTCACTTATTCATAAATATATCTACTCCATGTATTGTATGCTACTTAGCCCCTTTTAGAAACAAGGCCTTATCTTCGTTAGGCTAGTGCTAACAATAGGTCAGATCCATAACAAAGGCAAAGCTAATAGTAAACTTACTTTCCAGTCATAAGTTCGAATATGAGAATTCCAAGGGACCAATAATCAGCAGAAATATCATGACCCTACAATAGCAATTCAAGATCATGTTTACCGTCTTTGATAATTGGTTAAAGAATCGTTAGAAATGTATTGTTATATATTCAGTTGGTCGATCATAAAAAGATTACTCCGGTAGCTCAGATGGTAAAGTGATTGAGACGCAAACTAAGAGGTCTTGGGTTCGAGTCCTACACAGGTATATAAATTCACAGAAATTAATTTGATAAATTCGTTTCACTGGGTAATCGAAATAAACAAATGTGAACGCCTTTTCAAAGGTCTTAAATGACATCAGGGGTAAGCTTCAGGGTTAGGATTAAGGTTAGGCTTAGAGCTAGGGTAAGGGCAGGGTTTAGAGTTAGGGTTGAGTTTATGGATAGGCTTAAAGTAAGAGTTAGGGCTAGGATTGAGCTTAGGGCTAGAGTTGGGTTTAGGGTTAGGCTAAGAGTCTAGTCTAGTCTCTATCAAGGTTAGGCTAAGAATTAAGGTTGGAATTAGGGTAAGGGTGGGGTTTAGTGTTAAGCCATTCCTAACCCTAAAATTTAAGGTTATGGTTAAGGATGAAGCTTGAGTGACGTTGAAAAGAAATATCATTTGATAGATCGATCTTCTTACAAATATAGATTACTTAAATATAGCAAGAAATATCGGAAGCAAAGCGAAACGAACACATGATTACTTAAGCTTTTCGTCTGACACTCAACAGAGTTGTTCGTTTCGCTATGCTTCCGATATTTCTGGCTATATTGAAGTTTTGTACCAACCAAAGAATGTTCGATAGATTGCTTACTTTATTAAGAATGATCTCCGGTGCCACGTATTCAGGTGTCCCACAAAATGTCCACGTTTTCCCATTGCCAGCTACTCTCTTAGCAAATCCAAAATCAACCTGTAACGATAAATGGTAAAATATTAGGAAATCTTACTCTTTCACCACTTCGACGGATTATAATTGCACTGGCAACATATCGTAATTCATTCCATGTCTTATACGATTGTATTGCGATAGTTTTCTCGTTCCAGCCATCTTCAAGTCACATGCATATAAAAATATCCATCAGACTAACTTTTGCTCAAATATTCAACTGCCCACGCCAACCCACGCCGGTAGCTGTTCAAATGAGATAATCGTAATTTCCATTCTAATTAGCTCATAAGGCTGCTGGGGATATTTGAGCATAGGTTAGCGTGATAGCTTTTTTGAGTTGTATGTCTCTTTTGAAGATGATGGTTAGAACTATATCATACTAAACAACTTACAAGGGTAGGGCATATAGAGTTGGGTTTAAAACGATAGGGCATTTAGAGTTAGGCAATATAGGGTTTGGGTATTTTGGGCTAGGGTATAGTGGAGGTATAGAAGAGGGCTAGGGTATAGGGGAAATAAAGAAGAGGGCTAGGGTTTTTTAGGGCCAGGGTTTATAGGTCTAGTGTACACAGGGATATGGTATATAAACGTACTCACAAGTTTTATATATCCAGTCGTATCCATTAGTAGATTCTCTGGCTGCAAACGAATATGCAAATAGGCTAGAGAAGAGACTTTAGAGTGATCTAAAGTGAGCCGCCTATCTTTTTAGAACCATTCGCCCCCTCATGTCATGCTCTTTCACGCTATTGTTTATGAAATTTCTAAATAGGGTTATAAAAATTAGGATGAACCAGCCATCCACTAGCCTGACATTATTATTGGATAACCCCCTAGTAATGATTATAGGGTGATGGTGGTGATAAGGGTGATCGTAAGGCGATAGTCAAATACACATATTTTCTTCGAAAGGTATTAGTTTATGCATAAAGCCCACTGAATAGATAGACTAATGGAGCAGTGCAGTTCTGGTCCTTTCTATCGATGAGAGCAAACTTTCCCCTCGAAAGCTGGACGAATCGAAGCAGTGTTAATAGTTGATATGTAAAAATGCTTACTATCTTCGTAAGGTATTGGTTTATGTGCAAAGATTAAAGAACCCACTGAATAGGTACACTGATCGAAGCAGTGCATTGATAATTGATAGGTAAAAACGCTTACTATGTTAGAAGAGTATTGGTTTATGCATAAGGCAGAATAGAGAAACTAATCGAGAAATGGGAGCCTGGTCCTTTATCTCGATGTGACCACACCTCGTAACTCCTTTGGCCCTTTGCCTTGAGTTATATAAAGCTAGCTAATTCTCTCCTTGCACTTTAGGTGGTAGGTCTGAAGGTTGTTTCGAACCCACGACCCTTATAACAAGGGTTGAGTGTTCAAACCACTCAGCCACCCCTATGATTAATGAAGTACCCCCTATGATTAATCAAGTTCACCCCATGACTAATGAAGTGCCCCCATGATTAATGAAGTACCCATATGATTAATCAAGTTCCCCCCATGATTTATGGAAGTGCCCCCCATGATTAATGAAGTACCCCCCAGTTCTCACCTTCAAATCCCTGAAGACGATTCCTCTTTCGTGAAGATGTGCAAACGCTTGGATCACACAAGCAATGTAAAACCGAGCTGTGTTTTCGTCAAAATAATTTCTAAAAAACAAGAAATAAATCATGATCAATAAATCCAATGAGATAGCAGCCAAATTGTCAATCATTTCTTTCCGAATGGCTAATCGATTGATTAAAGCTATATACCTGGAACTTTTAGATAAATGTTTTAATCCCATATACATTAATGGAATACTCAATAAAGACAAATTCTGACTCGATTCCAATTTCATGTTGAGCCCATCGCTGTTAAAAGAATGGCTGGGTCCAGGGTTTTTAAAGATACAAGGCCCAGCTTTATTTTCCACCGAGAGAAATCTTATAGGTAAAGAGTACATCACTTGGTCTCCTTGAATCCCTTGACCCCTAGTAACCTAACCATGGTCACCCCCCCCCCCCTCTCGAAAATTCTAGCTGAACTTCACAACTAACTAAGTAAACTACAGCAGACTCCTAAGCCTAATTTCCACCAAGAGGGGCCTTAGAGTTAGTAAAGGGTACATTGCTTATTTATTACCGGCACCTTCTATTCTTGAACCCCATGGTACCTACCCTACTTAACATTCCCCCTTGTCAATAATCCTAGTTGAGCATAAAACTAAGAGAGTCAATGGCATTAGATTCTTTTGAAGTTGAATGGAAATAATTACCTGTCTCTCAGTATGGTCCACAGTTCACCTCCTAAACAAACTTCCATTAGAATATAAACATATCTTTTGTCTTTAAATGTTCTATGTAATCTGCAGATTAAAGAAAGTAATTGTCAAGCATTTTCGCCAACGAAAAATAAGTAAAGATTCATACGGCATGGTCTAAGGGAGGTATATTAGGCTGGCACAGTTCTGATATGTGCCAGCAAGGTCTTGAACCCGGGATCTTTCCAACTATAGAATAGGCTAGTTTAGGTAGAAAAGGCGTGACATAACCAACTTTAATCTAGGGGTCTTTTTGGATCAGTTTGGGGCAGACAAAAAGTGGCTCTCATATAATATCTCACAAAATAACCAGCTGGCCTTCTGGCGAGTTGGCTAGCTATCAGGCCAACCCTCTTTGTATCGATAGATTTTGAAACAAGTGATAGATAAAGAAAAGAAAAGATCCAATGAATAAAGAAAACAACGATTTTTTAGGAGTTCTCCTTAAACTGTCACATTAACTAATTAAGTGACTGATCATAGCATTTGCATTTCCACCTAGGCCATTATCTTTAACAAGTTTTAGTTATTTGCAGTAAACTAAAATTTCTTATTGAATATAGTAGTTAGAAATTCAATTGATATAAACTTTACCTTATAATAAATGGACATTCAAGCTCCATAAGTATTTTCTTCTCGTTATAAACATGTTCTTGTTGTCGCGTATCGACAATGTGTTGTTTTATAAGACTTTTTAACGCATAAGTTTTGCCAGGATTTCGCTTGTCCAGTACCTATGAATAAATAAAATAATCTTACACCAGGTGTACCAAAAGATGGTAAACAATTTTGAGGAAGGTGGAATTTACTATTTTCTTATTAATTCTACTAGTGGGGGAGCTTAACACAAGAATCGTGCAAAATGTGATACCAGCATGAAACTTGGTGAACATAGGTAGTTTGACACGCTGAAAAATATAGGATGTAGACCCACGCTGAGAAATGCCCCCTTGTTCTATTTTTAGACTGGGGTACTGAACCCCAGGCCTCTAAAACTGTATTGTGAATACGCTTGCTGTAAATTGTGATAGAAACATGAAACTTGGTGAATATGGGCAGTTTGACACGCTGAAAAAGATAGGATGTAGACCCACTCTGAAAAATGCCCCCTTGTTCTATTTTTAGACTGGAGTACTAACCCCCAGGCCTCTAAAACGGTATTGTGAATACGCTTGCTGTAAATTGTGATAGAAACTTGAAACTTGGTGAATATGGGCAGTTTGACACGCTGAAAAAGATAGGATGTAGACCCACTCTGAGAAATGCCCCCTTGTTCTATTTTTAGACTGGGGTACTGACCCCCAGGCCTCTAAAACGGAATCGTGAATACGCTTGCTGTAAATTGTGATAGAAAGATGAAACTTGGTGAATATAGGCAAATTGACACGCTGAAAAAGATAGGATGTAGACCCACTCTGAAAAATGCCCCCTTGTTCTATTTTTAGACTGGGGTACTGACCCCCAGGCCTCTAAAACGGAATCATGAATACGCTTGCTGTAAATTGTGATAGAAAGATGAAACTTGGTGAATATAGGCAGTTTGACACGCTGAAAAAGATAGGATGTAGACCCACTCTGAAAAATGCCCCCTTGTTCTATTTTTAGACTGGGGTACTGACCCCCAGGCCTTTAAAACGGTATTGTGAATACGCTTGCTGTAAATTGTGATAGAAACATGAAACTTGGTGAATATAGGCAGTTTGACACGCTGAAAAAGATAGGATGTAGACCCACTCTGAAAAATGCCCCCTTGTTCTATTTTTAGACTTGGGTACTGACCCCCAGGCCTCTAAAACGGAATCGTGAATAGGCTTGCTGTAAATTGTGATAGACACATGAAACTTGGTGAATGTAGGCAATTTGACACGCTGAAAAAGACAGGATGTAGACCCACTCTGAAAAATGCCCCCTTGTTCTATTTTTAGACTGGGGTACTGACCCCCAGGCCTCTAAAACGGAATTGTGAATACGCTTGCTGTAAATTGTGATAGTAACATGAAACCTGGTGTAATAGATAGTTCATTCACAAAGGTCGGTGCATTCCAGGTTGAATTGCTTGCATTTCCATCTTGCTCTACAATTACGCTTGCATCCACATTTCACAAGTTCGAAGCAAGTCTTGGATGCTTCTGGAAGTAGTGTCCACCTTGAAGAAATCAGACCTTGTTCTTGTCTCCAGCAAAAATTATTGCCGTCGGGTAGATCCTGCCATCTCTCTAATGGCTACAATAATGCTGCAAAATAGAGATGAAATAAAACTAGGATGTATCTTCCTAGCTAAAATGTCATTCAATGTGTTTATGACGCTATTATCTCGGTCAAATAAAGATAATTTTCTAATTTGTAGTTGATATGAGACCTTGAAGATGTGCTATCGTCCTTGACAAAGAGGTTAATTTTATAATTTTCTTCATTTTGCGCTACAGAACTCAATAAATAATTAGAAATTCGTCATAAGATACTTCTTTACAATACATAATGTCAAAAAGCAGCTAGATATACCCCATTAAAAACTGTGTTTCCATTTGTTGAGATGAAATGAATTTAGATGAAATATTTTCAATTGAACATCTAGTAGTTGTCTTTGCTGAAAAAGATCATTAGTGTTGAAATAGAACTTTTATGACTATTGCCATGATAACGCACCAGCCTTGCAGTAACGCTCTCATTGAATGCTGAATTAAGGCATCTCTTGTTGGCGGTAGTGATTCAATATTGCGACCTTTCTTTGTGAATAGCGCTTTCCGGCAATCATTCACGCTCTCCAATATGCTCGACCTGGCATATATCAGGACAACATATCTCTCAATTCACTGGAAATCGTCATCACTAATTTTTCTATAGTGGTGAGAAATAAAATATAACATAATTGTGTTCAACTTCTTGATTCTTCGATAATCTACGTTTTTAGTCTATTTTGAAGATCATTTGGGGACTGTTCAAGAATTAAATCAATAAAAGCACAGCTTTACAAAAAGGAAGGAAAGAAAGAGAGAAAGTGATAACAACAAGTCAGCGCACTTGAAGGAAATTTAAAAACTACAAAAATTTTTGCTTTAATCATAAAGTGCAAAAGACCTTATAAAGCTACAACACGGTATATGAAGAAATCGAATCTTACCTCTTAAATGCATGTGTTACATCTTGGTGCAATCTCCATGCTTCCCAACACAATTCCTTTCCACAACCTCTAAATGACGATACGATGTCGTAGCCAGTAAACGCGTACCAGAATGACAATGAAGCGCAAACATCATATCCGAGATTCGCTGCATATGCATGTATTGAAAGCCACCGCCTGTGTTTACCCGTTCCGAACTTTATCCAAAGTTCTTCTATGCCTAACTTTCCAAATAAATGTATTGCTATCACAACAACATCAGTGTCTACAGTACGAATACTGATACGACTATGTCCATTATCTCCTGCGTGTTTCGCTTGAAGATAGATACGAGTGTCAGCTTCTTTTTAATGGGGATACATGTCTTCTGTAACGTTTTTCATGCGAGGCAGTGTCCTTGTGATGAAGACTATCTTCTTCATCTTCCTTGACATCAACGAGTGCAACAGGCGAGAAATTTCAAAAAAATGTTGTCGAATAGATTTTTACTGCAAATACGTAAAATATTAACATCGTAAGCGGTAAAAATTTAGATAAACTATCGTAGAATTGAGAAATATAAGAATTGTATCAAATAGTCTACGTGTTTACTGCAGAAAAAACAAACCCTGAACGCTATTTTTGCCACAGCTTTTGCGTCGTTCCGCCATTTTCACAGCACTTGAGCTTTTAAACCCTCGAAATCTATCATCTTTTTAGTGATTTGATTGGATGAATTATTAGTAAACAAGTGCTGTGATTGGCCAGAAGATTTTTCCAACTCGCTGTTTTTATCACAATTTACAGCAAGCGTATTCACGATTCCGTTTCAGAGGCCTGGGGGTCAGTACCCCAGTCTAAAAATAGAACAAGGGGGCATTTTTCAGAGTAGGTCTACATCCTATTTTTTTCAGCGTGCCAAACTGCCTATATTCACCAAGTTTCATGTTTCTATCACAATTTACAGCAAGCGTATTCACAATTCTGTTTTAGAGGCCTGGGGGTCAATACCCCAGTCTAAAAATAGAACAAGGGGGCATTTTTCAGAATGGCTCTACATCCTGTCTTTTTCGGCGTGTCAAACTGCCCATATTCACCAAGTTTCATGTTTCTATCACAATTTACAGCAAGCGTATTCACGGTTCTGTTTTAGAGGCTTGGGGGTCAGTACCCCAGTCTAAAAATAGAACAAGGGGGCATTTTTCAGATTGGGTCTACATCCTATCCTTTTCAGCGTGTCAAACTGCCTATATTCACCAAGTTTCATGTTTCTATCACAATTTACAGCAAGCGTATTCACAATTCCGTTTTAGAGGCCTGGGGGTCAGTACCCCAGTCTAAAAATAGAACAAGGGGGCATTTTTCAGAGTGGGTCTACATCCTATCTTTTTCAGCGTGTCAAACTGCCTATATTCACCAACTTTCATCTTTCTATCACAATTTACAGCAAGCCTATTCACGATTCCGTTTTAGAGGCCTGGGGGTCAGTACCCCAGTCTAAAAATAGAACAAGGGGGCATTTTTCAGAGTGGGTCTACATCCTATCTTTTTCAGCGTGTCAAACTGCCCATATTCACCAAGTTTCATGTTTCTATCACAATTTACAGCAAGCCTATTCACAATACCGTTTTAGAGGCCTGGGGGTCAGTACCCCAGTCTAAAAATAGAACAAGGGGGCATTTCTCAGCGTGGGTCTACATCCTATCTTTTTCAGCGTGTCAAACTACCTATGTTCACCAAGTTTCATGCTGGTATCACATTTTGCACGATTCGACTGTTTTTATGTGATAAGCGCCCTGACTATACCATCTTCGAGTAATGTCATTCTACCCAGTGATCATCCCTCCATGCATTGAGTTGTCTTAGGATTCGCATAAAATACTGGGATAATATTTTCCAGATGCCTTTGCGGTAGGAGAGATTTGCGTAAATCCAACATGATAGACTTTACCTGAAAGTGGTCAACTGGTGGAAGATTTTGATAAAATTTTTTCAATAAGTTAAAAATCATAACTTGGAACAAATCTACGAAGTCCTAGTGATGAATCGAAGTCCTAGTATACCATCAGTACTGTGGAGGATGTTCAGTGCTATGGAAGAATACTAGCAGTATTGAATATATCCTCCACAGTACTGATGGTATACCTGAAGAATTTTTATGGTACACCCCACTGTACTAGATTGTCTCCCTCCACCATATTGAACACCCTTCAGGGTACTGATGATATCCTCCACAGTACTTCAGAGAAATTCCCTAGGATGATCAAAGCCTCTTTTAAATGGAATCAAATTAAAACAACCAAATAAAAGTAATTCAACTAAATGAAAATGAAAACTCATCATTACCAGCTCGACTTTGCCGAATCCACCAATACCGAGAGTGGCGAGTGTTTTGAAATCTGTTAAACTACAATCTTCAAACTCAGGAGAAATCGTCTTCGTCTTGCCAGCAGCAACCACGCTTGCTCTTGGGCTGATTCTGAAAAAGAAGAATAAAACTTTCTCTTACTACAGTATAGACTCACTTGCACGGGCCACGAGGCAAAAAAGGTTTAGAATTGAAACAAAAGCGTAAGTAAAAAGTAGGAATATACATAAAAGAGAATGAAAACATTCAGAGTTTTGTGCTTGCATACTCTTCAGACAGACTATGTCAATAAATTAAATTCAATAAACAATGTGAAACATTTAATTCGATTGGAGCTATACCTATCCTGGTTAATGTGCCCGATACACGTGAGTATAGAGCAATTATAAAGCAGAATGAATACATTAAAAAACAGACATGTCCATCTGTTGCTTCGTGCTTACGCATTCATCAGACAAACTGTGCGTAAGCACGGAACTCAGAGTAACAGAAGGAAATGTCTGTTTTTTAATGTGTTCATTCTGCTTTATAATTGCTCTATACTCAAGTATATCGAGCACTATAGCCAGGATAGGCACTCTCTATTCGAGTTAGATGTAGGAATAAACATAGAAATACGAATTACCGAATTGCTCCTCGTTCTTCGTCTCCGTAATCTTTATTCTTGATGATTTCCAAGCGACCGATCACATTTCGGAATGTACTTCAAAAAGAAAAGAGCAATTGTTAAATGCTTCAAAAGCAAGGAAATGTTTTCTTAGGGGCCTGAAAAAACAATTGTTGAAAGATAAAGCCAGGAATTGAGTTTAAATCGAGTTTTGCTTGTTCCCTGGAACAAAAAGAGGAGACAAAGTCTCTCTTCACATTCGATGTAAAAGGGCTGGATGTGGGTTCGAGCCCATCAGTGTGTTTTCGCATTGGTAATATTTGCCAGCAATACATCGCAAAGTATGTTGCACTTTAAGTGGGATATATTAAGTATGATTCCCATGAAATTGCTTCTTGAGAAACATCTTTTGGGGGCATTTGTCCCTAAGATTTTTCAAAGGACATACATAGAAGTGTTTTAACCCTCTTTACATTCAGATATTGCTCTTTAGCTTGGTGAAAAACGTGTCCTTGAAGCATCGTGCCCCACAGCTTTTTCTGATATCAAGTTTGAGAAGCTTCATACGTCCCCTGGGGCCACTCTGTATATTATGCCATAAAGCACATTGGGCTTCTTGATCACATACTTATAAAAAATGTTGCTTACTCTCTTTCGATCACCATGCACTCCACTCCAGGAGACAAAGCAACAACACTTGCTGTCCTAACATCTTCACTAAAAAACATTTCAAACATTAGAATATTTCATCGAGAAGGAAACAACAAGATTCAGATTAAGATTGAGGTGCAGTTTTCATTGGCAAATATACCTAAATACATGAAAGGAGTATATCTTTTGATGAGTGATCAATCACGAAAAAGACTTGTAAAGATAATCAGTAATTAATTGCCTCTTCTACTAATAAGTGAAAATATCATTAAGAAACATACCTACATACATTTCATTACCAAATTATACACTACGTGTACGTGAGCAAAAAACTGAGAATATTGGCGCAAACCTGTTTGTCTTTGTTAGATAAAAAATATAATTCCTGTTCGGCTTATGGCACAGAGGGCCCTACTTGCATAGACACCCAAGAAAATACCAAAAATTTCAATACACAAAATAACACAAAACTAAAATGAATACTAAAACAAGAAATTACTAGGAGAAATACGTCATACGTTTAACTGTTAGATACCTTAGATGACGTATCTAGCAGTTAGATATCATTAATATTCAAAATAAGGGTTGATATCTTTAACAAAGATACCTAAATATACTTCAATATATAATGATACATTAGGTGAGCAAGAAACCTAAAGTAACAGTACAAACTTGCTTAGATATCTATCTTACTCTGCTTATGGTACTGAGCACTTTTCTTGCATATAGATACCCAAGAGAATAACAAACATTACAAAACTAAAATAAATACCAAAATAAGAAAATAAAGAGAGAAATAAATTATATTTTACTGTTAGATACCTTAGAAGAGCTTTTTCACCAAAATAATCTCCTTTTCCGAGTGTCCTCACTTCTTGTGGTTCAGAATGACCGGTTAACATCTGCATAACTTTCACCTGATAAAGAAATATTACAAAATAACAACCCCTGGGGAATGACTATGCAGAACTGTGGAGGGTGTTTAGTACTGTGGGGTGATATCATCAATACTGTGGAGGGTGTTCAGTACTGTGGAGTGATGTCATCAATACTATGGAGAGTGTTCAGTACTGTGGGGTGATATCATCAATACTGTGGAGGGTGTTCAGTACTGTGGGGTGATATCATCAATACTGTGGAGGGTGTTCAGTACTGTGGGGTGATATCATCAATACTGTGGAGGTGTTTAGTACCTACTATAGAGGGAAACAACACTTTGGGTACAACCTCTGCAGTATTGATGGTAACCCCCGGAGTACTGATGATATCTCTCCACAGTACTGAACATCCTCCACAGTATAGTACTGCACAGAGGTTCTACAGGATGATTATATCTGATCTCTTATCAATACTGTGCAAAAAACCTTGAGCTTTATAAAAAACTGTATCTGATTGATGATGGTAAAAGCCTTAACATTCGAGCAACAGTGAACTGGTACCCTTCCTTGCTTCAACTCCATAGCAAACTTAAGACCTTTAACTATTCTAAACAAATTAGCACCTTAACATATATGATTGACATAAAACCATAAAGCATGGTCTAATACGTGGAAATGTATGGACACGAGTGGATTTTGATATACCCCTTAAAAAATTTTGAGCCTAGGACCATAATTAGCATAAGCCAATGCAATATGAACTATCGTCATAATTAGAAAAATACATCAGTGCTCTAAATCAGTTTCCTGGTGCATCCAGACCCAGGCCAAACTAGGGCTCATCCACAGTGAAAGCATTACAGTAGAATCTCGTTGTAACAAGCTCTGAAGGAAACCAGAAAACTGCTCGTTGTTTCGGGAGTTCGTTAAACCGAGAGGAATATTTTATTGAGGAGTATCCAGGGGATCAGACATTAAGTTTGTTATACTGGGATGTTCCTTATATTGAGATTTCAATGTAATTCGTATTAAGGATTGAAATCTTCTTCGAACCATGTATAATAATACAAAATCACAAGGCAAGGTCTATGTGATCGACTACTCAATAAAGCCCATCAACGTTGTATAGTCCATCAAACTTTACGCAAAGTTTTGTTTACTCAGTACATTTCTCAAAATCAGTCTTAGCGCAAGTACGTTAGTAAGTAAGTAAACTAAACTAGAGTCTTAATGGATTTCAATAATTTCCTTTTAAAATCCATGTCAATAAAACGATATTATTAACAAATATTTTCAAGGAAAATTTCCTGCAATGACGCAGAAATATCCAACAGCTGATTCAACACTTAAAACTGTTCTTTTTCAAATGATAATTTAAAGTGATAATCAATTTATTCGATTTCCAAGCAATTTCCTAAGTGATAAGTTAAGTTAATACAGATCTGAAAAAAGCCTTTCACATTTTTTTCAAACAGACAGGCGAATAGTCTGTGATCTTCGATGCATAAAGCTTATCTAGTAATGATAATGATATATAATCCTGGGACAAAATTAAATTGAATTTTCACCTATAAAGGGAAAATGAAATGATATTACTTGACAAGTTACCCTTCCTTCTTATCCCCTGACCTCCTTCTCCCTCTTGACCCTGATCATTCTTGAAACTGTTTGACCCCCATGTATGAAGTATAAACTGAATTGAATTGAATGACGCAATTTTAGATCAGTCAGCTTGTTTCAGGAAACTGAAATTGCTTTTCGGAGTTACAGTTTGGTATTACATTAAATGTAATTTTTTGCGCAGGATTGCAGTAATAGTAGAAACAACTATAAAAAATGAACTTACATTTCCCTGCTTGATGATGTAGAAAGTGTCTCCCCTCTCCCCTTCTCTGATTATGTGATCCTCTTCAGGGAAGAAATCCTAAAAAATTGAATTAAACCTTGAAAGACAAAACTTTTATACAACAGTATCCATTTCTTTTAAGAATCAAGCAGTGGTTGAGCATTGAAAAATGGGGCACTTTATATATACATAAAGGGAGATCTAAAGAAGTTTGCTATAGACTTAAGGGTATAACGGATTTATCCTAGTTTACTAGTTTTCAACATTTACATACTAAACTTTTCATTCTTTTCTGGAAAACTGGATTATACACTTAAGTGATGTCTGCAGTAAAAAACATCTCCTCTGTAAAAATCTAGCAGCAATCAAAAACATTGAGACTGAAAATTTTAATACAAATGTTTATAAAAGGAAAAGCAAGCAAATTTCTCTGAACGCAAGGGGTATTCAAGAGATGGGGTAACTTGGGGGGCGGGGGCTGGTGGGGCATCTCTTCATTAACTTTTACTTAAGTTGATGTTTAATGAAAATGAACGATTCGGGAAAGGAAAACAATCAAATACCTCCTCAACGACATCCACAATCTTAAACATCATCTCATCAGGAAGATCTCTCAGTATTGGCACGCTAAATTTAAAATAATAAATTTGAAAGAAAAATTAGAATAAAATCAAGAAAGGCGAGTAGTTTTCTGATACTCAGAGTAACAGAATAACTGGACTCATCCTGGGGAACGTCTTTACAGTGCTGTGGAGGATAATCAGTGTTTTGGGGGATACCATAAATACTGTGGAGGATGTTCACTACTGTAGAGGATGCATAGTACTGTGTGAGATAATCAGTGTTTTGGGGGATACCATAAATACTGTGGAGGGTGTTCACTACCGTAGAGGATGCATAGTTCTGTGTGAGATAATCAGTGTTTTGGGGGATACCATAAATACTGTGGAGGATGTTCACTACTGTAGAGGATGCATAGTACTGTGTGAGATAATCAGTGTTTTGGGGGATACCATAAATACTGTGGAGGGTGTTCACTACCGTAGAGGATGCATAGTTCTGTGTGAGATAATCAGTGTTTTGGGGGATACCATAAATACTGTGGAGGGTGTTCACTACCGTAGAGGATGCATAGTTCTGTGTGAGATAATCAGTGTTTTGGGGGATACCATAAATACTGTGGAGGATGTTCACTACTGTAGAGGATGCATAGTACTGTGTGAGATAATCAGTGTTTTGGGGGATACCATAAATACTGTGGAGGGTGTTCACTACCGTAGAGGATGCATAGTTCTGTGTGAGATAATCAGTGTTTTGGGGGATACCATAAATACTGTGGAGGGTGTTCACTACCGTAGAGGATGCATAGTTCTGTGTGAGATAATCAGTGTTTTGGGGGATACCATAAATACTGTGGAGGGTGTTCACTACCGTAGAGGATGCATAGTTTTGTGTGAGATAATCAGTGTTTTGGGGGATACCATAAATACTGTGGAGGATGTTCACTACTGTAGAGGATGCATAGTACTGTGTGAGATAATCAGTGTTTTGGGGGATACCATAAATACTGTGGAGGATGTTCACTACTGTAGAGGATGCATAGTACTGTGTGAGATAATCAGTGTTTTGGGGGATACCATAAATACTGTGGAGGATGTTCACTACTGTAGAGGATGCATAGTACTGTGTGAGATAATCAGTGTTTTGGGGGATACCATAAATACTGTGGAGGATGTTCACTACCGTAGAGGATGCATAGTACTGTGTGAGATAATCAGTGTTTTGGGGGATACCATAAATACTGTGGAGGGTGTTCACTACTGTAGAGGATGCATAGTACTGTGTGAGATAATCAGTGTTTTGGGGGATACCATAAATACTGTGGAGGGTGTTCACTACTGTAGAGGATGCATAGTACTGTGTGAGATAATCAGTGTTTTGGGGGATACCATAAATACTGTGGAGGATGTTCACTACTGTAGAGGATGCATAGTACTGTGTGAGATAATCAGTGTTTTGGGGGATACCATAAATACTGTGGAGGGTGTTCACTACCGTAGAGGATGCATAGTTCTGTGTGAGATAATCAGTGTTTTGGGGGATACCATAAATACTGTGGAGGATGTTCACTACTGTAGAGGATGCATAATACTGTGTGAGATAATCAGTGTTTTGGGGGATACCATAAATACTGTGGAGGGTGTTCACTACCGTAGAGGATGCATAGTTCTGTGTGAGATAATCAGTGTTTTGGGGGATACCATAAATACTGTGGAGGGTGTTCACTACCGTAGAGGATGCATAGTTCTGTGTGAGATAATCAGTGTTTTGGGGGATACCATAAATACTGTGGAGGATGTTCACTACTGTAGAGGATGCATAGTACTGTGTGAGATAATCAGTGTTTTGGGGGATACCATAAATACTGTGGAGGGTGTTCACTACCGTAGAGGATACATAGTACTGTGTGAGATAATCAGTGTTTTGGGGGATACCATAAATACTGTGGAGGGTGTTCACTACCGTAGAGGATGCATAGTTCTGTGTGAGATAATCAGTGTTTTGGGGGATACCATAAATACTGTGGAGGATGTTCACTACTGTAGAGGATGCATAGTACTGTGTGAGATAATCAGTGTTTTGGGGGATACCATAAATACTGTGGAGGATGTTCACTACTGTAGAGGATGCATAGTACTGTGTGAGATAATCAGTGTTTTGGGGGATACCATAAATACTGTGGAGGATGTTCACTACTGTAGAGGATGCATAGTACTGTGTGAGGTAATCAGTGTTTTGGGGGATACCATAAATACTGTGGAGGATGTTCACTACTGTAGAGGATGCATAGTACTGTGTGAGATAATCAGTGTTTTGGGGGATACCATAAATACTGTGGAGGATGTTCACTACTGTAGAGGATGCATAGTACTGTGTGAGATAATCAGTGTTTTGGGGGATACCATAAATACTGTGGAGGGTGTTCACTACTGTAGAGGATGCATAGTTCTGTGGGGGATATCATCAGTACTGTGGGGATACAATCAATACATATGGTAGTGTGTTCAATACTGATGGGGGATACAATTGAGTGCTGTGGGAGATTTTCAGTGCTGTCGGTAGATACCATCAGTACTGTGGGGGGTACCATCAGTAATGTGTAGCAAATTCAGTACTTTCAAGAATATTTAGTACTGAGGAGGATACCATCAGTTCTGTAAAAGATACCATCAGTACTTTGGAGCATATTCAGTAGTGTGGAGGGAAACTATCAGTACTCTTGGGCTATACCATCAGTATTTTGAAGAATATTCAGTACTACGGAGGGAAACCACAAGTACTGTGAAGCTAATACCAAAAGTGCTTGTGATATCACTCAATAATATCCTCCATATTACTGATGGTATCCATCTACCGTACTAATGGTATTCCTCCACAGTATTGAACAACCTCTACAAAACTAATTGATCTCTTTCTTTAGTGATATCTTCTTAAAATAGACCGGCATATAAAAAGTTTATTCCTTCAAAGGACAAAAAGTCGAATACGGCAGAAACCTTTTTAAGAATTTTCGATATTCTTCTCTCATAATTATCCCAGTTCTCCTCATCACGATCTGGAAAATGCTTCGTTCGATCATCCATACTGTTACTTCTTCCACGGCTGAAAAAGGAAAAAGACAGTAATTCTGGGACGTAGGAGCCAGGGGGAATAGGGGGCACGTTGACCCAAGATTTTACAAGAGACAAAGAAGTACCTTCTTTGCCTCAATATATTGCCCCCTTCCCAAGATGAAAAAAGTGCCCTTGAGGCATCACCCCCCCAAAACAAGATAAAATTACCCTCTATATAATACAGAAAAGAAATTAAATGATGAAGATACCTCTAACAGACGCAGTTCTCGTGCAGTTGTATAATATCGCCAACTCCCCAAACAGCGTTCCAGGTTTCATCGGTTTCCCAAGGATCTCTTCATCTTTCGAAACCTCGCAGACTCCATCTGAAAAAATCATCTTCAATATATACACGGTATGAACCACATTTCTCAGTGGCTGATGATGATACGATGGTATGAACAGCTAAATGCTAATATGCTCTATATCATAAGAAGTGTGGGGATATCATTAGAGGCTAGTGTGGAGATTATATAGTATTTTGGAAGGAAGCTACGAGAACTTTAGGTACAACCTCCATGGTAGTGAATACCCTTCACAGTACTGATGATATCCACACCACAGTATTGAAAACCCTTAACAGTACTTATAGTATCCTCCACAGCAGGGGCGGATGCAGGAAAAATTCTGACAACTGCTCAAATTTGTCGAAGTAACAGAAGAGATGTTTTAAGATTTTTGAAGATTTCTGAGATTTTTTGAGACTTTTCAAGATTTTTTCAGATTTTTAGGCCGAATCTATGTGGATTTTTGAGATTTTTGAAAGTTTTTTCAGTTTTTCAAAGGTCTTTAAAGATTTTTAGCCACAGATGTACGAGATTTTTTTGAGTGATTTGCCCTTCGCTAATCATGCATGATTTTATTGTTTAGAGAAAAACATTGGGAATTTTAAAGGTTTTCCTCATACGTAGCAGGGGTGGATCCAGGAAATATTCTGCCTACTAATCAAATTGGTCCCAGCGGCAGATTTATAGATTTCTTATCTTAGGGACTAAATTAGAAGAAAGTAAAATACTAGGCCTGGAACTCCGACTACAGTTTTAGTCTGAATCCGTCCCTGCTCATTACTGGTCAGCCTGTATAGTACTGATAGTGTCTGTTAATTGTTTTTATTTCTAATTGCGTAGTAATGTAGTGGATGATGCTCTGTAGAAGTAGCCATCTGTATTAATGAAACGAAATTAATATTGTATCTCTCCTTAGTCTAAAAGCTGGAACAGAACAGTGGATGTTGTTTTGGTGGAGTTGGAAAGCCTCGTATGCTGAAATTGGGAATATCAAAAAACACAGTCGCTGGAGATGACACAGAATGGAATATGATGGCTTAGCCTTTGGAGAAGGTCGGCTAGCACTAGAGATTAGTGGACCGATGGATTTAATGAAGAGCCTTAGCTCAATGCAGATCTTTGTGTACTTTTTCTGAGCAACCTAGGCCACCTGGAAGTATCGAAATCAGCTGAAGATTATTAGTATCTAGGCTTAGTTCTGTGTTTACATGGAAAACCTTATTTTCTAGTGTTAGCTTTAGCTAGTTACTGGTCTTTGTGAACTTTTTCTGAGCAACCTAGGCACCTGGAAGTATCTAAATCAGCTGAAGACTATTAGTATCTAGGCTTAGTTCTGTGTTTACATGGAAAACCTTATTTTCCAACCAAACACGATTTACTCTTATCTTGCTTTTAAGCAAGTATGAGAATAGCCTCAACTACCAAGGGGTGTGGACAGATCCGTGGAGAGACTGGCCTGGCTCCAGATTAATGATAGATGCAGGGGCCTTTATTTTCTACTGATAGAAACTTTCTGGCTAGTGATAATTGATAGTTGATGGGCAAATACACTTACTATCTTCGTAAGGTATTGGTTTATGTGGAAAGCATAAAGGGTCCACTGAATAGGTAAACTTATCAAGCAGTGTGACCCTGGTCCTTCCTCTCAATGTGACCACGCCTCGTGATTCCTTTGGTCTTTTTATCTGGAATTACAGAGAGCTGGCAAATTCTCTCCTCACACTTTATGTGACAGGTCTTAAGGTGGTTTCGAACCCGGGACCCTTTGATCAAGAGTTGAGTGATCTCCCCGCCACTGTGAGGAATACGTTGCTTATTCCTAACGTGCTCCTTAAATCCCAAAAGCCCCTTCTAACTATCCTGATTACCCTCAACCCCTTCTCAACTGTCTTGGGTGTACCCATAGGGGTGTAGGTGGTTCCCTAGCAAGAATATTGATGTAGCCAAATGTCATTACGATTTTGATAGTTACGAAAGCCGATAAAATACATTTTATCCACTTTCAGCTACTGTTCAATATCAAATGTGAAACCAAGACATATAACAATAGGTTTCCTAACCATCTACTTCTATTAACTATGCTGTGCACTTTCAGGTACTGTTTAACATCAAATGTAAAACAAAGACGCACAACAATAGCTTTATCAACCATACCGTACTATAAACTATTTTATAAAACCGTTCTATAAACTATGGGCAAAACTGTGCACTGTGCCCAGCCTTGGTCAGACTAGCATGTTCAACAGTAAACTGGCTGCTTAGCTACAAATAACGTCTGAAAAAGTCAACAACACCAACAACAACAACAACAACAATAACAACAAAGTCCCATCTACTCAGTCCAGATACAGTGAGTTCGACCCAGACCTTTTACTCCTTTGCAGAAGCAATGAGCTATGTGTAGAGCAAGACTCAATCAAATAAATTTGATAACGAAAAGTTAGATAGGTACTGTAGAGTTATATTTTCCTTCCTTCAAACAGCTGTTTTCAGCTATTTTTACACATCCATTGTTTTAATACTTGATTTGTAATTAAGTCGATTTTTCTAGTCTATAAAACTCTTAATTATTCAGGCAAATTGACAAATATGAGAGTTTAATTTTATTCCTAAATCTTATCAATGAAAAACTAAAGAGAAACGCCTGCTCAAACTTTTCATTTTATTCTCAACAAATGTTTCTACATTTGAATTGAATATATTATTTTTTTATTAACTTTTTCCAATAACTGACATAAATAATCTTCAGCTCTTTGAAACTCTGTACATTCAAGTTTTTACTGGCTCAGCTTCAGAGTCAAGATTATGATTATTATTATTGTTAGAGACAGCTCGAGTTCTGAACCTTTTAATATGCGTCAAACCGTGCAACTTAGAATCGACGGTTGTGTAGTTGGTAGTTGTCTAGATATCCCTCCTGATTAAAGCACCCTTCACATTACTTCAATATATTCTTCCACATTATTTCCAGATATCCTTCAACATCACTTCAAGATATTTCTCCACATTACTGATGATATCCCTCCACATTACTGCAAGATATCCCTCCACATTACTACAAGATACCCCTCCACATTACTGCAAGATATCCCTCCACATTACTTCAATATATCCCTCCACATTACTGCAAGATATCCTTTCACATTACTTCAAGATATCCCTCCACATTAATTCAAGATATTCCTCCACATTACTCCAAAATATCCCTCCACATTACTGCAAGATATCCTTTCACATTACTTCAAGATATCCCTCCACATTACTACAAGATACCCCTCCACATTACTGCAAGATATCCCTCCACATTACTCCAAAATATCCCTCCACATTACTGCAAGATATCCTTTCACATTACTTCAAGATATCCCTCCACATTACTTCAAGATATTCCTCCACATTACTTCAAGATATCCCTTCACATTACTTCAAGATATCCCTCCACATTACTGCAAGATATCCTTTCACATTACTTCAAGATATCCCTCCACATTACTGCAAGAAATTCCTCCATATTACTTCAAGATATCCCTTCATATTACAGCATACAATCAACCTTACTGCAAGATATCCCTCCACGTTACTTCAAGATATCCCTCCACATTACTGCAAGATATCCCTCCATATTACTGCAAGATATCTCTCCACATTACTGCAAGATATCCTTTCACCTTATTTCAAGATATCCTTCCACATTACTGCAAGATATCCCTCCACATTACTTCAAGATATCCTTTCACATTACTGCAAGATATCCCTCCACATTACTTCAAGATATCCTTTCACATTACTTCAAGATATCCCTCCACATTACTTCAAGATATCCCTCCACATTACTGCAAGATATCCCTCCAAATAACTGCAAGATATGCCTCAGCATTACTTCAAGACATCCCTCTACATTACTGCAAAATATCCCTCCACATTACTTCAAGATATCCTTCCACATTACTGCAAGACATCCCTCCACATTACTGCAAGATATCCCTCCACATTACTGCAAGATATGCCTCAGCATTACTTCAAGACATCCCTCTACATTACTGCAAAATATCCCTCCACATTACAACAAGATATCCCTCCACATTACTTCAAGATATCCCTCCACATTACTTCCAGATATCCCTCCACATTACTTCAATATATCCCTCCACATTACAACAAGATATCCCTCCACATTACTTCAAGATATCCCTTCACATCACTTCAAGATATCCCTCCACATTACTGCAAGATATCCTTTCACATTACTTCAAGATATCCCTCCACATTACTGCAAGAAATTCCTCCATATTACTTCAAGATATCCCTTCATATTACAGCATACAATCAACCTTACTGCAAGATATCCCTCCACGTTACTTCAAGATATCCCTCCACATTACTGCAAGATATCCCTCCATATTACTGCAAGATATCTCTCCACATTACTGCAAGATATCCTTTCACCTTATTTCAAGATATCCTTCCACATTACTGCAAGATATCTCTCCACATTACTGCAAGATATCCTTTCACCTTATTTCAAGATATCCCTCCACATTACTTCAAGATATCCCTTCACATTACTTCAAGATATCCCTCCACATTACTGCAAGATATCCTTTCACATTACTTCAAGATATCCCTCCACATTACTTCAAGATATCCCTCCACATTACTGCAAGATATCCCTCCACATAACTGCAAGATATGCCTCAGCATTACTTCAAGACATCCCTCTACATTACTGCAGAATATCCCTCCACATTACTTCAAGATATCCTTCCACATTACTGCAAGACATCCCTCCACATTACTGCAAGATATCCCTCCACATTACTTCAAGATATCCCTTCACATTACTTCAAGATATCCCTCCACATTACTGCAAGATATCCTTTCTGATTACTTCAAGATATCCCTCCACATTACTGCAAGAAATTCCTCCATATTACTTCAAGATATCCCTTCATATTACAGCATACAATCAACCTTACTGCAAGATATCCCTCCACGTTACTTCAAGATATCCCTCCACATTACTGCAAGATATCCCTCCATATTACTGCAAGATATCTCTCCACATTACTGCAAGATATCCTTTCACCTTATTTCAAGATATCCTTCCACATTACTGCAAGATATCCCTCCACATTACTTCAAGATATCCCTCCACATTACTGCAAGATATCCCTCCACATAACTGCAAGATATGCCTCAGCATTACTTCAAGACATCCCTCTACATTACTGCAAAATATCCCTCCACATTACAACAAGATATCCCTCCACATTACTTCAAGATATCCCTCCACATTACTTCCAGATATCCCTCCACATTACTTCAATATATCCCTCCACATTACAACAAGATATCCCTCCACATTACTTCAAGATATCCCTCCACATTACTTCCAGATATCCCTCCACATTACTTCAATATATCCCTCCACATTACAACAAGATATCCCTCCACATTACTTCAAGATATCTGTCACTGAAGAATTCTCTCCACGTCATAGCAAGAGTCTCTCTACATTACTGTGCAACATTACCTAGGATGACCAACTAAATTGTTTGTAATCAATTAAACAAGATTCATTATGGGCTTTCAGAGGTTATGCTTTTTGGTTTGAAATATTTTTTGAAGTGGCCTAAAACCATTGAATGAGTGTTCGTCCACTTACGAGGCTTAAGGCCGCTAACCAAACATCTGATATGCAAAAATAACTCGTTATAATCCATTGTATTAACACACAGGCAATTAGGAGAAGAAGGGCTTTTCGAATTTAGCCAACAAACATAATTATTTTGTGCAAAGAAAACTAACGAGTTTAGAAAATAAGCAAAGTGCACCTGCGATGGAGCTGCGTGATTATCAAGTTGCTGAATAACAAAATCCACGCAAATGGATCTTGAGTAGATGAAATTCTAATGAGTTGCGAGGTTGAACAGTCAGGGGACGTCTGTGCAGAACTTTGGAGGACGATCAGTACTGTGGAGGACGATCAGTACTGTGGAGGGTGTTCAGTACTGTGAAGGGTGTTCAGTACTGTGAAGTGTGTGAAAGGATACCATCAGCGCTGTGGGGGGATATCATTAATACTGGAGAGGGTAGAGTGTTCAGCATTGTGAAGGATACCATCAGTCCTGTGGAGGTAATGCACACAGTGGTGGTCTCCTCTGCGGTACTGAATATTCTCTACAGTAGTGATAGTATCCCCCTACCCACAGAATGGAACTGCCAGGAAACGTCTGTGCAGTACTGTGGAGGATATCCAGGACTGTGGAGGAGTGTTCAGGACTGTGGAGGATGTTCAGTGCTAAGGAGGATATTCAGAACTACTGTGGAGGGTGTTCAGTACTGTGGGGGAAGCCTTCAGCACTGTCAAGGGATATCATCAGTACTGTGGGGGGGGGGGGGATATCATTAATACTGGAGAGGGTAGAGTGTTCAGCATTGTGAAGGATACCATAAGTCTTGTGAAAGTAATACACACAGTAGTGGTCTCCTCTGCGTTGACTAATATTCTCTACAGTACTGATAGTATCCCCCTGCCCACAGAATGGAACTGTCAGGGAACGTCTTTGCAGTATTGTGGAGGGTGTTCAGTACAGTACTGGGGGGATATCATCAGTACGAGGGAAGATGTTAAGTACTGTTGTGGGATACCATTAGTTTTGAGCATGTCTGTTCAGTATTGCGACGATTGATCAGTACTGTCGAGGATGTTCGGTACAAAGGGTAGATATCATCAGTACTGTAGAGGCATACCATTAGTCCTGTAGGGGGTATTCAGTATTGTTGGGGATACCATCAGTACTATGGGGGATACAATTAGTGATATGAGGGGATACCATTAGTACTGTGGAGGGTATGTAGTAATGTGGGGGATATTATCAGCACGGTGGAGGTAGTGCATGTGACTTCACAGTACTGATGGTATCCTTCCACAGAACTGGATAGTATATATCTCTAGTACTCCTTAAATTAGTGCTCAGAGATTCATTCATTACCTATTTTGATGTAGCCTGGAACATACTTTGTGGTCTTATATATTAAAGAAGGAGGGGATTCTCTTTCTTACGTACTTCTCCGATGAATCTCAGACGTACAAATTTAGTACTTATCATATTTCTCTCGATTTTTCTCTCCATCCTAAAGAAATCTCTTTGAAGATATTAATGAAATTGCTAATATCAATGGGTTTTGAATTCAGGATTAATGTATCCAGTTTTATCCCTGGTGATTTCCCTTTCAATTCAACGGCCAACCGCAGGACATCCCGCGAATTGCTCGTGTTTACTAAAATCTTACCCGGCGTCTTTCACAGATATAAAGTTCAAGAGGCAGTAAACAGATTGCTAAATTAATCGTACGAATCTTTGAGTTTGGAGATCACTGATAATCTTGAGCAAAGAAAGTGTTAACGAGTTAGCTTGTTTGACCATTATTTCAAAATTATCGTTGGGATTGGTTTTCCGCGTGTTTCTACAACAATGAACAGTTAATGAAAGAGCCTTGGTGGGAGAATGAATTTCTGTCTAAAAAATATGGGATCCTTGGTTTTAATGTAGACAGACCCCAAAGTGCCTAGGTGAAAAGTTGGCCTAGCTCTGAAGAGGTTTCATTGATGATGATGAGTGTTACACACAAAGCTTAAGCAGTTATTTTGTTTCACTATGTTTCCAATTTTCCTCACTATCCTCAAGTTTTGTACTGATCAAAGATTGTTCTGACGTACTACTCTGATGAGTGTCAGACGAAACGTTTCAGTAGTTATCATGTTTCACTATGTTTACCATTTTCCTCAGTCTTTTGAAAATCGTTTAGAAATCGATTGAGATTGTTATGAGCCGTTATGACATAGCTAGAAGTTGTTCAAAAATCGTTTAAAACCGCTTCAAAATGTTACCAATTATCTGATATGGTTGAAAGCCGTCTGAAAATCACTTGAAATCATTTCGCAATTGTTACGAATTATTTGACATAGTTGGCAGTCTTTTAGAAGTCGGATTTGGATTGTCTCGAATTGTTGCGAGTCTTTTCGACATTGCTGGAAGTCGTTTATAAAACGTTCAAAATTGTTTGAAATAGTGGCGAATTTTTCTGACATGGTTGAAAGTTGTTTAAAAATTCCCCAAGATTTTTTCATAGCCGTTACAAATTGTTTGACATGGTCGAAAGTCGTTTAAAGATCAAACGGGATCGTATGAAATTGTTACAAATCTAAAGCTTTGTGTATTCAGCAGTTTCAAAGCCAAATCACTCAGAATTTGCAATACGAAGCAGCTGGTTTATAAAGATGCACGCTTCTGCGTCAATCGTAATTTCAAATTTCAAGGAAGAATTGAATTTCATCAACCAGATCTCTTGATAGGAATCTCAGGCAAAGAAAAACTTAACAAGTTTAACATTTCGAAATGTCTTGCTGCGCGAAAATAAATCACTCTTTCAACCTCTTGCAACTTAAATGAATCAAGCGTCTACAAGTTCAGAACAAACAATTACTTGATGAGTTTCTCTTGATTGATCCAAGGGTTTTTCTTTGTATCGAGATGGCAAACCTTCGCAACTCCCATGCAATATTAATTACATTACGTCTACGGTGTGATACACAAAGATACAAATAGATGGGCTTAGCTGATATGATGAAACTTAATGATGAGTCTCTGACAATAGAATCAAATGGTTTTCTCAGTAGTGAATCTAATGGTTTCTCAGTAAGCATTTTGGCCAGCCTTTGAAGTCTCAATACCAAATGAATTTCAGGTGAATAAGACAACAAAGATAAAAATATGGGTGTATCAGTTCAGGAGATGTATTTTATGTCTTCACCTGCGTGATATGAACTGATCTATTTACCTTACGAGGCACAGAGATAGTCGATAGTTAAATTTACTGATGGTATCTTCTAGTAAAGAACGTCCTCTAATTTACTGATGGTATCTCTTCACAGTACTGATGGTATCCTCCTACAGTACTGATAATTGCATCCCTTCAAGTACTGATAGTATCCCTCCACAGTGCTAATGGTATATCTAAAGACTTGGTGGTATCCCTCCATAGAACTGATGATAGCCCTAGACAGTACTAATAGCATCATCCAATGTATTGATGGTATCCCTTTGCAGTATATCCCTCAAAGTACTGATGGTATCCCCCATAGTCCTGATGGTAGCCCCCCACAGAACTGAATGGTATCCCTCAACAATACTGAACATCCTTCAAAGTATTGATATGGTACCCTCAACATCCTCAAAAGTAATGATGGTATCCCTCCACAGTACTGATGGTATCCCTCCACAGTACTGATGGTATACCTCCACAGTACTGATGATATCCCCCACAGTACTGATGATATCCCCCACAGTACTGATTATATCCTCCCACAGTACTGATGATATCCCCCACAGTACTGATGATATCCCCCACAGTACTGAACATCCATCACAGGACTGCAAAGACGTTTCCCAGGGTAATAAGGTGTAAGAAAAACTCACCAGCAAGAACGTACAGCGCATTGCCACTCTCTCCCTCCTTGATAACGAACTCTCCCTCTTTGAAATTCTCCAGATGCATGCAATTCACAATTTCTTGAACCTGAGACTTCTCGAGTTTCTTCAAGAAATTGTTTTCTCTGACAGCAGACTTTATGAGCTTCTTCGATCTAGGATTTTAAATTTCAAAACAGAAATTAGAAGAGGGGAGAAATTGAATGACAAAAGGAAAACGTAGTGTTTGTTAGAGGTATGAATTGCCTGGAAATCGTGACAAAACAAGAAGAGCCATACTGGGATCCTAAACCATGTCTATGTTGAATTTCTCAATAAGAATTCAATTATCTTGGTCACCATCTAAGGTCTGTCAATGCTTGTTTGGATCTGAAGTCTCAACAAACAGGCGATAAAACGTTTCTTAGCTATCAACTCGAAAGGTCCCTAAACCTATTCACAAGAAAGTTTTAAAATTTGAAAGACGTTCTTGCAGAAACTTATCTACTCTATAGATTCAGACTGAGAACAATAAATATATCGATGACTCAAAATATGAATTTGGACCATGAGGCTATGTTCATGGTAAAACACTAAGATTCATACTGGGGTAGGAAGATATCTCTATGTTACATCTTAAATTAGGGAGCGTCCGCAGTGATAGCTTATCTAATAATACCTAGTTCAGGTCGTGCAATCAACTTAGGGTAATGCTAGCCCAGCCATGCAGAAGAAGACCAAAAGAATCCAGCTTTTTAAACTATTCCAAATCTGTCCTGAGTTAGATGTTCAGGTTCAGGCTAGGCAATTCTCTTTAAAATCGCTAGGATACCATCAGTGCTGCAGGGGAATACTATCAGTTCTTTGGAGGGTGTTCAGCGCTGTCGATGCTATTCAGGACTGTCGAGGGGAACGATAACAACGATGCAGGTGATACCCAAATTACTACTTGCAGTACTGAATATCCTCTACAGCACTTATGGTATCCCCACAAAGTAATGAACATCCTTCACAGTACAGATGCTATCCCTTCACAGTACTGAGCATCCTCAACAGTTATGAACACCCTCCAAGGTATTACCCAGAGTACTGATACTATCCCCCAGCATATCTGAACATCCTCAACATTACTGCACTAACGTTCCTAGGATGAGAAACTTACAAGGGACTGACCGTAAAAATGACAGAGATTGCAAACTTACACCTCTAGCAATTTCACCGCCATATCAATAATAAATTTCTAAGCCTAGCATTGAGTCTTAGCCCAAAAGCAATCCTGTCCTAAAACCTCATAGTTCCTGTTACAGCTGACATGTTGCTTAAGCCTGAATAATATGAAATTGTGTTTCAGACTGGATTGGGAAGCCTCAGATACTTAATTTCAAATTTTGGGCCACTAATTGAAGATCAAACAGAATTCCAGATGATAATGCCTTCCTGATATCATAGAGTCTTCTTCCTCTTTGGGATAAGTATCCTTATATCTTCCTTAATACACCACCGAGGGGTAGTTTCAGATTCCTTAGACGGTCGGAAGCACGCTGTAATCAAAGAGCATCAAATATTACTTTTTCCAATTATGCTTAGCAATTTAAGAACGAATCAAATTCAAATCAGTGAATTATTCATCATTTTGGTATTGATCTAACTACTGGCTGGGACCGAACAGGAACTTTTAGAGATCAAATCATTCGCTATTTACACTACCCTTACACAAGTAATTAAACTGAAGCTAGCCATTCAGAGCTTTGAAACTTCATGTAGCCAGGCAGAAAAGAATGCTTTCGACTTTCAAAGATACTTACTATCTACATTATCTTAATACGCTCCTTTTTACGGTATACGTTTTGTAGTCCAACAGTTATACTATCCCCCTGGCGAACATCTGTGCTGTAGTGTAGAGGGTGTATAATACTATCAAGGGTGTTCAGTTACTATGTGGAGGGATACCATCCATCAATATTATAGAGGATGTTCTATACTATGTGCAGGGAAAGCACTCAGTACTGTGAAGGTTGTTCAGTACTATATGGATGGTGATTAGAACTGTGGAGGGTGTTTAGTACTGTGTCTAGTAGCTACTCTTCAGTGCTGTGGTGGATGTTTAGTACTATGTGGAGGGATACCATTAATTAATATGGGGAATATCAATGATATCTAATAATTAAACGAACCCCGGAATCATCCTTTAAGCCATCAGCTATGGGATACTAGATGCCTGAAATGTACTCATGGTTTAATGTAAGTGAAAGGAGTCGAACTCACAACCTCATGGATAAAAACCGCACAGCACCTTGATGATTGTGTTCAACGGCACAAAACATGATAAATTTTCTTAATGATTCTGTTGATAAGCCTGAAGCAAGGAAAACAGATTTTCTGGCGATTATCTCAACGTAGACTAAATGTAACTGGTGATTGGTCTCCATTTGCTCCCTATAATTTCATAATCTTTATAATTTGTGAAAAAACTCGAACTCACAACATCTTGGATAAAAACCAGCACCTTAATGATTGTGTTAAAAAGAACAAAACATAATCAATTATTTTAATGATTCAGTTGATAAGTCTGAAGCCAGGAAAACTGATTTTCTGGCGATTATCTTAACGTAGACTAACTGAAACTGGTGATTTGTCTCCATTTGCCCTCAATAATTTCATAATCTTGACAATTTGTGAGGGGACTAACAGGATAAAAAACATCACCTTAATGATTGTGTTAAACAGAAAAAAAACTAAGCAATGATGGCAATGATTCAGAGTAACACGTCTGAAGCAATCAAAACTGACTTTCTGATGATCATCTAGAAAGTAGACTAAATCAAATTTGTCATCTGTCTCCATTTGCTCTTAATGATTTCAAATAAAACGAGAAAACCAAGGCGTTGGAGACTTGTTGATGAAGGACTAAATTGGAAAGATCAATATCTTTCAATAACAGGAGCATGGACAGGTGGTCTATCATCTTTGAAAATATGTAAGGATATCATGGTTTCCTAAGTTGTTTCGTCTCTAAAGATCGCTTTTGGAAATGGTCAGTTTGGGAGTAGATGCCAGTGGGGTAGGGGTATTAGTATATTGGGTACCAATGGGTATAGGTCTTAGCGTAAGTCGAAGCTCTCACTCATTTACCATTTTACGTAAAGGTCCTCTGCCAATCTGCTTGTTTGTAATTATTTCTTAGTTTTATGGTTATTTCATAAAATTTTCATATTGAGCCATGGTCAGCTTCGGTTTGTTCTTAGCTTGTTCTTAAGTTTTGGCCAAATTCGAGGCTGGTGTTCTTATACATTTTTCTTATAAAAATAAGAGTGTACATGTGTTGTGATGGTGGAGTGTTTGCTACCGTGCCCCTACTGGTAATAAAGTCTATAGTGGCTGGTCTTATAGTGGCTATCACGTGAAACAGAAACTCAATTCCCTAACTAACTCATTACTTTATAATATTGATGCAGTGTATGTATGGTACCATATCCCTGCTAGAAATCAGGCCTTTTGTAGCCTTTAGCCGGCTGGCACATACACATCAACTCAGTCCCTTTCCTTAAGACATATTTCCCTATTGATAACTTTAAAGAAAATGCTGAGCTTAAATGCATTAGATAGTTTGCATAGGCTACCAGTTAATCCTCTGTCATCTCTCAATGTAACCATGACTACGTAATAGTAACAGCTGATATGAAGCTCAAATACCCAACAATAATAAAACAATAAAACAATATAACATGAAAAGAAAGAGTTTCAATCCATCAAATACTCACCGCTCAGCAAGAAGCACTTTCCAAACATTACAATTAAAATATTTCATTTCATTATAACAGAAATATCCCAGTTTGAAATAACAGGGTTCTAAAGTGAGGTCTGATCTATGGTTATAGAAACAGGGGGTTGGAAATTCGAAGGGATGAGAGCCAAACTTTACAAGGAAAGGGAGAATATAGAAGGAGGAAGAAGGGAGAGACTAAGAAAAGGAGAAACTGTATATTTCGTGAGGAATATCCTAGTTTGAATAAACAGGGTTCCAATGTGATGTCTGATCTATGCTTATAGAAACAAGGGGTTGCAAATTCGAAGGGATGAGGGCCAAACTTTTCAAGGAAAAGGGGGAATTCAGAAGGAGGAAGAAGGGAGAGACTATAAATACTACGTTAAAAAAAGAGAAACTATATATTTCATGAGGAATGTCTTAGTTTGAAATAACAGGATTTCAATGTGATGTCTGATCTATGGTTATAGAAACAGGAGGGTAGAAATACGAAGGGAGAAGGGGGGCATTGCTCAAACTTAACAAGGAAAGGGAAAATATAGAAGGAGGGAGAAACTATGAATAATTCCGTTAGGGAAAGAATAAACTGTATTGTTTCACGAGGAAAAGGAGAAATTGCCAAACTTTCAAGGGGAGTAGGGAAATATAGAATCCTGTTGCACCCCCTGTGATCTATGGTTAAAGAAACAGTTGTTATTGCTATTTGAAATTTTTAATCATAATGTTGTTTTGAATGTTTAGATTTCAAATTGTTTAGAAAGCGTTGTTAGAGGGATGTGATGAATTAAAACTCTGCAATTGAAAAGGGGATTGTTTTCATTTCAGTTTTGCGTTTCATGAAATTAATTTAATAACAATTATTCACTTATAAGCATCAGTTTTGAGGTCATTACCATTTTTGCTTGAGTGTTATCGCTGGCATGGTATTCTGTCATGCTTGTGTATCAGTGTTATGTATTTCACAAATTGCACCAAAAGCCATCTGATGTAGAGGCAAACCTATCTGGGTTGTTTAACAACTACACCATATCTGCCAAAGGGTAAATACTTCCCCATCCCAGTAAGACCAGGGCAAATTAAAATTACCCTAGTGAGACTCTAATTCACAATTGCTCTTGCAATTACAATCCCTGAAGACTTTATGGATGGCACAAATGATAAAACACTGAATGAAAGTAAAGTTGATGGTGTGAAAACTTAATCAACCTTTATATGAATCCAGCCTCTTCTCTTAAGATGAAATGAGCAAAAGAAAGGACACAACTTCATCAGAATCAAAAGATGGAAGATTCCCTTTAGATATATTCTAGACAATAAATGAAATGACCTCAAGGACTTTGCTTCAAGATTTTGAATTCACCAAAAACTTCTTTTAGGAGATTACACACACAGTTAGTGTGCTGTTCTGATTATATTCCTAGAAATATTTATTCAACTTAATGGAATATAAACACAGCAATTTCACATGTCAAGACATACCTGACCTGACGTCAAAAAAAGTCAAGAGGGCTTAGCTGTCTAAAGCATGGATCTAAATAAAGACATCCAACAATAGACCGAAAAGAATTCTAGTTCCTTTCAACTTAAGAGCTTGGAAACTCATTTGTTAGCTGCATAAAAAAATATTCAATACCCTTCTTATAACAGGTAGCTACTTTTTGCTGACTTTAACTTCTAAGGCCCTTTGTACTTTAGCAAGTTAAGCAGTTTAGTATTGGTGATGACAACCAGAGGACATAATCAGGAACCGGGGGACATTAGGATCAGGGGTCTACCACAGACTTGACAAAAGCAATTAAGAGCCCCTTTTACTTTCAGAATATTTCCCTTAAACTTATAGAAAAAAGTTCCCTTGAAATATTGTGCCTCAGAGTTTATAGATGCTTCCAATGTCTTTGAAGAACACACATTTTTATGGCAATATAAATTCTATTGTTGTACAAAGAATGATTTGAATATTTTGAAGCTAAAATAGGAACAAATTAAGAATGTTTGTGGCAAAAGTGAATTTCAGAAGAGAGTTAAAGAAAATGGAATTTCGCAACTCAGAAATGGATTCCACATTATCTGAAAAATGTTTTTGCAGAAGAATTTGCCCAATTTTTAGAAATTTGAAGACCTCCAATAAGAGTTGAAAACTTTATACATATTGATCAGTTTGTTTCCCATGACTAATCATATAGAGAGATATTCCAGAAATATTTTCTGGAAAATTATAGAATTCCTCGACTGTGCAATAAGAAGAAGGATGAAGCTAAAATATTTTCATACACTTACTGGGAATCTTTGGGGTGTTTTGGCAACTCTTGCAAGTTGGTAGCAGACTTCCGATCTCCACTTTCTGCACTGACAGCAAATCTTTTGTTCCTCACTGCAGTCAAGGCGGCTGCCAGAAACTTAGTTTTTGAGTCCATCCGTGAAAAATTATTGACATCGACATTCTTAAGTTTTTCAGCAAGAATCCCATTATTATCTTCTTCTTCTGGATTTTCTGAAATCGTTTCAGGAGCGACAGTTTTTGCTGCTTTCTCTTCAACTACACATTGAAGTTTATGAATTTCTTCTCTCAGCCTTGAAACCTCAAGCGTTCTTTCCTCCAATTGTTTCTCCTTTTCCGTCAATAGATCAGTCTTACTTTCCAACTCCGCAACTATCTTCGGATATGTTTTCTCCACATGGAGGACCGACAGTTTCTCGCCGTCAACGACGATAAATTTCTTAGAGCTTGCACCGTTCCCCATCTTGACATTTCTAACTGGCAAAGCAAGCTAGTCTCTTTATAAAGCAATCAGAATTTAAGCTATTGGTATCCAATAAATACTTTTAATGGTAATCTCGAGGCTTAAAAGCCTAGATGGTAAGGTTTCTTGTGATATTCTTGCAAAATCTAATCAAATTGTCATCAATTCCTGTAATTTGACATTTTCATTTCTTTTAATCCATTGCAGTCTAATTTTCAGTAAACCAAGAGCCTCTTTTGAATTTTTCACAACTTTTAAATCGGTTTTGAAGTTAAATTTCAACCAATTGTAAATTATAAATCCCCAATCCGGATTAGATATCTGCAGTCTAAGCTACTCCATCATTTGATATTGATGCTCCTTTGTCAATCTTCTGCTTATCCATATTCTCCAACTTTCTCATTTATTCTAATTTCAGAAGTTAAACTCACTTCTTGTCGACATTCTGTGAGAAGAACTAAAATCCTTCTTTCTTTTCACTAAAGAAATCAGCCATCTGTCGGAAGCTCTGAATTTTCTATGGAAAACAAAAACAAGGTTGTTAGCACAACAAACAAGTGAAAATTGTGTAATTAGCAAGATTAGTATTTATACTCTTGCAGTTGGCTTGATTTCCAACGATTTTGAACTTATTGGATAACACATAATTTTTATAAGTAACTGCTTTATAAGCAAGGTAGTACTCAACAAGACAAAAACTAAAGCAATTCTAGTACTGGATAGAGGAATACTAAGTTCTTATCAAATTGGCAATGAAAATTTTGCAGCAACTATAGAGAAGTAGATTGTACAGTGGATATTAGTACCCCGGCACACTTTCGTATGCAAGATACCATCAACATTGTTGTACAACAACTTGTGAGATAGTATTCTAAGAAACAAATTTTAAAGTAAAAAAGCTAAGCAATTTTGAGTACTAAGCTTAAGCTAAAATTGCTTATAAAAAAATGCGTGTACACTGAGGAAGTTAAGCATTCTTTCCTCGTTGCATATGATACATTAAGTCCTCCCTCACAAGCCTATTAAAAAACTTTAGGGAAAAAAGCTAGATATTCTCTGTAAGATTTTACCTTAGTTCCCTCAGCACATTCAAAAGTTATCCATATTGTACTTTTATTTCGTAACACTCTTTTTTATATGAGCGGGTACTATCGGTTTAAAGCTGGCTGTTCTTAAATATTCATCCATTTTTAAGGTGAAATGTTCTTAAATTTTTCTTACTTTCATAAAGATTTGGAAGCCTATTTTTAGTATCAGTTGTGTAAAAGTTTTGACTCTTGTGAACTGTCTGACATAATCTAACATACTGTATCAGTGTGCTGTGGTCAATCTGCTTGTTTTTAAATTTTTTCTCAGTTTTATAAAACTCGTGGTCTTTTGAGATTGATCTTATAAAAGAACATAGTGTGTACGACCTTAGCAAACACTAAATTGTAGTATTTAGCTTTAAATGTGTTGAAATTATGTGATATTACATACTTACGTGCTTCTCTCATCCACACTTGTGTACTTCTGAATGGCAGTGTTGACACAAGCAGTTCTGGTTACCCGTCGTCTCCATCACCAATCACGAGCTGGTGAATCCATTTACAACGGCGAAGATATCGTAAATAAGCCCATAAAACTCTTTTTTCACAGCATGGGTTTATAAACAACTTCTGATGTGATTTGTAAATGAAATGAGTTACGAAATTAAGGCACTCTCATTACTTATTTATCCCAACCCTGAACTGAATCCAGTTTTAAAGTTTGGAAACATATTCGGTCTTAGATTCAGTTTTGCGGCCACTGCCCTCCGTACGGCCATGTGCTCTTAGGCCTAAGGGGGTACTACATACAGTAAAAGCACTATGGAGCTCCGCCCCCCCCCCCTTTTCATACAAGAAATACCAGAGTAAAATGTGATGAGTTGAAGATAGTTAATGGATTTAATCGTAATATAGCGAATTTCTAACTTTACATGTTTTTAGAGTGAACATTTTCTTCTCCGTAGTAAAATTTCCACATGTAGTTACGTATCGGCGTGCTTTAGCACCAACGCACAATACACTCTGTTTTTATAAGAACCAATAAAATTGATTTGAAGCTGGCTGTTCTTAAATATTCCTCTATTTTCAGCCAGAAATGTTTTTAAATTGTTCTTTCTTTTACAATGGTTGGGAAGCCTCTCTTGCCATCAGTAGTGTTAATTATTGCAAAGTTTGACTCTCTTGACCATCTGACATTATCTGTGTGCTGTACATCAGCTTGTTTTGTAATTATTTCTCAGTCTTATGGTTTTTTCATAAAATTTTCATATTGAGCCAAAAATGGTCAGCTTCGAATTGTTCTTAATTAAGTTTTGGCCAAATTTGAGGCTGGTGTTCTTATAAAATTGTTCTTGTAAAGAGAAGAGCAGTGGTGGCGCCAGAGGGGGGGCAGGGGGGGCTGTAGCCCCCCCGTCGGAGGAGGCTAGCCCCTCCGTCGGAAGATAAATCATGCTTGCTTTGTCGGAGCGAATTTTTTAAGTTTTAGCCCCTCCGTCGGAAGTGCTAGCCCCTTTGTCGGAGGAAACCTAGCGCCACCACTGGAGAAGAGTGTAGTTCTCATAGCCAAAGTAAAGCAATGTTATATCTTATAAGCAAAAGCAACATCTTAGCTTAGCGTGCATGCATGCCAACACAGTGGAGTTTTCACGTGCAGTTACGACTTTCGTATCTACGTGTCTAGACACCAACGTGTGCATGCACAATAGTTCCCAAAGCGACCACTGCACCCCAGATAAAGAAATGTCGAGTTGTTGTACGTTTTATGTTGGGCCCTTCTTCTTTCAATAGAGATATTTGTCTGTAAATGGCATTATGAGCACCGTATTTGCCCGCAGCAGTGTGAAAACTTTTATCGTATTCATAGGGTATTTGTTTGAAAACGGAGCAGTTTGAACAGGCACTGGTTTTCGTCTTCAAATACAGAGACAAAAAGATAGGAAGCAATGTGAACGAGGCCTGTACGTACACTCTTTTTCTTTATAAGAATAAATTTTGTTAGAATATTGGGGCTCAAAATCGCCAAAAAAATGAAAATTTAAGAATAAACAATGGGAAAGTTGAGGCTCAGGAAAATTTCAAGTATTCTTATAAAAAAAAGAGTGTATGGGTAAGAACGTAGAGAGTTCCCACGTGCAGTGTCGTATCTGCGTGCCTTACATACCAACGTGTGCACGCAAATAGTTTCAACAGCCCTTGTAGTAAGGCAACGTCACGTTATAGCTATAGGCTAGATTTTAGCTTAGCGTGCATGTATACCACAAAGTAGAGTTTTCACGTGCAGTTATGTATCTGTGTGTCTGAACACTAACGTGTACACCTATAGTTCTAACAGCCCACGTAAAGCGATTTCATGTTGCATAAGCTACGTCTTAGCTTAGCGTGCATATGTACCGTATAGTACCAACATGGTCGACTTCTCATGTGCGGCTACTGATCAAAGATCCTTCACTTGAATGCAGTTGCGTGCACTGTGTGTGGGTCACCTATTCCGACGGCACACGCCCACAATCTAATAGAAACAACAGTAACTGTAGAACGAAACATTTTCCCACACCAACTCTAAAGCTTCGAGCGGTTCTACTGAACACATCTGAAAATCACTTGAGGCCTGCTGTTTTTTCATTGTGGATCTAAAAGACTTTAGAGGGCTTTGTTCATGAAATAAGATTTTCTATAAAGGGTACGAGATTTCAAAAGAGACTGATTTGCCTTTCACCCCTCGTCAACAACATTAATTATTCCATCTGCAGAAGCTAGTCTCCCCTAAGACTATTTCGACGTATGCCAACAATACATTTATGGAACTGCACAGGAGTGAAGGTAAGCTGCGGGGTAGCAAAGTATTTGCTTATGTACCTAATGGCCTTACCCCACTGCCCACATCCTTGCCTGCGCAGTCCTATAAATATTTAGTGGGCCTGAGGCAAGAGAGCCTTAGAGTGGCCGTCAGCTGTGACGATGGCGGCCTCTTTGTGAGCCGCCACTAATCGGTTGTGTACTTTATTTCCATGGTGACTGCCGCAACCTCGAACAGAGCGAGTAACCTTAGAACTTATTTGAACAACGACATTGAGAATTGCTAAATCCAAATAATTTAAGTTCGTCATTTTCGTCAAACAAAGAAACTTTGATAAAAATAAGTAAACAGCTAGTTGTAAAAGATTTCTTTTCATTTACCTTCAACAATTCCATCTATCCAATAAACCCATTTAAATTAATCTGACAAAAGCATGATTCATTTACAATGTCTGCAATGAGTGGCAGGATATCGTTGTTATCAGAAAATCTGGAGCACTAAGCAATAGATCATACCCAATATATTTTTTGAACTTACACTCTCCCCTGCCCCCAGCACGATGTTTTCTCTTTCCTAATCAAGCAGTCATATGCGAGAGGGGCCCATCTTATGCCCCAACACTGAGTTGGGGGAGCAAGAGGTAGGATAAGAGAAACAAGGATGACGAAAATGCAAAATAAGTAATCCTATAAGTAATCAGTTTTGTCCGGGATTGTAAAGGATAAGCATGCAGTGTTTCCCACATAGAGTTTAAAAATGAAAATTTAAGAAACATTACAAAGTGTAAATGCAGACTCTATGGACGAAGTCACATTATAATACGTCTCTTGATTTTGGCATTACTCCCTTCCTTAGTTCTAGGGGGATTGCAGGGTTTTCTTTCAACATGCTCATATAAACTACTTTGGATGTTCTTATGCACCATGCGTCAAACTTACAGCTTCGGGGTTTTCTAGTGGATAGTTACTTTTAATTTGAAGACTACAGTAACTGGAATGATGGAAGAGTAGACTTCATCATCATAGAATACATAGTGTAGTGGTGTTGCAGGCAATAATCCAAGGTGTCGCGTCGATTGACTTGTGCGATGAGACGAAAATGCGAGGGGCGAAAATGCGAGGGAAGGGTTGCTCACCACTTCATTATCTTGTCGATAACAACACATATATAGCGTCTCACACAACATTTATACACTTTTCTTCAAAAGAGTGGGGCCATGGTCCCCCAAACTCCCCCTCAGGCAGCGTCCCTGGCTGACTCCCATAAAGATGTCCCTACCCCCAAACTGCAGCACGACGGCTTGACGGCATGAGCCTACAATTCCTTAGATGTAACTGGAAATAAAATTACTCAAGTACAACATATTTGCTCACTGGCTTGTACATTGTATGGTTAAAATAACGTGTAAAAAGTATTGGTCCTAATACAGAGCCTTGAGGGACACCCTTTTGGTATCAGCTGAGGGTTTGACTCTTTGCCATTTATACATGTGTCTGGTTTGTTATTATGGAGATAGCTTGCGATGCATAACTGCACATCAAATTACTTAAGTAAGATAAATTTGCTCAGTGGATTTACCAACCATTTTCAATAATTTCCATACAAATATTGTTTCCCTTGGTAAACATCAATTGGATCCTAAATTTATTTCGTAAACTATCTAATCTCACGAGATAAAAGGGGTTTTATGTTGTTTGCGAAGGACAAAGAGTGGTGACTCGTGACAAGTTAAATATCGCATCTCGATCCAGACCTTTCTATATACTTGCTTAATAAGTTGTTGTTCTTTAAAGTTTACGCGTAGCATGAGACCTATCGTTACTGTACTCTCAAAATGTGTTGTTCTAAAACAATTGTCCAGCTCCAGTTAAGCAGAGAATCTGTTAAAAAGCATGACTATTTCTAGAAACTATAGTAACAAACAAAATAGAAACTTTCGCAGGAAGTCAAATTCGCGCTTTTTCTTTCTTGGGCCTAAAATCTATTTGCTAGCCTGTGATGGGACCAAAGTACTATTCTTTTGTAAACTTTAACTATGTTACAGGCGTATCGGTTCAGGAGCAAGGGACATTTGCTCATTATGACCAGAAAAACTAATAAATAAACGCAGGCACTCACTGCAAATCAAGGGGAGGGGGGAGAAATTTGTCAAGTAATCTCCTCTGCAGATGTGAATACATGATTAAGCCCACTGAGATACGCCCCATCCTCGGTGGCCAGAGATATGTCGGAGCATTCGATGTTTGGGAAAAATATTTTGCTATCTGGAACTAATCATTAACTAATTTCTGCGAGGACGCTGAAAAGTTTTAGCAAAAATACAATATATGGTGGTAAATTGATTCCAACAGTACTATCAATGCAGCAAGGAGTTAGATGCAGTATTTGCCTGTTATTAACTACTAACATACAATCAGCCAGGTGTAAAAAGCCTCGTGATATTTTTGTCATTAAATTAGCTGGAAAATTTCAACCATCATGGACATATAAAGATCTGTCATGCGTACAAATGTCTTTTAGTAAATTGAACAACCCAAGCTAGGCTGTCAGGGGACTGGGGAGAAGGTATCAAACAATCTGGCCGAAAGCCACGATGAAAGAATTGAATACGTGAAGCGTAAATGACGGACCCTGGGTGAAATATGGATCCCTCTCTTTTGGCAGACCAAGAAATTTCCAGGGACCATTGGCGTTATGGGGCCTTGTTTTATGTCTAACGCACAGACAGGTCAACAAAGCTATAACCAGAGGGGCAAATTGCATTTTATTGGACATATGGGTGATTTTATCAAGTGAACTCTCATCCGACATTGAAATACACAGACCATTAGAAATGCCATGAGACTGAGAAAGGAGATATAGCTTCCCACAACGATACCCATTCTATGATCTAAACAACGAATATTACGCATATTGTTGATATCGAGTCTTTTGCATTTCTTTCGCATCACTTCAATGGTCTGAAATTAAAATACAATCAAATTATAAAAGTTAATAGTAAAGCATGTTTGTGAACCGTTCATTAGTCATACCTCAGACTGGTACCGGAGTGAAGTAAAGCTGTGACGATCTTATTGCATTGACCCAATCTTAGGACGAACCAAAAGGTGGAAAGTTGAAAGTCAAAAATGTTACCTAGCAAGGTGTGTGTTTCTGATTTTTAGTAACTTGGGCACATATTTGGTCGAATCATCGTGTGACAAATAATTTTCAAACCAGAACAATCCATGGAACAAAATCATTTTAGGCCCAACCTTTAAAGAGGTTATCAAATAGAATATCATCAAACTAGTTTTTATTCGGTGCCAGCCTGCGTACAAGCGATGAGCAGTTCCTCAGTTTTTGGCAAGAATACATGTTATGAAGGAACAGTATAAAGAAGCATTTAGTATTTTTCTGACTACTAATTTAGGCTCTATGATGAAAACATCGATATTGTGTTCTAGTATATCGACTTTAGATATGACTCATAGAAACACCATTTGTACCAAAACATAAAGTACAAGTAAATATATTCTTACATGCTTCGATCGTGTCTGTATACAAGTGATTGATATATTCCATTACTGACAGCGTGGTTACTCAGGTTAATTATGTTAATTTATTCAACAACATCATAATCGATAATTCTGTCAAAATAGCCAGTTATCCCCTATGTAAGTCCTAGACACTGGGGAGTGGGCTGTGGAGGTGCACAAGCCCTACCTACCCAGAGAATAACATTCTCTAAGTCGGTGACGTAACAGGGAACATAATTCCAGCCCCCTGTCGGTAAATAATATTGAGCCGATGCACCCCTTCCATCTAAACAGGAGCCAGATGGTAGGCCTTGGAAAAGGAAAGGCAGAAAATAGTGCAAATGCAAATATCAAATAAAACAATAAAATGAAATAAATAAACCCCATTGCACTAGAAAAAATCCCCTAAGAAGGAGTGGGTGGGTGGGATTCGAAAGAACAGCGAGACTTGGTTCTATGTTTGGTCAGTGAAGAACTCAATTGTTGATCAAAACAGCACGCCATAGAGTCAATGCTGCAGCACATGGAACAAATTAACACCTCCCATATAAGGGAGTCACGATAAAACTCGGGGAAATAACTGAGCTGTAAACAAGTGTCCCAGGAAAAAACCCAGGCAGCAACAACAACCTTGTAGATGATCTGTGGGAAAAAACCAAACACTAGGACCCTAGAAAAGCTTAAGTTGTCTATGTTTTCGTTTCACTATGTTTCCGATATTTCTGGCTACATTGAAGTTTTGTACCATCCAAAGACTGATCTATAATTCTGTCACTTGCACTAATGAAGGCAGTAGTCAGCATTTTTCCTGGATCCGCCCCTGGAACTAAACTTGATATGAAGAAAACGGTGTATAGAAGCATACCATTCGTTAGATTCTTCATGTATCAAGATATGTTGAGTCTTGCGGATATCTCCCATTCACAATCGTATTCAACACACAGCCGATCTGCGAAGGTAAACAAATGAGTAAAAGCGGGTCTTTTAAAATCACTAATTAGATCACTAATTTGAGTATACTGCCACCAGAGCCTCCTAATGGGTACACAAAGCAAGGCTGCTAATGGCTTTCAAAGTATAAATTTTTTATCTTCATTGGATTTTTCGCTTTGCATATCTTGTGTGAAAAGCCTATGCCGTAGAAATCCCTTGTATTGTTAGCTTTATATCTGAAAAAAGCGGGGGACACGAATTAATCTTCGCACGTTTTCTGACTCAAACTCAAGAATCCTGACGAATCCCCTGAAAATTCTAAAAATCTATGACATCCAGAAAAACAACTTCTAAATTCCCATGAATTTCCAGGAATCCTAATATGTTATTTTTCAAGACTCCTAAGAAACCTCAGTCAAATTTTCAGGAAGGCCTAAAATTTCAGAATCCGAAAACATCTTTTTAGTAGTTTCAAAGAAAGCATATGTAATATTGATATCAAACTTAACTGCTTAATTAGCCATAATATGCCTATTTCATTATTCATTAGATAAATCAATAAATTCTAACTATAAATAAACGAATAATGACGATAATCACGAAGACGATTCTAGAAGCAACTATATCTTTTATTAAAACTTCTGGACGGTTCCTTTGAAAATATTGGCCGTACCTCTTTTTCTGAAGTATTGCCTCTATGTTTTTTTATTACTTTAAAATTAATTCACTTTTAATAAGACCATTGTAAATGTCGTTTGTAGTAGGGACTCGTTGACCATGGGTCTTTTCTTGCGACCAAAGTCACAGCAAAGTTCCGGTATTCAATATTTTCTAAATCTTAAATTGATAAAAAAATGATGAGCCTATTCTACCAACCCCAATTTAATTTCAAGCAAGAATACTTTTACATAATTATTGAAATTCAAGAAGAATAAAAAGAAAAAACCTCATCTTGGTCTTCCAGGGCCTGACCCAACATCTTCTCAATGTTTCTCATAATGCCGATCTTTTGCGTCATTTTGAGGGGGAATGAGATTCCACTCGATAATTCCTTTGCAGCCTAAAAAAGGAGGTGAAAGCAAGTTTTCATTTATACAAATATTCCTTTTTGGGGCAATTTCCAGCTATTTTCTCTTATTTTCAAAGTGGGACTTGTTGTATTCATAAGACTGTCACGCTCAGCGCTAATTTTGGTCTCAGGAAACCTCCCCAACTGTTCCCTAATCATGAAGATGACGATAAATGTGATCTAGAACTTTGCTTGAATTGAGACATTATGTGGGCACTTTTTGACGGTCTTCCAGGACAAGCTGAAGAAACAGATTTGATTGGTTCATGAGCGATTTTCAATGAAGCAGTAACGGAGCTAAATACGAGATAGTTTCTTTTGGAGTACATGCCAGTTATCCTAGAACCAGCAGAATACCTGGTGTGCAAAGCAGGTAGTATTTGCATATTTACCGATATTTGCATATTTAGATTCAGCACAGCGTGGGCTATCGAAATGACGTCGTAAATGGCCTAAAACGATGTTTTGCTTTGATTTTACTTATTTTTTGTTACTATCATTGTTTACTTCTGATACAGAAATGTATTCCTTCGTGTGAAGGCATTGTTAAAACTTGTTTTAGGTGACTGGGTCTATCCTGGTGTCAAACACGTGGTAGTAAGAAAAAATTCTAATTTTTCTAAATCCACCATACCAATGCGTATATACAAGTAGGTTTAAGATATCCAGTGAAACTCGCCGCTTTCCAAATCGCTATCACTGCTTGAGGAGTCACCAAGTATTCATTATCAAACTACTTGCTCTCTGCAAATATCTCAAAGTCGGGTCCTTTCTCACTTACTGAATATTCTATAATACACACACGGGTGCTTGTTGCTGCTCTTATTTTCCGCGTTCGTCGCCATTTCGGAGCGGGAGGGGCTGGCTGTCTCGTTTCTTCATTTCCAGATTTTTTCACCTAAACTATAATGTATCTGTAAGGTACGATACAAATGAATTGTTAAAAGATGTCGAATAGGAGTGATCGAATTGACACAGAGATGCATTAATTGGAAAACAACAACACACTCGTGAACCAAACAGGCTTTACCAAACTTTTCTCGACGTCAATAGTCCAACCGTTATCCTCGAGAGATATGGATTGAACAGAAATTTCTGCGAACCTCAACCAATGATAGACTTGGTAATAGACACGTCTGACTATGCTTGCCGCATTGAGTCGGGATCTGGAGGCAATGATTGCGATGATTTAATTTTTAAAACTTTGTACAAGCAAACTCTTGTGTCAACATACGGCTCATCTTTCCTCCCAGAATACATGACAGTTTGGACGAGCACCATCACATCCTTGATACTCTGCATACTCAACTAACTCTTTGAACTCTCCCAATGAACTTAATAGATCTAGTGAATCTTGATGTTTCATTTACTTCTTCAGAATCTTGACCTTTCCGACACAATGAAGAAGGAGGTGGTGTCACACCCCGAGATTGCGTGAATATGAGTCAAAACGATGCTTCAAAAGATTTTAAACCCAAGAATTCATTCACTTTTCCAATGTCGACATATTTCTCGTGATCTATTTTCATAAACCACTTTGACGATGGTTCGACAATGGTATAAGCATGCACAAGTATAACTAGGACATCTGTGCCCTTGGCAACTACCACTACGACTGTGTCCTTTTCACATGCCTGTAAAACAAGTCTAGAGTCGGCTTCTTCATGGTTGCATTCGATGGACCCTGAAACACCATCATAAGTTATTTCCCTTACTTTTTCCTGCTCAGTGAAAACCAATGGCAATTTTAATTGTTACCTACCTTCTTCACTCCCAAAAAAATTTGCTAGCTAATCGTGTCAGGTGCTTTTTATTCTCAACACGATTGAAGAAGCTTGACCATGAATTGCCTTGGAGCATTTTTAGGTTGATCGCCTGTATGTAGGTACTCTGTGCTGTATTACCTCTTTTCAGCCTTGTCCCAAGCGCTTTTATATCTTGCTTCAAGACAGTCATCACTTTGGGAACTTTCTTTTCGTTCTTTAAACCTGTCAGTAGCATTACTTTATTGATCAACTGAAAAAAATCTACAGTTCCTTTTACAAGTCTTTCATCTGCGAGCTGCAAATACTTGTAATTTCCTATTGAAGGTGCATTTAGCAAACCTTTAGCGATTTTTTTGTCAATTTCTGACCCAGTCGTTAGGTGCCTGGCTGGACCATCTGCAAATGGATCTATTTTATAGCTTGCGAGTTTATCTTTGAGTGCATTAACATGGGCAACATGCATCTTCTTTCCAGATGGTGTTTGTTCCTTGTGAACGGAAGATGTGGACATATTGATCTTTGCTCTCAATGCTAACTGTAATTTGTTATTTATGTGGGTCGTTTTAATCCAAGTATCGGTGTTGCTCGGATCGGTGCTAAATCCAGCTCTAAAAGGACCAGCGTTTCTTTTTGTTTCTCCGTTAGATACTTCTGTTATCATATCCTCGTGAATGTTTGAGAATTGTACACCGGAAAAACTACCTCCGAATCCTCTGATCTTTAAATCTGAAAAAGCTGGATCATTATTTTCTCCAAGTTCCGTAAATATATATGCTGGAAAGACATGTATCGTGCATAATTTATATGATCAAATGCGAAGCACTGTTTCAACATTTCCCGTCCTGCTTAATGTCGTTCCAAATCGCTCTCACGGACAGCAGAAACTAGAGCCAGCAAAGTTGAAACATCTTTTAGATATGCCACCGTCATTTGGCACTCTGTTGTGTTCCTTCCCCACTACGAATAATCTTTCTGTACAAAGATTGAACTCTTTATCTTCAAGGATCATGTTTATTCTCTCTGGATTGGGTTCCGACCTCAGTTTCTGTAGCAGCATCTCTTCGTAATTTGTAGTTACATTTTGAGCACGAAATTGAGCTAAGGCATTGAAGGTCTCCTTGTGGAGTCGCATGCTGCGGTAGTAATGCCCTCCTTCCGCTGCCTTTCTACAGATCCTGCAGCAATCTTCCCAGCGTCCCACCCATAAAGATTTGTAGCCTTTGCATGCATGCCGTTTATACATTATTCTTTGCCTCACTCTCAGCTGGTGAAATCCTCCCATCAGAATAACAACATGTTGATACACCTCTGGATGTTTCCATAAAATATGTGCAAGGCGAGCGTACACCTGTTCGTCTGCATACGCAAAGACATGGCCGATTTCCAACTCCTTCATCAGATCCAGCAACTTGTCGAGGAAGGCTTTGCACACCAGGTATTCCGGTGGTTCTGGGATAACTGGCGTGTACTCTATAAGAGACTTTCTCGTATTTAGCTCCGTTACTGCTTTATTGAAAATCGCTCATAAACCAATCAAATCTGTTTCTTCAGCTTGTCCTGGAAGACCGTCAAAAAGTGCCCACATAATGTCTCAATTCAAGCAAAGTTCTAGATCACATTTATCGTCATCTTCATGATTAGGGAACAGTTGGGGAGGTTTCCTGAGACCAAAATTAGCGCTGAGCGTGACAGTCTTATGAATACAACAAGTCCCACTTTGAAAATAAGAGAAAATAGCTGGAAATTGCCCCAAAAAGGAATATTTGACGTCCACACACGAAGAAATGCATTTCTGTATCAGAAAAACACCCATGTTGCTACCAAAAAATTAGTAAAATCAAAGCAAAACATCATTTGAGGCCATTATGACGTCATTTCTAAAAATAGCAACATCGGTGAATATTGATAAAATGTATATCAGTCGATAGCCCACGTTGTGCTGAATCTGTATATGCAAGTATTTTCGAAAATAGGTGTAAGTAGACCGAGAAATCGCAGGTAGAATGGAGAAATTCGTTGTTTTATGACGTCATCAAATTGAGACACTTCCGGTCAAAATCGAAAGTGACCCATCTTGGATTTGAAATCTGCAGGGTCGATTTAGTAGAAATCCGAAATAAAAGTTGAGGTTAGGCAAAAATTCAGTCACTTACATGGAATTCCCTGCCTAGACGGTTGCAATGGTTGCAGCTGCAACAGTCAGATTTTTTATATTATACAGAATTATACACAACTAGAAAAAATTCTTAAAAAAACGAGTGAAATTCATTTTAAAGGCGTTTCCTAACTATCTCAAGAAGCGTTGCCTTAAACTTTTTTCGGGGAATAACCCACAAGCCCCCATATCTTTATTCATTTTGCAACGGTCACTGAAATAGCTGAAAATAGGGTTATTATGGCTAAAAGCAGAGAGGGAGAAACCTTGATCCCTAGGCCAGGAATCAAACGCATGACGTAACGACACATAGTTGAACACATTATCATTGGATAACTGCTCGATATGGTTAGCTACTAAATAAAGAATTTCGTAAAATCGTTTCCCATTATAAAGAATAGCTCATACACTAATACCAATTAGTATCTGTCTGAGTGTCTGTCTGAATGCGTAAGTACGAAACTCAGACTCACATATGGACATGTCTAGTTCTTAAAGTGTTCATTCTGCTTTAGCTTGTACACACTATATACACACAGGCGGATTTAAAGGAAATTTCATGACTAATTCAGCGCAAACCAAAGGGTGATTATGAGTTATGAAAGGGTATCGTCTACGGTTGTGAACATTTGAACAGGTCTACCCAGAGAACCCCTTCTTCACTCTCAAAGGGTAGACGAAAACAGTGGTTAAAAAGTGGGGATTAAGAAAACCCGGCTGGTAGGCTTGTAACCGATAAAGGTATGAAACTGATACTAATTATGTGAGATTATAATTGATTATTTTTTTCATTAATACTGCATCTACCATTGGCTGTCTTATACAATAGCTATACTAACACTGATATAATGTAAAAATATATTTATCTGTATTTAGCTTAAATAAAGATGAAATAACGATGAAATACAGATAAAAAATAGAATACATGAAACTAAGAAACCCAGAGTGGTAAATGAAACAGATGAAATTTGAATAAAGAAGTTGAAAACGAACCTTGTACCAAAAAGTGATGGAGATCGTTGGTCCACAATCTTCAATCGACTCTACGTAGTGCCACCTAAAAAACAAAGAATAAATTCACTTTGAAAAAACATACCCTTGAACCATTTGTGACTTGTATTCATTTATATCATGATACTTTATACGCCGTAAATCCTCGAAAAAGCCCCCCTTGGAACAAGCGCCAACCTATAAATATATCTGCACAAATAATTCCCACCTTCACCTGAAGATAAAATAGGAAAAAGAAACGTGGGTTTCATGGTTATTATTACACCTCATTTGAGAAATAGCATTTTTTGCCATTTCCAACATAGTTGATAAAGCAAATTTTGCCATCTCTTATATCAACCTTTCAAGAAAATGACAAACTTCTGAATAAGGGCCTCCATCCAAAAATTCGTTTTTGCAAATAAGCAAATGGGACTTATTCGAGGGTTTAGGGTATGTACAACTGTCTATTTACATCAAAGAACAGATTGTCTTTAAAGCTGTGCCCAGATTTGGAACTGGGATATCGTAATAACAGCAATGTGCCAACAGGAACACAAATACTGCAAGGAGACAAAAGTATAGCAACGATGGGCCTAAATTTCTGACAGCAAATACGCAAAACGAGGCTGTGCAATTTTTTTTAAACCTTTTTTGCGCGAAAGAATAAAAGCTGACGTGACCAAAACAAGAAGATGTAAACAAACGTGCTTTTCCTAAAGATCTTTAAGCCTCGTTTTGCAATCGTTTCCATACTTTCATCCACCTACAGTATACTGTATCTCAGTTGGAAAATACTCAGATTGTCACCTCGCACAGATGAACTGCTTCTACCCACAATGCCCCTAGATAGCGAGTAACCCCCCGGTTTCAAGAATCAACATACATTAAAATCATACCAGTAGATAGGAATGTATAGAACATCACCGGGGTGGATGATGGCTTCAAAACCAGCTGCTTTTTTAAACAGAGGAAACCTGTCATGGTCTGGCTCCCTGAAGTCGACCTAGAATGAAAAAATGAATATAAATTATGAACAAACATCAAAATTAATGCTGTAAACTGCACTGCATATGACCACATTACGTGCTTGGTGTATGAAGGTACAGAGCAATATAAATGAGAAACAAGAATGGAGACTGGTTGTCTGTGACTCAAAGTTTCATGCTCTCGCTATCATCACACAGACTATACCATATTCTGATATAGTAATACAGTAGAATCTAGAATCCCAAAAACTCGAGCATTTGCTAACTCGAACTATTTTGATCGCCCCTTGCTTGTTCGAGTTATCGGGATTCTACTGTATCTCGCAATCATCAGACAGACTATACTAGCATACTAAAGGATAGTCTGTCCGATGATTGCGAAAACATGATACTTTGAGTAACAGAAAGCCACTCTTCTTTCTTGTTTCTCGTCTGAAAAAGGCTTTTTCTATATCTCCCGAAACAAGAAGGGTTCTTCAATGATTTTCATAGTGGTTAGGGGTCTACTACTCCCGTTCATAAATCTACGAACATCTAAAGCTTTATAGTTAACTAAGACCGTGGTGAAAAAGAACATACAGTAAACAACAAGGGGAACGTCTATACAGTACTGTGGAGGATGATCAGTACTGTGGAGGATGTTCAGTACTTTGCGGGATGTTCAGTACTGTGCAGGATGTTAAGTAAAGTGGAGGATGTTCAATACTGTGGAGGATGCTCAGTTCAGTGGATGTTTTTCAGTTTTGTGTGTTTTTCAGTACATTGGAGGGTTTCCAGTACTGTGGATGTTGTTCGGTACTTGGCGGGATGTTCAGTACTGTGGAGGATTTTCAGTAAAGTCGCGGATGGTCAGTACAGTGGATTTTCTTCAGTACTGTGTGGGATTTTCAGTACTGTGGAGGATGTTTAGTACGGTGGATTTTGTTCACTTCTGTGTAGGATGTTCAGTACTGTGGAGGATGTTTAGTACAGTGGATTTTGTTCAGTATAGTGGAGGATGCTCAGTACTGTGGAGGATGTTTAGTACAGTGGATTTTGTTCAGTACTGTGTGGGATGTTTAGTAAAGTGAAGGATGTTTAGTAAAGTGGAGGATGTTTAGTAAAGTGGAGGATGTTTAGTATTATTGAGGATGTTCAGTACTGTGCAGGATGTTCAGTATTGTAGAGGATGATCAGTACTGTATGATAAACAACCAGTATATTGGATTGTGTTTAGTACTGAGGAGGGATACCATCAAATTTGGATGTATGAAAACACTGAAAATACTGAACGACTGAAACTGCTGTACTGAAATTTATCTTTTAATGTTCTTATCAGCCGGTGAATCACCAATAGGCATCCCTATTATTTCCCACGGAAACGTCCTAAAACAGATGCTTTGACGTAGCATCTGTCGTTATTTCACCGTTAGAGATGAGCGCAATAAGCCTTGTCAACGAATCGACCAGCACGTCGAAAATTACACACGCAAATGCTGGGAAATTAACGAAGAGAGACCCCACACGATAACATCAATTCAATGTTATGATTTCTACGTTTAGTGGTGAAAAACAACGAAAATCAATGTAGTTAGTAGTTGGTGGTTAGTAAGTTTGTAGTAGTTGGTAGTAGTAGGTAGTATAATAGTTGATTAGTTAGTTGTTGGTAGTAATTAAGTATTTGGTAGTGTTTGATTCACTGGTTTGTTGGTATCAATGGGTAGTAGTAGTTAGTTAGTTATAGTTAGTAGTTGGTATTAGTAGATGGTAGTAGCTAGTTAGTTAATTATTGATGGTAGTTAAGTAGTTAGTAGTATCTAGTTGTTGGTAGTATTTCGTTAACTGGTTTGTTGGTATCAATGGGTAGTAGTAGTTAGTTAGTTATAGTTAAAAGTTGGTACTAGTAGTTAATAGTAGTTAATTAGTTAATTATTGATGGTAGTTAAGTATTCGGTAGTATCTAGTAGTTGGTAGTATTTCGTTAACCAATTTATTGGTATCAATTAGTAGTAGTAGTTAGTTAGTTATAGTTAGTAGTTGGTAGTAGTTGGTAGTAGTTAATTATTGATGGAAGTTAAGTAGTTAGTAGTATCTAGTAGTTGGTAGTATTTCGTTGACTGGTTTGTTGGTATCAATGGGTAGTAGTAGTTAGTTAGTTATAGTTAGTAGTTGGTGATAGTAGTTGGTAGTAGCTAGTTAATTAATTATTGATGGTAGTTAAGTAGTTAGTAGTATCTAGTAGTTGGTAGTATTTCGTTGACTGGTTTGTTGGTATCAATGGGTAGTAGTAGTTAGTTAGTTATAGTTAGTAGTTGGTGATAGTAGTTGGTAGTAGCTAGTTAATTAATTATTGATGGTAGTTAAGTAGTTAGTAGTATCTAGTAGTTGGTAGTATTTCGTTAACCAATTTGTTTGTATTAATTGGTAGTAATTGTTAGTTAGTTATAGTTGATAGTTGGTAGTAGTAGTTAATAGTAGTTAATTAGTTAATTATTGATAGTAGTTAAGTAGTTGGTAGTATCTAGTAGTTGGTAGTATTCAATTAACTAGTTTGTAGATAGTAGTTGGTAGTAGTAGTTCTTTAGTTATAGTAAAGAGTTGGTAGTATTTATTAGTTGGCAGTAGTAGCAGTTGGTAGTAAATGGTAGTTGTTAATAGTTAGTTCGTTAGATATTTGGTAGAAGTTAGTAGTAGTTAGAAGTTTAACAGTAGATTAGTAGTTTAATCAGTTAGTTTGTAGTAGTTGGTTGTAGTTCAATTAGTTAGTTGGTAGTAAATGGTAGTAGTTAGTAGTTGTTGATAGTAGTAGTATTTAATTAGTTAGTTTGAAGTAGTTGGTTTTAGTACGTAGTAGTTTGTAGTATTTAGTTATTTAGTAACTTAGTTAGTCAGTTGATAGAAGTTGGCAGTAGTTAGTAGTTGTTGTGTTCTTTGATAGTTTGATAGTTAGTTCGTTAGTTAGTTAGTTAGTAAGTAGTAGCTGGTTTTATCGGAAGCTAATAGTATTTAGTTAGGTAGTTTTTTTGGTTGTAGTAGTAGTTAGTAGTAGAAGTTAGTTAAATAATTAGTTAGCTAGTTAGTTAGTTGGTAGTAGTTGGTAGTAGTTGGTAGCAGTTTCATTAGTTAGTCGGTAGTGATTGAATGTAGTTAGTAGTCGGTAATAGCCAGTTTTATGGGGTTGGTTAGTTACTTTGTTCGTTGGTAGAAGTTGGTAGTATTTATCTAACTTGCTTAGTGGTAGTGGTTGGTAGAAGAAGGTAGTTAGTTGTTTGTAGTAGATTAGCAGTTGAGAGTCCATAGTCCATGGTAGTATCTAGTTGGCTAGTTTATTAGGTAGTAGGTAGTAGTAGAAGTAGTAGTTAGTTTTTGGTACGCAGGGAGCATTAAGTTTCAACTCGCTACCTGAACATATCCCAAAAGAAAAATCTATTATAACGTTTAAACGCTTAGTAAAACATTTCAAATTTTAGTCTATTTATCTCATTTTTTACATTGCTACTAGGTTAAGGTCTCTTATAACGTTTTTTAAATATAAAGACTATTTTTATCCTTCTTTTAAACGCAGGTCCTTTATTGATAGCAGAATTTATTTTCTGAAAAAGTAAACCTGTAGAAATATGTTTAGTAATAATAATAATAATAATAATAATAATAATAATAATAATAATAATGATAGTAGTGATTAGCTAGTAAGTAGTTTTTGGTAGTTGTTGTTGATGGCAGTTTGTAGTAGTTTATTTAGTTTGTTGGTGGTAGTTGGTAGTAGTCAGTAGTTTTTGGTAGTAGTTCTTAGTAGCTTAATAACTTAGTTGATAGTGGTTCGTTAGTAAGTAAGTTCGTTAGTTAGTTAGTCAGTAAGCAGTAGTTCGTAGAAGCTTTATTAGTTAGTTCGTTCGTTGCTGATAGTAGTTTGTAGTAGTTTATTTAGTTAGTAAGTTAGTAAGTTAGTTCGTTGTTGATAGTAGTTTGTAGTAGTTTATCTAGTTAGTTAGTTAGTTCGTTGTTGATAGTAGTTTGTAGTAGTTTATCTAGTTAGTTAGTTAGTTCGTTGGTGATAGTAGTTTGTAGTAGTTTATCTAGTTAGTTAGTTAGTTCGTTATTGATAGTAGTTTGTAGTAGTTTATCTAGTTAGTTAGTTCGTTGTTGATAGTAGTTTGTAGTAGTTCATTTAGTTAGTAAGTTAGTTCGTTGTTGATAGTAGTTTGTAGTAGTTTATTTAGTTAGTAAGTTAGTTCGTTGCTGATAGTAGTTTGTAGTAGTTTATTTAGTTAGTCAGTTAGTTCGTTGCTGATAGTAGTTTTTAGTAGTTAATTTAGTTAGTCAGTTAGTTCGTTGTTGATAGTAGTTTTTAGTAGTTTATTTAGTTAGTCATTTCGTTCGTTTTTGATAGTAGTTTGTAGCAGGCCCATAGGAAGTGGGAGGTAGGGGGGTTATTTGCCCCCCCCCCCAATAATCCTAAAATTTAATTGTTCACAGCATGGTCCCTATTCTCCTTACTGTTCTCGAACAATAGTTGCCCCCAATATTTTTTCCCGAGGTACAGCGTTGGTTTGTAATAGTTTTACAAGTTAGCTAGTTAGTTAGTTAGTAACAGTAGTTGATAGTTGGGTCGTTTGATTCATTCATTAATTCAATCATGTCGTGCATGCTACTAAGGCCATCAAAGTTATTTTCATCTTCCCAGGGCATGCTGTTAACCAATGCCGACGCGTTTAAAGACTAAAATTGCGAACTTTCAGATCTTTCAGTCACAGCGCTTATCAATGTAAAACACAGTTTCAAAAAGTTCATGCTGTTCCAGCACCGCTGTACATCTCTTCAATTTCCTTAATATGCTGAATTTATGCTCAGAACAGCAGATGCCTTTTCTTCCAAATCGAGCTTTTGGAGCAGACATGTGCTCTTCCAGCAGTGAGGTTCTTCCGCGCTCATTCATAAGAAACGTGGACAATAGATGTTTTGAACGAAATTTCGGCCGAAGTAAGAATTAATGTCAGAGATGGATGTCAGGATTGGTAATAAAGTCCGTGTTAAAGTCAGTGTCAGTGTTATGTTCTCATCGAAACTTCGGTTAAAGCAAGAATCGATGTCAGAGATTTGCACTGATTTTTTTATAGGAGGAAACCGTTTGTAAGGAGGCGTATTTTCGAAGCTAAACTTGGTAGTAAAGTCAGTGTTAAAGTCAGTGTCAGTGTTATGTTCTCATCGAAACTTCGGTTAAAGCAAGAATCGATGTCAGGGATTTGCACTGATTTTTTTATAGGAGAAAACCGTTTGTAAGGAGGCGTATTTTCGAAGCTAAACTTGGTAGTAAAGTCAGTGTTAAAGTCAGTGTCAGTGTTATGTTCTCATCGAAATTTCGGTTTAAGCAAGAATTATAGTTTCAGAGATTTCATGATAATAGAAAAGAATCATACAGATATCAAACGCTATTCTTTTAAAGCAAACAAATTAGCTTACTAAAGATTGTCAAGATTCGGCCCTATCAGGCTCTAATCATGGATACAAAGTTGACAGTTTTTTCGTCGTAATGTGCGAGACTAGTTACGGAGTTTTTTGTCACGGGAAAGAAATTTTGTTTGAGATAGCGAAAAGTTCGAGATAACAGTGTTAGAGATACCGGTGGTCGACTGTATAAACATAGCCTCATCATATGTGTGAATAATAAAAAATTAAATGAAATAGGGTATGAATTTACTTATGTGAAACCTCAAGTTTTCCATTTGAAAACGAAGTTAATACGCAAATACAAAAATCGAGTCAATTTGTGAAAATGAAAATGACCCGAGTAGGACTCGATCCCACGACCTCTTGATTGGTACTCGAGGCCCCAGTTGCGCAGTTGTGCAGAATCTAGAGGTCGTTGGTTCGAGTCCTACCCTTCTTCTCAAAAATGAAAAAGCTAACCTGGCTTTGTCGATCGCATGGATGATGATACGGAAACGGGTAAAAACATTTGAATTGCTCGGGAGGGAAGAGCACAAATCTTTTCAGGCCTTTGATGTGAGCAAAGAAGTTCTCTTGCTGGTCGTAATGAAGAGGAGTGATGTTGCCAGGCAGGCCAATTAGTAACAGGTTCGAAGTGAGGCTGCCCCAGTCGTTTCTTTGCTGCTGGTTCGCCAGCCACTTCCAGTCGAAACCACAGAAGTCGCTCAAAATCTTATCTGAGACGCCATCCGATAGAATTTGCTGCATGTACAATCGTGGCTTTCCCGGCTTCCAAGATTTGATAAGGGTGGAAATCTCGCTGAACGGGATGTTGCGTTTTGCGGTTGGTGCCGTGAAACCCGCGTATTTCCCGCAGCATCGATTCTCGTCGTGATACATAAACCATTCGTCGTTTGAGAACAAAACAGAGTTGGGGAGGCTGCCAAGGTTTTCAACCAGGTAGTCAAAATCCCATTTCAGAGCTGGCTCTACTAACTTGCTTCCTGATATTATCACTGGTTTCTGAAACACAAGAGATTCCAAAGCTTATAAAATAACATGAAACGGGCTTTTATCAACAGGAGTGCTCTCTCCTCGATCGAGAGAATTCCTCCTTAAGATATTTCTCTCTTGCGATAAATTCTAGAGTCCTAGATTGAATTCTAGAATATATTTTCTAAAAATTTACTTGTTGTTGTAATATTTTCATATATTCATTATTCAAATTTTGTAGTGTAAGAAGTGGAAATTTCAAATTGAAATTAAACTGAACCAAACTGAGCTTTTAGGCCCTTAGTCATAATCATCATAACCATAATCATAATCATAAAAAATTATTTACAGTTTGTTCATTGGTAGTTAATTAAAACCAATTGACACCAACTATCTACAATAATAATACAGAAGTACTTTAATTACAAATTAATACATAAATACTATAATTTAAGTGCAAATGTAGCACGTGCAGTTGTCGCCATCCCTGGAACATATCTCTTTTTAGAATTTAATGAGATTAATTGTCAGTTTTAAATCATCACTAAGAGGATTCTATAATAAGCTGCCTCTGAAGGATAGGGAATTTATTTCCTGACGCTGACAACTCACCGAGGGGATCTTGCATAGTTCTTTAGTACGTAGGTTGAAGGGATCATCTTTCTTAACAAAGAAATCCTACATGTATTCAGGATAGAAACGATTCATTGATTTATAGATTTCAATCATGAGATTTTGTAGGTTCTTCTTATGTGCTGGCTTTGCGTCACCCCTATCTAAAAGTTACTCAAATGTAGACTCGTTGTCTCTATATAAGGTTCTCAGCGCACGCTTGTGGGTCCTATTGATTTCATTATTGGCAACTTTGCTGCAAAATAGCCAGATCAGAGGGCAATAGGAAAGATTCAGCATTATCACTGAGTTTTAAAGTAACATCGACTGTTGCTCTCCTAAATATAGTCTTAACCTTTCAAATGCACTCACTATCTGGTTTACCTTCGTACACAGTTCTTTCACATGTGTTTCAAACTTAAGTGTATTGTCAATGTTTCCAACCCAGAAGTTTTACTTGTTCACTTGTTGGAATAAGTTTTCCCTTTATATTAAGGCATAATTTATTGATCCCTTTAACCCCAAAAACATTATTAGGAACTTTGAAGGGTTGGTACTCAAACCGTTATTTATAAACCTAATATCTCCAGCCCCTACATCAACATGAAAAAGAATATAATTTCACAGAACAACTAAATGAAATATATTCACATTTAATTACATGTTTAGCCAAAACTTTTTTGACTTTTTATATCATGTACGAAATTTAATGTTTTTGACTCAAAACTTTTTTACCTATTTATTAAAAGTTCTTAAGCAGTGGTTAAAAAATGATACGAATCTACAACAGTTATTTCTATAGTTTTTTATATAAGTTAAATAATAGATTTTTCGATTTGAGTTGTCAAAACACTTGATTCCGAGGAGTTATCGTGCTGGAAACGACGTCGGTTCGATGCAGTGTACTGTATGAAACTGAAAAGTCGATTTGAATTGATACTGAAAATTTCCTTCAAACAAGAATCGCTTTGGGAGAATTCATTTTGTATCCCTCTGGGTTGTTTGCCTCGTTTAGGCTTTCGACTTCCCTTCAACCACGAGAAGATCGTTGATTAGAAATAAATAAAAGGGAACCGTTCTAAAAGCTAATTAGATACTGGCCTAATTCTCAATAGGCGGTTTCCGAAAAGACGGTTCTTGACCCTCCAAGACCCATGCATAATCTAATGATCAGCGCAGATGTTTTACGTAAAGAAACCGCACACACTGGCTCACCGTAAACAAGTCTAGGGTTACTAGAAATAGGCCACTAAGTATTGAGACCGTATTCGACGTGCTTTATGAGTCCTTGTCTCCCTGTGTCCTCTGATATGCTGACGTCACTCTAGTCATACGATTGATCAGTGTGCACACAGGGAAATGGAGCATGGAGCATGGAGCAAGTCTACATCACTGATCTCAAAAAAAGACTGGATCGAGCATCTGTCGTTCTGATCTTAAATGAAGTCATCGGCGGCCATATTGGTAGGTCCAATTCAATACATTGAGATTCCACTAGGGACTGCTTTTTTATGATTGTTGGAATGTTATGAATGCTCAGCAAGAAACCTCCTGAATAATCCTGCAGCTATAGTTAGGAAAGAATCAAGTCAATATAATTTCTTTGGCAGTCATATTGGGAGGCCAAACGCAAGCCGAAGTAATTGGCTACAACATCTGAATCCAGAATCCAGAAACAACAGCATGCTCAATTCAGTCTTTATTTTGTGATCAGTGGTCTAGATGTGTATTCGAGCAATTCAAATTCTTTGTCTAGCTGTCTGTTCACTGTTTTGTGAGGGTGAGTGATGGGTCTGGTGAGAAACATAACCAGGCTCTCGATGATGATTGGTTGTTCCTCACGACACTACTGATTCAGCTCCTTTCTGATTGGTCAACTTCCATCCAGCTTTAGTAGTTATCATGTTTCACTATGATTCCGATTTTCCTCGCCATCCTCAAGTTCTGTTCTGATCAAAGACTGGTCTGACGTCATTACTTAGCAGTCATTATGTTTCACTGTGTTTTCAATTTTCCTCACCATCTTCAAGTCCTGAATCGATCAAAGACTGATCTAACGTAATACTCTGATGAGTGTCAGACACAAGGCTTTAGTAATTACTATGTTTCACAATATTCATAGAAAAAAGATCACTTCTATATTCATGGCAGGTCTATTTAAACTACCTAACATTTATTTGAATAGTGTTGGACGACCTTAATGATTGGTAGTTATACTCTGTTCATTGTCTTCACCGCCACTACTTACGCATGAAACCCCTGCACGCTAATGAACATCCCCAACACTATTGAGAGATTATCCCCCACACTAAGACACACCCACACAATACACTCTTTTTTTATAAGAACCAGTAAAATAGATTTGGAGCTGGCTGTTCTTAAATATTCCCCTATTTTCAGCCTGAAATGTTCTTAAATTTTTCTTACTTTTACAAAGGTCAGGAAGCCGTTTTTGCTATCAGTTGTGATAATTGTTGCAAAGTTTGACTCTCTTTGCCACCTGATATTATCTGTGTGCTGCCAATCTGCTTGTTTTGTAATTATTTGTCAGTCTCGTTGTTATTTTGCATAATTCTTATATTGACTAAGAAATGGTCAGCCTCGGTTTGTTCTTAAATTGTTCTTAAAATTTGGCAAAATCTGAGGCTCGTGTTCTTATGAAATTGTTCTTATAAAAAAAAGAGTACTGCAAATTTCCACTATACCACACATGTCTTGTGTTACACCTGGTTCGCCGAGGAGAAGAGTTACTCCAATACACGCATTTTATTTTATAAGCAATTGCTTTATAAGCAAGTCAGTACTGGACATGACAAAAACTTAAGCAAGTCCAGTACTGGATAAAGGATTGCTAAGCAATTTGAAAATTCTAATTCAGATCCAATTGCTAATGAAAACCGTGCAGCAGCTATTAAGAAGTAGGTTATAGTGGATATCAGTACCCTGGCACAGTGGCGTTGCCAAGGGGTGGACTGGGGTGGACTTGTCCACCCCAGTTTTCCGTGAGGTTGATCTTCCAATGCGCTGAAATCCGTTTAGAAAAATTTGAGGGGGGGGGGTAAGGCACCCTGATCCCTGTTGCTGAAAGACAAGTAAAGCAAGACCACAGAAGTAACATAAAATTGTGTGATATCATATAGAAATGTGGCTTTCATTATGACACCATTATGGCAGTCGTATTCGCTGTCATATTGACGTCATTATAAGTTTTCCATTGTTAGCATGAGAAATATTCATGCAGACCTAGTTCAAAAGTCTATTGAAGCATTAGTTTGCAAGTCATTTTTTTGCAGAGAGGGCGTTGCCTACATTTTCTAAGCTTTTGGAGGGCGCGGTCGACAAAAATTTCCGGGGGCTCCACCCCAGTATGTTTAGTCTGGCGACGCCACTGCCCTGGCACACTTTTGTATGCAAGATACACTATTGATAATCGTTCTACAAAAACTTTTGAGATAGTATTCTAAGAAACAGATCTTCAAGTATAAAAAGCTAAGCAATTGCTAAGCAATTTTGAGTACCCAAATTTGCCCTCTAGCTGAGCAATTTTCAGTACTGAGCTCAAGCTGAAATTGCTTATAAAGAAAATGTGTGTAGTGGACAGACAGGGGCCAAGTCAGAGTTGAAGACTGCCAAGAAGCTAGGATTATAAAAATCACAACCAAATGGTAGAATAATCTTTTCAACCACCCTCAATTGGGAGATTTAGAACCATGCCATTTGATAGTATCCTTAAGTGAGTTGGGTTCTGTTCAACAGCTACACGAATTTTTTTATAAGCAACTGTTTTATAAGCAAGTCACCATTCGACAAGACAAAAACTTAAGCAATACTAGTACTGGATAAAGGAATGCTAAGCTATTTGAAAATTAGATGTTATTCTGAAACAAAACTTCAAAATAAAAAACGCTAAGCAATTACTAAGCAATTTGGAGTACTCAAATTTGCCCTTCAGCTAAGTAATTTCTAGAACTGACCTCGAGCTGAATTTACTTATAAAAATGCGTGTAGCTTGAAAAGGCCGGGAGGAACAACTATGAAAGACCAACAACTATGAAAGGCCTATCTCCAACAGACGATTTTTGTAACGATCATCAGAGAAATTCGTGACGAAAAAGCAGTTTTGATCTCCACTTATTCTATTTTCGTCGCGAATTATTGTTTTCCAAATTAATGCAAATCTTCAGGCTTAGGGCGAGGCTAGAGAAATCCTGCAATACCATTGGCCAAAATACTTAATTTACGAACAAAATCGCGAGACGTTACACTTCTAGTCATGCGAATTTTTTCGATGTGGTTATCTGATATAATCATGTCCATGCCCATGCACTATTTACAAACGGGCATTTGGTAAGACGCCCACGGAGGGAGTTTTCCACAAGTAACTGTAGAGACAAGTGCGATTGGGCACGCCTCAAAATATAGAGAACTTGCCGAGGCCTCACTCTTTGATCATTTCGAGTGGGCGTCTGTTGTTGAGCGTGGTCAGCGAGCACGAGGAATTGTTTACATTCTAAATTAGAATCAAAGTCCCGTTTTATAGATTCAATCCCGTGATTAGAGGACCACTTAGATCACCCAAAATTTAAGCTTGACAGAGATTTTAACCAATCGGTTTGCGCAGAACTAATCCGATCAGCAAGAAGTTTCTGCACCACGTGACAGCAAGCATTCGTACGACATTGAACAATCAGTGAGTTTGTTTACAATCTGAATGGAGCATGTCACGTGATATGACACTGTCATTTATCAATGAAACTAAATTCGACCAATGAGTGAGTTTGCTTACATTCTCAATTGAGCAAGTCACGTGTTATGAACATTGTCATTGAGCAATGAAACGAAATTTGACCAATAAATGAGTTGGTTTACATTCTGAATTAAGCAAATTACGTGTTATGAACATTGTCATTGAACAATGAAACGAAATTCGACCAATCAGTGAGTTTGTTTCCATTCTTAATTGAGTAAGTCACGTGATTTGATGAAAAACTAAATTCAACTAATGAGTGAGTTTGCTTACATTCTGAATTGAGCAAGTCATGTGTTATGAACATTGTCATGGACAATCAAACGAAATTCGACCAATTAGTGAGTTTGTTAACGTTCTGAATTGATCAAATCAAGTGATATGGACATTATCATTGAACGATGAAACGAAATTTGGCCAATAAAGGAGTTTGTTTACATTCTTTATTGAGCAAGTCACGTGATTTGATGAAAAACTAACTTCAAACAATGATAGAGTTTGCTTACATTCTGAATTGTGCAAGTCACGTGATATGAACATGATCAAGCGATAATGAAGAGCGTAGGTCGCCCACTGTGAAATGCAAAAGCCATTTGTGAAGCAGAACAAGTCATTAACTATCAATTAGAAACACAATGGACAGGTGTCCGGGCTGTTTTGCTTCTCTCAAGGTAAACAAAACAGGTCGCTAGTTTTCAGCTGAACTACGATAGTTTGTAGGGCGATAAATATGATTTATCTCTATAGCATTGCTTTGCCTAATAAAGCATTGGAAAAGCTCGATGTATGGAAGTACTGAGCGTTTCTTCTTGATGATTGCAAGCAATTCTATCTGATTCTTTAAGTTACAGAGAACTAGTTTCCTTTCTAATATCTCATCTAGAATATGAATCATGTGCTTTTAAATAAATTGGGCCAAGAACGGATCCTTGTGAAACCCCTATGCAAAGTTGTTTTTCCTGAATTCAATAAGAGTAATACAAATGCTTATTGTGAGAAAACAGTAAGAGTACACAAAAATTAATGGCGGATTCGTTCTCAGCGGGTCAGAATTGATCTAGCCACGAAATAAACAATTTGCACTAGAGAGGCTTTTTAATCATTTCGATTGATTTTCCAAATCCTGCTTCTTCTCGACTTCACTTCTTATCCCAATCTAGTGGTAGAGCTGGGTTAGTGTTTCTGGGTTTGGAAAGTCGTTGCCCTTTGGCAGGTCTTGATTAAATGTTAAAAAACGCAGATATGTTTATCATCTCTATCTTCGGCGAGTGTTGGTGCAAAATACCACTTCGACAAACCGCGTATTTGGAGGACTTAGTGCAGTTCTGGGGTGCAAAAAGATAGTTTTGGATATTTCTCAATCAATATCGATAGTTTCTAATAATACAAGAACGGCTAGATTACTATGAACCATGTTTGAGAATGAACCATGTTTTAATTGCGGGGATTGCCTAGTGGTTAGATAACTTGACCCTTGATTGAAGGGTCCCAGGTTCGAAACCACCTTCAGACCTGTCATAAAGTGTGAGGAGAGCATTAGCCAGCTCTCTGTAATTCCAGTCAAAAAGGCAAAAGGAATCACGAGGTGTGGTCACATCGAGAGGAAGGACTATTAGTTTACCTATCCTTTGTGCTTAGCACATAAATCCATACCTTGCGAAGATAGTAAGCGTATGTGCCTATCAAGAACACCTATTGAAGGCCTGGTAGTGACAGAAACGAAGCTAAAGGGACTTTAATCCTTAAATTAAATAAAGACATTTATGTGCTATTAAAAAGTAGCAAATCGAAATAGTTTGGTTACATTTGGGTAAATTTGTAGCTGATGGACAATGCCTATATTAAAAAAGTTAAATAGTATTTGATCCTTGGTTGTTAACTGCAAAAGACGAGCTTTTTACACCCCAAGACTCGAACCAGTCCCCCATATACGCGGTTAGTCGAAGTGGTGTATAGCGAGATTTTTATGGCTTGGCTTACCCGATTAGGGGTCCAATCCGCATCAATTTTGTATTGGATGAAATCAATACCACTTTCTTGGCAGGATCGAAGTTGATGCAGATAGTGAAGCAAACATAATATTCATGATCAATCAACATCTCTTGAATGAAACATATTTCATGTACGGTACCAAGTATAAGGCACAAGAAACACATAAAAACAAACTTGTCCTTCTGTTACTCTGAGTTTTGTGCGTAAATCGTTAGTATAGTCCGTCTGACTAGTGCGTAAGCACCCGACTCAGGGAAACAAAAGGACATCTCTGTTCATTCTGCATTGTAATTGCTCTATTCTCGCGTAAATCGAGCACTTTAGCCAGGATAGGCACTCTCTTCTCGTGTTAGATATATTTGATATTATCATTGTATTTATTGCATATGCATATATATTTGATATCATTCCGTTATTTTGAGTAGTCTTAGCTTATGTGCTTTTTTCAGTTCACCTTGTTTCGTTTGGTTTGAATTTCTTCCAAATGACGAATTAAGTGCTGAATAAATGTAGTTAATTTTATGTTATCAAGTTCCTCTGTTTTCTAGTTCTATAATAGATGAATTTAGAAAAATGCACTGGTTCTGTTATCATTGCTCCTTTATTGCCCTTATTCCGTTTCATATTGATTTTGTTGTCTGTTTGTTTATACTTTTATAAAGTAGAGTATTTCATGTTAGTCATATGTTTCTGTTAAATGCAATGTATTTGATTTTACCAAGTTTATCTGCTGTTTCTCTTTCATGAACGATTTTCATCGATCGATTTAACAAATTTTCGCGTTGTTTTGTATTGTTTCGTTTACAATTACTTAAGTAAAATATTCCATTTCTATCTTTAATTTCCATTTCATAGTTAAAACATCTTTCATGTTATTTAGTATTTCTGTCCATTCCCTGCAATCACTAATTCTATTCTATTGTTTTTATGCTGTTTTGTGTTGTTTTGAGTTGTTTTGTCAACAGCAATACAAAACATCGTTCAGTATTCATGTTATAATTCATTTATCATTATCTTTAAAGTACAATATATTGTGTATTATAAGTTTTCCAGTCATTCAAGTTAATCATTGATATGATTTTATTGTTTTTACATCATGTTTACTTGCTGCTTGTATGAACCTATTAAATATAAAGTATTTCATGTATTGTACCTACTTACATCTTTCAAGGGTGAATCGGAGCGTTTTAATTTGGAATTACGTATCTGTTCTTACCAAAAGAAAATGAAAATGTAGATAATTTAATGAAAATGTCGGTAATTCAATTTTTCCTAATCAATTGTTTAGTCGTCTTCTAATAAAGTTTTGTTACTTTTGTCATCCCTACTTCATCTCTTCCTTTATGTTATCATTTACGTATTATCATCTTTCAAATACAGCATGTCATTCCATTGTTCCTAATCTATTATTTCGCTAATGCAGTTTTGTGATTTGTCAGCCCTACTTAATATCTTCCTTTTTTAATTTAATATCATCATTTATACATATATCTTTCAAATACTACATACTTATTCTTCAACTATATCTGTCATTTCAGTATTCCTAATGTATTGTTTTGCTAATGGAGTTTCATGTTTTGTCAGCCCAAGTTCATATCTTCCTTTTCTTCTTTTGCTATCATTTATTCTTTCAAATACTACATACTTATTCTTCAACTATATCTGTGATTTCAGTATTCCTAATGTATTGTTTCGCTTATGTAGTTTCGTGATTTGTTTACATTAATCAAAAAGAAAAAGCTCGTCTCACCTGGCTAGCAATAAGGTTGGAGCATTCCGGGTCTGTGTATTCAAATCGAGGTATCTTCGATGTCTTGATGTCATATTGCCTAACCCTCTGTCCATCGCAGACTCCATATTTGGTCTGAGGTCGGGCATTACTCTCACCCTTCTCCTCCATATTCGTGTCGCGGTCGGAGCGGTCCTCGAAGACACATCTTCCTTGTTTTCATTCCACTTTATAGCAAAACCCCAGCAGCTGCTTCCCAGCTAGTTGCTCTCATACAATAACTCTAGCTCGGCAAATGCTTCGTTCGGCGCTCTTTGAGTACTTGTTGGTAATATTAATCACAATTACATATTTCCACCAGACCGGTCGAATTGTAGGACACACAACAACACTTTGTTGTCTGTTTTCTAATGTTTTTCAATAAATTCAATATCCTAGAAACGAGTTCAGCTAACTTTGGTCAGGAAATGAACAACAACTTTTCTCGAACTTTAGGAAAGCCACATTCATTACAGATGCGCATTTCATCTCTCGCTCGAGCGTCTACAGCATGGCTACTCATTGCGCATGCGCTTTGATCAACCAAATATTTGCAAATACATGCTATTGTGTCGTAATAATTGAATTCAAATTTCATATTCCGAACAAAGACAGAAATTAAATGGCGTGCGCCAAAGATTAAGAATCATGTTGGGGATGAATGTAATACATGTAATGAGATGCAAGTATATGTGATCCAATAAGAGACCCAATGCGCTCTCCAGCCACGTTGGTTATGTAGCAACTCGTAAACATGCGCATTCGATGTAATAATTGTTAATATGAGATCAAGAGACTTAATGTGCCCTCACTATTATCACCACACTGGCTGTGTAGCAACTCATAGACTTGGGCATACGATGTAGCTAATGATATGTACATATCATTGAATAAATTACATTGGGTTCTGTTTCAGCAAAGCTCATTGGTTTATTCTTTGTATTCGCTCAATAAAAGGAAGGTGGAACAGGGGAATGTAGGAACGGAACAGGGATGGAATGGGGAATGAAACACGGGAATCGTGGGGGAATGGAACAAGGAATGGAACAGAGAATGGCATAGATACTCAGAGAACAATAGGGATGTACGCAGAGACTAAATACCTAAAATTTCATCTCGTGCTGAGGAGGACAGGCTGAAATATCAGCCTTGGCTCAAAGTCAGCACACAGGGAGACATTTTGTCATTATTTATACGTAAAGAGTATTTACTAGACTTTGATTATTGAGGAGAGCTGTACTCTGGAGTTTTATCATTCTGAAATCTCCACCTGGGCTGAAAACGTCGATGTAGGCAGCCCTTAATAATACATTAAAGAAATACTGAGTTCTTCTTAGGGTTAAATATAACTAAAGATTATAAAAAACAAAACAATTGAACCATTATTCACGTACAATCTAGAATTCAACAAAACACCGAAATGGCCTGACCTGTTCTTGCAGATTTTGAAGCTTGCAGGAGATTAGTATATTATCCATTTTCGTCTAATCGTCCAGGATCACAGTAGATTTCATTGTTAATCTTGGTTTGGAGTGGCGAGGATTATAATGTCATCTGGAATAATAAAACAATTATTTCTATCATTAGGCACAGCCTTATTAATTCAATCCATGTTATCTTACATGGCTCTGAAGAAGGAGACAGTCTGCAAAGAGATTTAATTGCTCAGTTGGTTAGAGTGATTGAGGCAAAGACTCTTATGATATAGAATGAATGTTTAATGTATCTAATAGTTCTTTTGATTAATGCTTGTATTGCAGTATCCATTTTGCATATCTTGAACTTAACTTTGCTGGCATATAACACTTCTTAAATCAAGGTTACTACTCGGGTCATTTTCATTCTCACAAAATTATCTTCAATTCAATTTTCAAATCCTGCTTCTTCTCAAGATTAATTCTTAATTTCAGCAAAATACAAACAATTAAATTGAATCAAATAAAGTATATCACCAACCTGGCACAATAGAAATATTGGTTTTCTGCATCCCATTCTCATCAATATAAGTACTGTAATCAATAGATCCATTCACCAGAACACGAGAACTGAAATATGATAAACACCAATATCAAAAAGACCTTGTATTGTGAATGAAACAGTCCATATACAGAAAAATGTGCATCAAAAGTGCTCGGCATTATGCATCAAGCACTGTTTTAGAGAGAAACCAAGATACAGACTTCGTAATGAAGACATTGGATACACCAATGGAGTTTTGATCTTTCTGAATGGCTCTATGATATATCTGGGGAGTACATGGGTAGTGTGTTGATCTCCATCAGTCTGACCCCTAATTGGTTCTATACTGATTAAAATGTAGTACTGATAAAGATTGAATGAAAAAGAAGTATAAGTTTATATTTGAAAAGCAATATCTATAAACTTAGGAAATTGGGCTTTCATATTTTTTAATATTAATAGGTAGATATAGATTGGAAACTTCTCGTCTATTCTGACCATCAAGGCCCTGAATAATAAGTAACTAACTATTACTAAATAACTATAACTATTAAGTAACAAATAGTTAATCTTAAGTTAGTAACTTAGTAAGAAAGGTTTGCCAAAAAAAACTTTTCACAAGCGATGAAATGCAAAATTCTTCAGTAGGTTCAATTCTAAAAAAACTTGAGTATGAAATTATCTGATAAAATCATAAAACACCCCTTACTTTGGTTGCAGGGATAAAAAAACACTTACCCCTTTTTGACCAAATTTTCAACTTTTTCCTGCAAGTATGGTCTGAAGACAGAAATATTGTGCCACGATGTTTTGGACTGCATGCCACCTACATGATAATAAAAAGTGTAAAGCATAATTGCGGACACCATATTTTGAGGCCACCCATCACCATACACCCACAGAGATGAAGCATTTTTCTGGATCAAAAATAATTTACAATTGTATTTTTACGATTCAGCATTCTACTGATGATAATTGTCTAATGTTTGAGTTATGGTAAAACTGACAGCCACTGGATGCAGGGTTTAAAAGATTCCTCAAGCAATGTTTTATCATTTGGGAAAGTCTCACAAAAAACTTTGTTAACCTTTTGATGAATAACTGTTATTGTTTGCCGGTTGATAATAAATTGAAGTTGCCATGCTGAACTGAACCACTTTTTTTGATGACGAACCACCAACTTTAGGATCCCCTCCAACTCTTCCCAGCAGCTGGACTGTATTTATACCTGGAAATCGAGAATCATTAAATCAATTTTAGAATTCTTTCACACTTTAGGCACAGTCATAGTTGTCCCAGTGGCCCTATCTGTACTGGGGTAGTCCAGGGACAGAAAATGTCCTATTCAGAAAATGTAAACCCTTTAAAGGCTAATGCTAATCAGAGATGGAAGTATTAATAATATGCTTCACTACTACAGTGTTGAGCACATTTTTTGTAGCCGAATCAAATATTATTCTTTATTTATCGGAGATACCTGCAAGGTATTTGTCAGTAAGAAGTGAATTTTCTGATATTTTCTGAAAAACGGATTCCCACCTCTTTTGCAAAAGATGGTCCTTGATCAAATCCAATGAGAAAATGTTCGAGGAGGAGGGCCATGACCAAATCCTATTCCCCCCAGTTTTTGAAGGCTGGCCTTGCTACTGTATGGAGCCAGGGCTTTTAAACAAGTTCGGATCAAGCTGCTAAAAGGACAAGGAATTATGATGGGGCTTCGGGCATCAGTACTTCATTGGAACCATGAAACTTCAACTCAGATTTCATCACCTTATCAAGTCCCTTGGTAATATCAGTATTACCTACTAGTAGAAGAAGAGGATGTGTCAACCCCCACCCCTAAATTTTTGTATTGAAAGCTTTTAAGACGTTAGGTAGAATAAGAGCCAAGGTTTCTCATAAAGTATATGATATTTACATTTTTCCATTCTTGGCAAATCATTTGCAGCAGGTTTTGAGCCATAGGTTGCTTGTGTCCTGATAAATGTTTTGGCAACCTGAAAAAATTCAGTTTTGACCAATGATACTTAACAATGCTGAACAGAAAAAATTATGCAAAAAGATTATATAACATATTTTTTAAATAAAAATAGGCCGCATCACATGCACAAACTAGATCTTGAAGCCAGTGGCATGAATAGGTAGGTAGAAAGGTATATGTTTAATGTGAAAGATTAGGAGCCATATTTCTAGCAGGGGCACAGGATCTCTAGTTCAACGTCCCTTTTGAAGCACGATGGAGTGAGTTGTATAGCATGAACACCTGGTAGGCCAATCATCAAGATGTTGAACTCCCACGACTGAGATTAACTGCAGCTGAACAATGCAACCCACATAAGCCGCACAGCAAGTCAAACTTAGGAATTTTTCAGGGAGGTCAGATACATCATATTTCTAAACTAATGATGATTAAGGAAAACTTCAGCATTCTTTCCTAAATTTACATTTATGTGACACCTAATTAGCTCTGAGCTTCAAGCTTGTTTGAAGCAGCTGCTATACCCCCCACATTGCTTAGTTGCTTTTCTCTTTTTCTTTAGATTATTTTGTTTGCCAGGTATCGTTTTCTTTTAACTTAACACTTGTATGAGTAATTCTTATATGCAATGGCCCTGGGATAGTCATGATCTTTGTTTCCCAGGGTATTGTCTTTGTAATGTGGATTTTTGTATTGTGTAATGTAATTTTTCATCTATTGATACAAAAAAAAGCTTTCAGCTATAGAAGGGCATTATATTGTGGCAACGTTAACCCAGGTGTTGAAAAGGTTTACACCATACCAATTTTCCAAAGATAATAGACATATTGTTCTCTGATTTTCATCTTGATGTGACTCCATCCGCTCTAGAGGGATCTAACCATCCCATGCAGCCTCCTGCCTATTTGGAAGCATGGCATTTACGTCGGACACCTTTGGCTTTGTTGTATCATCATCATGTCTCAAAACACTATATACTATTTCTACTTACTCCCTGTCTCAAGATATCTTCCTGTAAGGATGTTTAAAGTGCCCTTTTGAAAAGAACAGATTTAACATTTTGCCAAGCAACACATTTTTCTGTTTAAGTAGCATACGAGAATCTCTAAGCAGGGAACAAGGATAGGCCTTATCTATAATATTGAGTTAGGCCTAAATTAGGCCTTCAATTTTATAATCACATGTCAATTTTCAAGCCGTTTTTCTGCCCGTTCCATGATCAAAATAGCACATTCTAGCCTAACACATGGGATTACTATCATTTGAAAATACAAATTTTTCAATACCTTCAAACAACCGGAATTCAGTGAGTTGCGAATCATTTTTTCAATCGAGGGAAACCAAGGCACAGCTGTGAGATCTTGATCAGCTTTTATCAGTTGCAAAACTTTCGATTTCGTACCACGTGAGCCTGTAACCTCGTCTAGAATCTAATTTCCCGCCTTTCAATCCTTGGCCTCGTAGTTGATGATAAAGTAACTACCGTGTATGCCAGTGAATATGTCCGGAAAAAGGCATATCGTACCTTGTGTAAATGATGGTTTAAGAGCTCCGGCACTTATTAAAGAATTTGAATGCATTACAGCTTCTCTTAATAAGTATTCAGAACAATAGCTACATCTAACTCCAGTAGAGAGTGCCTATCCTTGGCTATAGTGCCCGATATATGTGAGTATAGAGCAATTATAAAGCAAGTTGAACAAAGAAAATTTGTTTAGTTTTAATTTTCATTAGCTTCCTGATTAACTACTCCTATGAGTGTCACAAGAAAACATTAAGAGTAATTCAACATGTATATCTATCATGTTTCACTAAGATTTTATCCATAACCGTATCTATTCTTGCAATTGATAAAAATAACAATCTTAACCTCAAAGACTAAAAAGAAGAAAGTTATAGGAATCGGTGTTAAAATACAAATGTAAAATTATCTCAATAAACTATAAATGATTTGACTATTAAGGAGACCCAGCTCTTATTTGTTTGTATTGAATATAATCAACCCTCGGTGGACTGGTAACGAGTTCCCTATACGACACTGTATCTAATTGAAAATCAACATTATCAACATTTTCCAGTTGAGAAAAACAGTTATAATCATCATCATCATCAATATCATCATCAAAATCTTCATCATCATCATCATCTTGCAGATCGATATTACTATATTCTGATTGGGCAGATTGATCTCCGCTTGTCAGTGATTGTACTGAGGAACCATTTTGTAGAAATATTGACGGGGGTAGGTAACGTTCTCTGTAGACTTTTTCTAGCTTCTGCGCAAACAAAATCACATCGAAAGGTTTTGGTTGTCTGTTTATTGGAACAAACGCTTCTGGAAATGGAGTATTGTAAGGCACCCGTAATTGTCTGTTGTACCGGATTAACTTTGCAGGGTTTATATTGACGAGACGTTTTGCGAGCGAGCTGCTTATTGAAGAATTTAGTTCAGCTCTAAGGTCCATACTTTTCTGCTTTTCGAGATAAATCTCCGTCCATTCCCTTTGCAACTTTTTCAAGTCTCTTCTGTTATTGTGGAGTCTGCCCGGGAGAAGTGATAAACGCTCAATATCCGTCCGGAGTTGGCTTTCCAGTCCAACCGGTTTCTGTGCAGCATTGCCATGACTATACACCATTAAGTCCGGTGTATTTGCCCGGGCTGTTCTGCCGGATTCGTAACTTCGACTGCTTCTTCTGGTCTGCTGAAAGGTTTTTGATTTCCCGACAGCAGGTAACATATAGTATTCCAGACTTTCTTCCGGATAATCATGAAGAATGGCTGGTAAATGTAAGGTATGGTTGACTTTTATTCTGTCCGAGATGCAATCATTGCAGAGATACGAGCCTAAAATTTCACAAAACGGCTTTAATCCAGACGCGGACAAATCTCTGCCTCCATCCGGATCTGGTCTCCCAGAATTCCAGCGTTTGCATTTCCTGGACGAATGGAAATAACTTTGGTTGCATCTCGAACAAACTGACGTGATGATTCTTCTTTGGTCTTGATGACGTCGAGTCTTCGCAAATCGAACTAAATTCGTCAGCATTCCGTCAGGGATCGATTTTCGAACGCTCGAATCACGAAATCGAACCCTGGCCAGGAAATTCGAAGATATGCTATCATCGCCGTCTTCTTCTAGGCTTAAATTTTGATAACTAAACATAATAAAGATCTCTTCAAAATCCGTAATGCATTAAAGTGACAACCTTGGAAGGATAAAACGGCTATAGCTGCTTTTTCTGAAACAGCCTTGATAAGACCGAACGTATTTATTGCTTTTCCAGTGTTTATCATAAAATGAAGGTTATAGTGATGGCCTGAAGTTGTTTAGCATTTGTTGCATGGCTACGTGGTATCTCAGTTGAGACTAATGCTATTGGTGTAAGACAATAATCAATGGCTCTTCGTTGTTCGTAGTCTGACCAGCGAATCGTAATTACTTGTTTTAAATTCAATGATTTCATCAAAGGCAGAATTTTCAAGAAACTTTCCGCAAGCTACTAATGTAGCTCTCGTTCCCAGGCCCAGTTACTCAGAAAGCTACCAACAGAAGATTTTTATAAGCTTTCTCAAAAGTCAAATTACTTCTCAAGTAGCTTTTCTTTAATTATTGAATCTCACTCTTGCTTCAACAGGGCCAGTTATTCAGACAGCCACCAGCCAAACATCTCCTGATTCATCTTTATATAGCAATGTAACTTTTTAAGAAGCTTTCCTTTAGTTATTGGGTGTACCTCTTGTTCCCTGGATGCCAGTTACTAGTCAGAAAGACAGCAAACAACCAAATTTCTCTACTTTATCTTGGCAGCCAAATGATTTTTCAAGTTTTCAAGAAGCTTTCCATAAGTAATATTTGAGTGTACCTCTTGTTTCCAAGCCTCTTATCTTTACACATCTACATCCCCTACTAACTTACTATCTTCTCTACGCTCTCTAAACAGCCGTTGGATAACAAAGTTTAGAAAAGTCTTCAACTTTCCTCCAAGTAAAATTTCCAACAACCAAGCTTCTTCTTGATTTAGGTTAGTTGAAGGGTAATTTGTAATTTGCATTCAGAGACAGAGAAACTCGTTTCAATAACAAGCCAGAATGAGCACCAAAAATACATCAATGCAGCTTAAAATTCCCACTTTGCAATGCTATGAGACGGCACTTTCATACATATCATTTAATCATAATATATTAGAATTCTTCCTCGATTTCTTAACGTTCCTCCGATCAATGATCAGCAACCGGAAAGGTTTTCTGATTAAGTTTTTCAGTCAATGCAACGAGCTCCAGACCTTGCAAAGTTTACTGTTGAAAAATTTTAGGTTTATAGCTACAGAAGAAAACCACTAAGTCCAGCTGAACTACTCGTATACTCACATAGCAAAAGATCACTTTCAGAATGCTGCAAGTTGCTAAAATCTAAAATGTCCCTAGCTACGAGCTAGCCACCTGCTCTGGGTTGTTTGGGTGAATCATATTCATGTTGACTTAACGAATTTTTCAGTAAACAAGCTCGTTAGGAAGACATGGGTTTGAAATGCTAGGCCTAATATATGTTTAGAATGAAGCACCTGTTTTTAGGGTCACCTCACCTTGGATGAATCTCGAGCTATGGAACCTAGGCAAGCATCACAGACCATAACCATTGATCTCAAAAAAAGACTGGGTCGAGCATCTGTCGTTCTAAAATGAAGTTATTGGCGGCCATATTTGGCAGGTCGAATTCAATACATTGAGATTCCACGAGGGACTCCTTTTTTCTTTGATGATTGTTGGAATGTTCTGAATGCTCAGCAAGAGACTGATTAATCTTGCAGCTATTTTTAGCAAAGAATATAGCAAATATGTACCAGTACAGAACTTCAGGTCAGCTGAAAGTCAGAAAGAGAACGAAACAGAAACCTAACTGATTCGGTTTTTTTCAGTTAGGTTTCTGTTTGGTTCTCTTTCTGAAGTATTACTCTGTTGAGTGTCAGACGAAAAGCTTAAGTAATCTATGTGTTCGTTTCATTATGTTTCCGATATTTCTGGCCAATATGATTTCTTTGGCAGCCATGTTGGGAGGCAAAACGCAACCCGAAGCAATTGGCTTCAAAATCTGAATCCAGATACAAAGGAATACTCAATCCAGTCTTTATTTTGAGATAAGTCTCCATAACTCGTTAGGTTTTGTGACAATGAAGAAAGACCCCCTTCAAAATCTAATGCAATACGAAGTAAAAGATGTGATTCTCTCTTCAGCATCAAATCTACCTCGATCATTATGTTGCAAATGTAAGTAAAAAATATCATGCGTTGCTGAAAGCAATGCACGCTTTCGAGAGAGCTATAAAGGGGCAAATTAGAAACTGGGTTTCGCCCATATATTAACTTTGAAAATAGGATTAGAATTCTTAGGACTGGGATTCGGGAATGAAAAGAAAATTGGGATTAAAATTGTTAAACCCGTCAATATTTGGAGCTTCTCTTTTTTACTCATTGGGACTGAAATTTTGGATTATCTTAATGCTCGGAATAAGGAGCAGAACCCCCTTCAGAAACCTCTTTTTGGATAAGGATTCACATGATAACAAGCATAGTGCTTATAGATCCTAGCTATACTTCCAAAGAATTGACGGTATTTTGAAATTAGATTAGCCATTTAAAATGATCTTGAACATCTAAAATAATATTTTTGGTTTTGAGTAATTTTTTGGTTTTGAGTCATATTTTGCAAGGGACAACTATTGATAATAATGTCAACTGAATGCAAACAGTAGAATAATGCCAAATTTATTTAAGAGTATGGTACTGTGACTTATTGAGATGACAGAAAAGGTGTGTTCTCCCCCTAATTTTTCACTTGGAAAAATCAAATCACAGTCCAGAGAGAGTTACGCTCTTTATGTGGAAATACCACCCTAATGTATCACCCTCTGTGCAGTTCTTGAGAGATGATTAGAACTAAGAAGAGATACCCTTGGTACATTGGAGAATATTCAGTACTGTACTGTAGAGGATGTCTAGTGCTATGGGTTATGTTCATTATACCATCAATACTGTGGAGGGAAGGGATTTTTAGAACTAAGAAGAGATACCATTAGTACATTGGAGAATGTTCAGTACTGTAGAGGATATTTAGTACTGCCGGGGATGTTCATTATACCATCAATACTGTGGAGAAAGGAATACCATCAGTACTGTGGAGGGAAGGAATACCATCAGCACTGTGGAGGGAAGGAATACCATCAGTACTGTGGAGGGAAGGGATACCATCAGTACTGTAAAGGGAGGGAATACCATCAGTACAGTGGAGGATACCCATTACTTTGGAGGGAGGGACACATCATTGCTGTGGAGAGGTACCAACAGTACTTTAGAAGATATACAGTACTGCGATGTTCCAGTCCTGTGATGTTCAGCACTGTGGGTGAATACCACAAGCACTGTGGAGGTAATACCCAAAGTGCTTCTGGTATCCTTCTCCTTCTACAGTATTTTAGATTCTTCAGAGCACTGCAAAGACGTTCCCTTGGGTCAACACTCTGCTTTGTGCTGAGCTTCAGTCTTTATCATGATACTCTGCATTGTGCTATACGCTTCAGTCTTTTTCATTGCCAATGTTATTAAGATATTTCCATTGTTTGTTGACAATATCAAGCCACAGTATATTTCTTTTTCTTAAAAACCAAAAGTCTGAATCAAAACACGAAAAGATCCTTGGGGTATGAAATTTCGATGAAATTATGAGGTCTTCACCAGTCAAACTTATTTTGGGTACTTTACCAGGTTGAGTTTCAGGAATAACAAGATAATTACGATTAATTTAATGAGAATTGAATAAGTTAAAGCTGCACATCTGACTGAACACCAATTAATGTTATGGATGACTGCTGTGACGTTGACGTCTTGAGGATTTATTGCTGTTGAAAACTGGATAGGAAGTAATACAAAATGTCGAATGGTGCTTGATTTTTTGGGAAGGGGATCTTACCACAATGCGTAAGTATAGGAATTTTGAAATTATTCATTTTTTACAATAAACCAACAAAGCAGATAGTGTGATTAGATTCTACGAAATTTCCAATGCTGATTGATTTTTCCAGAGGGAAATTATACCACTATGTTTAAGTCAGCAATCTTTAAATTCTTCATTTCTTTGCAATTAACCAACTGAACAGATATCGTGATTTAGTTCAACATTTTGTAAGCTATATATGTGTATATGAACATGGTGTTGATTCATTATATTGAAATAGGCATGCTGTGTGTTTTGCTTGGTTCCAGCTAAACACATGGAAACGATGAATAAACAACAACGAACTGAAGAGGCTTGTAGTAAATTATTTTTAAAGATTTTGGAAATTTTCTCAAGCCCTTCTTTATCATTGAAATACACTGAATTAGGTTACCGAAATTGACGAAAATGTTTCCCTCTTAGCTTTCAGACTAAAAGTGGGTACAGACACTTTGGGATGGGGTTATAGTCCTAAAAACGTATGTGCTCTAAAAACGGATGTGGAGTGGGGGTAGGGTGAACAGTAACAAGGGGATGTTCAGTGATTTTGCAGGGCTGGATTCAGCACCCACAGAAAGAGGGGGCGTAACACATATACCAAAGGATGATGTAAGGGAAATAGGGTATTATCAAGCTTATTGTATTGTTTTTCTACCAAAATAGGGTACGCCCCTTACGCCCCCCCCCTTAGATCCGGGCCTGATTTTGGGAGATATCATGAGTTGGACAGAGGATCCTCAAGTCTTGAAAACATGAGATGAAAAATATATGTTTAAAACCAAACGTTTAGTACCCAGAATAACCATCTCCCACACTGCTAGATCATTTATGGGGTGTGAGGCATGCACCCCCTCAAAAGAATCAAATCTGGGGTTTACTCGATTTGATTATGTTTGAAACCGAAAGTTTGGTACACAAGGTAACCATCTGCCTCACTACAAAACATTTTCTATACTGATCAGCAGATGGCTGACTAGACCGATTGTGGGTTGTGCAGCATTTACCCCTCTTAAAAAGAATAAGATCTAGGGTTTACTCGGTTCTGATAAAATTTGTCTAAAGTCTAATGTTTGAAATTTAATCAGTAAAATTATGCCACAAAAATTTACATTAGATCCTTAGTACAATCTTTTTTCATAAGAACAGTTTTATAAGAAGACGAGCCTTTAAATTCTGCCAAATATCAAGGAAAAGTTAAGAACAAGCTGAGGCTGGATATTCTTTGCTCAATATGTGAATTATTAGAAATAACCATAAGACTGAGAGATAAGGATAGACAAGCAAGTTGGCAGCCTACTGATACATATGTCAGATGGGCCAGAAAAGTGGCAATTTGCAACAATAACCACAGCCAATAGCAAAAGCAGGCTTTAAGAGCATTACAAAAGTGAAAAAAATTTAAGGCTAAGAATTGAGCAATATTTAGAACAGGCAGCTTCAAAATCAAATTTACTGGTTCTTATGAAAAAGAGTGTTTTGGATTGTTACAATTGTATTCGATACATAAGAGCTTACATCCCCCTAAGAATATTTCCTTGAATCGGCCCTGATGATCAAAGAACACCCCAGCCTGCCATTGAAAACATTTGGATAACAAATTAGCGGAAAGCTCTTCGTAATGATCAATCTCATTAAAAACCTCTTAACAGCAGTCTTATTCTCGGTAATCTTATCAATTATATGAAATATTTTCCACTTTGATGAATCTTTATAACCCTATTTACTGAAGAGAAATACTTCTTTTAGAAAATATTTTCAACTTCAGAAAAATAATCGTTCAGGCTCAGATTCAGCGATCGTGAAAAGTCAATTACGTTATCTCATTTGATGACTGTCGGCATGAAAAACAGGAACACATTTTTGCTGCTATCATAAAGCCAACAGTTAGAAAACAATGGAAGAAAGAATGGTACCGAGTGATCAGCTTTGGTTAAAAATTTGAAATTATTATTTCGATTCTCCAATGGTCTGAATGGCCTACATGAAATCATAAATATACGGAACTTTGGAAATAAAATAAACCAAGTCTCAGAGTTTCCCATGCCAGAATTTATAGCCTGACAAATATGGCAATTTCGTATCTACATGTTCATCATAATGTATCGAACTTGGTCACAAAGTTGTTTTCAATTCACTTGAATCAATTTTTTAGACAACTGGAATCGACGACAAATCCATTTTTGTATATCATTTTATAGCTTGTAATCAGAACCGTAGTATTCAGGTTTTGATAAACAAGTAGCAAGTACAAATAGTTTTCAGTGATAACGTAAATAGTCTGTATACAATAAACTTGAGCTTGAGTGACAGTTGAAAAGATATATTTTTGTTTGCTGTCTTACAAAAGTTGTGGCTATTTTGTTTTTGGCCTAGTCACTAAAATTGTGTTGTTAGGACGCCATTTTGAATCAAGTGGTGCAATACTATGAAGAGGCTAGTGTATATTGCTCATCTAAATGTAAAGTTAAGATTGGTTGTTTCTGAGCTAGGACAATTGTTCATCTTTTCTCTAACTGGCCAATCTCGATCTGCCTCTAAGTAAAACAATTCGTAAGATTTCATTTTCGTTCTCTATCTGTCTGTTGCACTACTTGGGTTAATCATGTATCAGACTAAGGCTTCCCTTGTTGTTTTTCCCTATATTTGGAATATTTCTCCCTACCATGCATGGGAGTAACTCCTGTCAATGTTATCTCTTGACTGTAACGCAAAAAAATCTTAATCCATCTGGAGAGAATATTTGGAGGGCCAAACTGACCATGACCAAGCATGACAACGTGAATTGGATTTAATTACGCCCAGATAAAGGTGTCTGGAATGGAATGAACAATTATAGCTAAGCGTCAAGTCAAATATAATCTTTTATCTGGCTGTACACATGAGCTGTTCTGTATAGGATTAGGCCAAAATCCTGAATTGAATTGAAAGGCCTACTGTCTCACTCTACCTTGTGGTACATTCCTTGTTACCGTCTCGACAGGCACAGGCTAAACAATTAATTAAAGCCGTGTTCGTAATTCTGCTACCAAATAAAGACCTCGCGCTTGGTGCAACATCTGAAAGGCATAACACAATACTGTTGAGCAAAACTCCATGGACAAAACGCATTAGTTTCAGATAGCAATCATCAAATGATTCTTATTGAGGCACGGTCAAACACTTTGGAGATATATCCTTACGAGTGGGCTTCCATAATTTTGATATGCCCTAGTCAGGTCTCCTAAGCACAGTCCTTTTTTTACTTTAATAAGGGCAATAAGTCAGTGCTTTAGTTTTCTGATGTACCAAGCTCCAGGCCTACCAACAGTTCCGGCATTAATTCGTATTTCAAATTCTTACCTTTTTTCTAATCTTCTCATGTAAATAATGTATACACTCCATTTTTTATAAGAACCAGTAAATTTGATTTGAAGGTGGCCGTTCTTAAATATTCCTCTATTGTCAGGCTGAAATGTTCTTAAAATGTCTTGCTTTATAATGATTTGGAAGCCTGTTCTCGCTATCAGTTGTGTTAATTGGTTCAAATGTGGACTCTTTTGACCATTTGATCTATCTGTGCGCTGTCTATTTGCTTGTTTTGTAATTATTTGTTAGTCTCGTGGTTATTTCGTATAATTCTTATATCAACCTTGAAATAGTCAGCCTCGGTTTGTTCTTAAATTGTTTTTAAGATTTGGCAAATCTGAGGCTCGTGTTCTTATAAAATTGTCCTTATGAAAAAAAGATTGTAGGTTAAGTAAGAAATATTGTAACTGTAAGTATTCATTTCGGAATTTCTTGTCTAATGAGAATCCAAGATGAATGCCTTCAGGCTACCTTTATTTAGCTTTACGTTGAATTGTCTGCTGGAATTGAATTATAACACTCTTTCGTAGCCATGCATTTAGTACATAATACGTATTCATTTCTTCCTTACCCAGTATCTGCAAATACCAAACTCGGCCTACTTATTGGAGTATCTGTCCTCTCTTTGGTCGTGTTCATATCATTCCTGTACCTCATTTGCAAGTGGTATCTGGGCAGAAAGAAGGTGGCAGAACGTGACAAAAGAGGGCGCTTCGAAATGATTAAACACCCGAACATGCTAGATGACGAACCGAAACACTCTTTCGGCGTTGAGAAACAATATTTATTCCGCGAGGGTTCGTGCAGATCTGTGGACAGCATGAGAAGCACGGGGGAGTCACCCCCACCCATGTATGACGAAGACATGAAGAAGCTAAGAGTTGGCAAGTTCGAGTTCACCCCATCCTATTATCATCATAAACGCAGACTAGAGGTCGTTATTCGGAGATTAACTTGTTACCCTCTGTACCAGGCCAATGCTTACCTGTACGTCGTTGCGTTCCTGCTGCCAGATCGTTCCGACTACTTCGAGTCTGAACTTCAGCAAATAAGCGAGGACAACCTCATAGATGAGATGTGTGAGTTTGTTGTTGCGTATGATGACTTGGAGAAGAGGACACTGAGGTTTGAGATCCACGTGTGTGACCGGTATACACGGCACCGATTGATAGACGAGAAATCGTATTTGCTGAAGAAGCGGAAAAGTGACGAGACGATTGATGGTTGTGAGAAAATTGAGTTTGAAGAATGCATTGAGGTTGATGATAAAACGGTGAGTAAATTTAAAGAACACTGTCGCATTCTTCACTGATAAATAAAGACTTGATAGAGCTTCCCCTATCAAAATGAAGAATGTCAGCCATATTGGAGGTAGTAGTGAAAGTTTAGAAACTAAAAACCGATTGTTTTTATTGTGAAAAATGAGTTTGAAGAATGTATTGAGGTTGATGATAGAACGGTGAGTGAATTGAAAGGACACTTTCATATTCTTAACTGATCAATAAAGATTGGATCGTGCTTCCCCTATCAAAATGAAGCCAATGTCAGCCATATTGGAGATTTGAGGTAGCAATAAAATATATCTTATTGGATAGAACTAAGCGAGTTCTTTCTTTTGATTTATAATTTGCCAATTTTATTCATAAATTGAATCATTTAAAGGTGTATTAGTTAAGCAACGAGATGAAATTCATAAAAGCAGCAGTTGATGATTATCATGAATTAAAGCAACTTTAGTTCATAATAACTACATTTCTCTCTCTCCATATTGACAAACCTGCTATGTAGATTCGAAGTGTTCATCCGGAGATGTACAAATCAATATATTCCTATTTCCATCAGTCATATGCCAGTGGAAATTTATAATATTTCTACATCTCCTGATGAGTGAGAAACCACGAAAAAGGTTTGTCGAAATGAAAGTCTTATGAGTTTTGTCTTCTTTGTATATCATATCAAAACGATATTTTATTTCTTATAGATACTCTGTAAAAATTAAGCATTTTCGCACCAACGTTTGTTTAATGACACTTACTTTTCTTTCTAGCTTTCTAGAAATGTGGAGACTCAACTGGGGTCAGAAATTCTGTTTTCACTCTGTTACATGCCTACCTCTGGAAGATTAACATTTGTTGCTTTGAAGGGGAAAAATCTTCTCATCAAAGATGAAAAGACTATAGGTGAGTGTGAATGGCAAAGTATGTAAGTAAAGTAACTAAGTTTATGTCTTATGAGTAAACCTACGCAAATTCAGATGCCTTATATCAAGCAGGGGTATGGGACCCATTGTTAGTGGATGGATACTCACCCATCTAGATAGACTACCACAGCAGTCACAATAATAACCAGCACACAAGCATGAAAAACCAACATTAGTACCGAAGGATTAATTACTGCTTCACTAGTATACATACAAACACCCTAGAAATCGTTTTTACAGTACTGTGATTGATGTTAACTACTGGGGGGATACCAAAACCCTATCAAAGGCAATAATAAAGTTCTTGTGGTTGCCCTTTACAGTATAAAGCACCCTCCAATATGCTGATGGTTTTACCTTCAGTACTGACGGTATCCTCACTGAACATCCTCTATAGACAGGTGATAGCACCCACACAGTCTTGTACACCCTCCAATGCACTGATGTATCCCCTCTTAGTACTGATGGTATACTCCCACAGTACTGCACGTCCTAAATTCAATATTCTCTGAATTTTCGACCGTACAATCAGAATTTATAATGATAATTTGATTGTACAGTGGGAAATTGAGGACAAATCAAGATTCGATCAGCTATTTTTGAATTCTAATTAATGAAACCATTCCTTTGGACAGGTGTCTTCTTAAGAGTGGCTCACATCCAAGGCAGCCGACTGACAAAGACAGTGCAGACAAACACATCTAAGAAAACACTGAATCCCGTCTACAACGAGGCCTTCGTCTTTGTTGTGCCCCTTGACAAAACAAGGGAGGCAAATATCGTTATCAAAGTATATGCAGCCAGGAAGGGGGATGAAGAAGATTTAATTGGGAAAGTTGTCATTGGGACGAATGCAGGGTCGAACCTAGGACGGAAGCACTGGGAAGCCATGCTTTTCACCTCTCGAAAGCCTGTTGCACAGTGGCATCCTATCAGTATTTAGATAGAAGAGAAAATCCATCCCTGTTCCCTGGAAGGACTGATAGAGGCACTGTATAGAGGTGCTTCCCGTATTATTGCGTCATGCGTTATTTTCAGCCATTCTTTAGTGCGTGAAATCGTAGAGACTCCTTCGTTCAGGGACAATACCATAGGGTGGAGCCGGGGCCTTTTGAAGAAAATTGAATAAAAATAGTATGTTGTTAACAACATTATGGAGCCTTTTTATCCATAACAAATGAATGCTCAAAGAACTCAAAACCCCCTCCCCTCTTCCAGAGCTTCTGACGAAGTCCCCGCCTTTCTGAATTGTAAGACTCCATTGTAAATCGTAAAATGTAAGTTTTTTGCATTCATGTCTTGAAATTATCTCTATAGTATCAATTCTTAAAAAAAATAATGAAAGTAGGAAAGTGTTGGCTTAAAACTGCCTTAATTTGATTTGACACACAACTGCTAGAGCTTCCAAAAATTCAACGAGTTGTCTTGATTCGTGAAAATAAAATTTTGCAGTGCGTGCATGCGTGAATTTCAATCTATATGGGGGCTATTTAGAATTTTAGGGGTTTATCCAGATTCCAACAATGAAAATAGTTTATTGTTGTCAGTAATTTGTTATCAGATTAGTATATTGATATTTCTAAATAAATTACAAAAATCGTTAGAGTATTAGATTAACTGAGTTTTATTTGTTGTATCCTTCCATAGTCCTAGTGATTAAAAGTGCCCAACCTGGGGAATGTCTGTTTCGCTTTTTGGTAGGTTGTTTAGTGCTGTGGGGGGGGGGGGGGGTATCATCAATGCTGCGGAGGGATGGCATTCTGTATGTGGAGGGTATTCAGTGCTGTGGAGGGTATCATCAATTCTGCAGAGGGATGACATTCTGTATGTGGAGGGTATTAAGTGCTGTGGGGGGAGGTATCACCAAATCTGCGGCGGTAAGCCATTCTGTATGTGGAGGATGATAAGTACTGTGGGGGGAAGTATCATCAATGCTGCGGCGGTAAGCCATTCTGTATGTGGAGGATGTTCAGCACTGTGAAGAAATACCATCAGTACTGAATATCCTCAACAGTACTGCAAACCTCCAGAATTCTGATGGTATACCCCAACTGTTGGTAAACCTCAAAAGTACTGAATATCCTCCAATGTACTGATTGCATCCCCCCACTGTACTAAACATCGTCTACTGTACTGCATTGACGATCCTAGGGTGAAGATTTAAACTCACGATCTCTGAATCTACCCCCCCCCCCCAATCACTCTACCTACTGAGCTATTGGGGTTATCGATTTGATCAAACAAGCCAAATGCTACATATACCACACAAATACCCAACATCACTCACCAAACCCACCACATGCAGAGACGAAAACCCCAACATTTTATAGGGTTGAGAAGTAAACTTGAGAAGAAAAGCAGGGTTTTGAAAATCAGTGGAAATGATAAAAGATATATTTGTAAATCCTTTGAAGGGATGAAAAATGAAATTCATAGTCTCCTCTATCTGTTTATGTTAGCATAAAATCATTGTTATTGTCTTTATTTTTTGGAATTATAAACTTATTATATGTAGATAGTGTCATTTATTCTTTGCTTGTCCTGTTTGTGTCGCAAATCTTCACACCCTCTTTCCGAGAATCACCCCTGAAGGAAAAATTGTGAACGAGGCCATTTAATAATTGCTTCCTACTAACGAAAATATTATATTCCTCTTCGCTGCGAATGAAACTTCGTTTCTAATTCTCAATTTAATCCCAACTCAATAAATTCGATGGAATTGCTGTGAAATGGATGTGATTGCTGAAGAGCTAAAAGATGTGAAAGAAAGAGTGACGAAGATAATAGAAAATACCGAATTGATTGGATGCAATCGCCAACTTGTTCAAATCAAAATTGTGTGAGTAGATGGTTGTGTTCTGTTACGATGATGATAACCATGAATGATGATTATATATTTATCATGACGATTATGATGACTGATTTGGTTTATGATATGAGTTAATGGATGATAGATGAATAACAAAAAGGATGTTGGATGTTGAGTCCTTAACAATATTTTGAGAGGCTATATTCATTGGCACTTCCAAAAATAACCCTGTAAAAATCCTTCAAAAACCTAATTAAAACCTAATAAGAATTGTTCTGTTACGATCATGACAACTATCGTGATTATCATGACGATTATGATGATTGATCTGATTGATGATTAGTTGATGGATGATAGACTAGATGAATAACATAAAATTTGTTGATATATTTAAGGAAATTCAAACCAGACTGTAAGGTTTGGATGCAATAATTTCTGACAAGGCCAATTTCTTCCCAGATTTTTCCAACAGTTTGGTGCATAACCTGCGCAGTTTTCAAAAAGAAGCTTGCCAATTTTACTCATGCGTAGAACAGAGTAGATTCAATACAAAAACAACACAGTTACCATTTACAGCAGTAAAAATCCGCGCACAAATATTTGCTATGGAATATTTTCCGCAAAATTATTTGGAGTTATAACCTGCGTTCTCCGTGCAATAAAAAAACTTAACAATCTAGCATTCAAATTTTGTTGATCAGGCTATGTTTATCATATTGTTTATAATAGCACCTCTAAATTTAGATTCATATAATTATTAAATTCATATTATTCCTACACAAGCTCTAATCCAATCTCAAAAACCTAACTAAAACTTAACCCTGTCTGACTAAAAAACTAAATCATAATAACGCTGCCCTAAGATTTTTAACCCCTCCCCTGTTGTGAAGACAATGTGGTTAAACCATGGTCAGCTGGTTCATCATGTTACAGTCAGGTCCAAACGTAGTTATTACTAGGTACAATATCTTAATTTACTACTGTGACTTCAATGATGACAGGATAGGGACGTCTAGTATACTATGATAATAACTTGAAAACAACCTGCAGGAAGGCCAAGAATCCTGTGCACAAAAAGTTATGCAGTCAAATTATGACCTTTTATGTTATCTTTAATTCCATCTTTGTAAACCATCTTTGATTTCCTTTGTCATGCTCAATTAACTACAATGAATTGTTGCAAAACCTTCAATTTAAGGCTTAAAACAAATGATGACAACACAATCTTGAAATTCCATGCTTGCTCAAAGAACTATAAAACTTATCTCAAAAGCTTGAAGAATATTTTCCATTTCCATTCAACAATTAGACCACATATCCTTGGAATATTGTAGTGTGAATGTTGTTATGATTGTAGTATACTACGTTTGGACCGGACCAGGTCATTAGGTACGTTCAACCATGATTTGTCTATGATTTGATAGTTGGTCAGTGGGAGACGAGGTTTTACAAAATGAGAGGCCATTATGAAACTACATCAGTCACATATGACCATGTTGGGTAGATGGTTTTGCATGATCATCCATGGCCACATTGTCTTACGTCTACGAGGGAAGGTGTTACCCTAAACAATTCAATTTTCAATTCAATTTTATTGATAGCATACATCCCTAATACAAGGTTACAAAATATTGTATACTAAACGACCCAAGAAAAGCAATGCTTATCATGCTTGGGCTGTTAAATTAGAAATAAAAGGAATTAAGAAAATAAACAGGACCCCAAATGAAGTGCTCCAAGAACTAGCGACAGAAAGAACAACTCACATGAATATGGCCATATTATAACAAAAACACTGATTCCTTACCTAAAAGTTGGTCTCCTCTCATAACAGGAAAAGGGTTGTCATGAAATAGAGAATAACTCTCAAGAAAAATGACTTTATATGCTAGGATGAGGAGTGATGCTTACAAATGGGACCTGGCTGAGCGCTGATGAAAATGTTTTTAGTGGATCATGAGGTATAAAATTGTATGGTTACCTCCCTCCAGTATTGCGATTGATGGCCATCTTTAGAGTTTGTAAAGTGGGGAGAGCAAATAAGGTGGCAGACTGGCAAACTCTCCTGATAAAACCAGGTGACTATCAATTTGGTCCTTTAAGGATCAAATGTACCGCCAGTTAATCACTCCAGGGCTGCTACCAGAGGCTTGGTCTAAGTGTGGCAATATCCGGTAGACCTCAAGTTGTTTTAGGAAATGAACTCTGATTGATAGCCTTTCACTGAAAACACCATTCTTGAAAGTGTAGTGGTAGAAAAATTCCTTAAGGAAAGAAACTTTGGGGTCAAAGAGTACAAGGAGATCAAAAACGTGAATTATCACAATTGAATTTTGTGAAGGAAGCAATTTAGGTTATTTCTTCAAATAAATCTCTGTCTGCAATAGATTTTGCACTACAAGGCAAATATATTTCCTACAGTTTTAAGTAGCACCATTCAACTCAAAGGCAGAGATACCAGATCAACGTACACGATCATAATTCATATTGATTAAATCCTCTCGGGTCTTGTGAAAAAGTTATGAAGAGACCTAATGTGCCCTCCTGGCTATCTCCACACTGGCTGTGCAACAGCTGATAATCAATGTAGGATATCATTCAGAATTATGTCGTTCTGAAATCATCAAGCTGGGATTGTTAGTAAATGTGAGAGAGGACTGGTTTAAGTAGTCACTGTGACTGCGTTCGTTGAACGAACATCTGGCTTTTCTCCGATATAACTCACCAGGCAATTCCAAAATAGACTTTTAATCCAACATTTAGATTTTAAGCAGGTAACCTAGAGCGCATTTGATTGGAATCTAGTATTTCATCAAGGAAGAGTTTTGTTAAATACAGCTTGCAAAATCCTGAGTGAGAATTTAGCAGATGGACAGTGAATTGCCTTGAGGGATCGTAATGAAAAAGGACTATTTTGACCTGTAACATACCATCCATGTCATTGCTTGATTAGTCTTCTTTAGCCGAATTTCAATAAAATTAGACTTAACAAAAAAAACTTAACTCTATTTACCCATCCCATTGCTTTCAACTGTGGGTTATTAAATATATAAAGCGCACATAAGGCTCAAGGCGGGTTATTTGACAGAAAAGGGAGAATATGGCTGCGATTGTCCTTTTGCAGGTCTGGTGTAGCTGTTAAATAGCTTTGAAAGGTTTATCTCACATTTGGTGAATAGTGGTGCAATTTGTGCGATTGATGCCGCTCAATTCAACTGCTCCAATACTCAGTTGATAGATCAATGCTGCGCCAAGTTGGTGGTTGTGGGTTTAAATACTTCTTGGCTCATTTTCATTCACATGAATTATTCTGATTGATTTTTGAGATTTGTCTCTACATTTGATGAGTGGTGGTACAATTTGTGTGAGCTCCACCTGCTTGAGTGACCTGATTGCTTAGTGGTAGAGCATTGATGCGCAAATTCAGAGGTTATGGGTTTGAGTCTTAGTCGGGTTATTTTCATTTTTGATGGTCTTACTGGGGTGGGGAAGTTGTTACCCTTTGGCGGATATGGGGTAGTTGCTAAACAACCCAGAAAGTTTTTCTCTACATTTGATGAATAGGGGTGAAATTTGTGTGATTGATATTACTCCAGTTGCTTGAGTGCCCTGATGGTAGAGTATCGAGGGTGGTTAGATTGTACACCCTCCATTGTACTGATGTATCCCCTCTTAGTACTGATGGTATACTCCCACAGTACTGCACGTCCTTAATTTGCTATTCATAATGATCATTTGATTGTACAGTGGGAAATTGAGGAAAAATCAAGATTCGATCAGCTATTTTTAGTTTTTAATTAATGAAAACCATACCCTTCGGACAGGTGTCTTCTTACGAGTGGCTCACATCCAAGGTAGCCGACTGACAAAGACAGTGCAGATGAACACATCTGAAAACACTGAATCCGGTCCTACAATGAAGCTTTCGTCTTTATTGTGATTATCAATTTAGAGGTTTCGAGTTTAAGTCCTTCTGGGGCCATATTCATCCACACAAATCATTTCCATTTACTAGACTTCAACCGTTCCTAATATGTGCCTTGGAAGTCAATCAATAATATAACGAGTTTGCTTTATTAGATGAACAACGATTAATCCAAATTCCCTTACCTTCCAGAAAGACACCACACAAACAACTACTTGCACAGTTTCAATTTCCCGATGGTTATCCTGGCTCTCCGATCTTGATTGAACTGAAAAGTAAAGTCTTTCCTGTTAAAGTTTTGTGTTTATTAAATGAGAGATGTGATGAGGAAGCAAAGAAAATTGTTGGCAGAGCACAGGTGATATTCTTATTGTTATTTTAAAGCTCATCAAAGTTTTCATGGTCAAAAGGTCCCCAGGGATAGAGGGGGAATTCTGAAAAACTTATTCTTGCACCCCTCCACTATTTCTAAAATACCTCAGCTAACAGGGAGGGGGTACCCGGTTGGTCCAAAAAGGGTTGGATCGGAAGCTATTTATGACATTCTGTGCGAATTTGGACACAATTGAATCAACTGGCGGTACCTGTACGTAGGTCCAAGGTGGGAGAAAATAAGAAGGATACAATTCACCCAATGTATGAGACCTTAAGTGGTGTAAAATACCCATCTTCTACCCTAAGGTTTGATGAATTTTCTTCTGAATTTCGGTGATGCTTCACAAGTGGAAAGTTGGTATTATATTTCACAAATAAAAGGGAGCTGTTTTCATCTCACCTTCAAGCTTTCATCCCAGTTTCCAACATTTATATGTGAACATTTAATCCTACCTAGTACCCAGGGGAGACCCCATCTATCAGCAAGGAAATCTCACTTGACCCCGGTGAATTCTTTTCCATACAAACAGAGAATGACAAATACAAAGGTTTGTACTGGAAGATGAGATCTCAATCTGCCAGGAGGCCAAAGTACTGGAAGGTGGGATAATTTCACCCATATAGACAGCCTCTACCCCACAGATTCAAACATTTGTCCTAATTCAAAATTTATTCCCCTACAGATAATATCAATGATGAAATTCATATCGAGGTTCTTAGATGACAATCCTCTTATGGTCTGCTCGGAAGAAGTTTCGTTTATCAAGAAAAAATTAGTGGATGCACAAGACGATTTGAAAATTAGACAAAAAAATGGCGTACTCAGATACCGAATCGCACAAGACAGGTTAGATAATTTGTTAATTTTCATATATCTCCTCTGCACATCTATGGGCCTGTTTATATGGGCAAAATTACGTCACCTGCCAGACCCGGGGCTGGCAAGTGATATTCCACCCTCCTAGAGGATACCATTGAAATCTCAGTTTACGTTTATATGGAAAATAAAACTTCACTCCACACTACCGGTATAGTGAATTTTCGCCTCTCAGGAGGTGAAGTTTCACCCAAGTGAAGTGGAGTTACTAGTGATGTAGAGTAAATTCGATCTCAAAACAATGGACAATCAATAATGCATTGACGATTAATGACGTCTAGGGATTTACCTCGCCTTTCAGACCGCATGCTAATTCCATGTAAACAGTGCTTGAAATTTGCTTGTCAGCCCTGGGTCGGGCAGGTCAGGTGTTTTTACCCATCTAAATAGGCCCTAATTGATCCAAAGGTAAAAAGAGAGAAAATGTTAATAGCTTACAGATCCTCGTAATAACATGATAGGAACAGCCATTCTGATATTCCATTCTCAGTTGCCTGAAAAGTAGAATCAAAATAGTTGACAACTTGAATTCACAAGCAATATGAGTAAACTTGGGAGCTAAACTTGAGAACTGTAGATGGAAAGTCAGTTTGTAAAGCAATTATCTCCAAGTCAGTGGGTATGGGAATTTTTTCATACAGTGGTATAACACACCAGGGTACGAATCTTAAGGTTCTGAGTTCGAGTCCTACTTGGGTAATTTAATTATTATTAATTACGAATTAACTCGATGATTTTCCAAATCCTGTTTCTTCTCAAGTAAACATAATAATTCTAAACATAAAAAGCCGTCGTTGCCCGCTCATCAGTGGATGCCCTAATCTATTGGTACATACAACATACATATAAAGCCAGTGTTTCGATTTCAGAAGATAGTGCCCAATACATGATAGTAGAGTGTGGTGTAAATATACTAATTGGCAGAAAAGAAACTACACGTTCATCTCGACAAGCCTGTTCTATGATTGCCCCAGAGAACAGGCTTGTCGAGATGAACGTGTAGTTTCTTGTTTCTTTTCTGCCAATTTGTAAAGTAATACCAAACATGTATCTTTTGGGCTTCCACATCGATGTTTTTTCGAATTTTACATAGGTACATCTCCTGATGAGTGGAAAACTACAAAGCAGGCTCTTTGATATTAGGATTCTAATCTAATTCTTATCTTCTTAGTGAATTATAATTTCTCGTTTGTTTTGTTTTTAGGTATTTTTTAGATGTGAAAATTGCAGTTCCGTATCACTATCCAGTTCAACCTATCAGGTTGGTATCGTGTTCAAATCATTTTAAGAAACTAAGAGTGAGAATTTTTTGAATTAACAGAAATATTAAAAAAAAAAGCAGATTGGCAGCACACTAATGTTTCAGACGGTCAAGAAAGTTAAAATTTGCAACAGTTACTTGTAGCAAAAACAGGCTTCCAAAGCATTATGAAAGTAAGAACAATTTAAGAACATTTCAGGCTGAAAATAGGGCAATATTTAAGAACAGCCAGCTTCAAATCAAATTCACTGGTTCTTATAAAAAAAGAGAGTGTAATACAACATTTTTTGTGTGAGTAAGTTTCTATTAAACGTGCTAGCCTAACATGGACTTCGTCTTATTTCAAGCACGGGGAAAGTAGCAAACATAAATCAGTGCGAGTGCTTCCTATTTTAGGACCCATGTGCGCTAGATGGATTTTCAATTTGAAAATTTCCGCCCACTGCACTGGAAAATCCTTTGACTTCCAGATGCTTACCTCCCACGCCATCCTTAATATAGCACAAGCAGCTGGATTTCAGGTGTACGTCACTGCATAATCTGTGCACAGAACAAACAACTTGCACTCTTTTTTATGAGGACCAGTAGAATTGGTTTTAAGCTGACTGTTCTCAAGTATTCCTCTGTTTTCAGCCTGAAACGTTCTGAAATTATTCTTACTTTTATACTGATTTCGCAGCGGCGGATCCAGACGGTAGCAATGGTTGCAGCTGCAACAGTCAGATTTCTATATTATTGAGTTTTACATTCTTCAAAAAAGCAAAGCAATATCATTTTGAACTTTCCATAGCAGATATAATAAAGAAAACTAATCTTTCTTGCAAAATATAAAGGATACAAAGCACAAACCCTTATATTTTTCTTAATTCTGCAACAGTCATTAAAAAGCTGGATCCGCTATCAGTTGTGCTAATTGTTCAAAATTTGGGCTCTTTTGGCTATCTGACATATGTGTGCTATCAATCTGCTTGTTTTGTAATTGTTGAAAATGGCCAGCCCAGTTTGTTCTTAGCTTACTCTTAGGTTTTAGCAAAATTTAAGGCTCGTGTTCTTATAAAATCCTTCTTATAAAAAAGAGAGTACAGCACTCATTCGCCTGGTGACCCTCTGATTCTTTTTACTGTCGACTAAAGATTTATTTTTGAAACTCAAACTAATCGCCTCATGTCTGCTCGTTGTCAGAGAAGCAGATAGAAGACAATTAAAAGAAGCGAACAACAGATTTTGTTAGCAGCCACAGATGCGAGACATGGAAATATCTCACGGGAGATGGGATATATCGGAGATTATCGCTGTCAGGTGGTCTGAGTAGTAGGGTTTAGGCTAAATATAAGCAGGGTATCAATAACCTGAGACAAATAATCACAGTCTTCATCGTGGGCAGGTAGAGGAAGCTGGCAATCAATTTTGACTGTTTCAAGTCTAACGAACATCTAGGCTGGCCTACAGATTGCTAGGGAGATTCATGGGCATGTAAGACAACTTTAGCCCAGCCCCCCTATCTCCAGTTGCCAGCCTGGGGGCGTCCGTGTAGTAAGTACTGTAGAGCATGTTCAGTACTATGGAGGAGAGGAATATCATCACCACTGTGGGAGGATTGTATCAGTATATTGAAGGGTGTTCAGTGCTGTAGAGGGAAACCACAAGCAATGTGGGTATTACCCAGCAGTACTGATGATTTCCCTTCACAGTATCGAATACTCACCACAGTACTCATTATATCCCCCAGAGTACTGAACAACTTTCAAAGTACCGATAATACCCCCTCAAAGAGTACTGACCACCCTCCAAAGTACTGATAATACCCCCTCAAAGAGTACTGACCACCCTCCAAAGTACCGATAATACCCCCTCAAATAGTACTGAACACACTCCACTGTACTGATGGTGTCCTTCCACTGTACTGGACACCTTCTAACATACCGATGATGTCTAGAACATTACTGGTGATATTCCCTAACAGTAATGTTTAATTTTTCTTCCTTGTCTGAAGTTCTGTACCAATCAGAGACTCTTTCACATATTTCTATAACATCAAAATAGTGGAGCTAACCTCATTTTATCTTTATTTATTACCTTTCTCATAAAAAAATAATTAATTGGTTTCTTATTTTCAGCATAGAAAAGAAAGATTCAAATTTTCCGAAACTTCTCGACACTCACTTCATTGCTGAAAGTATAGAAATTGCAAGAAGATGTGTCGAACCACCATTAAAAAAAGATCCCAGGTTTGAATATTCATTTCATCTTCATTTCCACTCGATATTTAACTCGGAGTTAGATCTTTCCTTTCCTGGCTATAGTGCTCGATATATACGATTGAGAAAATGATGCATTAAGGTTCAAAACGTTTTGGTTCGAGTCTCGCTCTGACGATGTTATTCAAGAGATTGGGAAATTATGACTGAATATGCGACACTCTTTTTTTATAAGAACCAGTAAAATTGATTTGAAGCTGGCTGTTCTTAAATATTCCTCTATTTTCAAGCTGAAATGTTCTTAAATTGTTCTTACTTTTACAATGGTTGGTAAGCCTTCTTGCTATCAGTAGTGTTAATTGTTGTAAAGTTTGACTCTCTTGACCATCTGACATTATCTGTGTGTTGGCAATCTACTTGTTTGTGATTATTTCTCAGTCTTATGATTATTTCATAAAATTGTCATATTGAGCCAAAAATGGTCAGCTTCGAATTGTTCTTAACTTGTTCTTAAGTTTCGGCCAAATTTGAGGCTGGTGTTCTTACAAAATTGTTCTTATCAAAAAAGAGAGTGTATCACCCAGTTTCAAACTGAAAAAATCTGAATAAATCTGACCCTAAAACATGATTTCAAAAATTGTTACTAGAATTTAGGAATAACTTTTGGAGTATTTAGGGATGATTTATGGAGAAATACCACTTTATGGAAAAAACTGCATTAAAACGATGAAGTGGGGATAATTATTTTTACTGTGTATACTCAATAAACAGACATGTCTGCTATAGATTCAACGATAGATTTTGGATATTGAGGTGGGATATTAAGTGTTTACAAAATCGTTTCCCATACAGCTAATCGAATGGCTGAAAGTCTCAAAGAAGAATTTTTCAATCATTCAGCATCTCAGAACTAATTTGATCGGTTTAAATCTTTGCAGTTAATTTAGGGACCTTTAATATTGACAAAATTATCCCAGTTCTCAACTTTAGGCCTGGGAGGTGTGATGAAAAACCAAAATTTTATATGTGAAATTTCATCCCAGCTTCCATAATCAACGTGAGCTGTTCATCGACATCCATTCACGTTCAGTGATGGCAGTCAATATTGACAATGAATAATTAATTTTGAAACTTTTCATTTCAGAGCACAACCATTCGAGCCTCAGCCATCACTGAAGAAAGTAGTTTGTCATCTCGTTCAAGACTTTGTGAAAAAATACCCAATCTCTATCTGTAAAATTTGTAAAAAGAAGGCACTTCCTGAGGACCCAAAGGTAACTGTTTTATTCACCTTTTAATATATATTAGTGAATTTTCTAGAAACAGGGATATCGGCTATCAAAGTCGTTGCACGATATAAGTTGTGAGCTCTTTTTGCGTTTTGGGATCTCTGTAGGCTCTAAGGTTGTTGAATGCAATTCGCGAATTAGACCAGTTTTCGACCCCATCTCAAAATGTTTTTCAAAGACGACTCAGCACATTTGGCAGCCTCGTTTAGATACAAGGTGGAGTGACGTCAGAGTTTACTCTTTGTGGTCGATTTGTGCTACCAGCTAGCAGCCCCATGTGAAATAGCAAGCATTGACCAATCACTTTTCAAGTCATAAGAAACTAATTCGAGTAAAAAAATCACTTTTCTTGATCTTAGAATTGCATCGAAGATGAGGCTGACGATAATTTCATAGTTTGGATATATTGTGGACATATTTACCATACTGGCTGCTTAGATACGTACATGAAAACGCCACCGTTCACAGGTTCGTATGCATTCGTACACATTAACTAAAACATGAGACGAATAGAAACGAATAGAAACGGATAGGAAATAAGTCGAAACGAGTTGGAAATAAATAGAAATCAGTAGGAAATGAGAAGGTTGGAATTAGATAAAAATTTCACACAATAGGGAGGGCTAGATTAAGTCCTTCCAGCAACCACTGCCTATTTCCTACTCGTTCCCTACCCGTTTCCTAATCGTTTCCCACTCGTTTCTATCTGTTTCCTATTCGTTTCTACCTGTTTCCTACTCGTTTCATACCCGTTTTCTACTCGTTGCAAACTCGTTGCAACTCGTTCCATGTTTTCGTAACAACGCAATTTGTTGTAATTTCTCCACCTGGAAAAAAGGTTACTAATTTTGGTACCCAAATTTACTTTTTGCCAAGTAATTTTAGTACTGAGCCTGAGCTACTTACTTTTTGATACTTTGGATAGGTTTTTGATGACGTTCATGTAGGTGGACAATGGGACAATGTAATGTCAGCCTACAATCCTCTATGGCTGACACGATCCTTGATGATGTCACTGTTTTCGTTGTGCAGCCAGGAATGTCAGCTTGATCTTGAATCATAGCTGAACTTCCTTATCAAATATCAATAAAATTTATGTTACCTTGGTACACTTAAATCAAAACTACGTGCTTAATTCAGTCGCATCTCAAAGAAATTCTATGTACATCGAAGATAGTGCAAAATCTTTTTCAGGCTGTATAAACATTGCATCTAGCCGGATAATTTGAGATTCGTTTCTGAATAGCTAGATAATTGCAAAGTCTGTATTTCGATTCACAGAGAAAGTGCTTGATATACTCAAGTACAGTTATACTTAGGTATTTACTCCTATTCGTGGTATCCCACTCATCAGGAGATGTGTTAAGTCTAGTCTTCTGAGTTTTGTCTTCTTAGTATATAGAGCTAACTAATTGAAATCTGACTTTTTGAGGAATAAACAATTTTGTAAGCCCTTTCTATCATGTCAAACGGAGATGCCCGTGGCCTAGTCTATTGATTCTGTGTTGTTTTCGTCATATGTATCCTATCTACACTAAGAAGAAAGAGGACTCAAAAGACAAAACTTTCTATCTCGACAAGCCTGTTTGATCTGTACATCTCATGATGAGTGGGTAACCACAAAACAGGCTTGTTGAGATTGAGAGTTTTGCCTTTTGAGTCTTTTCTTCTTAGTCTAAAAAGCTCCACTTTATGTATTGAGCACTCTTATTGAAAACCGATTCACAGATTTCGTGTATCCATGTGCCAAAATATTTGCTCGCTAGTGGTATTGTGATTGAAAATTGTAAGAGTTATTATTTTGTTTATCCATTTTTCTTACAGGTGGCAAAAAGTGTTTGGATTGCGGCAAAAGAATTTATCACGACAAATGGAACATCACACCAAAATTAGCAGAAGACAGATGGGCGCATCAAGAAGCACGGAAAAGGGAGATTGAAGAAGTTTCAGACTTTTTAGATTTAATGTAATTTATTAAGGACAAACTGTGAAATCATAGAATATTATAACTTTCTCTAAAAGCTTTATATGGTAAAGTAATGACCATGTCATCAAGAAATCCAAGTTTGGTAATCAGGAAACATATGGACCAGTCTTCTTCGTCGACGGAAAAATGTAATGTTTGCTGTTTTACACATTGGTAAATTACAATTCTATACTGATCAAAGACAGTCCTAAATCTCAACTCCATATATATATATGAAAGCAATATTGTATTATATTGATTTTAGTGTGATTGCATCTGCTTATCATAAAATCAATGGGTCAAAAAAGGCCAGTAGTAGAGAACTGAAGTTTCAGTCCTGTTAGATCTATATTCATTGAGGAGAAACTTTGAAATCATAAAATAGAATGGCCTTCTCTGATAGTACTAAGAGAGTTAGTGATTGCTTATAGGCTTACAGGGACGATATCATTAAGAAATCCCAGTTCGCTTATCACTAGATAGACATGGACCAGTATGGGGCATAATCAATCAACTCTTTGGAAGAAACAAATTTTTCTCCAGATGAGTGTGCCTAGATACATGAAAGAGGTTCAAAAACTTATCAAATTTATGGGTAAGTGCGTACAAGAGTATGTCACGTGACCATTTCGAAATATTTCTCCTGATTGGTTGATGTAAATTTTTAAGAGCATATTTTGAAGGCCTACGAATTTAAACTCTATTCCTTCAGAAAAAAGGTTTCATTATAATACATTTCTTGTTAATTATCTGGAGATGTTTTGAAAACAAGTTTAGAAGCGCATTTTCTTCACTAGCTCATCAATTTACAAGTTCAACTTCCAACGCACTCACTCGAATGACAAATGGGCCTAAATAACACAATTGATGATAAACATAAACCTTTTGAGTTCACCATGGTATTGTTGGTTAATCAAACATTAAGGTTATAAGAATATCATACCAATTAAATCTTTACCAATCTTGCTCTGTATTCCTTTTTCATTTTCTGAACAGCAAAGTTACTTTCGTTAGATTTTGTTGAAAGTTGAGCACAGTGAAGCAAAAAAACTGAATGCCATTATGCCATTATTTAGATCTTTCGCGCCTCATCTTAGAGCGATATTAGCCAATCAGGTTACGTAGAGGTCATGTGACGTATCCCAGGTAGTACCTCATTGGCGAGAATGAAAGCTGCTAACGCATGCAACATTTAATGCAACTCCAACAACAAGGTCTGTTTTGGCTCGGTATCAAAATTCTTTTTCAAGCGTTGCACGATGCAACAAGGTTGGTAAAAGGATTGTAGTATTTTCAACAATGTTGCAGCATATTTCAGAAAATTTTGCATGCGTTTGACCAAGGTTTTCCACACATATCACGAAGTTTAAGTACAGCAAAAACTTCATTCGTCATAACGATTCACAATGCTACCACAAATTATTATCTATGCATTACCTCAAAATGCTTTCAGTGGACAGGACAACTCTTCTGTTATGAAATACCACTTGAACTATTGTTTTCTTTAAATCAACTTTTTCAATTAGAGAACTGTACTTCAGCTGGTCTGTTTCAAGTAATAACACATCAGAAATGATAGTTCCGAGCTCTTTAGAACAACGACCATACCTCTCAAGGGGATACAGTAAGCATGCAATGCAAAAGAATTTGTAGCCTTGGGGACTTTGAAACATAGGAAGCACGAAGCTTCACTTGCAATTCCCTAGTTTTCAGGTATTGCCTGAAACGGCATTGTTCTTTGCCTAATGGCTCTTTCAAAAAAAAGTCTACAAAAATAAATATTCGCTCCAAAATAGGGTCGTTTTCCTTGGAGGGGGCGTTGAGCACTACCTACTCTAATTGGCTGGAAATGTTTTTTCGCACAACCTGAGCATCTATGTAATAAGTCATGGATGTAGCCAAAGATAGGAGCCAAGAGAGCCACGGCTATCTTCTTTTCAAGAAAAGTATACACACATTGTATGCTGTTATCAAATTCTTATGAGCTTTTATCCACAAGCGAATGCTTAGAGTGCCGAAGAGCTTCTCTCTTTCAGAGCTTCTGGCTGTGTCGCGCAGTAAGTGGTGTTACAAATCTCAAGATATCGCTTTGAGTCTGTGTACTTTGAAAAATTATTCAAATTGGGTTTAGTCCCTTCTCCTCACTTCTCTTCACGAAAGATGTTTTAACTTTAGGGCTGTATGGAGGTCTTCGAGAGCACGAGATCCATTTCAACAATGGGTAAGGGAACAAGGAGCATTTTGCATGGATTAGGGGAGTAGGGAACATTTCACATAGATTGTTCAATTGAACATGGTTAAATTTCCAGGAAATGCATGGTTTGAAATGGTAACAAATGACCACTTTCAAATGGGACAGGATAGCAAGGAACCCCTTGTACGACCCTTAACCTTATCTCCCTCTATAATCTGTCTTATCATACAACTTTTCCCAAACTTTCCCAGTTGACAATTGCTTCAGGATATAAATCCTGCGCGTCTTTGAATGTCTGAGTGCTGAGAATCCCGACTAAACTGTCACTGTCTGATTTAAAACTCAAATCATCATCATCATCATCATCTTCTGGAAAGAATACTTCATGAGATCCATATTTCTTTATTTCCACTTTGCTCGACGCTTCACCTATGACACATCCTGATAACACAACAAACATATGATTCTTCTTTTCATTTCCTTTGAATACCAGCTGCTCATTGGTTAATTTCCTACACGTGACACCAAGTGCCAGGATATATATCATGCCCGAAGGTACCATTGCTAGAAATTGAGTTTTTCGGAGAGACAATCGAAGCATCTCAATACCCGGATGACATTGCTGTTGATCGTGGCTTGTGTCTCTGACTTCCACCATTCTCTTCCATCGTGAACTCAAGTTCATCAGTAAGGAGCTTTCTATTGCAAAGTTTTCTGTTATAGTCTGGAAAGGAAGAAAAGTAAAACAATATGCATGAGCTATGAATTATCATTTCAAAACATATGAATGACATATGAAACTTCTTAAATGGCTATTCTCTTGAAAAATAACTTATTCTGATATCAATCAAGATATTTTTGTGAATGAAAATTACAAAACCAACCCACGTCTCCTAGATTAGGACTTTAGTGCACTAGAATACTAATCTTAGCTTAGCTGTTTCTGTTACGATATGATATACCAATCGAGATAATTTGTAGGAATGAAAATTGCCAGAGTAGGACTCAAACCAACAATCTCTAGATTGGTACTCTGGCGTACCACAACTTTACAATAGGGGTAGAATAGCCCCAATCCATATTCTGAGAAATCATTGCCTTACAATTGCAAGGGCTATCTTCACTTAGCACAAGCTCTTTTTTAAATGGTACAAAACTTAAAAATAGCCAGAAATATCAAAAACATAGCGAAACGAATAAATGGATTATTTTAGCTTTTTGTCTGACACTCAACAGAGAAGTCTGTAAGGTTTTTATTTCATTCTCTTTCTGACGTATTACTCTGTTGAGTGTCAGACGAAAGGCTTAAGTATCTATATGTTCGTTTCGCTATGTTTCCCATAGTTCTGGCTATTTAAGAGTTTTATCTATCACACCAAAACCACTGTGTTGCACCAAAATTAGATATAAGTCATAACTTATTGCTTATGAATTCTTATAATCAACTCCATGGATCAAATACCTGGAAATCCAAAGCAGAGAAGACAAGGATGATACAAGGAGTATAAGATATGGCTGTAAGCTGACGTCTTGTAGGACAGAAAAGTTGCTCATCTCCAAACCACAGTCCTGTTGGACCTGCATTTAAAACTTCAGAAGTCTTCTCCTCTTTGTTGTCTCCATGAATTTCTACAACTCCTTGCAGCAATAAGAATCCGTTTGAATCAATGTCATCTGCAAAGAAATTAAGAAACAGACTGAGATTTCAAAGGTATTTTTTTGAATTGTTAATGAGTTTAAGATGTTAAAAAAATTTAAAATAATGCTGAATATTGCATCAGACAGGGCATCTTGTACTAGTGTTGATAATGGGTATTCAAATGGGAAATAAAAACTCCTAAAATTCCAATAGGATAGGGGGACACAAAGCATAAAATTGATACAGGGATGTGAGACGCTCTTTAAGCAGGTTTTTCATTAAAAAATCTCCTAACGTAGGTAATGTTTTTATGTCCAATCTGATATGATTGAGATATAAAATCTAAGAAATACACCTTTCTCATAAAAATGGGTCTAAATCTTAGCCATACTAATTGTAAAATAGCAACATAAAATGGGGTATCTTTACACTGTTTCATTGCGAATGTTGATTATCAGTTCATAAAGATAAGGAATGATAAGTGGTTATGCTTAAAATCTCAGCAACACACCCCCATCAAACAGAAGGTTATGCACCCTCGGGCTATGTTTCCTTCAGATTCAGTTTCAGGTTATGGACAGACTAAGTGGTCTTAACTTACCAGCAAAGAAAACATGTGCATGGGCAGGATAACAGACGACTTTTTGAGGAACCACTTGCTCCAATATAGCACCAACAGCCTCAGATGTCCAGTTCAAAAAGGGAGGAGCTTTCTTGATTGCTTCTTTAGCGATCCGCTTGATAACCTCATTCGCAATTGACGTATTTTCAAGATTGAGATATCGTCTTCCCACAAATAAATCGACAAGATCATAATCAACCGGTCTTTGCAAAAACTGATCCATAACTTCATCTGGCAACATCAGCATCTTAGTCACATCTTTACCAGCTGTCACACTTGCGGTACACGGCCTGTTGTAGAAAGTAGAAACCTCCCCAAAATAGTCCCCATCTTCAATGTATCTTATCGTTACCCCATCTTTATTCATGACTTTGCAATACCCCTCAACAACAAGAAATATGCCTTTCCCTATTTTTCCCATCTCTAATATCAAATCATCTTTATTGAAACTCACAAGCTCCAATGAATTTGCTAAGTCCTGGAATTGCTCCTCTGTAATGTCAAAAGGCATCTCTCTCAAGCAGTTGATGAATTTGATGAATAAATCTCTTGGTATTTTTGAGCTCCCATAAGTTTCTAATTCTCCTGAATTTTTGGCATTCGCAAGTCTAGATCTGACAGACGCAGGTCTACTAACATTAGGCCCAACACCAGATTTAGGCCTGTCGTTGTTGACATTTGAAGCGTTCGGTTCTTCTCCATTTTGTGCTTCACTGCCTGCATTTCCAGCTGGATTATTTCCCATATTCTTTTGCAAAACAAATATTAACAAATTGTAGAATTCTGAAAGGTTTTGCCAAGAAATATCACTATCCAAGACTAAAATTTCAGTAATAATGACATTTTTCGTCAGCCATTTTATCTTACAGCAACAATAACAACAACAACAACAAAACTGTTTCTATAGGGACAAGCCAGATTATATAATAGCCTACAGAGATGCACATGTTGCGAAATAATGTTTTCTGAGCCTGCACTTTTCAATTCTAAACCAAAAATGTTTAAATCTTAAAAAGAGACCATAAATTACACGAAATGATTGTAAATCTCTGCTTCGTTCTTTAAATCATGGGTGAGGATGAAAAACGATATTGCACAACACGTGTATCTTTAGGCTATGAACCGACCTATCAAAGTGACTACATAAACGCATATAAATATTCTTTAAAAAAGTCAAAAAAGTTCAAAGTTAAAAAATTGTTTTTATTTGTACTATACAATTTCGATGAATGTAAAATTTATCTATATTTTTTTAATCTTGTAAGGAACATGATTTTATAGTCGAATGCGAATGCTACCAAAGTCAAGAAGGAGCGTTTATTCTTTCGTTAGACCACCTTCTGATCCCTAGGGGGTCCTCACCTCATAGTTAGTGATAGGGGTCAGAGACAGCTTCTTCTCGAAAAACCCCAAAAGGGCACTTAATTCTAAGATTTTACCCCAAAAAATATACTTATTGCTACAGGGTAAGAAGATTGGTTTACAGTAACATCTCCTTCCCATTTGAGCAAAGTCCATTGGTATACACTAGGCTATTCAAATTATTGCACAAGCCGATTCAAAATGGCGGCAAAATTGCAAAGCTGCGAGGGCTAGGCCTGAACTAAAATTACCATAACTTGTGTCAGACAGCTCCTAAAAAGTGATTTTGTTGTGGAAATTTAGGAAATTTTGCTGACACCGTATTTCATAACAATAAGCAATAACCAATTGAGGGAGAAATTATTTATGACTTGTGATTTGACTGATATTCATAATTTAAGCAAAGGGGTTTTTCAAGGAGTTGTTATATTAAATCAGTGCAAAGGTGTTTTTAAATGTCATTAATCAGGCAAAGTGCTTTGTTCAGGTATTTGTTTTAACCATATGTTCCTTGAGAAAAATTCAGCGTAGGACTGATTTATGAGGTCTTATCTACCCTCGAAACTATGCACGAAATAGCCTACCAAAAGGTAGTATACTAGGCATCTTTTCGAAACCAAAAAATATCCGACCCCGATCACTTAATATGGGAGTCCCCTTGGGATCTGTTCCAACCAGTAGATACAAACCATGATCAGAAGAAACTTTTATTTTTGCTGTTCGATCGTTTGTAGTTCTTTCCAGAAGAAGGGTTCGATGACATCCAGTCCGGAACTTTTCTCTTTGCACTTTTATTTTGACTCATCCCCCAAACTTGTGACGAAGGCCGGGTGGGTGTTTCTGGGTTATTCCCCTTTAAATGGAAAAAGTGAAAGAAACTGAAAATAAGGAAAACTAAAATACGAAATCAATAGAGAAGAAAAATAGTGGCAAAAATTGGGCAAATATCACAGGGTTGTTTGAAATAAAGTAAAGTTACATGCTCTACTGCTTTAGAAAAAAGGTTTTCTTTGGTTCTGACAAAATAGCATTTTCAAGGTAACATTATTTTAATCAAATTATTATACCCAACAAAGTCGGATGGAATGGACTCTAGTAGGACGAGCAATAAACTTTTATTGATAGAAACTTATTGCTTTCTATTGTGACTTTGCATAAGCGCGCGCAGACCCTAGCAAAAACTTGTGCAGTTTTAATGCAACCAGGATAGAAGGTTAAACCGAGCCTCACTCTTTCTCCTTATCTATTGTTTCTATAAAATCACAATGAATTTACAAAAACCCATTGGTTTGCTTGCATAACCAGGCTATAGTTCAACTCCTCTAAAAAATTGAGTTTTATCAGACCGTGGAAACCGGTGGGAGAGACAATTTTATCAGACAGGTTGAAAGTGTATGACCTCTCTGTTTCTCAATTTTTAGATTTGATATGAGCATTTGAAAGAAGCTTAGTTGGGCAAGAAGTCCAAGAAATTCAAGGTATACTTCTTGAGTTTAAATGAAAATAATAGTAAATTCACTGATTCGGAAAACAGATGATGAAACGAAAGCATAATTTGTGCTAAAAATTGATGTGAATCCTACGAGCTTTCAAGCAGGGAGGGGCTGGTGGTAACTTACATCTGGAATTCGCTTTTTTTCTGGCAGAAAGACAAATTTATCTGACAGGTTGAAAATTCATGATCTCCGAGTTTTGCCATTTTCTGGATTAAAATCTGCTGAGTCTACTTTAGAAAGAAGATAATGAGAGGACAGCTAAATTTGTGAAGAAAATTGAACTTTGATTGTAAATTTCATCAAGCTGAGCACATTCTGCGATAACTTACATTTGGATTCCCCTCTCTTACTGTACCTGATGTCCTTGGACGCATTTTAAGAGGATAATATCGACAAATCTTCCAGTGACCAGTTGTCTCATAACCTGTTGATTTCAACAGCGAATTGTTGTTTCACTCGGAGTAGAGTTGTTTTATCTCACATTCGTTAACTTTCGGAAAGCTTTCAGATTCTGATGCTGAAGTAAACTTTCGTGGATAATTATTCTAGATTTTGGGCCTCAAGATCCAGATTTACTTTGATAAAAGAATAACGTCGATGCAAAAGATTTTTCAAGTGCTATCAGCTTCGAACAAACTTCGAATAAGCTGAATGGGAATTGGCGAAAAATTGGAATAGGAGTTAGCAAAATAGAGGTGATTAACAATTGGCAAAAGATTTGACAAGGAAAAGGCAAAAAAGTTGGAAAGGAGTTGGCAAAAAGGTGACAAGGAGTTGGCAAAAAATTGACTAAGACTTGGCTAAAAACGTTGACAAGGAGTTGGTAAAAAAGTTGATAAGGACAATTCAAAACATTTGAACATAACTTGGCAAAAACGTTGACAAGGAATTGGCTGAAAGTTTCACTAAGAGCTAGCAAAAAAGCTGACAAGAATAAGGTGAACTAACTTACTAGGACAAGACAAAAACTGAGAAAGGCAGGGCAAAGAAATGCCGATTCATTGGTTATTTGTGATAATTGTTGCCACTGGCCTTATCCTGCATGTAACATGCCTACCCAAAGGGGCAGCGAAGAAGAGAGGGAGGAAACACAAGCACTCATCACATTTAAAAGCTAACGACATCTCCGCTAAGCTACACAAGAGAGTGCTGTACGCGAACCCCTATGAAACGCTTCCATTTGAAATGTGGAGAAAGGAGAAGCCCAAAGATATTCACCTAAGGTTGAAAATGGAACCTAGCAGTAACGAAACTGGCGATAATCATGGGCATCCGGAGACTCACAAGTTGGCTGAATCTAAACAGTTGAGGCTGAAATTGAAATTGCCGTTTTTGAAACGGTCCGGCTCACTTGGATCTGGTTTTAAAGGGGGTAATAACGGAAGTCGGTCGCAAAATCAGAAAATGGCCGAGTCTGGTCACTTTAAGTGGCAGTCAGGCTTGCCGGAGTTCAAAGAAACGAATAACAGTAGCCGGTTAAAAGACCAGGAAGTGGATAAATCCGGGACATCAAAATTGCCCGTTCTAGTACAGACTGATCCACCAGAGGAGGGTTTAAAAGAAATTTATGACACTGGTCGGTCGGAGCATGAGAAAACGGCAGAGCCGGAAAACCCCAAACTAAAATCTCCATTTATATTGCAGTCAAGTCCGGCAGAGACTGATTCTAAAGAAGCTAGTGACAGTAGTCAATTAGAAAATGAGAAATCGGACAAATTGAAGTTGAAACTGAAGCAGATGGCAGACTCACCCGAAATAGATTATGGACAAATTGATGATGGCGGCCAGTCCGAAACTCAGAATTTGCATGAATCGGACAAACCAAAGTTGCAGTCAAATTTGCTGGAAAGTTATGATCAAAATGATGATAATAGTGGCCGGTCGGAAGATCAGAAAATAACTGTACCTGGGAAATTAAAGTTGAAATTGAAGTTGCGGTCCGGTTCACCGGAGATAGAGCTGGAAGCAGCTAATGACGATGATCGGTCAGACAACCAGAAAGTTACACAATCTGGAAAATTGAAGTTGGCATTCAAGTTGCATCCAGATGCGGACTCCCAGGAATCAAATTACGCTAGTCGGTCGGAAGATCAGAAAATGACCGAGCCTGAAAAAATGAAATTGAAATTAAAGCTGCGACCAGAGTCACCAGATTTTGTAGAGGCCGAAGACAGTGATAGGTTGGACGGTCAGAGAAAGACAGATTCCGGAACATTGAATTTGAAATCAAATTTGCAGCCAGATTCACCTAGGACAGATTTTAAAGAATCTTATCAAGCTGCCCGGTCGGACGATCAGGAAAAACTGGAGTCCGGGAAATTTAAGTTGAAATCAAATTTCCGGCCAAGTTCACTAGATTCTAGAGAAACAGATGATGCAGGTCAGTCAACAAGTCAGAAAATAGAAGGGTCCAGGAAATTGAAATTAAGATTAATGTTGAGTCCGGAGAAAGATTCTAATGACGCTGGCCGGCCGGAAAACAAAAAAATGGACGAGTCCGGGAAACCAAATTTAAAATCTAGTTTCCGGCCAAGTTCAGCGGGCGCAGATTCTACAGGTGATGATGTCAACAGCCGGTCGGAAAGTCAGAAAGCGACTCGGAAACTGAAATTGAGATTGATGTTGCGCCCTGAGATTGAATCCAACGATGCTGGTCGGCCAGAAAACCAGAAATTGGACGAGTCTGGAAATATGAAGTTGAAATCAATTTTACAACCAAGTTTGTTAGACACAGATTCTAAAGAAAGTGATGACGCAAGCCGGTCTGATAATCAAAAAGCTTCTCGGAAATTGAAATTAAGATTATTGCTCAGTCCGGAAACAGATTTGAAAGAATCGAATGAGGCTGACCGGTCCAAAGATGAGAAAAAGACCGAGCCTAGAAAATCCAAGCTGAAATTGAAACATCGGTCCGGTTCACCACAGGCAAACGTAGATGAAGGTGAAGAAGGAAGTTGGTCAGAATATGAGAAAAAGACCAAGCACGGAAAATCGAAACACAGATCCGGTTCAAAACAGAATAATAACGAAGAAGGTGAAAAGGGCAGTCAGTCGGAAGATCAGGAAAGTTCTGGAAAATCGAAGTTGAAATCGAAACATCGGCCAGGTTCACAACAGAATAATGCGGAAGAAGTTGAAAAGGGCAGTCAGTCGGAAGATCAGGAGAGTTCTGGAAAATTGAAGTTGAAATTGAAGTTTCCGCAGCCGAGTCCAACAGAACCAGACTTTAGGGTGATTGATGATGGTGGTCGGTCGGAGGTCGAAGAATTGGAAAAATCCGGAAAATTCAAGGTGAAGTACTTGGTGTTGTCGGATTCATCTGGTCCGGGAGGTGAAGAAAAACCTTCGGTACAGGTCTACGATGGTACAGATGATGAAACAGACAATGAAACATAATGGCTTGAGATAAACATGTATTCTTGTGGCATCGTGCATGTCCTTTAACATATTGTAGCTATTTAATTTCATATTTATATTTAGATACACGAATCATAAAGATATAAAACGTTATTCCTTTCCTAATTATTTTGATCATGAATAGGGCCTCAATTGCAACTAGTTCATATCAAGTGCGTCAAAGGAATAACGTTTGATATCTTTATGATGCGTGTCTTTAAATATAAATACGAAGTTTACCAATTCCTTTATTGCCTCGTCAAGAGTTATAAGTAACAAGAGCTTTTTAATAGGAATTAAAGAAAAAAAACCTAATCCCTTTTTTCAAAGTTCAACCTCATATCTGTCTCTCAAAATATGGGACACCCGGTGTGTTGATATCAGAGGGCCTTTAGTGTTGTCACTGATACTACTGATCTGGTAATGGAAACCCATATTGCACAGTTTCAAAGAAGTTAGGCCACTTAAGCTACTAATAGACTACTTTCAGAATGACGTCCATTCTTTTGAAATACTGCTAGGAAAATCACTATCCTCGATATCATGTAAATCCCAACCTCAAAGGCGTGCATTGCTCTTAGCAACGCATAGAGGTGTTTTGCATTTGTACTGTTATCATAATGATATGATGAAGAATTCTTAGTTAGCAGGGAGTCACATTTCTTGCCTCACTTTCATTATAGTCAGACATTCTACGTCATTGTGGAAGGAGTCTATTTACAATAGTAAATTCCATTATAGAGATTGAACGCAAGGTAGGGAACGAGTAGCGAGGCGATAGAAGGATGTGGTTGATAATTACATGAGGGTAATGGGTTGAAGAAGGGAATGGCATGCGATAGAGAGACAGAGGAGATGAATCCATGGACCGGTCAATCTTGCTAGCAGGGAACATGATCAGAATACAAATACTCTTTGTGTGTTTGATGTGTGTAATTAAAGAGATTGAGCACAAACGTAAGACAAACATCTTCAAAGCTTACCTTGGTATCTTTTGCTGCTGGCAGGTTTGAATGAGATTGACGCGAGGAGTTCAGTTCACCGCCTTCGAATCCAAAGTTGATTTCCAACATGGCAAGAATCAGGTTGAGTTTTCCATAATCAATTGATTGAGGCAGTTTCTCTTTTAACAGACCAACTCGACTGATATCTGAAGAGAAAATTAATCAGAATAAAATGTAGTTCTAGATTGAATTTGAGCTAGAAAAAATGAAACACTGCTAATTAAGTAAGTTTATGTTTAACGTGCTAGTCTGCAAAAGGCCAGGAGGCGTTACCGTCAGTAGGGGTACGGGACCCTTAATTTAACGCCCCTTCCGAAGGTTAGTAGAGTGAGTTGTTTAGTCAACACTTCAAAGGTCACCCAACTAGAGTTTTACTTCACAGAGCCAAGCTTAACTTCAGCTGGACAAAGCAAACCAGTTAACCTAATCTTTCACTTACCCCTATTTGTGAGCACAGGACCCCTTGTTTAGCATCCCTTGCAAAGGGTAGTGAAGTAAGTTGTTTAGTTAAAACTTCTGAGGGTCTCCCATTAAGATGTTGACCTCGCATAACAAAGCTTAACTTTAGCTGCACGTAGCAAACAAGTTAAACCACTCGGTCACTCATCCTTTTTGTGAGCACAGGACCCCTAGTTTAAAGTCCCTTCCAAAGGACAGTGAATTGAGCTTTATTGTCAACATCTTTGATGATCACCAATCCAGATGTTAAGCTCAAACAAACAAGCTTAATTTCAACTGCACATTGCGAACCGATTAAGCCCTTTGGCTACTCACTCCAAGATGTTAGGGTATCTGAAAATATATGATAATAAAAAACATCTACCTCCTTTAAAAGTTTTGACCACATTAACGACACTTTTGACGTCTTCAGTCGTGAGTTCCACTGTAAAAAATAAATTACCAATTAATGAATTTAGTCGAAAATTAGCCCCTATGCTACTATGGTAAATTTTACAGTTTGATAAAGATATCACTTGACATACTATAATGAGTTAGCAACCTCTATAATCTTTGGAATAGGCACCGCCGTCAAATAAGCTTAAGCAAACATTTGTAGTAGCTGATTGAATTCTGAATGTCAAAAATATCCCACTTGTTTATGGTGGGGTGATCCCATTGAAAGAGCAGATGGAGGGTTGCCTAAGAGTGGCTCAATAATTTTCTATGTTAAAGATACCAAAGGTACTTCTCAGAGTATGAAAAAGACGCAGACTTACAACGGTTGAAATCCAGAGGCGAACCAGCTTTCAGTGCAGAAGCCAGATGACTCATTATTGTACTTGTTGCTAAAGTTCGTGACCTGGCTACATTAGCCTGAAAAATAATATTGATATATATTCAGTTCTGAGCAGACTCTGGGTGGCCAAAAAATGCTGACCTATAGCAGAGTTGGAAAGGTAGCCATTAATCTGATAAGATTAAAAAACCGAACCCATGAATTCAGAAATTCAATAAATTACCCTGAAATTAAGTGTTTGGTTCAATTTGTTAAACAAAATCAAACCAATAAAATACCATACTTACAATGGTTTGTTTTGATTCCTGATACATTTCGAATGACGTCATTACAGTAGAAGAGACGGTAGATGGGGGACAATTTCTTTGTAAAATTGAATTCTAAAAACAAAAGGAATAAAAAATTCATCAAGAAAATATTGTTCTATGATCTTTTCAAAGTGATGTTAGATTGAGAAAGCCAATGCAATTATCGTAATTATAATTAGCAATGAGGAGGCAAAACTCATTAAGTAAACTCTCCGTCTCAACAAGCCTGTTTCTGGAAACCATATAGTGAGTGCAATTATATTTAATTTTTGCCGGAAAATATCAGAAAATTTTTCCATGAACCAAGAATGATACAGATAGTTGAGATACAGAGTGCCAGAGAGCCAACAGGAACTCCATTATTGACATGACTAGACTCTGCTAGGGTTCTTCTGTCCTTATAGAACCTCCGTGCAGAAGTGGTGTGTCCCTTAGGGTATACTGATACCTATTCCCAGCACTGAAATAATAAAACCACAATCTCAATGAGGAAAATAGACAAATATCCTATATTGGCGTGTTTTACAATCTCAAACCTAATTCACTTTTTCATTTCCAAATCCCAGTCCCAAGAAGTCCAATTCCATTTTCCCAATTAATGAAAAGGCAAATGCTAGCTCCCAGTTCAGCCCTTCCTGATCCTCCCAAAAGGGCCCTGCCAGTTGGTTAAATTATAAACAAAGGTAAAGAAAATAACTCAGAAACATTTTACAGTCTTCGTAGACACAAAATCAGCAAGAAATAATGAAGTCTTTACATATACGTAGACATTTGTATCCTTGAGGAGAAGCAGGATTTGGAAAATCAATCGAGATAATTTGTGAAAATAAAAAATGACCACTGCGCGATACATGTGTATCCACCAGTAAGAGTTGTTGAATGTAATAATAATGATAATGATGATGAAAGTAAATTAACTGATACCTCTTTCCCCTCGATTGATGTGAAACTGAGGTAGTCCAGACCAGCATCAGTGTTGAATTTATGCTCATTGCAAAACTCACGAATCGTGTCGATGAATCTCTGACCAACTCTATTTATTACAGTGTGAGAAAAACCATCCACGAGGGAAAGATTTTTCAAACTGCTCGGTCTGAAACGAGAAATCACAAATTCAATTACAGCATTCATATGAGAAAATATCGTTCCACAAAAGTGATATCGAAACTATGAACAAGTGAAATCTTACTTTGACCAAGATGAATCGGTCTAAATTTTCCCTATGAACAGAGGATTGAAAATATAATGGCTTTATTGGAAGGTAACATCTCAAATTTCAGCATTAGGTCTGCAAGGTGGGATATTTCTGTCCATATAAACAGGGCATAAGAGGACCTATGGAAAGAAGAAGGTTTTGTCCAAATAAAAAGGATCTTCGAGGACCTACGAAAAAAGAAGAATGTTTTTGTCCATATAAATAGGTTCTTTAGATGACTTATATATAAAGTGGGATATTTCTATCCATATTAACAGCGTCATAGATGACCAATGAAAAGATGAAGAGTCCTGTAAATAAACAGAATAAACAGGACCTTAAAGGACCTTTATAAAGAGGAATGCTTGTAAGGCTTAGAGGACTTATGTAAGGAAATCAAAACATAGAACAGTAAATCCATACCTCATTTTGGTAATATCTATCAGGCACTTTGTTGATGCCACAAAGTGAGTTGCCAGATCCATCTCATCGCAAATATCTTTTCTCAGAGCCACTAGTTTATTGTACAGAAGTCCCTGATTTGAAGAAAGGTATTTATCAGATCTGAACTTGACGAAGGAAACACCTCATTCGTAATAACATAGTGAAGCACGATAGCTACCCGCAACCCATATGACTTGGCAGTACTTTAAACATCAACTATCCATAAGGTGTCCCCTTTACAGTGGTTTGTGTTTAGGGAGAGTTGATTGTATCTCAAAAACCAGAAATGAAAAAACCAAATCAAAAGAGCAAAACATGGAAACAACTAAAGTTTTGCGTCTGCCTCTAGGTATACTAATTCCCTAGGTTTCATTCCCATTCTCTTTCTGATATACTACTCTGATGAGTATCAAACGAAAAACCTTTACTAGTTATTATATCTTGCTATTTTTCGTTTTCCTTTGACATTCAATTCGTGGTCTGGTAATACTTAGAGAGATTCGAAGACAAATGAAAAATATGATTGCATAACTTAAAATCTTACAAAACAAACAATTGCTGAGGTCAAACTAAAAGTTATCTTTCTCTAAAGTGGACATCTTTGGGACTTTTTAAAATTGTCTGCTCTAAGGAGGTATTCGTTTTTAGAGTACGAACATAGTGGATTTCCCATCCGATTTAGGAGGACTTAAAACATCAACAGTCTGTCCAAACAAGTTACCCGCTTTACAGAGGACTCCAATTAGGGATAGTTGATTATACTTCGAAACCAAGAAATGAAAAACAATAATACATGTTGTACCTCAAGTTTCACATCTCTCTCCTCTCGTTCTGTTTCCTTGTTGCTTGCATATTCATCTAGTAGCGATTTCAACGACGGAAGTATCCCCTTCCACGCTCGGTCAATAGGCTGCTTCGACAATAACTTACTGAAAAGAAATATTGTCCAGATAATGGCAAGACAAATCAAAGATGTGTAGAGTCATTTCGGTTTTGGTTTGAAATAAATTCTTGAAATTTTTTAAACATTAACAGTGATAAGGAAATTGATATATTTAATGCGCAAAAGTTTAAAGGATAAAAGTTTAATGGGTAAAAGTTCACATGAGAAATATAAAAGAAAAGTATAAGCAAACCTTGTAGAGACTTGAGAAATGATTTCCTTCGGTACAGCCATGCTGGTGAATGGCACCAAGTCCTGGAATTTGTAATGGCGATTGTGATTGTACCCAAAGATTAGACAACTACCCAAATAGCTCGATTCAGCCTCATACGGATGCTCGAAACCCCAATATCAAAAGGGCTCGAAACCCCTTATTCGATAGGGGGTTATTCGAGAAGGGGGGCTATTTAATACAGACTAAACTGGGCTACCAGAACTTTTTGAAAGCTTTAAAGGGACTACGAGTCTACTAATCACTGAAATGGTGAATCCAAATTCCTTTACTCTTAGGTTCCTCTACAGCCAATCAAGAGCATCCAAATAGTTAAATTGATCAATTAGCGTCTTCAATTCAAAAACCTGGTTTAGTTTCCGCTTTTTTATCTGCCAGTGTGAAAACGGTATTTTAGTGTCTTTAGTATGATATCAGATCTATAATGGCATATCAAGCTCATCTATTCTTTTCCCGTCTTATTCTTGTAGCACCGAGTTCTAACAAACAGTTGAGTATGGATCTAGATCTAGATTTTCATCTAAGCTTGTGTCGGTGTGTTTATAAACTCACTGCTACAGAAAATTTGCTTATCATGATGATCATCAAGTAGAAATTCAAAATTGATACTTACACGATTCGGAGTGAGTTCAAGTTTTGGAGATGAAGAATTGCTATTCTTTGTCAGCCACGTGAGACCCTTACCTAGAGTCAAAGATCATCGATCAATATCCATTAGACATCAAAAAATCAAAAGTAGAATCACACACACTCAAAAAGTTTTTGTATTCCGGCCATTGTCCTCGCTAGCGGAGCTGGAACGGTCCTTGGATTTATCTCCTCCAAGACTTTCTATTGCTTGCTCCTGTATTAACATGAACTAAATTGACAAACTATATCTGTAAGATCAAAAAGTAGCTTACTTGAAATTTCGATATATGTTGCAAATTTGTTGAAATCGCTTTTCTTTTCCTGCAAATATCCTTCAATCAACATCTGCCGTCCTTGATAAATATATGAAAATAGAATTAAGTAAATCACATAATTTTCAAATATCTAAAGAGAAAGGACTCAGAAAGGAATCATATCTTTTTTGTTACTCGGAGTTTCACGAATTCATGCATTCACCAGGCAAATCTACACAGACGAATATTTATACGGATTACACCTTAAATCGCTTGATATTATGAACAAGAGAGTCAAGAGACTAAACCCTGCATCTCTTCAAGCATGTAACGTTGTTGCCTAAAGTGGGGAGCCCACTTACCAGGAGATGTGCTAATTTAATAAACTCCAAAAACTGATTAAAGTACTATAAACTGACCAGTACATCTCCTGGTCATTGGGTAACCACAAAACAGGCTTGTAGAGAAGCAAAATCTAGCCTCTTGTCTTTTTTCTCCCCAAAATGTGTTACGTTCTACATTTATATATTAAGCAGTGTCTTAAGGAATGGCAAAACACAGATTTCACTTATAAACATATATACACTGTTACCAATAAGGGCCTAAAATTGACAAAGAAAAAATGGCACAGAGCACTCTGCTATCTAGAATAGAGATACGAAACACCGTGGAATGAAGGGCAGCTTACCAAGTGCTTTCCAAAATGTTTCTGGTTTATTCCTGAAAAAGAATCAAATTTTGAAATATTACAGTACCGCATTAAGGAAGCCTAACATCGCGTTGCGAGAATTTGCGCGACGCGCTCGATCCTCGATGCTATCGGGTGGGCAAAAATTCAACTTTTTGATCGCGAAAGATCGCGGACATCGAGATCGAGCGCGAACGAGCGCGAACGAGCGTGATCGAGCGCGAACGAGTGCGGGGTCCGCGATCCACGATTGTCCGCGATGTATTCATTTAATGCGCACTCCTTTCGAAGCTCTGATAAATTTCGTGGTCAAGGTGGACTGGGCAAAAATTATTCATAAAACTATCGGTTTTGCTGGTGATCAAGTCATATGTTTTCGGCAATAACAAAAAATGTTTCCGTATTTGTCAGACAACTACAGGTAACAAATCATCTATCTAAATCCTCAAATAGCCAAAATTTAAGAAAGTTCAGAAACATTGAGGGCTAAAAACCCTTAATATTTAGGCAACTTTGAGGGCTAGGATAAGGGTCCAGTTGCTTACCCTATTGGAATGAAAGTGTACTAATAGTTGAATCGGTTCAAGGGACATTCTATAAAATCCACCCCGATAGAAAAAACATCAAAAGTAATTAATTTGAAAAAATTAAAAACCCATATTTAACGTATATTCCTAAGCTTAGTAAACGTTTGACCCTTAATCTTTCAGTTCCTTATTTTGAGGTCTCTTTTTGCCATTTCGTAGTCTTGACCGTTTTATCATCATAACAAATTTTTATTTGAAATAGGCTTATTAGATAGTCTTGGCAATTATCAGCGTTTAGATTAAGACCCAAGAACAGTTTTTGGGTTGTTGGTTTTGATTGTTATTATCTTATGACATGTGTTCTCTGTAATAGGTCTTGTTCCCAAGAGGCAAATTAAGGGAAATGAGAAGTAAAAAATATTTGATGGAAATCGGTTGAGCTGTGAGGAAGAGTGATAGTCTTTTGTTCTCGGGAATCTTACTTTCAATTGCCTTATGACCTCGAACACATCAGTCTCTAACCCAAGAGATCTTTCCTTTCATTTCAATTAATTGTCCGCGAGACAAACACTTTTTTGTAGCTAAGAAACCAATTTATAAGAAACCTAGTACTAAAGAACAATTTTATAAGAACACGAGCCTAAAATTATGCCTAATGGTAAGAACAAGCTAAAAACGAGCTAAAGCTGCCTATTTTTCCTCATTATTTATCAATATTCATAAGAATTATTAGAAGCAAATAGCAAAAGCAGACTTAAAAGGGATTAATGGTATGAACATTTCTGACTAATGATAGAGGAATTTTTTAAGAATAGCTTGCGTCAAATTAAATTAACGTGTTTCGATGGAAAAGAGCGTTGGTACTCTAAGAATTAAACTAATATTGTTAAGAAACTTGAAATTCAGAAGCATTACTAAGCTAGTAATAGTACATCAGAAACCCAGTTTTGCCTGATTTATACTTGCCGACACATTTTCAACATCTGTTCCTATTTCCGATGACTTATAAATACACATTGTGCATATCATCTTCTGGCAATCTTTTGCTATTATTAATATCAAAATATGGAACATTTAAGAAACTTTTAGTATTAGAATCTGTTAATAAACTGTCAAATTCTTTTTCCTCCTATGATCTTGTGAATGTTAACCAGTTTTTGGGGTTAATCTATAACAGGCCTTAAACTTATTCATTCCCTTCTATTCGGAACTTAAAAGAAATCGTTGGAAAACATTGACCACCAAGCTTCGCGATTAGATCGAGGGGCCGCGATACAAAACAATAGCCCGCGTTCGCTCGCGAATGGTCGCGATCCGTCGCGAAAGGTCGCGTTTCATCACGATTGGTGTATCGCGGGGTCCGCGATAGAGGGCATCGCGGGGTATCGAGGATCGAGCGCGACTCGCAAAATACGCGATCCGCGATGTTAGGCTTCCTTAATGCGGTACTGTATTTCAAGGTCCCCAAAAAAGGATTCACCGATTTTTGAGTCTGAAAACGTGTTTTTCTCATGTAAAGATTTGATAGAGGGTTCAAACAGAGTGCTAAAACCTATATCTAAAAGCATCTGTGAATCAAGGCTGTTACTTTTATGATTTCTGAAACTAGTAAAAATTTAAAAAATATCATTTCAAACCAACAGCATCAAAAACAAGAACTCACACGCCAAAAATTGACAGATGATAAAGTTTAGAGATTCAGACTTGAATTCTGTTCATCGAAATCTAATTAGTGTCTTCATAAATCCAAGTTTATTAAAAAATCACCGAAAAAGGTCATTGAGGACAAGATATAACGGAGCTTCGGTGCATGCAGGACATCAAATATTCCTTTTATACTATGGATGTTTTAAGGAGAGGGCAGGTCATGGCCTAAGGCACAACCGTTCATTTAGGCAAAAAGGGTTTCGTAAAGTTATGAAAAATTGCAGTAGCTATAGAAAACATCAGTCCAACCTAGGGCCTAGAGAGGTGTTTAGCCCGAAGTCTTTATAAAATACTAGTGTTTGTAAAGTACTAAGAGATTATTCAGCGCCGAATACAGAGAACAAGCAAGAAAAAGGAAAGTTAAGTAAATAGAAATTGCAATATTAACGACAATAGCTTACTTTCCTGATCCATATTCCCTAAACGAGTGATATCTCTGTGGAAGCTTCATGTTTGTCTACAAAAATAAGAACGATTAATTAGGGAGTGTCAATTAGCTGCAAACAAATGGTAAGTCGAAAAGATCGGCACTATCGATCTTGGAACGACATTTAAATAGATAAAGGTTAAATAAAGGTAAATAGAGAGAACGTGAAATTGCTTACAGATCCTCGTAATAACATGATAGGAACAGCCATTCCAAAATTACCATTCCCAGTTGCCTAAATATATGCATAAAAATTATTAACGATTTCAGTTCACAAATAATACAAGTAAGTAAATCAGTAATTAAATTAGTAAGTAAGTAAGTGAATAGACACTCAGATACATGTCCGGTGGACTTACTTTGATGGCTTTGAAAAGCACAGAGACCTCATTTCCAAAGTCAAACTGATCTCCGAACGAGGCTCCCTTTTTCGACGAGGATTGTGTCCTAAAACACAACAGACAATAAAATACATCGTATTGATTAGAAAATATGACTTCATATGATTTCACTTCACCAACTTGAATGGGAAAATGAATTTCTGGTAGGAGTGGAGATTGAGCAGTGAGATCAGCGATATGAGAAATGATTGATTACCTTGTTTTACAATTATCACAGCAATCCAAATGACCGCCAACCTCTTCAGGAACTTTGGCTTCGAAATGGCTTAGAATTGCCCTGTAACAAAAATTAACAATGGTTACAGAATACTACCAAATATAAAATTAATACCTTAAAACCATTATCATTGTCTATCTCAAGTTCTCTTTATGTCAAACGAAAATTCAAATTTATATGACAAAAAATAAATCAATATCAATTCTCATTAAGACAAAGGGGCAATTTCTGAAAGTAAAAATTGTAATTTGTTGTTTTTTTGCAAAATACTGGAGGTTTTCAGTGCCCCAAGGTACAATGTCTGTGCATAGAAAAAATATCTGAAAGTTATAAATCAGTTTTGAAGAGATAATATCAGTAGAAGGGTCTAAATCTAATTTCAGTCTTGATTCAGCTTTCTCTATACGCATCGAATAATTGAATTAACATTGTAATATTTTAGATTAAGGTATTGATTAATCTACTTGTTTTGTCAAATCCATCTATCTTTATCATTTTTACTTTATTTCTTTTTAAACATGTCAGTTTGTAAATAATTATTTAGCTAATGCCTGTATTAATATTGAAATATAAAAGATGCAAAAATGAAAATAGGAAAGGGGAAAATCAAGTCTATTGGAAATAATGGTAGGGGTATAGAACCCCAGGACCCACTTGTAGTTGTACGCCTGTGGTTTGATGCCAGTTCTGATATCCAATACCTGAACCTATAATAAAACAGCGTATTACCTTCTCCTGCACGATGACGTCATGAGATATTGAATCATTTTCGAAATCATTTCCTCTTTGTATTTTCTAAACTGCGGGTCTTTTATTTCCTTAAGGAAGTGTCTAGGGTGAAAAGAATCATTGATGAAATATATATTTTTATCCATTAAAAAGTCATATTACATTAGAGATATAAAAATATCAAAAAGAATACAAAGTTACAGAGACGATACCTCGGTGAGCTAAAAACTTGTCTACAACGAGGCAATTACATAAAGACAGAAAAGCAAATGCTACATTAAATTGAAACGGTTAAAAGTAAGGTCTGTATGTTTAGCATGATAACAACTCAATCTCAAAATGAATTCACTCTGACCTTTCGTAGGCTAGTACGATAAGCATAAACTTACTCACTTACTGACAAGAAAGAAGACCGGCCCTTGTAAAACTAACCCATTAACCATTAGCTCATTCATTTACCAAAATAACTAAATGCTAGAAGTGAAATAAAAAAACAAATATAACTTTTAAGCGACCACCTACTTCATTAATGAAAAATCTGCAGGCGAATAAAACGCGTAACAGCAACTTGGAGATCTAAAAGAAATGATAGACGATTTAATTTGGCGTTTTCTTAGCATACTCAAAATCTACGGGAATCGAACTTAGTTGTGCATGGAGCACGACAGTTCAACTATCTACCAAAACTAGATATGTCTGGAAAGCATTGATATTTTACGTCTGGGAAAGCATTTATATTCTCGAGCTGAATCTAGATACATTTCTCAGATTTCTCCATATCAACTTCTTGTACCTAGATATACGGGAATACGAAAAGCAGTTTATTGGACTTTAAAATACCATTAGAGACATTACTCTTAGATTCGATACAGTGAAAGAGATGTGATGTTCATTAATTGGCAGATCAAGTAACTCTACCATCAATCAGTCTTTGCCTATAAAATCACAACAATACACTGAATTTTAAAATGGTTGCAATAACAACAAACCCGTCTCGACCACCACGGCCTATTTCCTGGTAATAAGATTCAATATCTTTTGGTGCTCCATAATGAATGACTAATCGAACGTCAGGCTTGTCGATTCCCATTCCGAAAGCTACTGTAGCCACGATGCACTGCAAATAAATACAATAAATGAATGAATCTCCCACAAAAGAGCTTAAGTGTTGATCAATAGCTGGCCCTGCAAACCAGGACTTTGGGCATTGTTTGCTGATACACTTTCTTCAATAAGCAACCAGAGCTGGAAAGACCAATATAATAAGCAACTACAGGGCTCGATGAAATGAATTTAGCAACCAAGCACTTAAGCATCTATGGTGACAGTGCATTAACCTTGTTTGATCACAATATGTTTCATTGTTAAAAGAAGCATATTAAGGAGGGTAAGTAAGGGGTAAATTGGAACTGGGATTGAACTTTTTATCAACAGGGAAAAGGAGATTTTATTTTTTGGGACTGGGATTTGGTAGTGAAAAAGTAAATTGGAATTGGTATACAAAACACGACTATATTGGGAATTTCTACAAGGTATAAAGACGAGCAGACCTGTAATTCGTCTCTAAGAAATCGATGGTGAGTTTCTTTCTTCTTCGATTGCGTCATTCCAGCATGGTAGGGCTCACATAAAACTCCCATTCCTGAAAATCAACAAAAATGCTATATGTAGTGATGTAGACTACCTACCCCTTATGGAAACAAGGTCTTGCCTTGGCTAGTACGTTAAACAGAAACTCACTTACTCAATAAACAAACTAGAACCTCCTACTGCCATATGTAGTGATGTAGTCTATACTAGCGTTTCTCTGCTAGAAACAAAACCTTGCCTTACACAGGGTAGCACGTTAAACAGAAAGTCACTCACTCAACAAACAAACTAGAACTACTATATGGAGTGATGTAATGTATGCTACCGTTACCATACCGAAAACAAAGTCTTGCACGTTAAACAGAAACTCACTCACTCCAAACACACTAGAACTACTAAATCTAGTTATGTAACGTATGCTATCTCTGCAGGAAATAAGACCAAGTCATAAACAAGATAGAACGTTAAACAGAAGCTGACTCACTCAATAAACACACTAGGACCTCTTACTACTATATGCAGTGATGAAATACAGGCTACCGTACCCCTGCTGGGAACAAGGTCTTGCCTTAGTCAGGCTAGAATGTTAAACAGAAGCTGCCTCACTCAATAAACACCCTAGGACTAGGATCTTTCATGAATGATGTGTGAAAGAAGTAATCAAACCTTGCAGCGTCAGAGCAACACTTTCCACCATTTTCTTGGTTGGACAATAAACAACAGTTGCACCTTCAAAAGCACATGGCCTGAGAGAAGAGAAGAGAAGTTTCACAAGAGGCAAAATGTTGAACTCAGAGTTTAGCAAAAGACACCAAACCTCGAAGCTTAGGGAGCCCTAACTCTAACCGTAAATACTCTAAACCTAAAACTAACCCAAACCCTTTACTAACCCTAACCCTAACCCTAACCCTAAGCCTAACCCTAACCCTAACCCTAACCCTAACCCTTACCTTACCCTTACCCCAGCACTAACCCTAACCCTTACCTTACCCTTACCCCAGCACTAACCCTAACCCTTACCCTAATACTAACCCTAACCCTAACCCTTACCTTACCCTTACCCCAGCACTAACCCTAACCCTTACCCTAATACTAACCCTAACCCTAACCCTAACCCTAACCCTAACTCTAACCCTAAGCTCTTTTTACTATAATTAGTGATGAAGTGAGTGCTACTATTTCCCTAATGTAAACAAGGCCCTGTGTTCAACAGAAACTCACTCTCTTAGTAAACACACACACAAAGGATCTTTTACTACTTTATGTAATGATGTAGTATAAGTACCGTGTCTTAGATCAGGCCAGAATGTTAAACAGAAACTTACTCAGGCCAGAATGTTAAACAGAAACTTACTCAGGCCAGAATGTTAAACAGAAACTTATTCACATCCCAGCCCGCATAAATTCTTTATTCCAAAATAATCACCTTCCATTTAGTCCTTTGTTTGACATCAATGATTTGAAGTCGTTTGTCAGGTCAGCGGATTTCGGCCTAGCCACGAGATACAAGTTAGGCCTATCGAACCCTGTACACGTGGAGAGAGGTTGTTTCAACTTGAGCGATTTGCAAATGTCATCTCTAACCAGTGGCGTGGCCGTCGCTGTTAGGGCCACGACAGGGGTCTGTTAACAAAAAGAGAAAAACAATTCAAGGGAAGAAGCAAAATGGGATATTTAGCGAGATAAATAACAAGGACCTCTTGAAAATATATTTAATGATGCAGTGTATGCTAACGTACTCCTGCTGAAAATAAGGCCAAAAGTTAGTTAGGTTCGCACAAAAAACAGAAATTTAATCACTCAAGGACCTTTTACTAATGTATGCAGATATGTAGTGCATGTTATAAAGCCCTACAGGAAAAAGACATAGCCTTTGTCACGCTAGCACGTTTTATCAGAATTTCACTCCCTCAATAATCACACTAGGACCTCATTACACATCTGTAATGATGTAATGCATGCTGTCATACCCCTGCTAGAAATAAGGCCCCGCCTTAGTCAGGCCAGCATATAAACAGACACTCAATCAAATCATCCCCATAGACCATCGTATTATTAGTTTAAAAAAGGATAATTTGTAAAGATTCTAACACACTAGGTTTCTTACTGCATCAATTTCAATAAATACACTTGAAACACCGTACTACTATGTGTAGTGATGTAGTATATGCTGACGTGCCCTTGCTAGAAACAAGGTCTTGTCTTAGTCATGCTAGAACGTTCAACAGAAACTCACTCGCTCAATAAGCATACTAGTAATAAGATATACAAGATGACATATAAAGGATAAGATATAAAGGGTAAGAAATAAAGAATGAGATATAAAGGATGAGAAATAAAGGATAAGAAATAAAGAATGAGACATAAAGATACTTGCCTTTGGGAGTATTTCTTTGATGATGCTGAGATTTCGATAAGAAGTTCTGAAATCATGTCCCCATTGTGATACACAGTGAGCCTCGTCTATCGCTACCAGTGTCAACCCTGAGGAAACAACAATTCGTGGGTTGAAATTACCGTTAGGGTTAGAGTCGTTCGGGTTTATGGTTGGTGATAGGGTTGGGGTGGGGCTTAATGCTAGAGTTAGAATAAGGGTTAACTTTAGGGTTAGGGTTATGCTTAGAGAAGTTAATAATACAATTACTTTAGCAAGAATAGAGCTGAGTTTATCTAGGCTGTTGGATGTGAGATCAACATAGTCATTTCATTTATTACACCCCACAGTCTGTGCAGCACTATGAAAAAATTGAACATACTCTGACTGATTGTTTTGTTAATCTCCCTCTTCTTGTATATTACGCCACTGCTCTATCACAGTTCCTTGCCGTGGGTGTTCTTCTAATTAATAGTCCTTGTCTATAGATGCGTTTCCTTACCTAACTGGCGTCAAGAAAATCATAAAAAATGCTTGGGTAGCTTTTTATCTCAAATCCCCGATGAACCTCAAATTCTTCGTTACACATCAATTAGACAAACTGAGAACTCTTTGGTTGAAAATGATAAAACATTTGATCCTTTTCAAGGGAAGGCATCTAAGTGTCGGTTCTCAAGATTAAAAACCTTGAGGTAATTACCAACTCACTATTAAATCAATGATCATTCAAACATAATTACCAACTTTCTCAGCCAGTCTTTTCAAGAAATGATTATTTCCAGTCACATATTCCGGAGTGATGTAAACGAGGCGGTAATCACCAGCGAGAATTCCATCCATGACAGCTTGTTTATTTGTCTGCGCACTCCCTAAGTAGCAGGCTGAGATATTGGCAATGCTGAGATAGAAAGGATAAAAGACAACAAATTAATAATAACAACAATAGCAATAAATAACAATTACGGATTGATAATAATATCATGGGATGTAATAGGAAGCTCAGAGTTGGCACAATTCTTGAACAGACCTGGTAATGAGACTTTTAGTAGGTGGGCCTTGAATCGCTCTCCTCACTGCTTTCAACAGGGTTTTCCTTGAGTAAAAGTGCATATCGAGGCGGGCGATTCCATTCAAATTTAGTGCATGACGAGGGCAACACACCACCCACCTCAATTTGGCTGAGGAGGCCATCGAGGTGGAGCAGGGCAATCGCTCGCCTCATATGGCCAAGACTGTGCTTCAAGGGTACTTTTTCACTAAGTAAGTGGGGCATGTTCTGAAAGTAATTTGCACTGCATTGTTCTTTGCAAAGTCTTGGTGGGCACGCGCCTTTGGTGCCCCGTAGTCACTGATGGTATTTTAATATTGTCTAAATCAACTACCCTGATAGCTATGTTGGTAGATCACAGATGTAACAAATCTGCGGTCGTGGGTTCGAGTCCTACTCGGGTCATTTCAATCTCACGAATTAATTCGATCGATTTCCCAAATCCTGCTTCTTCTCAAGTTTACTAAAAAGCCACGAGATTTAAGAAGCTGAGTTTTTCTAACGGAATTAATCATGATGAAACGCGTATATATTCAGAAAAGATTGACTGAAAATCACCTCAAGGCCCTGACTTGGTCCTCCATTAAGGAAATCAGGGGGGAAATAACAACAGAGATTCCTTCACTAAACACAGACGGGTATTGGTAGCATAAACTCTTTCCAGACCCTAAAAAGAAAATGCATCTCAAACTATTACAATCTACAAATTATGGCAAAGGTTTACATTTGAATGAAATCTTTAAATTTGCTTTTATCTAAAGCATTGCGTGTTCTATACCTACATCACAGTGCTCAATGTACGGAAGTAAAGATTGATGATAAATCAGAAACAAGGAAGGAGACTGGGTCTCTGTTACTTCTAACTTGCAGCCAGTAACAGAGAGACAGTCTCCTTTCTTTTTTCTAACTATAAGAGTTGATATCTCTATAGTATTGCTTGGCCTAATACGGCATCACAGTTCTCGATGTATGGGAGTACAGATTGATGATAGATAAGAAACAAGAAAGGAAACTGGCTCTGACTATAATAGACAGACAGACTATAATAGATTATACAACGGGTGCACTACGAAAAGGTATACCAATATCATAACCTCTACAACATTATGTGGTCTGTACCCGCAGTGCTCGATGTGCGTATATAGAGCGATGATGAGTAAGAAATAAGAAAGGAGACTGGCTCTCTGTTGCTTCAAACTTGCTACCATTAGTTACTGAGAGTCAGTCTCATTTCTTTTTCCTAACTATATAGGAGTTAATTAATCTTAAACATTGCTTGGTTTTTACCCGCATGACAGTGCTCAATGTATGAAAGTACACAGTGAAAATAGATATGAAATAAGAAAGGAGACTGGCTCTCTGTTACTTGAAGTTTCAGGTCTCGAGTCTGGGTTTTGCACATTGAAGGCGAGCATAAAAATGTTTGGTTTAGGATAGTGGAATGCTCGCCTTTGGTGGGTAAAACCCGGGCTTGAGACCAGGTTATGGCATATGACGATTGCAATAGCCTTCTATAGTAAGATATAACTGCACGTGTTAGACCATGTCCTATGAATATATGTTAAAGTTTCATGCAGTGTCATGCAGATGACGGTATCAGATTTGCAGGCTGCTAAGGATAGCATAGATAACAACTGGAAGAAATGATAGAACTAGGAATTTTAGGACACTTCCTTATAAAAAAATACTTTCATTCTTTTGGGTTAAACAAAGCAAACACATATTTGATGGAAGTTTCGCCAAAAGTGTTCCTGTTGTGCGTCATACATTACTTCTACCAACACATATTGCTAACATAAACATCACTGGAAACCGATAAAGATGTTTTCCTTTGAATAAAAAGGTCACTTTTATAAATCTAAGTATTTTGAAGCCAATCAATTTGAGAAAGTTGAAAGGAATGAGGGACAAATACACTCAGTTTTTTATAAGAAACTATGCTGAATCTTGATAACAAAGTTTGTTTCACCCCAATTATGGCAAGAAAAGTTTCTAAGCAAGTTTCTTAACACAGAAACCTAATGTTCCTTCATATAGCTACCACCATTTCTTATTTTATATCATTGCCAAACATGAATTGGATATAGAGAAGCAAGAATAAATGCGAATTTCATTAAAAACAGCTAAAACAATAAATCTGTCAGTGAGTTGGTATGCAACTAGGGAGGGCCTGCATTCAACTCTGTGGGACTCTAGTGTGGCAGTGGTTTTTCTCATTTAGAAAAATATAAAAGGTTCGTAACATTTTTGGTTCCTACAAAATCTTCTACCAAAGTTTCTCAAGTTTTGAAAATCAGGCCCTACGGTTTGTTATAAAAGGTTTCTTATGAAAAAAATGAGTCTAAACCTTAATAAACCTAGATATAGTAAGATTGACTTTACTTCAAACTATGTTGATGACTAAAACAGAACTGTATTGATCAAAGAGTACATTGTCATCCTTATGAAGACATTTCGTAACTGGGAGATATTTTGATTGAGAATTTTGCATATTCGCCGGGTTGTGGGTCAGATATGGGGATACACTTAATTCAAGTAAAATTAACTCAAAAGGGAGCCTGAAATTTTGCTTTCTTCCATGTTTTGAAACTAAACAACATCTTAAACAGAATTTGGCTCAATTATGAAATTAGGCCATACTTGATTGACCTAATCCTTGAAATATTAGATAAGAATAAACCATGCTTTTAAAACATTTGATAATAACATCTTCCTTCAGTCAAACATTTTCTAATACTGTAAATATCATCCTTTGCTATGAGTCCATTTATCGAAACGTTGTTCTGATTATGGGACAATTTTCCAGTTATATGGGACAACCTTGTGGATTATCACAGACAGTAAGTGTATAATAGGCCCATCATAATATTCAGCCCCCTTGGATTAGTAGTAAGGAACTGAAATGCACGTGTTACCTGTAGCCATCACAACACAGTTGTCTCGCTTGTCTTCTAAGATCGACCTTATCACCATCCATTGCATGCTGTAAGAAAAATTTATAAAATTTTGAAACACAAATTACCCAGAGATAAATTAAGATTAAACAATATGCGCTACATAAGACACAATAAAAAAAGCCAAGATAACATATGACAGCATATAACATATAAGACAATTCACCTAAAAAGGCAATATCGTTTATGGTTAAAACATGCATTTCATTAATATAGTTACACAGAAGGCTTCCACAATTGCACTAGTAAGGTCCCATTATGGGTATTGTAGCAAAAAGGATCCGTACCCCATGGCTAACATGATTTTACCCCCCCCCCCTCCTAGCTGACATCATATCTGCTTTTCATATGGTTATTTCTATACTTAAACATCTTTTCCCTGACAATTTGGTGCTTTTGCACCCCCTGAATACATCCCATCACTTATACACTGTTATACCCCAGCATGATGTTACCTGTTGCTGCCCAACTGCTTGGGGCCTTGTTTGAGGCATTTACACTGTCAGGGGCCTACTGACGAGAATATATTTCTGACGTGTCAGATTTTGCTTGATAAATCTATGATTAATACAAGTGGGTTCAGTGGGTGCATCTGTAAATCAGCTGCCATGGTGCCAGAGGCTTCAAAACCTTTAATTTCAGGGGGTCGTCTAGTGAGCAATCTCTTTCCAATACGAGCTTCTGCAGCAGAATTGAGCATCAAACAAACTGGGACTTCATTGATTACTATATGTTTTTATGTAAATACTACCTAGCCGTCTGGAAATAAAGTATTTCGTGATTCTTTTCAATTTATTTTTTACCAAATAACTACATTTTTAGCTTTCCTAGCCTTTTATTTCCAATCAAACCCCCCTTCCCCCCTCAAAACAATGTTGTTTTCAAAAGGAACTTTATGAGACCACACCAAACACTAGCTGAATGTTATTGGGCTAGTTTTTGTTATCAGAAACAACATTGTAAAGGGGGGAGGGGAGGAGGCAAAATGTAGAAAACTGTAAAAATAATGCAAGTGTTTAAAGACTTTTGGTGGAGATTGTAGCACGTTACAGTTACAAGAGAGCTAGAACAAGCTAGAACTTTATTTACTAAATATATGTTTTGATGTACATGCATGTGGAAATAAAGCCTTTTGTTGCCTTTTGTAGGCTAGCATGTTACTCATTATTAACTTATTACATTGTGACACGGATGAAAGTATCATGCATGAAGTAGTATGCTCCTTTATAAGTTCCAGAGGTAATGGGGAGGATTCAGAAGTAGGCAATCAATCTGCTTATTTTTTGGATGAAAACCTTTTCATATCTTTTTGAGCTTGTTAGAAATAGTTCTCATCACAAGAAATCTTCAGAAAACCGTAGGAAGGAGGCCCTCTTTCATTAAGAACAGGAATAAAACGGGAATAAGAAAATGTTCTTACGGTCGAAATCTCCCGAAGCCAAAATATTTCTTCAATACATCAATGTGGTGTTGCTGTGGAGGAGGACAGTTGTGGTCTATTGAGAAAAAGTAGACATGTTTCATCAGTCACAGTAAATGGTATATCCTGTCAAACAAACTAGAAACATCTCGTATTGATGCCAAACAGACCAGCCTAATATGGTTGCACTTTAAGAAATGTAGTTGAATATGGCCTTGCAGGCACCAATTTTACTGCTCCCTTGTATTAATAGCCAGTTTTTTGGTCCAAATATACATAATATTTCAAAAAGGGCCCTGATACTGCCGACACCAACAAGGTGGAAAAATGTTTTTGACCAACCAGAGCATTTTTTAACTAAGAATTTATCCAATCAGATCGCTGATAAGACAATAGATTTCGAAGATTCAAAAGCTCAAGAGCCGCGAAAATGGAGGAACAGCGCGAAAGCTGTGGCAAAAATAGCGTTCAGGGTTCGGTTTTTCTGCCGTAAACAAGTAAACTATAGCAAACCATTCTGATATTTCTCAAATCTATGATAGTTTATCTAAATTTTTACCGCTTACGAGGTTAATATTTTACGTAGTTGCTGAAAAAATCTACTCGACAACTCGCTCAAAAACAATCTTAGCTTTGAATTGCGAGTATGGCATAACAAACTAATATTTTAACCAATAAACCATAACTAATATTTCTAATAAACTAACACTTACCTTGCCAGAGCCCTTACTTTTGTTTTAAAACAACTCCACCATCTTTACAAACCATTAGTTATTACTTGCAGCTGTTTCAGTTTGAGTTTCCCGCCGTACCAGATTCGACGTCAAAAGTTATGGAAAAGCTCGGACACGTTGATGAATGAAATTGAGCAATAGCAAAAAACGGGGGTCGAGCAAATTTGCGAAATTATAATTTGAAAATTTAAAATGACATGTATTTTATCATTTTCTTTCTTATAATAATTTAGAATCGATTAACAAAATTAGATAATCATATTTGAAGCATAAATAGATTTCTAATTACCTAAATAAAGATAAAATCTATCGTGCTAGAAAGGTACGCATATTTTACCTATATTCTGAGGCCACCCCCGTTCCAGCTAGTGGTTTTTGAGCGAGTTGTCAAGTCAATTTTTACAGCAATTACGTAAAATATTAACCTCGTAAGCGGTAAAAATTTAGATAAACTATCATAGATTTGAGAAATATAAGAATGGTTTGCTATAGTTTACTTGTTTACGGCAGAAAAACAGAACCCTGAACGCTATTTTTGCCACAGCTTTCGCGTTTTTCCGCCATTTTCGTGGCTCTTGAGCTTTTGAAACTTCAAAATCTATTGTCTTTTCAGTGATTTGATTGGATGAATGATTAGTAAACAAATGCCCTGATTGGCCAAAACATTTTTCCACCTTGCTGCCGACACCCTGTAATTCAGGACAATTTTTTCTTCTGGCCCATTTCAGCCATATCAACAGGGTTCAACTGTGATTTATCTTGGCCACAATTAGTCTGAATGAATGAGGGAATCTGATTCAAGAAATTACATGCTGTTCAAAGACTTAATAATTTCAGGCATATAGGTTGTATGAACTATGGAGTGCTACTAAAGGTTAAAAGATTGTCCTTTGCCAACAAAATATCTGTTTATGCCCACCGATAGAAAAGTATTTGGATTGCAATACCCCCAGCCTTGACCCCACATGGCTATGGCCAGTGTACAAATGATACTAGATTCAAAGGATAAAAGATCTCCACCTTCTGTGAATGATTGTTCAGTATCTTGTTCATGGCTGCCTTTAGCATTGACTTCAATCTGAAAATTGAAAAGTATTTTAACAAATAACTGTCGTAAGATCACATCATCAGACAATATTTATACAGTAGAATCCCGATAACTCGAACATGCGATTACTCAAACTATTTTGATCGTCCCTTTACTTGATTCTACTGGATTCTACTGTACTTGGGGTTTCAAACAGATGTAAGGCAGGGCTATTTCTTGTCAGTTATCTTCAGCCAGCCTCAAAAAGTCAGTCGAAAATAATTGAACACTTATTTCTTTTAGTGGGACTAGTGGCCTCAATACAGCAATCTCTCTAGTTTCATTACAACAGTATTTTGTTTTCACAGGCTTTGAAGCTTATAACTACATGAGGAAGGTAGCTATTATGTTTTATTGTTCTACAAGAGATATGTAATAGGTTGAAGACTGGCAGTGTAAAGTTCGTAAAATTTCTACATAACTTTTTGGTTTGGGGGGCTACTTTTTTGGCCCATCCCATGTAAAGAGGGTAGTCCTTCAGCTAGGCCTCATTTACAAGTGGCCAATCAGTAAATAACACTGATTATAATTTAAAAAACTTATTTAAAAGTATTTGATATTAATTATGAATACCTCTGCAATTTCCCCACTGAAATCATCATCTGAAAAGCTTTCCAGACCATCCAGAAAATCATCATCATTGCAATCCTTTGGGAAAAATATAAATTATTGAGAAATGAAGTTCCTAGGAAGAGGGTCTTGAGATGAAGCAAAGCAGCCACCAACCTCAGAATTCATAAAGTTAACTCATTGAGCTGCTCTGCCTAAGACAGATCATTTCTAAGTGAACAGACAGTAATGACAATAAATCTCACTTGCGGAAAAATATACTTCTTTCAAACAAGTGGATCTGTGAAATTGGTTCACAATTTACAGAGTGCCCAAGCTAGATATCAAAACATGAGGAGAAGCAGGACTTGGAAAATCAATGGAGATAATTAGTGAGAATGAAAATGACCTGAGTAGGACTCGAACCAACGACCTCTAGATTTGTACCCTATAGCGCTACCACTGCGCCACTAGGGCTTCAAAAAACCCAGGCCACTCCTTCACACAAATTGCACCACCACTCACCGAATGCAGAGACGAGTCTACACTATTCTAAAAAAAAGCTAATGGGGTAATCATACTATATCAGTGCAATTGATCAATTGAGCTACCCGGAAATCCAACTGCTCCGGTAGCTCAGTTGATAGAGGTTGTAAGTTAAATCTAACAGGGATCGTTTTCCACTCTCACAAATTATTTATCCATAATTATTCATTTCTTAAGACATACATCATAGATTTGGCTTTCGGCTGAAACGAGCTTCAAATTAGTCTCCTCATTATTTTCACACTTGTCATAATCGTCACCACTACTCATAGAAAGTGAATCATTCTTTTTGTAAAATGAAAAATCTTGGGGGGCAGAACCGAATTCTTCACGATGATGAGTTGATGTTACAGTTTCCATTTCTTCAGAAAATTTCGAATTAAGTTCATTAGATGGGAGAGTTTTTGTTTGTGAAGTTGGTGAGTGCAAATTTCTCTCATTCTTATTCGATTGGCCTAGGCCTGACGACAAAGTAGAACAGGGACTAGGCCTAGGCCTAAAAATGTGTGCTTGGACTTTTTGTAAGGAAGTTCTGAATAACTTTGCGTGTTCTATGCATTCTGAGATCAGTCTATCCCCTTGAGAAATGGCAGTGTCTTCGAGGCTATCGACTTTTCCATTTATTCCAACTATATTCAATATGTTATTTATCAATTTCGTGTTTTCTTCAAGACAATTTCTCAGCAAACATAATTTCCCGCGTTTCTCCATTACAAATGGCCCCAACTGATGAATAATATCAACACGTAGAATCAGGTGAACGTCATATTCCAAAACATTATGGTCTGTTTTTTATGCCAAATGTCTATCTACAGTTACTGTAAATTGACCTTCAAATAGGTGTTACGTACAAAAATGGTTAGTACACTCTGTTTTATTTATAAGAATAAATTTTATATGAATATTGAGGCTCAAAATCGCCAAAAAACAATGGAAATTCAAGAACAAACAATGGAAGAGTTGAGGCTCAGGAAAATTTTAAGTATTCTTATAAAAAAAAGAGTGTACGTTATTAATACTTCGAATACTTCGAGTCGGAGTAAAGTGGATGATTTTTTCCTTTCCCCACACAAAATAATTAAGAAGCTTCTAAACTAAAGGACTGGGGTTATAAACTAAAGGGTTTTGGTTTGGGGCAAAACATAGCTACCCTGTCAAAACCGAAGAACCAGGTAATTTCCCAGGCCATGGCAAACTTTTAAGAGCAGCTCCTCTCATTTGCTCATTCAATTTTTCTCATTTGTTCACAATAGGACCTAAAAATATTGTTTCGTTTTGAAGTTTTTCCATTCCAAATTCAATAACTTTACCCTATCCACTCTCCTCATAACAAGCGTACCTAACTTATCGAGCGAGGTATCGAGAGTATCAAGAAGAGTAACAGACAGACACATTGGCTCACCACCCTTCCCATAACAAGCGTGACGAGCGCACAACGAAACGAATACCAAAAGTAATACAAATAGACACCCACTAAAAATACAGCCTCCTTGTAACAAGCCTACCGGGGCACATGTGCGATGAATTCCATTTGCTGTTCGTATGGGAGTTTTCTAATGTATTTCATGCATGCGAGAGAATTAGAGTTAGAGCTAAAATTAGAGTTAGAGTAAGGGTTAGAGTTAGAGCAATTAATCCCTATCCATGACCCTATCAGGAAGTTGGGCTTTATGCAATAGCCCAGTGGTGGCGCTAGGTTTCCTCCGACAAAGGGGCTAGCACTTCCGACGGAGGGGCTAATTTCCGCCAAAACTTAAAAAATTCGCTCTGACAAAAAAAATTCAAGCATAATTTATCTTCTGACGGAGGGGCTAGCCTCCTCCGACGGGGGGGCTGTAGCCCCCCCTGCCCCCCTCTGGCGCCACCACTGCAATAGCCACCCTGAGCAGCCTCCAAGGACCTGGACAGAGCATATGCCTCCCAAGGACAAAGGCCAGTGCCTGGAGAAGGGAAAAAGGATTTCCAGCCCCTATAACCACCACAAATAAGGGAATACCCAAGCTCCCCGGTTCTCAAGCCATGCTGGCCATTACTGCCTGATCAAAACGAGCTTTTAAGGTTTGTGACCATGCACACGTCTCACCGCGGAAAAGAAATGCGGTGAGAACTGAGGGGACAGCGAAAATGTTACCAGGAGGAAATAACAAAACGAGAAAGGTTAGGCAAAATTCACTAACTAGCTAAACAGAGCTCCTATTTACTATCTATCTTACGGCAATTCCCAGGGCAGGGAGGGAGGGAATTTCGACAGGTTGCCATCATGCTGCTAGTCTGCAAGCTTGTAGAGTGGTCTGATTCAGGGCAACGCCTTGTGCATATGTGCCTACGAACCCCAACTGCTGACCATTGTTGAAACAGCAAGCATGCACTCTCTGACAATTGCAATCAACAATAGCGTACCCGGGTGATTAACCTCGGTTCAAACTTGACGTTTAACCGTCAATAATCACTGGTCTGGAATAAGTGGGGTAATCACCGGACCAGAATGCAAGTAGTGCTAGGGTTAGGGCTAGGGTTAGACATTGTTGGGGAGACGAGATAGGGTAAGTTGTAAGAAGAAAGAAGCAACCCCCCTCGTACTTCAGGAGAGCATGCGTAGTAGAGTAATGTGGTAGAGCATTAGTAGTACACTAGGCTATCAGAATTATTGCACAGCACAGGTTGATTCAAAATGGCGGCAAAATTGCAGAGCTGTGAGGGCTAGGCCTAAATTAAAATTCCCATAACTTGTGTCAGACAGCACACAAATACAAGGTTTTGATGGCAAAATTTAGAAAATTTTAGTGACACCATAGCTCATATCAACAAGCAATAAGAGATTGAGGGAGAAATTATGAATGACTTGGGATTTGAGTGGTGGTCAAAATATCAGCAAGAAGATTTTGAAGAAGGAGTTGTCATCTAAAATCAGTACAAAAGTGTTGTAAAGAGTCAATAATATGGTAAAGTGCTTTGTTAATTTGTTGCTACTGCTTTGGGGAATCCTATGGGTTTTGTTTCTTCTCTGTAAGGTGACTTGAAGGGAAAAAGAAGGAGGCTCAAAATATTTCAAGGGAGGGGGAGAGTAATTTTCATCTTGCATCCCACACATCAGTTGCAATTTTATCATTCTTCAGGTAAACATGTTGTTTGTTCTCCTTCTTATGCCCCTTTCATTTACATTTATGAAGTATTGTACTTGGTAATTGACCTCAACCCAGGAATAATAGTTACAATCGTGTATCAGATAAATTTCTTTATTCCTAAAAATGTACTTCAAAATTCAAGGTCTCTTCCTTCCCTTAAAATTTTTGAGAGTCCCTACCAATTTCTTGCCTCACCACAGGGACAGCTAGGACAAGAGTCGCGGGGCTCCTCATAGCAGTAGCAACAAAGTAACAAACCACTTTACCATATTATTGACTCTAACAAAGCTAACTTCATCTTCAGAAGCGACATAAATACGAAGCACGAGGCTAAATTTATACTTATAAAGACCAAAGACTACATGAATGTGAATTATATTTTATCATCACCAAAGTTAGACCACGTCAACGCTGATATTTTTATAGATATTTGCAGGCTAGCACGTTAAACATGAACTCGTTCAAGAAATTCCTGACTCTTTGGAGAGACAGAGAGAGATATCAGTCAAAACCACGCAAAAGTACTAAAACTACATGGCTAAGTTACATGAAGTCCCAACTAAAAACGAAGCTAGGGTTAGAATGAGAGAATGGCAAGAAACTTTATGTGACAGCAACCTATGGAAGGGTATGGCCAAGGACATTAGGCCTCCATGGAGACAATGTTATAAAGAGACTATGATGATATATAGGAGTGCATTTCATGTATTCATGCCCAAAGACCTTCAGCGTGCAACTTGCTTTATGTAAATAATATAATAAATTGTTTTTCAGCGTGTATCACAGAATCCTTGGCATAGACTTGATAGGGAAAGATCTTTGCTGACAGTGTCCCCTATTGCTGTCCCTAAATAACAGTAGTTTTCCCCTGATGCTTACAGCTGTGTTCCTTTCTTTTCGGGAAAACAGCTTTTAGCATCAGGGAACATATTTGTCATTTCAATTTACCTTTATGATATCGTTCTTTATGTTAACTCTCTGCATTTAAGCAATGAAGGGCAAAAATTAAAGAAACTTAAAAAGAGGAAAATTAGCTAGATTTGGATGCTCTGCAAGAAACCAGTTTAAAAACATAAGTACCAAAAGACCACACACTTATACCCCGTCTTCTAATAAGGGATTGAAATAAGCCCCCCTACTTTCAAAAAGTAAAACTACAGAGTAAGATACAATAATCTCATTGTGTATTTCAATGTTATATTGCTAACTTCTAGTTTCATATACAGAGTAGAAATTTTCAACTTCTCTTTCTATCTTGAATATCTTTAGCATCCACCAAGACTTATATTGCGCAGTGAAAGGTCCCAGAATAACCAATTCCACCTCCAACATGTACTCTGTTATGCACCCTATCTCCATTAAATGTGAAAAATATAAGCTAAACTAGAACAGTTTATTAGGCCTCTATGTTTGTGTCCTGAAAAGCAATAAAGAAAATTGGACAAGCTAAAACTACAACAAGAATGATGCTAAACATGATTTCATTTATAGTCAAGCATTGAAGTTAAATGACAAGCACAATGATAAACATACAATAGACCAGAACTTCTATTGGGGAAGAATTTCTGCTTTGACCAAAAGCTCCAAGTATTTTCTGAAGATCTTTAGCATCATGCAATGAAACATTTAATTCCTTGTTAGTTCAGGTGTAGTTGTTAGATTATTTAGAGCTTGGTCATCAAAAAGGTTGTTGCTTTCAAGGCAATATGACTGAATAGCTCTGAATGATTCACGAAAAGTTTTTCCATTCAGTTTTCTACTTACAAAGAAATGTTCAATCATAAGACATGCCCATACATCATTATTTTGAAGATATCTGTTAACCTGCTGGTTCGTAAATTTAGATTTCAGAGACAGGAACATAAGTTCATTCCAATTCAGGTAATCAAAGAAATTAATTTGCAAGTGCCTGGCATCCTTAAAAACATAGCAAGGGTGGCAAATGTTGTCAACTCTGTGTGAGAGGTGATGCTATTACAATTATCTACAGCATTATTACATTCAGATGAAAGAAAATCAGAGTCAGGATTACTACTTTCACTTGTAAAAGTTGGTGTAGTATCACTATTAAGAGAGCTTTGTGTATCCTTATCAGGTTAAGCTATGGCACTTGCAATATTTCTGACAACTAAAGGGTGCTTTGGTTCGGATTGTGTGCTTGCTATTCTTAGCTTTTCTTTGGCCAAGCATATAGGGTAAAAGTTACAATAATAATGAAGGTTTGGCATGTATTTGCAATCAGAGTACTTACATTTCTTTTCATTTCCTGCCTTTGCTAAAGACTCTAAGTAATCCTGAGCTCGGAGACTCTCCATGATGCAATTTTTAGGCCAAAAGAGCAATCTTTGACTTTGACTTTGACTTTGACTTTAAAAATCAAGCCAGTTAGAGAACTACGTCCATGGCCTAGGCCTGCATCACGGAAAGTGAAGCGACGAAGACGGGGGTACAAATTTGATCATAGTGCGCATGCTCCCATGCAGTACGAAATCTGATTGGTTTTCAACAAAGCAATTTTCCCTATGTTCAAAACAATAGACCCGAGAACTCGTCTCCCCAACAAGACATGTATACTTTTTTATAAGAATTTTCTTAGCTTCAATATTCTTATTTTTTTGCGATTTCGAGCATTATAGGAATATTCTTGGATTATTCTTATGGCAGAAAATATGGATATAGCAATAAATTGTTATCATTTTGCCAAAATGCTAAAAAACATAAACTAGCAGTATTACAAATATAGTCTCATAAGGTCTTGAGTCTGACAATATTCTTAAAACATTCTTACATTCTACTGAATTTGAGCCTCCATATTCTTATAAAATTCATGCTTCAAAAAAAAGATTTTAAAGCTATGTAAATTCATAATATCACCTTTCTATTTAATGATGATTATGATGAACATGATCATAATGACGAAATCGATGATGATGATGAAAATCAATGAATTCTGGGATCGTTAGCCTCGATTTGAATAAAGGAATTTTTCAAACTTCTAAATCTGGCAACCCTACTAATTGTTGCCACACCTGGGAGAGTCAACAGAAAAGATACCGTTGGTCGAAGCTCCTCGCCCTCATTCTTTTACAATCACCGGCTCCATCAAGCATACAAATTAACCAAAAATGTGAGTATTACATCAATGATTTCTTCATTATTAAAGTTATGTTTATTTTTGTAAATCTTTGCTTTTCTGGTTTGACTTCTGCAGGTTGTGAAATGTATCCCCAAATTTAGGCCGACTTCCTGGTGCCATTTTTTTGCCGTTTTCATGTTCGGGTCTTAAGATGTTTGTACAAGAATACATTCCGATGAAAGCGCTTCTGATTACGGTCGGTGATCTTGGATAATGGGAATCTAATGATGTTCTAGATAGAGAGCTTGGATTTTTCATAAGTTGGATCATGCAGCGAAAGATGGCCGCCAACACGACCACCGGCTTGCGTGGTTTGCCGTTTGGGCGTGTTGCTCACCCTTCTCGGTTCAACGTGCTATTTTTTTGTCTCCTGTTACGATTCTCGAAATACTTAACGCCGGCAACCTTATTTAGTATGCCAAATGCTTGCAGGCATGGAAATTTAGATATTGTGATGATAACGCCCACAAATAGAAAAGAAATTACTTTTTATTAGTATTTGTATAATTTATGATTCATTTCGTCTCGTCCTTCTTTAGCTTCCTCGTTCTTTGGTTTCCTTATTCTTTAGTTTCCTTATCAGGGAGTTTACTAGAAATTGGTGGGCACATCCAAAAGTTTTTAGGGGACTTTGAACTTTTGCACACAAGCTTTTTGGACCAAGTGAGAATATTCAGAAATTTGTGATGAGAATGGTTTCGAAGGGATTGAAATACTACCTGTCTGAAGAAGAATTTGGCTACCCAAGGCAGCACCATTGTTTCCCCAAAAGAAAGAAATTTTTGAAATTTTGATGCATCAAATCCCTGCAAAATGCACCTTTTTGTTCCCACTGGTTCTTTTTTCAAAAAGCGCCAGACTATTGTTCTAGAACAATATTGAACAATAGTTCTGTTGTTTTACTTGAAATTTTGCACGGAAGATCTTCTGTGGGCAGTGCAGACTTTTCCAGTCTGGAATTAGACCATTATTTCAAATTTTAGAAAATTTAAACTTAGTGGTCAAACAAATTCCAATGATTTCAATTGAAACACTCAATGATAGACATTCCATTGTTCTTTCAACATTTTTTGGACGGACTTTTGGATGACTTTTGTACCAACTGGGAAATGATTGGGACTGTCTCACACCCCACATCCCCTAATATGAACCCTTGACTAGAAAAAGCCATAGAGCCCCCTCCCTTCTGCTAACAGCCTAAATTCTACTAAATGTCTTTACTTTAGTATCAAAGAAAAGAACGATATATGATTTTTAATGCTTTAGTGTTAGCTTAGTACAGGGACTATCAAGCTTATGTTAAGAAATATTAAGTTACATCAAGTTGGCCACTCTTAAAAAAGAGCAGCAACATATGTTTTCAGGAAACAAGGGTTTTGTTAGTTTTGAAATGGTTTGTTGAAGGTGCAAAGATTATATCATCAGGAAGTGAAATCCCAAGGGGACTAACTTCTACAAACAACCTTATACATGTGCCAGCTTTGGTCACGAGTTTTTCTTTTGGGTTGCCGGTTTTTCTTTTGTAATATTTTGTCCAATTAGTGGGTCATAGCTCATGAGTTTTTAAAAGCTTATCCTGGCTATGGGTTCCATAAACAAGGATTCTTTACAATACAGTCAAGTAAACAGAATTTTGAGCTGAATCTTTCAATGTTTGCCCTAGTTATCAGATAGCCTTTTTAAAGTTTTGCTCTCATAAAATGCAAAAATTTGCCCAGGTTAATGGTCCATATTTTGAACCGTCACAGGTACATGCAATATTTTCGTTAGTAATTTCAGCCTGAGCTCAGTACTAAATATTGCTTAGCTGGAGGGCAAATTTGAGTACTCAAATTGCTTAGAAGTTGCTAAGCTTTTTACCTAAAAATTTTTATCTTAGAATATTATCACACAAGTTGTTGAACAAAAATCTTGATGGTATCTTGCATGCAAAAGTGTGCCAGGATACTAATATCTACTGTAACCTACTTATCTAAAGTTGCTGCACAATTTTCATTGCCAATTGGATCAGAACTAGAATTTTCAAATTGCTTAGCATTCCTCTATCAAGTCAGCTAGGGATACTAAGCTAGAACCGGCTAATTTTTTCGAAATTAGCTCGTTTTGGCTAATGTTAGCCCGTTTTGGCTAATGAAAAATTATTTTCTTTAAAATTTTGAAGCCCAAACGGGCTAAAACGTCCATTTCTTGAATTTCTAGGAACTGGGCCACTATTTTGATGCGATATTTGAGTTATACGCATCAAGAAACAGGGATTTAAATAAAAAAATTTGGGGGTTTCTCCAGCGGAAGTTTGAGAAAAATGTGACTCTGTGACGTTTTCTATTGTTTTTTCTGATGCGATGAAGTCCGTGTAATGACGCCAATGCCGTGCGGCGAAATGAAAAAATACATAATTCAGACTTAAACACCAGTTTTATATGGTTCTATAATGAGATCTTCTGATAAGATGTTTATCAATACAACGTAAATTACAAAAATGCTTACTTATTAAAATTGCACTCACAAATTCCGTTCTAGCTTAGTATCCCTAGCTGCCAGTACTGCAATTGCTTGAGTTTTTATCTTGTCCTGCCTTTTTTATAGAAAATGGGTGTAAGTCACCTTATGAGTTACCCTCCCCCCTTACAAATTCCATACCTTTATAGAATATAGTTGGTATCCTTTTTATTTGCCCCTGACCACACTTCCATGTTTTTTTGTTTTATGGCTGAAATTAAATTTTTCTTCTTGTAGCAAAATGAGTTGGGATGCTTATGTTGATAATATTATTGGCCATGCTAGCAATGAACACATTGATCGGGCAGCAATCTTTGGAATGGATGGAAACTCTTGGACGGCAACTGCTCCAAAGACCTTGAAACTATCAGCTGAAGAAGGAAAAGTGATAGCGGATGCTGTAAATCGCGGTGAAGAGGCAGCGAAATCATATTTTGGTGCCAATGGAGTAAGATTGGAGGGAGTAAAGTACCAGTTTCTACGGATCGATGAAGATGTCATACTTGCAAAGAAGAAGGGTTCAGGGGCCATTTCTATCCAGAAGACGAAACAGGCTTTTGTTGTCGCTCACTGCCCCGAAGGAAAGCAGCAAGGAAATTGTAACAAAGCCATTGGCGTCGTGGCAGAATACCTCATTGGTATTGGCTATTAAAACTGCTATTTGTAAGATGATGTCTTACCCTGCGTGGACTGCATCAACTGTCAATCAACGAAATAGCTTTGAAAAATGACACTCAGTAATTTTGTCACTTGAAACATGTTTAAAATAATCCCAACTTTAGTTTATAAAGCTCGTGTTTTTTGTTGTGTATCTTCCAGCAGGGATAAAATGGGGATATTGGGGGGCTGCACCATAAAATATTTTCCAAAAAAAAATAAAAAGGGACCTTTATTACCTCATAGTGCCCTCATTTTACTCAAAAGGCTCTGTTATTATTTCTGATTTAGATTCCTCATCGTTTCCTGGTTAGGTGGAGGACTCTCTAATCTTTTCAGTGAAAGACAATCTACCATGCAGTTATTCTCTGCTTGTAAGAAACGTAGATTATCCAACTGGGCTGTCCAGTTTCCTGTAGAAAAGGACTTGTCACCTCATGCAATGTTGATCATGTAGGGAATTGAGCAAGGATGTCAATATACCCTTCTTTTTTATGGCAACAATTTTATAAGAACTCAAATTCTGCCTAAAGCTGAGAGCTTGCTGAAGTTGCCCATTTTTAGATCAAGATATAATAATAACAAACAACCATGATACTAAGAAATTAACATAAAACATGCAAATCAGTGCTCGCTATGCGTGTCAAACAGTACACGTTTTTTTTCTATAAGAAACCTAGCTTGGGTCTTAGTACTAAAAGTTTCTTAATTTTTCACCAGTTTCTAGTACTAAAAGTTTCTTAAAAGTTTCTTATTTTTAGATACGCACTTAACATCAAATTTTGCTCTTTCCCTCGCATATTTCTTGTATTAAAGTGAAACCCACCTACTAATACAAGTAGACTCAACATTCTTTGTTCCTCTAAATAAAAACTTAAATCAAGCAAAAATGTATCGTTGACATATTATTTTCCGGCTCATAAAGTCCTCTTGGGTTTTTCGGAGTTTCTTAAAGATGCTGGTGTAGTTCTAAAAGTTTCTTAAATTTTTGGGGCTCTAGTACAAGGTTTCTTATAAACCGGTTTCTTATTAAAAAAAACGTGTACAGGAAAGTAAGAAATATCCGAAAATTTAATTAACACAGATGGCAGCAAAACAGGCTTGCAGAGCATTGTAAAGATAAGAAAAATTTAAGAACATTTAGGCCTGAAATTTTTAGAGCAGCTAGCTTGGAATCAAATTTACTGGTTCTTGCGAAATAATCATAAGACTGAGTAATAATTACAAAACAAGCAGATTGGCAGCTCTCATAATATCAGATGGTTAAGAGAGTTAAACTTTGCAACAATTAGCATTAATGATAGCAAAAAAGGCTTCCCAACCATTGTAAAAGTAAGAACAATTTAAGAACACTTCAGAATGAAAATAGATGAATATTCAAGAACAGCCAGCTTCAAATTAATTTTACTGGTTCTTATAAAAAAAAGAGAGTATATAGTTTGCCCCATTTTCTGCCATAACATCACAATTTAATCTTGTTGGTTGGTGGTAGGCACATACACTTACTATCTTCGCAAGGTATGGGTTTATATGCTAAGCACAAAGGGTCCACTGAATAGGTAAACTAATCGAGCAGTGCGACCCTGGTCCTTCCTCTCGATGTGACCACACCTCGTGATTCTTTTTGCATGGAATTACAGAGAGCTGGCTAATTCTCTCCTCACACTTTGTGAAAGGTCTGAAGGTGGTTTCGAACCCGGTCAAGGGATCTAACCACTCGGCCATCCCCGCCACACTTGATCTACACAATCTGGAAGACCAATGGCAATTAAATATGCCCCTCTCCTCTTCGTGGCAAAGTGCCTTAAAAGAACCATGCCTCTGCAATTCCAAACTCTTCATATGTATGTATTCCTGGTTCATTTGAATATATTATGGCAAAATCTGAAGAAATCCCATCGTATATTTACAATTGAGCTTATCCTGAAATTTCTGTGAGAAGCATGAGTACAAACCTTCCAATTCCCTTTTTTTAAGAAACTGCAAAGTCTGCCAAGTACAGAAAGTTTCTTAAAATGTTCGAGTTTTAAGTAACTCAAAAATCACACAAAATACAGAAACAGCAGCTCTTCTACCTATATAGTCAAAATATGGAAGTTTCTTATAAGATATTTTACAGTACTGGGGATTGGGGTTTCCTAAACTTTCAGCCATCTGAGCTGGGTTTCTTATAACAGTCTCGTAAAGAAAACCTACATGGAAAGCAGTAAGTGCATACAGTCTTTGATCGGTACATCACGCATTAGGGAAGGATCAGATTAAGTCTTGCCAGCAAACACTGCCCGTTTCCTACTGGATTTTGCCGGTTTCCTACTTATTTCAACTCGTTTCCCACTCGTTTCAGTTCGTTTCCTTCTCGCTTTAGCTCCTTTCAAATTCGTTTCAGCTCATTTCCTTATCGTTTTAACTCGCTCTCTACTCGTTCCTGCCTGTATCTTACTTCTTTCATACTCGTCCCTGCCCGTTTCCTTCTCGTTTCAGCTCGTTTCCTTCTCGCTTTAGCTCGTTTCAAATTCGTTTCAGCTCATTTCCTAATCGTTTCAACTCGCTCTCTCCTCGTTCCTGCCTGTATCTTACTTCTTTCATACTTGTCCCTGCCCGTTTCCTACTCGTTTCAGCTCGTTTCCTTCTCGTTTCTGCCCATTTCCTACTCTTTTCCCACTCGTTTCAGTTCGTTTCCATCTCGTTTCTACTCGTTTCATTTTTTGGCAACTGTTCGGTCACTATTACCCCCTATCTTACTCTTACTTGGTGGTGTTTTGATTAAAAAATGTTGCTGCTGTTGCTCACTGCTGAGTTTCCTTTAAGTCCATAAACCTTCTTTGTGAAGCAGCTAATGATTTAGGCCAGGTTTTTTCAAATTTGAAAAGACGAAGATATCATATTTTATCGCTGACAATGATCTGATATTGTTGATAACTAGTTCTGTGCTTGCTATTCAGTGGCTGTTAAAACAACGGAGAGGGAGTAACGATGTTTGCATTCCCCTAACGGAAGTTCACTGTTCACAGCGAGATTGAAGTTCACTTTAGAGGAACTGTATTCTACTTACTGACCGGTCGTCCATGCATGCCCAAGGGCACGGGACAAAGGATCTCGTTGCATAATTATGGCGATTACTCAATCAAATAATACGAGGAATTATATTTTGTCGAAACAGGAAATGATGTACCAACCAACCCAAGATTAAATCAAATAAACTGGGGCTGTCTGAAAGACTGATAAGAACCAGACAAAAAACATGAAGTTGCTGGTGGTGGCTGTCTTGGAATCACTGACCAGTCCTTGCTTGGAATCTCCGATCTAGAAGCAAGTTTAGGCCTATAATAACATAAACATAGATGGGCCTAGTCAATTGTAAATCTAGAAAGTTTTGATCCTTCTTTCTGATACAAATTATTTGGCCATAAATTGCCTCTAGTTATATAATAGTCTATCATTTGCAGATAATTTTCAATTACACCACAATTTCTAATAAAATTCACTGTGGAGAGGCTAAACGAACCAATCATAGCAATAAAGGAAGCAAAATCAGAACTTTTTTTCCAAAAATGGAGGTGAACAGCACGAAGAAAAGCAGCCACAATGAGAATGCAGATGAAGAAATTCTAATCAAAGATGAATTAACAAGTGACGATCTGTTCTCGCTTTTTGTTTCTAAAGGAGAAGATCTTCTTGAAGTCATTGACCTATTCAATCAGCTTTGCGAATCGCTCAACATAAACACAAGAAATTACAAAACTGTTTATCAGAGCTTGACGTCAAAGCTTACGTCTTGGAAGTGCAAAAATCTTTGGAACAAGATTGATAAAAAAGCCAAACATGTGGACTACAAGAATAAACCATGTGCAAAGCTAAGAACAGCTGTAATTGGTGCAGGCCCATGCGGACTTAGAGCTGCGATTGAGCTGGCATTGCTTGGTGCTGAAGTGATTGTGATAGAGAAGAGAAATAGCTTTTCAAGAAACAATGTCCTCCATCTTTGGCCGTTTCTTATTGTTGATTTGAAAAGTCTTGGAGCCAAGGTCTTCTATGGAAAATTTTGTGCTGGTTCCCTGGATCACATCAGTAAGAATTGGCATTATTGCAATAATTCATATATTAGCTGAGCAGTGTTGGATTTGGGGGCAGGGAGTTGTAGCCCCCAATAATTTTCAAACAACAATGCAATTGGCATGATATTATGGATGTGGTCTATTGTTTTTGTTTTTAACCTCCCCCAAATCAAAAAATATACTCCATGGCCCATGCATGGGTTTAGGCAGTCTGGCAATCAAGTTGAAAATGGGGGATAAAAGTTTTAATGCATGCATTGAAGTTACTCCTGTGTGCCAAAATGTCATGTAGGAAAACAATTCTACTAATACTTTGAAGTTTAATTGAAGGGACCACCTTCCCTTATTTATGGCAGACCCCCCTTGAAAATGCTTGACTTCCCTATTTTTTGAATGTATTAAGTTCAGATCAAAATATCCCAAAGTTGTTGATGAATTTTTTATTTCATAAAATTTTGCAGGCATAAGGAAGCTACAAGTTATATTACTGAAAGTTTGCTTGCTACTCGGGGTAAAAATTTATCCAGAAACATCCTTTGAAGAAGTGGTAGAACCAACGCAAGGTAATGATACAGTTTATCCATTCAAGCCCCTTGTTTTGTCAGAAATTCCTCCATGACACAGACATTTGCTCTGTGTGGAAAATATGAACCTATGAGCAGGCTTTCCCAATGGGTACAATGCTCCAAGATGTCCCTGTCTCTTTGGGAATCGCGAACCAAAACATGTCAGTGAGTTATCTTAGATTAGCCAGAAAGTTGATACTATAGGATCATTCATAACAAACAAGCAAACAAGCTAGAAATAGAGGATATAGTTTAGCTGCAGATTTAGAAAAACAAAACTGAAGATATTGAATAGAAGATAGTTTAGTAGATTAAAAGGAAGGACCAGGGTAGCAATGCTCGATTAGTCTATCTATTCAGTGGGCCCTTTGGGCTTTTTACATAAACCGATTTCTTACAAATATATTAAGTGTATTTGCCCATCAACTATCAATGTACTGCTTCATTGAATAATTACTGAAGCATCGTCAGCTTTATGGCAACTAAACTTTATGACAAGTGTAAAAACTGAAATTTCAGACGCAAACATTTTACAACCTCTATTTTGAAAGCTGGAAGCATTCCTTTATAATGATATGAAAATTAAGTGAAATATTATTGTTGCGACAGGTAGAGGCTGGAGGTTGAAGACTTCCCCAAACCACCCTGAAATATGGGACAAGGACATAGATTCAATCGTTGCAGCAGATGGAAAAAGAAACACTCTCAAAGGTTTTAAAATGAAAGAATTCAGAGGGAAACTTGCAATCGGAATCACCGTGAATTTTGTGAACAAAAGCAGCCAACAAGAAGTAGCCATGGAGGAAATAAGTGGTGTTGCTTTCATCTACAACCAACAGTTCTTTCAAGAGCTCAAAGATAAAACGGGAATCGATCTAGAAAATATTGTTTATTACAAAGATGATACACATTACTTTGTCATGACTGCAAAGAAGAAGAGTTTGTTGGCCAAGGGTGTTATTAAAGAGGTGAATTATTGTTCTATATAACATGTGAGAATGAAACTGTCCTGAGTACTACTCAAACCCACAAGGAGGCCTGATTGTTCGGATGAGACCGTGATTGCGTAGTGGATTAGCTTACTAGAGTACCAATCTAAAGGTCATTGGTTCGAGTCCTACTTGGGTCATTTTTATTCTCGAAAATTATTTTGATTGATTTGTCTTGCTTCTTCTCATATTGTTCTATTCTACAGACTATACAAAGGATTAGATTCCAGAGTATCTCTCTGGTTCAATTTATAACAGGCTTTGATTAGTGAAAAACTCCAATGTAACTTGAAAAAACCCTATTTCGATCCATATCTGGGTATGATAACTAATTAGGTTTTTGTTTCGTTCTCTTTCTAACTTATAACTCTGTTTAGTGTCAGACGAAAAGTTAAGTAATATGTTTTTGCTTCACTATGCTTTCAAATTTTCTGGCTCAATTGTTCTCAATCGAGTTCAGTTCAGTTCAAATTAGTTAAACGATACAAACTACAAGTACTATACATAATAAGAAAATGGGTGAAAAAAGTTGGATCTCTCTCAACAGCTAAACTAATCAAGGATAGAGCACCCTCTGTTGGTAAAATGCTAGTTCCATTTATTTGATATCAGATGGAAATTTGGTTGAAAAAAGGTGGAATTCAATTGTACAGATCAGGTTTTAGTTGATTTTTGACAATGTTTTGATGTTAAGTGCAATTTTAGTTATTATTGTATTCAAGTCAATTCTTTATTCATGTACAGGATAATGCAGATGCCAAAAAACTCTTGACCTTATCAAACGTTGACCATGAATCACTTCTCCAATACGCCAGAGAAGCTGTTGACTTTTCAACGGAATACAAGCTGCCTCACCATGAGTTCGCTCTCAACCATTACGGCAAAGAAGACGTAGCCATGTTTGATTTCACTTCCATGCATGCAGCTGAAAATGCTTCACGTATTGTTGAAAGGAAAGGAAAGCGCTTGTTGATGAATATTGTTGGCGATACTCTTATTGAGGTAAGTCTTTGATCATTGCAGAACTTCTTAATAGCAAGATAATCGGTTACTGCATTAGAGTTGATAATCAAGGTAGTCTTTAGATTTATAAAGCATAATTGAAACATTTCTAATATATGATATCTAGTACCATTTGAAAAACGGAATGTTTGGTTACTGCATCAGTTGTTGAGTTTATTCTCTATTTCTGACACCATGTCAATTTTACCCAATCACAATCAGTGTGAAAATTTTTGGTGGGGTCTGCTGCTGATATATTCAAAACAGACCAGTTGGCTTACTTTTTTGCTGAAATGGTATTTAAAAAATGGTAAATTGCCTTGGCTTGACCAGTTTCTGCTAAGGCTATGATAACACTAAACCGGTACAAGGGTGAATGCAGTTTAGAACTATGTCGTTTTGACCTTTTGTCTACACTTTACTAGCACAGTTATGAGTCAAAAACGGCGCAAAATGAGTACAGAATTCTAACTGGCATCAAATGAATACGGTACCATATAGATATAGTGTAAACGGCGAATATGATACCATAACCAGCTAAAAACGAATAAGGCGTATAAATGGCTGAAAACGGTACTGCTGCATGTCAGCTTCAGCAAATAATGGATTTTTAGATAAATAAAGCTGAAAATTGAAAATAGAAAATTATACAAATCAAAACTACACATTGGAATGACATTGATAACCGCGTGTAAATTTTGTGCTGACATAGTGTAAAGGGCAAAAAACCAATCCAGCACAAAATCATGTTGTCTTCGTCTCAAGCAGGTACAGTGTAAACATAGTCTAAAATGATACCCTTAGCTAGTTCAATAGAATAAAATTGATTGAGAATTCAAAGGTCGAATTTTCTCTTTTTACTAGCTTCTTCTCGCCTATGGTCGTAACAACAGGGATTCGAGGCCCGGTGGTGGCATATGTCACTTGCAGTTGCCTGTTCTGGTATGATTTGATTATTCGTGTTAGACCATGCTTTATGAATATTAATGTAATTCTGAATGTTATATTCTTGTAGCCATTTTGGCCGACTGGCTCTGGCTGTGCGCGTGGCTTTCTTGGTGTTTTTGACGCAGCATGGGCAGTGCGAAGTTTTGGGCTGGGTAGAGACCCGCTGGACATCATCCAAGAACGCGAAAGTATTCTGAGGTTACTGGCACAAACCAAACCAGGCAACATGACACAAGATTACTCAAAATATTCAATCGATCCGTCTACAAGGCAAGTACATTTTTTTATTTTGATTAAGTTTCACATGACTTTCGCCAGCTGATGAGGATCAGGATTCATTCACTATATCCCTGGGTGTCGAAAGAGGCGACAAAAAGGTTGGTGTCAGAGGGCATCCGAACATAAAACGCTGCTCCATAAAAAAAATCATGGATTTGTCTGGAGGCACGTCCATGGACTATTCAACCCCTGATAACAGGGAAATACAGCCAGAATATAAATTCTTTCCGTGTGTGTGTGTGTGAGGTTTCAAATGACTCTATTTATGGAACTTTCTTGGCAATTGCCTGGATTAGAGCCTCATTAAAACTAGAGGAAAAACAGCTTAAAAGATATAGGAGGAGCAATCAAAGAAATTAAGTGCATATAGGCTGGATATATGATGAGAAAGAACAAGGGAAGATGGGTGCCGCCACTGCACAACTGGGGTCTTTGAGCTACCCTAACCATATCCATCATACGAATTAATGGAGTTCAAAGAGTTGAAGTAGATAGAGCTTTCAGTTTTTTTAGAGATACCACCATAAGTGTCCCTGAAATATGCGCATATTTATTTAATAATTTATTTTGATCTTTAATATATGCTTAGTTACGTTGTAAGTTTTTTATTAGCCATGTAATCTATTAGCTATTTATTAGTATTGGTACCTACTGTAAATAATTTGATGATAATAATGATGATAATAATTGCACTACCACTCACCAAATACAGAGAAAAACGACATTTTTAGACCATCCCTATCACTGAAAAATTAGACTTTCAACTACAGGTGGAATCAAGGTTTAGAGGTATAATTTCTATAGTTTCTCAGCCTTGAAATAATTTTGCACATTTCTCTCTGACTAAATCAAATGTTGTTTCAGGTATCCAAACTGTAACACCAAGAGCTTGAAGAAACAACACGTGAAGCACCTCTTCGATAAATCAGACATTAATTTCAAGGATATCAACTATGAAACAGATAGTGAAGAAAAGGTTGCCAATTCACCAAGAACGCCAGGTATTGTTGTCTCTTCATGTTTAAGGTGAAAGTCAAATTCTAGAAGATAACCTAGGTTACAATTGCATGGTATTCATTGCTGTGTTTAAGACGATATTTTGTCCCTTGTAATCATATCTATTTCCTTGTAAGATAACACACCGACCCCGTCTCTGCCGTGGTAATCATATAGGTTTGCTGGCGTGGAGGAAGAGGTAGGCCCGCAGCCATGAAGAAAATATTCACGAGAATAAGTGTGAAAAACAGCATATCTTGAAATCTGAATGGGCCTAAATTCTGAAAGTTGTTGTTCTTATAAATAGTGTCAATATCCTTTTTGGTATTTAGCTTTACCAACCCCCCATACAAAACTTTTTACCGACTTCAAAATGTTGCCAGCCCCAAAGCTCCAAAGGCCTGGTTACGGGCCTAGGTAGAGGAGGTTGTATTAAAACATAGGGAAAAACCCATTCTCCTAGCCATGTTACCTCAGACTTTATTTCAAGACTTATTGGGCTGAGTGGCCGAGCGGCTTAAGTGGTTCCCAATAAAAGTCAAAATTTTGCAACCAAAATCAATCATGGCCGTGACAGGAAAATATCTGGATGGGTGGCCTTCTAGATGTTGACAACTCACTCCACCGTCCTTCGGGAGGAACGTTAAACTAGGGGTCCCGTACTCTGTAGGAAATAAGCCCTTTCTTGCCTTTTGCAGGCTATCACGTGAAACACAAACTTACTTACTTATTCCAGTCAGAATTAGCTGCAGACGGCCACTATGAAATGGTAGTAATGACCTGCAGCCAATGCTTTTATTCGGTATAATATTCATGGGTACATATATAGCACAAATAGTTACTGCGCATACGTAAATGCATTAAATAGATACCGTATGAATAGCCTGAGATCATACGGATCATCTACCGGAAGAATATCCACAACGTTTATTTGATTGTCCATTCACATTTGTCTTGATGTGTTTTAGTAAACAATACTGGAATCGATGCATACCGATTGCTGAAGTGGTGCCAGGAACAGACCAAAGAATACCCGGGGGTGAAGATAGTTGACATGGCAATATCCTGGAAGAATGGCCTTGGTTTCGCTGCCATCATCCATAGATATCGTCCTGATATAATGTAAATATCAATTCTTCTTTTTCTAATTGTTTTCCAAGCTTTATGTTCACAATTTAGGGGTGAGATGATATTTTCCTGGGGTGGCTCTAGTTTTTCTTGGTAACACCAAGGGCTCATGCCAGGCTTTTGCAGCCAAGTTGGCAAGATTTCAAAGTCAGAACAAATATTTTCATCGGGAGGTAGGGTTGGGGGGGGGGGGTAAAACTAAACTAAACTTTGTACAAATTTGTAAAAGTAGTTGCACTTAACAGTCATACTGGGCAATCAGAAAACCATTCTGGATAATTGGAAAATGTTCCAGGGGTGGAAGACAGCTTGCTCAAATTGTGCCACCTCCTTGCTAATGGCCTGGTAGGAACCGAGAGGAAGTGATTGTTTTTCCAAGCTGAAAATAAGGGTGGGGATTTGATGGGACCCTACCCTCCCCTGCAGAAGCTATCAATTCAAATCACCTCTGCCGAATAATCCGGTTTTTGTTCAGTCATGGGTTGTTTGGAAATACTATTGGACGGTGCCTGTGATTTTGTTTATTTTGCAGAGATTTCTTTACTCTTGATGATGAAGATGCTGAAAAGAACTGTCAATTGGTAAGTGAAACCTCTTATCATGAAAATCGAATCCACTTGTGGCGTTTGTGTATAATGATAAGTTATAATAAGTAAACATATCCGGCTTGCAGTGCATACAACACATACACTGTTTGCCTCATGCAGTACAATACGTTAAATAAGCAAAGTCCTTCTATTTGTCTTGGGCCATTTTTCTTAATTTTATCAAGTCTTCTGTAGTCTTAAACTGCTTTGCTTTCGGTTATTAATTACTATTTGCTTCTACAATTTCAAAGTGCAAAATCACTGGTTAATTTCTTCATTGGTTTTCTCTATATTTCTTTGCATTGTCTGGTATTTCAAAGTATTGAAAATCTTAACATATGTGCTAATGTTCTTCATCGTGTTTCTTTCATATCTTTGCTTAAATGTGGCGTTGGTGTCCTTTCCCTTTTCCAGTTTGTTACTCATGGACTCTGGACATATGCATTGTTTTGCTCTCATTTAGGCATTCGACGCTGCGGAGGAGCATCTTGGCATTCCTCCGAAAATGTCCGGAAAAGATTTTACAAGCACTGCAGTTCCTGATCGCCTGACAGTTATAAGCTATTTGTCATTGTACTATGACGTTTTCAAGGGTGATACACCAGGTAAGGCATTACACACGGTTAATCATGATCCTCATCATCAATTTATCATACCCATCATATCAATAAAATGTTATTTTCTTCAAACAGGAATATCACATCAATTTTATGTAGCTACATCCATGGCTCAAAAGAAAGATTTAATCCAAAACACGAATTGATGCCTCTACTGTCGATAGGACTGAAGCCAGAGCTGCAAAAAAATAATTTTCTTTTTGGCAACCTTGGAACTGATGTAATTTTCTACGAAGTAAAAGCACTATGTATTACCTACCCCTGGAAATTACGTTTGTTACGGTCTGGAAGGGGTTTAGGGAAATCTTATAGGTTCTAAAGATAAAAGTAAGATTAACAGGGGCTAAATATGATGGCACCATGGTTGCTGCAGAAGTGGACAATTTTGAATTTGATGACATCTTGCTTGAAAATGCACATTTAACCATATTTTGACATGAAAATATTTGTATTTACATCTATGATTGGTAAACTGACCAAATTAATTTTTCATCAAAATTGGGCTGAAAAGTTTCTGCCAGCTACGGAGTTTCTGCCAGACCCGGAATATGATTACAGTAGTTAAAAAGTCTTAAAAGGCCCATAAACAAACACCAACCACTATCATTACTGTTGTTAATTATGATTTATCAAGAACCTGTTTAGGCTTACTCCTAAATATGTACCATCTTAGTTGCAGGTCCTTGCGATACAAGAAGCCTGGTAGATCTTTTTTTCATAACAGGTTCTTACGATATAAGGAGTATAGTTTTTGATGTAGATTCAACCAAAGTTTAGCTGTTAAATGCATCAAGCTTTATAATAATATAAAAGTTGTTGATTGAAAATATTATTGCTATTGTAGCTTTTGAAAACGAACAGGAAACGGATGAAAAGAAATCTAAAGTTTGGAAGTCCTTAACTGCATTTGGTAAATTTAAAACTTTAATTGGTAAAAACTTGTAAACTAAAATTGAGAACTTTGTAAAGATTATCTCCTAACCAGGCAACTTTTATTTACATGCATTGTAAACTTACTAAACTTTTATACGCTTTATAAACCTGAAATTTGACTTAAGGTAGAATTTGTATCTCATACACTTTACTTCATACAAACATAGTATTGAATGGGCTATGAGGTAAAGTATGATATATCAAATTTTTATAAAGCATTCTGCTGTCCCTTGTAAAAAGAGGACGATCGCATTTTTCTAACAATAGCTCTGGGAAGATTATATCTTTATCTAAAATCTGAAAAGTTATTATAAACCGAGTAACAAGGTTTTAGTAATATATTTGGCATTATCTTCTCTAATAAATGCTTCAACATGCTAAAACTGATATGTTTAAAATACGATGTTTGTGCAAAATTAAAACCAGTTCAAGAATAAAACAAATAAATTACACTAAAGGCTTTTAGACCATTCCATCAAATGACTATGATCAACGTAAGCTCTCTAAGTCCTTATCTTCTAGCAATTGTTGGAACAAATAAATTAAACAAAAGGCTTCTTGACTATTCAATCAAATGACTATGATCCACGTAAGCTCTCCAAGCAATATGTTTTCTTCTAGCAATTGTTGGAACGAATAACAACGCGAAGGACAAACCTCCTGGATCGCCAAGGAAATCTCCAATGAAGTCGAATAAGATGTCTATTATTGCTAGATTATCCAGAAGATCCAAAAAGGTTTGTTTCATTTTTGGTTATCTTTAAATTTTGTAATGATTCTCTAAACTGACAGCCATGACTCTTTCCATCAAAAGAATCTGGTGTCCGAGAGGCAGCAAGGAATATAACATTATGAACAACTTATAATGTGGGATGAACATATTAAAAAACAGACATGTTCTTCTGTTACTCTGAGTTTCGTGCTTACGTACTCTTCAGACAGACTATACCAATGTTGTATTTTTCGATTGGTATAGTCTGTCTGAAGAGTGCGTAAGCACGAAACTCGGAGTAACATAAGGACATGTCTGTTTTTTATAACGCAACTTGTAAATAGCACTGAGGATGATAGTTTTTATTCTGAAAAGCTTTTGCTCATAGTAATGATCAATGTGTTATCAATGAACATATGTTTTTGATTGGGAAATTGCAAATGTTTTTACTGCTGAACATAACTCTCTTCAATTTCTTCATCTAGAAAGTAAAAGAATTCAGAAAACAAAAAATACGTGGGAAAGATAAAGAGAATGTAGTGAGTATTTTTTTTCATATTTATGATACTTAATACAGGATTTGTTTTTTAAAAAATTTAAGGTTCTAAAAAGCATAAATTTTCTTTTTTTAGTCTGAATCTCAAGTTGCTTTAAAGGGAAATTATCACATTTTTATTTTCTATATTAAAAAGCCCAAGTATTTTTAAAGAAATCTTTCGTAGCTAGGAGGTTCAACCATATGGTGTAGAAATAAAGAATTCGTATCCAAACCTTTTGCTTATCCAAAGAAAAACAATGACTTCTCTTTTTCATAACCCAAGCTCAAGCCTGATTCCCAAAAATTCTAATCTGAATAGCTCTTTAGTAAGACAACTAGGAGGCCAGATATCAAGAAAGAGGAGACAGAAATGAAGATTTCGTTACCAAGACTTTTCTCGTGACTCCATTTACCTTTTTGTCTGGAGCTACAGTGAGCAGAAAATTCTTCCTCACACTTTATATGACTGGTCTGAGGGTGGTTTCGAACCCACAACCCTTGAACAAGGGTTCAGTGATCTAACTAACCAGGATTTATTATACGTAGGGGATTTACCTTGCCTGGCTTAGAAACCCTATGTAAACATGGAAACTTAGGCCTTTAGAATTAAACTCATTTTCATAACTGCTTCGACAGATCGATAGCACGGTACAGCTCAAGAAATACACAAAGACAGATAAACCAGCAACTGACAAACAACACCTGATATCATCAGGAAGCGAACCTTCTTCGCCCGAGCATCAAGCTACAAACACACCAGAGACGGTAGAGCCCCCTAACCAACTTCAACCAGCAAAAATTGAAGACACGAACAAGGAGGAGGCTTCTCGTGCTGTGACATTCGCTGTTGCTGGGACGACTGAGACTTCTAGTGACACGGATAAGAAGACAGTTTCCCCATCCCAATCGAAGAGGACAAGTAAAATCAACATGTTGGCAGAAACTGTGTTCGGTGTGCCAACGAAGCAAGCAGTTGCAGAGGCAGAAACGACGGTATGTTGTCGTGAGACTTAACATTTGAATTTCCCTTTGGGTTAAGGTTGAATTTATGATATTTATAAACAGAAAAATTCGAAGCATAGTGAATTGAATTCCTCTCTTTTGTGATTGACCTATTTCTATCCACATCTAGGTATAATAATTCTGATTGGCCTATTTCGATCCACATCTGGATATATAAATCAGTTAGGTTTCTGTTTCGTTCTCTTTCTGACGTATTACTATGTTGAGTGTCAGACGAAAAGCTTAAGCAATCCATTTTTTCACTTCACTATGCTTTCGATTTTTCTCGCTATTTTGAGGTTGTGTACTGATCAAAGACTGTAATATTTATAAATATGGAGCTTTTTGTTTTGATCTTCCTCATCAAGTTATTTGCCCTAGCCAATGTTATCAAATTTTGTTTTCGTGATTTTTCACGATTTTCTTTCAGCTCTCCGTAAGTGAAGTTTGTTATTTCTGCAAGCGTCGTGTTTACGTCATGGAGCGAATGTCTGCAGAGGGAATGTTCTTTCATCGACAATGCTTCCGATGTAACGTATGCAAGTGTAAATTGTTGCTAGGCAGCTACGCATTCGAGGCTGAGGATGATAGCGCGGCTGGGAAGTTTTACTGCAAGATCCATTACAACCGAATGATTTATAACACGCCGAGAGAAAAGGAGAAGAAATCAGAGCCAGGTTTGTTCAAGATTTTGTTTCAATTTAATTCAATGGTGGCAGAGATGACCGAGTAATCACTCAACCCTTGTTTAAGGGGTCTTGGGCTCTAAACAACCCTCAGACCTTTCACAAAGTGTGAGGAGAGAATTTGCCAGCTTTCTGTAGATTTAGGCAAAAAGGTAAAAAGGAATCACGAGGTGTGGTCATATCGACAGCAAGGACAAAGGGCGCACTGCTCGATTAGTCTATTCATTCAGTAGGCCATTTGTGCATTGCACATAAAGCAATGCCTAAAGAAGATAGTAAGCGTATTTGCCTAGCAACTATCAACACTCTGCTGTGATTAGTTTACCTATTCAGTGGGTCCTTTTGGCTTTGCAAATAAACCAATACCTTATGAAGATAACAAGCTTACTGCCCTATCAACAATCAATGCACTGCTTCGATTAGTCAACCTATTCAGTGGGCTATCTGTGCTTTGCACATAAACCAAAAATTACCAAAATTGTTTGCGTATTTGCTTATCAACTATCAATACACTTCTTCAATACAACTATCTATACACTAGTTTACCTTCTTAGTGGGCACACAAACCAATACTTTACCAAGATAGTAAGCGTATTTGCCTTTCACCTATCAATGCACTACGTCAATTAGTCTACCTGCTCAGTGGTACATTGATCGATGCATGAATTTCAATATTTTGGCTTCATATTGATCCTTAATTCTCAATAAATTCAATCCCTTATGAATACCCTCTGTTATTAAAACTCAAAACTCAAAATATTAATTCTATTCTGTTATTGACAAGCAATATTGTTGATTTTTGTGAAATAACTATCACATATAATGGATTGAAAATAATGTTTTGGGTGTTGTTCACTATTGTAAAGGATATCGAGTGAGTAGTGTGGGGACGTTCGTTAGTTTCGTGAGTACTCAGCACTTATGATATCCCTCCACATTATTGAGCATTCCTCTCTCTCTCTACTCAGAGATAATACCTTGCACAAATGAAGTACAAGTACTACATACATCTAAGATTCGAGAATTGATACGTACTCGTTGTTTGAGAGAAATGACAGAACAATATGCTGTTGTTCTAAAAGTTAATAGGTTTCTTTTATGGCTGCATGCCAAAAGCTCCGGTTAGTTGTTTACTCTTTTATATAAGAATCAATGAAATTGGTTTCAAGCTTGCTCTTCTTAGATATTCCTATATTTTCAACCTGAAGTAATCATAAATTGTTTTGCATTGATATTGCTTTTGAAGCCTGTTGTTGCTATTAACTGTGTTAGTTGTTGCAAATTACTACTTTCCTGGCCCATCTGACTTTCCGGTGTGCTGCCATTTTACTTTTTTTATATTTATTTCTCAGTCTTTTGGTTATTTCTGGTAATTGTTAGATTGAGCAAATAGCTGGCTTCAGGTTGTTCTTAGCTTGCTCTTAACATTTGGCAGAATTTGAGGCTCGTGTCCTTATAAAATTGTTCTAAAAAAGAGTGTAATAGTCCGTCAAAGTCCATGCAAATATTTGGTGAACTCGTTATATTTATATACAGTAATAGATATTTTGTTACTTCTATTTCAGTGAAGAATCCAGATCAGCCCCGAAAGGACCGCCCAACAACTCTTGTTATCCAACCGACTCCCATGGACAAGGCCTTCCCGGTATCTACACCAGAAAAGAAAATACCGGGCATGGACAGAGAACGATCCAACTCGGACGTAACAAGCATCCGGATGACTAATAGAGAAACTGATCCGATATTCGAGAGCAGGGGCAGCCCCTATGATAAGTTCCAAGCGAAGGCATTAGTGCGGCATCCAAGCTTAACACGGCAACAGTCTAAGACTCTATCATCACCCACAAGGGATGCAGGCCTGATGCACAGTGCAATGTCCACACCAGCTCTGCAGAAGATATTTAATGAAGACAACGAACTGGGAGAAGACCTCAGAAAGAGAGCGGAATTGAAAGATAGCAGCGAGGGACGCAGGCGTCACTTGAGAAAGCTAAAACCGGATCCGGAATTGCAGAAGGCAATTGAAGATGATTTAAAGCGGGACGACGATTTCGTACCCGGACGGCCATTAACACCGGAGAATACTAAAAAGAGACTTGTACCGGCTGATTTAAAGCTGGACCTCCGGTCGCTGTTGAATGATGATGACATTGATGAGTCTAAGTCTGATTGTAGTGGACTGAAAAAAGTGGATGTTGGAATAAATGATGGATTGAAGGAGAGTCCAAAGGTTGTGGAGAAAACTAAGAAGAAGAAATTTGTTTTGAAAAGGAAAAAAGAGAAGAAAAAAGATACAGAAGTGATTCCTGAGGAAAGAGAAACAATGTCTTCTCCTGAACTTGTGCGAGCTGTTTCTCCATCGATTGCAGATCAAGGTATTCTGTTTCGCTTCTTCGTTCTAGGCTGTAGGCGACTTTTTCTATCCGAGAAACTTAGGAACCGATAAAGAATTTTCAGCAAAGCAAAAGCAATAGGTATAACATAGATATCCCTACAATAGCAATAATATAGTACAATAACATAGATATCCCATGAAGCTACGTTATTATGGAATAGAAGAGGGCTTAGTAAAGATTTATACGGTTTTGCCAAAAAAGCAAAATTAACAGGGGCTTACACAATGCTTTGTTGCTGCCAAGGGGGATATTTTCCAAATTGTATTCTTGCATAAAAATTTATTATTACCTATATTTTCACCTTTGAATTGAAAACTATGCAAATTTCAATTTTTCACCAAAATCCGATTGAAAATTTTCTCCTAGCCCAAAATAATTTTTGGGAACCTTGCTCCTAATTTCCTATATTTTTTGCAGCTAAGTTAAAAAATCTAATTTTGTTGTAAATGAAATTATTATTTATATCATAATCAACGTATAAAGTAAGATTTCAGGTAGGTTTATCTTGCATTGTTTTAAAGAGGACGTCTTCTAAATCAAATCAGTACTCGTGTGCTGAATCTACTACCCTTCATTTGTGGATTAACTCATTCTGAAGATGGTTTTTGATTGTACGACCGAATATATAGTTCAAAGAAAAATGATAACGTGGCCTATCAAATATTCAAACACAACAAGCCTCAACTCAGACAAGTCTTAACCTTGGGCCTATTATCTTGCCACTCTCCCTGTTACAACAAATTTATATCATCATTATCATCATTATCAATTTATTTAGATTAGGCTTATTTACAATAAAAAAGCTGGTTAAGCTAATTAGTAGGCCTCAATTAGCTTAATCAGTTTTTTATTATAAATAAGCCTTTAAATAAATTTATGATGATGATGATGAAATACAACAACAATCACTGCATTCATGATAATCATAAATCCCAGTAGTGATTATTTGAAATGAAATAATCAATTTTGCTTACAGAGGTGGACACTTCCCTGGTTGAACCAACGATTAGAGTTGCTGATTCAAAAACCGATGATTCTACCGGTTCAACTACCAATGTATCTTCTCGGATTACTAACGATTCAACTACCGATGTTGATGATGTCACTACTAGTGTAACTACTAAAGTCTCTACCGATGCTGATACCAGTCTTATTACCGAAAATACCATTGATGTCACTTCTGAAAATATTATTAACAATACGATTTCAAGCGAACCATCAAGTGCTGCTGCAACTGACATTGATGCTGTAGCACCCACTGAAAACACTCCTTCTGACGTTAAAATGGACTCCAAAAAGGAGGAATTGAAAACGAAAAAGAAGTCGAAAACAAAGAAAGAGAAAAGCGAGAGAAAAGAAAAGGAGAAGAAGAAGAAGAAAACTAGAAAGGAGAAAAAGAAAATGGCGGAGGAAGAAGAGCCGGGATGGGTTATAATTGACGTAAAAGGTGAGTTTTGTAAAAATCATAAGTCTCCAACAATGATTGTTAAGGGACCTTATATTATTCATGTCTCAGGTTGGTAACGAAAAGAAATGAAATTTTGATGGTGTTTTTGCATTCAACCAACCTTAGCACAAATCAGAGAGGTAACTATCCAACTAAGACAAAAATCCAAAGTCTCACCCAACCATAACATGTGTGTCACGGATTTCTAGTACTTTGGGCAGAATTTTGGCCAAATTTCATTATGATAACTATTTCATAACCCACACCAAAGAGGGGGGCCATTAACTATATCTACAATCACAGCTCCAGCTCCCCATTCTCTATAACCTAGCTACCCTGTCATGCCCCCATAACGGCCAAAAAGCAGTCCATTCTACCCTAAAACGTCTGCAAATCCAGTAATCCCAAATTTTCCCTACCCCTAATTCACCCCATACTATCCCATATTACCTCAACGAACCCCATCCTATCTCAATCTAGATAAGCTCAACTTTTTCTTCGACGTTTAAGTTTTGCATTTTACAGATGAAATCTGATTGCATTAAACTGAATGAATTTTTTCTTACAATAGAAGTAACACGCAAAGAACACTACATATACTTACTTCTATTTTTACTTCTATTGTATCTTGCTCTACCTTCTAAGGTATAGAGCACTCTTCTTGTCAACGAGAACGAAGACACTTCAATGCAATTAATGAATATTTTTCTTGAAGACGAAGGAGTTGAGAATTCACGAGTCAAAACGGATGAAAGTGGCTCAAGTGACCAAGAAGATACTGCTCCCAAGTCACAAGAAGGATTTTTCTCTCGAGTCCTGGGTACTAAACCAAAGGTATTGTTGATATTATTATTCTTAATCTAAGATTGTAATTGGATCCCTATATAATTGAGAGATTAGAAGTTGATGTAGAAAAGCCTGAAGAAATTCTGCCATTATGAATATGAGCCTCAGAGAGCAGCATCTGTTCTTTGCTCTGCTGACAGGTTTGATGTCGCTTTCTTTACCCATTAGGTCTCAAAATGATAGACTCCGGATTAGTATTGCTTCCAAAATCTTGAATATGATTCACCAAGGTAATTTTTGGAGGTTATTTTTGGAGGTTACTCTTGGGGATTATTTTTGTAAAATATAAACCTCTCGAATGTGATTTTAACAATGGGAGGAATGCAATACTCTGCCCTGTTAGTTTCTTGATTTCAATTGCATTCATCTTCCTTTCTTTGCAGCGTGTTCTGAAAACTGCGGAGGAGATCGAGGAGGAGGAGCGAAAGCAGAAGAGAAAAGAGTTGAAGAAAATCCAACAAGCAGCCAATGAACGGCGACTTAAGCGGCTATGGGAGGCTCAGTCAATTCAAAGGAAGCTGCATGAAGTCGAGGTTAAACAAGTGGAGCTGGATGAGAATGCTAAACTGTTGGAAAGAAAACTCAGAAGACCGTATTGTAAGTAAAAGCTAACCAAATATTTCTGATTAAATGTAGATTCTACTTAAATGCAAGGTCAATGGGTTGAACTCGAACTAAAACGATGTGTATTCGAAAATGATTTATAAAATATTACTAGAATATGATAGATCTTATAAAATATTTGATATTTTTTATTTCAGTGAAGCCAGAAGAAGAAGGACCTCTCATGCTTGAATGGTTTCAGATCGTCAACGATAAAAACGTTCTTCTCAGATTCGAGTCAGAGTTGGTTATACAAGGCAGTAACATTCAACTTGAAGATCAGCAAGCTAGACTCGAGGCTGACATCAGGACTCTTTTAACCAGTGATGGTATGAAAATTTACATTATATTTGATCTACGTTTACATCTAACTCGAGTAGAGAGTGCCTATCCTGGCTATAGTGCTCGATATACCTGGGTATAGAGCAATTATAAAGCAGAATGAACAAATTAATAAACAGGTATATCGAGCACTATAGCTAAGGACATGTCCTTCTGTTTCTCTGAGCTCCTAAGTTTCTCACTCTCTTACCCAATGACTGTATTTGACATGAAAGTCACTACTTATCATAAAAAGCCTTTGATATTTCTGGCTATATTGAAGTCTTGTACCATCCAAAGACTGTTCTTTGATATTTACTAGGACAACGGTTTAAATACATTCGGTCTTATTAAGGCTGTTTCGGACATAATATTTGACATGATAGTCACCACTTATCGTGACAAGCCTTTTATATTTAGTAAGGTTATGTAAATACATTCGGTCTTATTAAGGCTGTTTCTGACACAATATTTGACATGGTAGTCACCACTTATCATGAAAATCCTTTGATATTTAGTTGTGCAACGTAGATACATTTTGACTTATCAAGGCTGTTTCTAACATTAGGCATGATAGACAAAACTTTTTGACACAATCATCATTTCTTTGTAGATCCAAAGAGCGAAGACCAAGAGTGGATTCAAGTGTTAACGAAAGAATTGGTTGACACGGTTGAACAGAGAAATAACCTCGTCGTTATGTTAGAAGAGGACAGAATAAGGTAGGCAAAATCAATTACTCTTAAAAGTTCCCATCGATAATAAAGAATGGCCACCATCTTTGTTTTTTGAAAAGCAAAAATAATGAAAGTTTCAGAGCCTCAAGATATCTACATGAATACATGTCAAAGACATTATCTCTATAGCAATTACGTTGTCTATGACTGCGATATACGGAGGTACAGAGTGATATAGATGAGAAAGAAGGAGACTGGCTCTCTATTACTCAAAGTTTCATGCTTACGCAAGTATGAGACTAAAATAGAAATGAACAATTCTACAAGTGCAATGTTTTTCGATTTACCTTCCTAGTTCTCAATGAATATCTATTTCATTTCAGAGAGCTAGAGGAAGACAAAAATCTTCAGGAATTAATGGCAGATAAAGGTAAGAACAAGAATCAACCAAGGTTTAGGGGTAGGGTTTTGGTTGGGGCTAGATTTGTGGTTGGGGTTTGGGTTGGGGCTAGATTTACGGTTACGATTAGACCTAAGCTATTAGGGTTAGGAATAGGTTTAGGGTAAGGGCTAGGTTTTGGTTTGGTGCTAGGGTTGGGCTTTCTCCACTACGTAGTCCCGCCACTGTTCTTGCACTTGATAGCATAGATATGCCAGGTATTCTTAATTCGTCAAAGCTCAATTTGGGCTAAGTAGCTGTGGCCGCCATATGCTTGTTGCATGAAAGTTGGTGGGGAAAAATTGGTAGAAAAAAGAGGCAAAGAAACAAAAGTTTAATACAGCACATTTAGGCCTTCATGTCCTCTTCATAATGTGACTTTTTATTCTATGATTTTGATATCAAATATTCTTAAGATTATAAGTCACACTCTGATGAAGACATTTGTCCGCAAGGCATAAGTGTGCTGTATTAAAGTTGTTTTTCTTTGCCTCTTTTTTCTACCAATTTTTAGTAATTCTATCTACATATCGAGTTAGTAGAAAGGTTTACTGTACACAAGATGCTTTATGCAGCTAAATTTCTAAAATAATTATTTTCTTTCCTCCTTTGCAGCAAAAGACCTTGGCTTGGATCGACTAATTTAAAGAGTATAGATTCATATTTTCTATTTTCATGATGTTCTCGATTCGTCGACCTTAATTCTGGTGAACAGCCAAATTTGTGAAGAAATGAAGAAATACAGCCAATGAATTAAAAACTTACAAAACACAGGGTACATGTCTTATTAGCAGATTGACTGCATAGGTCGTTCTTGATAAGACTAAGAGCCTTGAAATTCAGTTTTGTTTGAGAATAGTTTATACGTAGTTTGTTAAACAATGCAAATCATAGAGCTGAGCAGGTGCGATGGGTAATTGTTCGGTATTTGAGGCTGGATTTATCAGAATGCTATCTGAGCGGAGTAACTTTCATATCAGATGGGGTTTGCAGCTACACTACTCCGCATCAATCTGATACATAACGCTACGATTAGTGAAGTGAAAATCGCTCCGCTTTGGGAGTGGAATGAAAATCACGGTGGAGTCAATCCGAAACGGAGTGTTGTCGTGTAATCGCATGAATCCGATACACTTTGTTCGGAAACTTCGTGAAAAATGTAAATGGATACTGCGCAGGAGCAAGCAGAGCATCGTAGTGTAACTGCGCTCTCGAGTTTCACTCTAGTGTGAAAATCACTCCGCTTCTTCTCTGCTTCGATAGCAATCTGGTATAATGTAACTCTAGCCTAAGTCAAGTTTATTGGCCTAACTTTTGAAATATTTGAAATGACGAAAGGGGTCTGCAGGGCTGCAAAAACTACTGACAGCATAAGAAATTCGCAATTGGTAGCAACCAGGGTGTTGTCTTGGCTAGTCCCTGTTAATTTTGCTTTTTGTAATTAAATGCACACCACTTCGAACTAATAGTGCTTTTACCTTGCAGAAATCTTTCATCAGTTCCCAGAAAGAAAGGTTTTTTGCATGTGTAGGATTCTGTTGGACAAAGATCATTTGTATGAAGCTAGAGACGTCGCCAGGGGGCCATTGAGTACTGTTAGCATTCTTTTGTGGATGGGTGGATAAAAGTCTTGATCGAGCGTCTTTCTTTCTAGAACTAAGCCATTGGTAGCCATATTGGAAAATTCAATTCAATGCATTGAAATTCCACCAGGCATATTTTTTATTACATGATTGATAGAATATTATGAATTATCAGCATAAAACTGGATACTTGTGCAGCTATTGTCAACAAAGAATCAAGTCAATATAACTTCTTTGGCAGCCATCTTGGGAGGCCAAGTGCAAGCCCAAGCAATGGCTTCAAATATTTGGCTTAAGAAATGAAAGAATGCTCGATTCAGTCTTTATTTCGAGATCAGTGATAATAGCCCATCAAAACAGCATAGCATACAGAGCTTACCTAGAGACTCTCTTCAAAAGCAGTTGATAGATAATACTAACGTTTGGATTAGACTTGTTATGGCAAGTCTAATGAAAACTTTCTCATTGGCTATCAACTTCTCTTGAAAATGCTGCTCACACCCCGTGGCCTAGTTTTAAATTTAGATCTCTCTACACCAAGCCGCTCAATATGCCCAGAGGATAATCAACAACTTTAATGACGGGAGTAATTATGTACATATATGGGGTACGGAACTTGGAATATAAAAACATATTTGGGGCCGAAGTGTACCAAACGAGAGAAAACATATTTGTGGTGTAAAGTTAAAGTCATTCTATATTTGGGGCTCTGAGAAAATTGCCTGGCACAAATCAACCCCTTGATAAGAGTCAACGAGTTACCCCCTCTCCCCCATCAGCTCAGTGATACGATTTTCAGATTCTTATGCTTTGTAAGGAGATTAGATATTATATTGAGTGAAAATATTTTAGATATTTATTAATTTATAAAAGATTTACTAATTAGCAATTTTAATTAGTAATTAAGATTTGATATTAGTAATAGCATATTATTGCCGTTTGACTGATAGTTAGGCTGTTTTTGATATTTCTATTTCCGTTGATTTTCGTTGTTTTTCATTGGCTATAGCCTTCCTGCCTGATTTTGACTAATTTCCAATGTATCTAACTTCATCGATTTTTGCAGTTCTATTTGGTTGAATACCCTGTACTATACAGTATAGTGTAAGCATCGTGGGAACGTATGTGCGATACTGTGGAGGATTTTTTGAGTACTGGGGAGGATATCATCAGTGGTGTTGGGGACACGACAAGTAGGTATTCAGTACTGTGGTTGGATACTATCAGTACTGGGTATTACACGTAATTTTTTTAAAAGTGCAGCAGCTGTGGATATTAGTACCCCGGCACACTTTTGAATGCAAGATACCATCGGCATTTGTTGTAGAAGAACTTGTGAGAGAGTATTCAGTAAGAAACAAATTTGAAGTTAAAAAAGCTAAGCAATTTGAAGCACTCAAATTTTCTCTCCAGCTAAGCAATTTTTAGTTCTGAGCTCGAGCAGAAATTGCTTATAAAAGAATGCGTGTGTCTCCACAATGCTTGTGGCTTCCCTTCACAGTACTGTAAAACCTCCACAGTACTGATTGATGGTATCCCCTAGTACTACACGTCCTTCGCAGCACTAATGGTATCCCCTCCACAGAACTGGACACTCTCCAATTTACTGATTATATTGAGCCACAGTGTGTTGATAGCCCCCCAGATGGTGACCTCCCAGAATCTGGGGCCCAGATGTGCAGATGACGTGTTACAAAGATTGCAATAAAGTAAATTTACCTCCATAGAAACGGAAAGAAACCCATGTGTCGCATCTATTGTTCTCTAAACAATGCCTAAAACAATAATTTGGAGGTGTGTGAAATGGAGTGATCTGATTGGTCAATTAGGCATTGTGACGTATTATAAACCGGACTCAACATGCTTCGTTGTCAGCAGATCATATGCCCGGTGCATTACCGCTCGCAAAGACCGAAGAAAAAACTTTGGCGAAGAACGACATTTGCTGCTAAAAACCTCTGCATAAGTGAATAATTTCTAACTTATTTACACAGAAATAGTATTTAGGTAAAGCAAATATTGCTTCAAAATGCTCAAAGCAAGCAAGACGTTGTCTAATCTCTCCAAAGTAAGACCAACAGCCATTCAAAATGGCGCTCGAGTTGTTGGAAGTAGGCTCATGTCTTCAGGTGAAGGAGAGCCGAGTTTTCTCGAAATGGTGGACATGTTTGTTCAAAATGCAAGTAAAATTGCTCTGAGCAGACTTAGCACCAAAGCGCCAGCACCTGGAAGAAGGGCAGATGAGCCTGAGGAGAAGAAGGCAAAGGTAAAAGGTGTGTAGGTATACCAGTTCATAATAGGCCCACATATCTGATATCCCGATGCAGTACCCTGGACGGAAGAGCTCCGGTTTCAAGCTACTTTTTTTTGCCTTTTTTGTTTTTTTCAATTGACCATTAATTGTTTTATTTCGTCTGTGATTTTATGCCAATTCCAGTGCAGTTGCTGTTTTTAATGCAAAGTTTTTTGAATTTTTTTCTTTGAAATAATTTCTTTCAGATTTGGGTAAAATGAATCAGTACAACAACGATTTTTGCGGTTTTTTTGAACTGGGCTGAAGTGAGGGACGAAAGATAACTTATTTTGATTTGTGGGAAGTTTTAATGAAAGGCAGCTGTAGGGGTCTAAAGGGATTAAATTATTAGGCCTCTGATTTCCCAAAAGTTATATATAGGCTTAAGGCAGTATATCTCTTCAATAATACTTAAACTTTCTAAGAGGGAGAAGGTGGGAAGAACTGCTTAAATCTCTGACAATTGCAGCTATTTTGGGGATCTATTATTTTGGGTCTAGAGCTGCAAGTCTAACTTATTTTGATTTGTAGGAAGTTGTGCTGATCGGCAGCTGTAGGGGGTCTAAAGGGGTTAAATTATGGACCTGCAATTTCCCTTAAATTTTGAGTAGGTGTGACTTCGTGTATGAAGGAAGCATATCTCTACACTCAGGCTTCAACATTTTATAAGAAAGTGGAAGAAATTGAGAAGAATTCCCCGAAATTCCAGAAGTTTATTATTCTGGGTCAAAAGCTGCCGTCTAAAGCTTCAGGTTTGGAAGATACAACCATTTAGACAACAGTAAGTGAAAATTGGCAGTCCTGAAAATTGATTTTGAAAAATTAAAGGTTTGTTGTTTGGCACTTGATGCTAAGATTTTACATATTTTGAAAAAAAATATAAAGAAATTTCATCCCCTTTAACTTTTTAGCCTATACAAATATTTTCATTATAACATCTTTTCTCTTGAAGGTATTCTGGATATTATTCAGCCGTGCAATGCAACAGTGGCCTTCAACTTTCCTTTAAACAGAGACAGTGGCGAGATGGAGATGGTCAATGCTTACAGGTCGCAACACAGTCATCATCGACTGCCATGCAAGGGAGGTGAGTTAGCGGCTTACATTTATAGTTTTGCCCTTTTTGTTTATGACAATAAAATTGAAATTGAAAAGTTGAAATCTATATTTTGTTAACACTATAGTCTTGTATTACTTTTTTATAAACATGATGGTGCAATAATGTACTGGACATTGAATAAAAAACCCCTAGCAACAACAGTGAATGAACAACAGCTAGCAGCATTATTATTTATCCCACTTATCAAGAGGTATTTATTCAAGAGGCATTTATCAACAGTTTTTGATATAATTTCAATTTTACATACATAGGAGCATATTAAGTTTATCTGAATCCATTCTGTCTCTTTACAGGTATCAGGTACAGCTCTGATGTTGATGAAGACGAAGTAAAGGCCTTGGCCATGCTGATGACATTCAAGTGTGCAGTGGTAGATGTGCCCTTTGGTGGAGCCAAAGGAGGTGTGAAAATCAACCCAAAGAAATACTCTGTAAGCTGTTTTTCTATTCTTGCCATCGATAGTGTTTGTATTGATCAGTTAATTGATGCCCTTTCATTTGACCAGAAGAGTCCCTCTTAGCTCTCACCAAAACACTGGTATAGTAGCCAATAGAGCTTTTAAACCGAATGAAGAGAGAACAAAAAGCAATTGCCGTCAATGAAATTCTCTTCATGAGAAGGCTAAGTTAAACTTAAAGCTTGCAATTATTGAATCAGTATTTCATAAGGACCAGCAAGCATATTTTGGATTGGGGAAGGGCTTATATAAAAAAATTGACTGCGCCCATTGCATTGTCTTTTGGGTATTAATGGGTTGGCAAAATGCTCCCCATTTTCCCTTGCTCAAAGGTCCCATGTATATATTTTAAGCTACATAAGCTTTTGGACTTCTTATCTGCATCCTTTCCCTCTTTATCAAATTATGAATAAGAGTTCTTGAGTTCATGCTGTAGAAATATGGAAGGTTTTGCGTAGTGACCAACCCCACTGCATCCTGCTATAGCATTTTCACTAAGACTTCCAGTGCAGCACGGTTTAGATTTAGGAGATCTCCAGCAATTCTTCTGAAAATCAAAACAACTGCCAGCCTTTTCTCCAGAACTTTATATTATGGAGATAACTTATCTATTCCAGGATAGGGTTTTCAAAATAATTTTTCAATTTACTTGGTCTGACGCATTTCTTCAAGTTGAGAGAAAGCTATTTTCTGCAAGTATATGAACTTGCATAAGCTAAAACGTGTCCTTAATCCTTAGGTATGCAAGTTCTTAATGCTTATGCAAGTTCTGGATTTCTTTTCATTATATTATTCTATGTATTGATTTTGTTCAACCCTTGATTTAGGAAAGGGAGCTTGAAAGAATCACTAGAAGATTTACTGTCGAACTAGCCAAGAAAAATTTCATTGGTAAGTCTAATTTGTTGGATATTCAATGTTATTTGGCACAATGAACAGCATCAGCAGGTTAAAAATGCATGTCCAATCTAGGCATGTTTTGTTAGCTCTAGGAAATATAGAAAACAAGTGATGAGTAAGTATAAAGTCAGTAAATGTCAAACATGCTATCCTGTGAAAGCTCAAAGGCCTTAACTCAAGCATTGGCACAGAACCCCTATTTAACATCTCCTCGAAAGGACAGTGTTGTGGAGTCATTTGTGTAGTGAACACCTTTAAGTTCAGCCATCTAGAAGTTGACCTCGCACAACCAAGCTTGACTTCAGCAGCACATAGTAGACCACTTAAGGTGCTCACCCTTTTGTTAATGGTTACAGCCTTTTATGAATGTTGTTCTTTCATAGGACCTGGTGTTGATGTGCCTGCCCCTGACATGGGCACAGGAGAGAAGGAAATGAGCTGGATGGCTGACACCTACTCAATGACCCTGGGATTTGGAAACCTGAACTCGTATGCATGTGTCACCGGAAAGCCAATTACTCAAGGGGGTATTCATGGGAGAATCTCCGCAACCGGAAGGGTAATTATATCTTCAATTGAACACATCTGTGCAAAAACCTAGTGTAAATTTTGATTAAAAATCTTTTTCAACTCTGGTATATGTAGATGGTGGTCTTGTTTTTGTATCTTCGATTGAATTAATTTATAAGAATGAAAAATGACTGAAGCAGGATTTAAACCCAGGAAGGTGAGCACAAAATCCCACCGGTCGAAATCACACCCACTTTCCAAAGCGTTTCTACGCATGCGTTTTTTTGCAAAAGTTTTGTTTAAAGTCAAACTGGGCTAAGTAAAAACTAGGAAAAAAAGATTAGGTTGAACCACAAAGTAGTTTTCGGTTTGTCAGAACACGTACACTCGTTAGGAGGGTGATAGTATAGGTTTGTCAGGAGAAATATCTATTTAATTTCAAAGTCAATAATATTTTCTAAGTATTCAATATTGGAAAGTAGGTGGTGTGATCCTTACTGCTGGAACCACATGCTCACTACCAAGGAACAATGATTGCTCTACCAATGGAGCTATGATGACAGTTGATTTTATTGAAATAATATCAAACATTTGTGAATCTTAATCACTTTATTTGTCTTGCAGGGTGTATATCATGGTATCGACAATTTCATCAGAAATGGTGAGTGTGTTGATGGTTTTGCAAGGAATCTAAAAGCAAATGGCCTAATTACTGATGTATTTTTAATTTAATACCTTTTATTATTTATACTAAAAGTCGGCTCACATTGTCATTGTCATTCAAAATGTCAAGTAATAAATGTTTGTTGTACAATATTTCAGAAGCAGCAGGATTTGGAATGTCAATGGAGTTAATTTTTGTGAAAGAAAATTACCTGAGTAGGACTTTAACCCACCATCTCCAGATAAGTGGGCCACCAAGGCCTTTCAGCAACCAGAGTTATTTGAATCGCAAAAATCATGCTTTAACTTACAGAATACAGAGACAAACCTATTAGGATTCTTTAGCAACAGCTGATGACCTACCAAAGGACACAGCCTAAACACCTAGTAATTAAATCAATAAAATAAATTGTGTTTTAAATGTTGAAATTTAATTAATCTTACAGAGGAATACATGAAAAAGATTGGCCTTGAACCAGGACTGAAAGGAAAGACATTCATCGTGCAAGGGTTTGGTAATGTCGGCATGCACACCATGAGATACCTGCATAGATATGGTGCCAAGTGTGTTGGTATCGTTGAATATGATGGATCTATCTATAACCCTGATGGCATCGACCCCAAGGAATTGGAAGACCACAAACTGGTAAGAAACTCGTTAGTTCTGAATATCCCCTGAGCTGAATGGTTGACAAAACAATCAACTACTCTGCAGTCCATTTCAGTATGGAAATTTGATAGCTTTATCTTTTAGCAGATCTTGATTAACTTCAATTCCAATCCCATATATGATGACCACATACATTTTTTATCTTCGTTTTTACATTGGAACTAATTTATCTTCTTTTGCAGGCAAATGGAACAATCCTTGACTTTCCTGGTGCAAAGGTAAGCATTGTTCGTTATCTATTTTTTCCATTTTATTTCCATTTGGTTGCATACAAAATATTTTACTGGTTTACTGGTATAGTAAATAAGTTTTCGTTAAACGTGCTAGCCTGCAAAAGGTAGGCAAGGAACTCCTAGTTTAACGTCCCTCCCAAAGGACATTGGTAGATTGAGTTGTTTAGTCAACACCTTGAAGGTCATCCATGGAGATGTTGACCTCACACGACCAAGCTTGACTTAAGCTGTACATAGCACACAGTTTACGCTGCTCTGCTACTCACTCCAATTCCACTTCTTTCTGATGTTGATATGTTTTTATTTCTAGTTAACTGATGAAGATCTCCTGACTGCCGAGTGTGACATTTTGGTTCCTGCTGCAAGTGAAAAGCAAATCACAGCTGCCAACGCTCCTCACATCAAGGCCAAGGTAAACATCAGTTGACTTACATTAATGAAATTAAAAACCCTTAGTCTGAATTTATAACTAAAAAGGCTGATCCAACACAAAAGTGATGAGGCACCAATTGACTTGCTCTCGTAGCAGGATTAGTAGTTTGCTTTTGATGTGAGAAGTGAAACACCTTGTGTGTATATGATCGCCTCGTGTTCGTATAAAAAAGGGGTTTATCCATATCATTTGTATCAGATCAAACCTGCTATCGATTGGACAGGATACAGTAAAAACCTAAGAATCTACATTTTCAGGAGCTAGTCAAAACACGTCCTTAAATAAATTGAAGTTAACAGCAGTAATATTGATAGTTAATGGTTGTTTGTAGGTCTTTGGGCTCTCCTTACATACCATTATTATTGTTGGTAAAAATTAGCAACCTTTCAACCTAAAATTTTTAAATTCTCTTTTCATAAATTTGTAAATTTATAAAGAGATTCTTGATTTTTAGGTTCTTAGATGTGGGTTTTTACTGTATAAGATCAGCAATTGAGCAAATTTTAATTGAATCTCTTGTGTTTAGATAATCGCAGAAGGAGCTAATGGTCCAACAACACCAGCAGCAGACAAGATTCTTCAAGAACGCAACAGACTCGTGATTCCGGTAAGTTTTGAAGTATTTAGTGAGATAAGTGTCTTGCCAAATTTCTGATTCTACTCCTGTTGCTGATTGGTTGTTTCTCACTATACCAATCATTCACCCCTTTTCTGTGGCAAATTTCAATCAAAGTACAATTATTCGTTAGCATTAGGTTTCATTGTTATCCTCTCTTGACATACTTTTCTGAGGAGTGTCATGTCATGGAATTATCCAGAAGCATAAGCCATTATTATGTTTCACTATCTTTCTGATTTTCCTTGCAATCCCCAGTTTCTGAAACTATCAAAGACTGTTCTGACGTACTACTCTGATGAGTGTCGGACGAAAAGCTTAAGTAGTTATTTTGTTTAGCTTTGTTTCTGATTTTCCTTGCCATCGTCATGTTCTTAATCGTTCAAGGGCTGTTTTATTTACTTTCATAGGACCTTTACATTAATGCTGGTGGTGTGACCGTGTCTTACTTCGAATGGCTGAAGAACTTGAACCACGTCAGCTATGGTCGACTCACATGGAAATATGAGAAAGACAGCAACTATCATTTGCTAGGTATGCTCAATAGTTTCTTCTTTGTGGTTAATTTGTGGCTACCTAATTTCTTATGAATTGACTTAAAATTGGCAAAAGATACTAAATATGAGGAAATACATTGAGTCTTAGCAAGGCTTTATCAAGACAATATTTGACATGGCCCTACTAAATATGGAAGGCTTGCCATGATAAGTGCTGACTATCATGTGAAATATTGATACTAATATATTCAGAAAAATTGAAATTGCATGAAGTCCCTATTATTAGCAATCAAAATCTTTTTCTGAGAAGCAATATGAATCTTATATATATATTCTATCTGTTCAGTTGTAATGCCATCTAGTAGGCTGAAGTTTCTTACAAATCAGTTTCTAAGTGATGGGCTGTTACTGTAATTCAAAATGGCCGCAGGCATGGGTAGCATTTTCAACAGAAACTTGTCATTAAATTTGTTTTCATTTTTAGAGAGTGTACAGAAGAGTTTAGAAGGACACTTCAATGCTGAAATACCAATTCGACCTTCAGACTCGTTCATGTCTAGAATTGCTGTAAGTGCTGTATCAATTTCATCTCTTGCAAGACCAATTTCATCATCACCATTGGGTTGGACAGTCTATTCAGTGGTGTGGAGGAATACCATCAATACTGCGTGGTTACCAGCAGTACACTTGAAGGTGTTCAGCACTGTAAGGGATTGCCAATACTGTGGTGGATACCATCAGTACATTGGAGGGTGAGGGTGTTCAGTACCGTGGAGGATGTTCTGTACTGTGAAGGATGTTTAGTACTGTGGATCATGTTTAGTACTGTGCGTATATAATCAGAACATTGGAGGGTTCTGTACTGTATTGATTTCATCTTCTGGAAGACCAATCAAATTTTTATGATATTACTATATCTAATAATTTCTCTTACCCCTAAATTTGAACTCAATTTGTTTTGAAAAATTCTGATTCCTGAATTTAATCACATCTTCAATATTGTGTTGTAAGTTAGATTTTAGGTAAGGTTACCAGTATAGAAGGTATTCTGAACCGAATGTGTTTTTTGTCTGCAGGGTGTATCTGAGAAGGATATCGTCCACTCAGGTTTAGAATATACCATGGAAAGATCTGCAAAGGTGAGAACTAATTTACAAAGTTGATATTTTTGTTCTTCACCTTCTTGCTAGCTCTCTCTGATCTCCCTAGTATTGTGATAATGCCAGAAAGAGATGGTGATATGCAAATATTCCTAATATCTTTTTAAGGTATTTGTCAATGTGTAAAGCACGAGGGGCCCACTGGATAAGTAGACTAATCGAAGCAGGGCATCGAAAGTTGATAGACAAATACGCTTACTATCTTTGCAAGGAATTTGTTTATGCACAAAGTGCAAAGAACCCACTGAATAGGCAGACTCATCGAAGCAGTGCATTGATAGTTAATTGGCAAATACGTTTACTTCTTTGTGAGACATCGGTTTATGCAAAAAGCTCAAAGGACCTACTGAATAGGTGAGCTAATTGAGCAGTGCAACCCTGGTCCTTCCTCTTGATTTGACCAAACTTCGTTACTCCTTTTGCCTCAAGTTTACAGAGAGCTGCCAAATTTTGTGTGACAGGTTTGAAGGCAGTTTCAGAACCCATGGCCCACTGTCCACATCTAGGGCTGAGTGATCTAACCAGTCGACGGTACCCTTTAGTGCTTTTTAAGATCTTGGTCTCATCATCCCGATCAACTTGATTCATTCCATGTTTGATTTAATGATTTTCCTCATTCCAGCAAATCGCCAGATGCGCTGAAGAATACAACCTCAATTTGGATTTGAGAACCGCGGCTTATGTCGTTGCCTTGGAGAAGGTCTACAACGTCTATTCCGAGGCTGGCCTCACTTTCTCCTAATTTTCGGATGAACTAACTCTGACTATTACCAAATTATTTTACCCGACGATTTACACGATTTGAAATGAATTGAATTATCCATGCAAGTATAAAATCTACACTTTAATTACCACTTGCCATTTTAGATTCCTCTTATTGTAATTCTCTATTACTTTCTCGATCCCCGATCCTCTGTACCAATCGAAAACTTGGCTTTATGAAATCCTTCCAAAATTGTAAAAAAAACACTGACCTTTCGTTTGAAAAATATATTTTTAAGGCTTCAATCTGATGATTTTAACGTAAATTTCCTTTTCACTGCATATTCCGCTGAATTTTCCTCCATCTCTTGGCTAGTCTGTGTTTCTTTGTTTTGCCTTTATTATTTAACCAACCGTATGTGCCAACATTTCATCATCTTGACATGCAATATGAAGTCTTTTATTGAAGGGAATTAATCAGCAAAAGAAGGCAGGGTATGGCCTGATTGTCAAAATTTTCTGACAACTAGATACCAAAATAATTTTTTGATTCTTTGTCTTGATATTATAATTCGAATATATGTTTGTCCAATATCTGAAATGGCCTATCTGTCTAACACTTGTCGATCACATGAAATGATCAAGTTTTATCTTGCCACGCCTTAGAATAAATTTCAGATTTAATATTGTATTCTGCTGAGAGTCGCTCAATGATTACGAAATCTGCGATTCTAGAAATTGCATGATATACGGAGCCAAAATCATCTTGCCAAACCTCAAGCTAAATTCAAAAGCATTAAAGATGATGAATTATTTTGGCATGCACGGTTCATGTAAACATTATTGCTATACTTGCTGCAAATTTAGGGCTGATTCCACTAGATCTTCTTTAGGTAGCTAGATACTATGAAATTTAAGTTGATGTAATGCAGTGGAATCTCGATTTAACAAACTTCCCGGTAACGAACTAAATGTCTGGTCCCTTGGATTTTACTCATTAAATAGTTATCTCGGTACAACGAACTCTCTATATAACTAGCAGTTTCTTGTTCCCTTCAGAGATTGTTATAACGGTATTCCACTGTAATACCAAATTGGTTAGTTTTGTAAATTTTGAATTTGATTGATTGATGTGACTTATGATGCTGAATGAAGATATTGAAAGTTTTCCTGTCTGTTTTCACAAAGAACTCGTTAAAGTATTAAAATGGAGGCACAAACCTAGATTTCCTTAAATGTATTTGTGAGTGTTCCCAAAACCCTATCTTCAAGGTAGCCAAAAAACCCTACCGCTAAGGAGTACTTTTCCAGTGATGGGGTTATATGCGAATTATTAAAGACCATACATTATAAGGTTAAGGTTAAGGTTAGGGTCAACACTAAAGCTAACAATAACAATCGCAGTAACCCTTTAATACATGGCTTTGAATATCTAACTGAACACCCAGAACTGAAAGGTACTCCTGAGCGGTTGAATTTTTGCTTACCATATTTAAAACAAAGACTTCGCCTTTTGGTATGGACAAAACCACCTCACCTTCTATCCCTTGAGATGAGATGTTACTCTCCAATACAAACTTTTGTACTTTTTCATCCTCTGTTTATTTGTAAACTTTTTCAACCAGGTCGAGTGAGATCTTGCTTGTTGAGAAGTGGGATCTCAGCTAGGTGCGATGAAATTTTTTCTTATAAACGCTGGAAGATTGAAGATGTTTTTACATAAACACAAGTTGTTTTCATCTCAGCTTTTGGCCTGGTGGGATGATTTCGTCAATGTAGACAGTCCCTCAACCCTTAATATCTAAAATGCTATTGTCGTATTTTGTCGTATTCTACACTTACATTCAATATGTATTGGGACACCTAGCAACAAAATGGCTGCCAAAACTGTAAACAGCTGCAAGCCATAGTTTTAATTTTGTAATTTACTGAAGTTTGACACAGTTGAAAAGGAAAATGTTATCAAAAATATCAAAAAATAGATGTATGAATGTAATAATATCAAATTTGACCACATAATTTTCTTCTGTTACTCTTTTTGAGTAGAAAATTCAGCAAAAAGAAAGGCTTGCAAAATGCCTAGAGAATTATGGGGGAAGACATTTTTATTATGGTTGTATCAAGGCATGTTTCTTAGTTTTATATTCTTAGATTTATTTCAGAGTTTAGAGGGTAGATTGAATTTTGAAATTTCTATGCTTTGACCCTTGTTTGAGTCACTCATAAGCAGACCTGCCAACCTGGTCACAGATAATGTAGGGAGATAACAAGATTTTTTAGGAAAAAAATAGGGAGAAAGGCAAAAAATAGGGAGAATACCTTTTTGATGTTTTTTCACCTAAAATGATTATTACAAGTGCCTCTACATATATAAAATTTAGTTAGTTAGGCTACCTATTTCTTCAGGTGTCTGACTGTAGCAGTTTTTGCCGCTTTCATGATGTCTTCCTTAGGTACCCATTTATGGCATGGAATTCTGGATTCTGGGTAATGCGATTTCATTGCCAAAATACCGGAAAGTGATCCATCCAGCTTGAGGCAAGAGCGGCTGTCAGTCTTATTTTTCCTTACAATGCTGAACAGACGTTCTGCCTCAGCATTGCTATGTGGAAGGACCAGAACTATCTCTGCAATTTTTGGCAGCAGCTTAAACCTCTTTGATTTTGACCCAGGTATCTCCATTTGATTTAAGTGCCACCAAAGAATGTCAATTCTGTAATGGTACATTTCATGACCATTTCCATCATAACCTTCAATAACCTTTGCTTCTTCCCAAGCATTTTTATTGAAAGACTCATCAGCAAGTGTTTGGTAGTCCACAAATTCATCATATATTTCACTGTCATCAATCCCGTCCAAGGTGGAGAGGGACTTATATTTCTCAAGAAAAAAATGCACATTCTCCCATGATGAATTTAAGCGGTTGCAAACATCAATCCACACAGCATTTTTTATGACATCATATTCTTGCGACAAGGCAAACAGTGAAATTTGAACTTGTCATTTAAAACTGCTTTGACTGGGTACTCAGTTGTCCACTGTTCTTTGAAAGAAACTCTGTATTTGAATGACCCAGAATATTTTAGCTTGTTACCTTTCGAAGAATTGCTGCTATTTTGATCTTCATTTCTATCACTGCTGGTATCAGAATCACTTGAAGAGGAATCATCATCGTAGACATCGTGAGTTGTTCGTTTTCTTGACTCCATTTTGACTCAAAGTTTAAGAAGACAAGGAATCAAGGAAGAAAAGACCAACATGAAAGTGAGGCTGCAATCTTGAATTTTGAGGCTGTTAGCGTTAAATGTGGTCTCATGGTCATGGAACGAATGAGCGCAAATTTTTACGATTTACTTTGAAAAAACGGCATGGAAAATCGGGAGAAAACAAGGAGTAATTGAGAGGACGTTTTGAAAGCGGGAGAAATAGATAAGAAACCGGGAGACCGGGAGAATTCAGCCAAAAACGGGAGTCTCCCGGCGAAACCGGGAGAGTTGGCAGGTCTGCATAAGAAACCAGAGGAAAAAGTTTTTATAGCAGTTGCAGACTTCAATGAAAATCTTAGCAAAGTCTTCCTTAGTTTGAAGCAAAAAGAAACTTTTCCAAAATACCTCGAGTATTAGATGAGCTTTGGGAGAAAAATTACAGTATTTCTAAAGTCAAAAAACCTACCTTTTTGAATTTTATAATTCCAGCAATACATGCTCCATCATTGATTTGTGCAAGATCATTTTTATTTTTGTAATGTATTGAGACACTTCATTATGGCTTCATCCTTACCAGCACTTTATCAACAGCAAAGTTTATATTTCAAATGAAATTCCTTGAGTGAAATGTTCGTTCGTTTCACTTTCAAAATCAAAACATTAAACTCCTTAGGAGTCTATCCAGCCATAATTCACTGAAAATACTCGAAGATCTTCACTAGTTATTTATCAACATTTGTGCGAATGTTTGTTTTTATTTTCAACATGTTACTTTCTCACTCTGTTCTTTTTTCTTGGCTAAAACACTTTTTAAAACTGTTCAAATCTACGAAATTTGGATTTAAAACTATGGCGTGAGCAAGTGTTTTCAATTTGGCGCCAAAACCTCGCTTACGCATCACAGGAAGAGCTCGCAAATCGCAAATGAAAATTTGGGCCTAAGTGGATTGTCAAGGGAGAGACGCCATTTTGTTGCTAGGTGTCCCAATACATATTGAACGTAAGTGTAGGTGGGATGAAATATTTTCATGTAAACTCTGGAAGATGTCAGCTTTTGGCCCTAAGGGGGGGGGGGTGAAATGATTTCGTCAATATAATATAAACAGTCCCGCAACCCTTAATAACTAAAATACTATTGTCGGATATAAGAAAAATATTTGTTTTTGGAAGAGAAGGGAAATTCAACGCATCATCTGCCGTTGCCCAAGCCTTCTTTCCCTATCAAATTCAAAGCTTTAGAGTACTTCGCATACTTTCCTAGACGAGGATTCACATTCTGGATTAGAATTTCTAAGCAATCAGTCTGAGACCCTTTGCTAGTTTTACTGATTATAATGATAGATGTAGAGATGATAATAAAACACTACCATATATTGGAACTTTTGTTTGGCAATTTTCCATAGATAAAGTAAAATCTCTAAAAATTGTCTCTGATCGATTCATGATCTTCATTCATATCGTCAATGTCTCTATTACTTAGCTGAGAATCATTGCGTTAATCAAAATTATAATCCAAAAGGCCTCAAGAAGGCATTCTCAAACAGTAAACTTGGCCATCTTGGCCTAAATTTAATATATTGCCATCTCTGATGGAGTCTACCTCTTGATTCCCTATGGCCTAGAGGTGTGCACGTGCACACTGAGCTGTTCTCAGAAACCAAAATGGCTTCTAAAAGGAGCGAACACAAACAAGGGTGGAAAACCACAACGAGAGTAAGAGTGAAAAGCTGCGATATTTGTAACACCATATCATTCAAAAAATACCAGTGTCTCGCAAATTGAATAGAGGTGAGCAAGCACATACCTAATAAAATGATTATTTTTTTTGCCCTACAAGTATCTAAACTTTACAGAGTCTGGCCTAGGCCCTAATAGGCCTAAAAAGTCTACACCAAGGGCTAGGCCCCAGTCTGCAAGGTTGGGCAAGTACACACCAGAGATCATTCCCAAACTTTGGCTCTCCAACCCACGATAAGTTACCTTTGCTAGCCAAGGCTTGCTGACAGAAAGAGGCGTAAAGTTGTGATATCATTTTAGTTTTAAGTATGGATAACAAAATTCTTTCCAAAGAACCAAACTCTAGCCTGTACAATAATAATTTGAGGGTCAAGAATCAGCTGATTTTGTGTTTCTCAGTTGGCAGGATCTAAAGTGTTGCAACATTGATAAGTTAATACCTAAGTATCGGGGTACCAAGAGGCCAATGTTGACCATAATCTGGACAACTGTTATTCTTTTTTAGATTATTGCCCGGGATTGGGGGAATGTTTTCGGTGACTTTATGCATTTTCTGCTGTTATTACAGCCTAACATTGCTCCCTGAATTAATATCTATAGCCCTTGAATATTTACAAAAACTAAACAGAATTAGAAGTGCCCATACAGGCTTATCGTCAGCCAAACAGCCATAGCCACAGTACTGCAACAATTAATGAAATTAGACCAGTTGAAAATTGGCTAAAATTAGGCGAGGTTAGGAAAGCAAAAACAACAACAGTGGATCAAAACTAGAATTTTTCATACATGTACATTAAAATAATAGTTGTAAATAAACTTCAACAAATTTTTAGTACAACAGTTTTCCACCTGCACGCATTGATAAAATCACTAAAATTTAACATTAAATCTACATTATTGTACACGTATAGCTTACAGAGTTTTGATATCGATCATCACCAACAATATAACTAGTAATTTCTAGCTTCAAACAAATAGGGAGGATTTGCTGTTGGCCCATATGAGATACTGCCAAATCAGGTTTCTCCATATTGACGTTCAGTTAGATCTATAGCAGTATCTAAACCACTTTCTATATCAATACTTATTCTGAGTTCTACTAAGCCCTTCTAAACCCTACTAATACCTTGTGAGGCCCTCAAGCCCTCCTGAACCCCTTTAGATGGTACTGGCTAATACTGTTTGATGCTTCTTCTGAAATCGAAAAAGCACTGTTTTTTCCATAGACTGAGGCTCAAATCACACAAGACATCTTCCTATATGTGGCCTTGTGAAGCTTTACAAGACAACTAAGCAACCACCAAAGAATTGCCTCTAATCAGCTATAAAGGGCTCTTCAAGATGGTATTTGAAGATATTTATTTTTTTGTGATGCATATCTTTTATAAAAGGTAAACCTTCCTTTAATTTATGAACTTGAACCTCTTGTAAAAACCAAAAGCTTATATAGGTCAGTTTATAAAGTCCAGACTTCAAACCCAGTGACTCCATTCAATAGTCAGCAAAACAGAAAAGTCCTCTCAACAAGGATTAATGAATTGATCATATTACATTTCGTCATCGTCATCTGCTGTTACTTGAGGCAGAGCACTTTTGTCCAAATCGAAGAAATAAGGATGAGACATTGCTTTTCTTACCGATATCCGGCTCTTTGGGTCAAATATCAGGAATTTCTGAAAAAGAAACATTTCAATTAATAGAATTAATCCAGGTCTCTTTGGGCCACTCTGTAATCAACTGTTTCCGTCTTTAGAGGCAAAAATTAAGGAACATCTTTAGGGTCCATGCAAACATCTTTAGGGAAATAACCAATGATCACTAGAGGTCTAATGTGAAGAACAATGAATCATTATCAAAAGAGCTCTTGAGGGAAAACAAACCCTTCCGTATACACAAAATACAATCCATGGTGTGGATTAAATCTTAATAAACCAAATGTGTATCAAATCAACAAACCTCAAGTAAATCGATGCCAGCTCTGCAAAGACCTGGTAGTAATGCCGAAAGTTCTTTCTTCGACCATCTTGGGAATTGCTTCTTGTATTGCGGCAGCGTTTCAACTCCTTGCCAGTCTTCATTTGTTGGAGTTCCTAAAACCCTGTACGGAAAGAAATCATTATTTCTAAGTTGGTCAATCACAAGAAACAATTTACTGTGACTATGAATCTTCTATGTACTTGCTTCTCAACCCTATCTAGATGGGACGGCCATTGTCGTCTTGGTGTGAGAAAGTTGTTGCACTTTGGCAGGTCCAGTATAGTTGTTAAAGAGCCCAGATAGGTTTGTCTTTGCCGTCAGTGAGTGGTGGTGCAATTGGGAGATTGATATGGCTTGGGTTGATCAATTAAATGGAGTGCCTGATGTCTCAGTTAGTAGAGCAGTTGAGGCATAGACTTAGAGGTCCTTATTTCTAATCCAACTCGGCTTATTTCGTTTTTACAAATTAGTTTTGATCAACTATCACTTACTGGAAAATTTTGAAAAGTTCATCAATCTCTGAATCTCCTTGAAAAATTGGTTTCTTGGTTACCATTTCAGCAAATATGGCACCAATACTCCATGTATCGATTCCACAGGCGTATCTTTTGCAGCCTAGTAAAACTTCAGGGCAACGGTACCACAGTGTAACCACCTGAAATAAAACCAAAGTCAAGATTAGAATAGATATCTATATTGCATGAGCATTTATTGATGGGTCCTACTGCATAAAACAGTATAGCACTACCGCAAACTCTGTAGGGACAAAGTAGATATGTTAGTAGTAAGTTAGTATAGTAGTGAGTAGCTAGTCACATGATTTAAAATCCACTATACAAAAATTGCTCCAACCTTGTTTCACAAAGAAAAAACCACTTGGTTTTGGGGTAATATTTTAAGATATTAATATACCATAACATGAACAAAGACCCAAGTAGAAAAACTGATTTGTAAACTTACCTCATGGGTGTAGGCCCTGATGGGTACGCCAACAGCTCTTCCGAGACCAAAATCAGCAATCTTGATCAAACCATTTTCGTCTATCAGTAAATTCTGAGGCTTCAGATCTCTGTGGATTATTCTATGTGAGTGGCAGTATTCAATTCCTGAACACAGTTGGTATAAATAGCTCTAAATGAAAAAAAACATTTATTAGAATGGCAGGCACAGAAATATTCAAATGCTGGACACTTGATGTGTCCAATAGCTCATAAGGCATGATTTAACCCACGCAATATTTGTTTAATTATTGGGCTTGCATAATCTTAAAATGCCCAAGCAGCTATTTAACTTGGGACTAACGGTTATATTGGATGAAAATCCTAATCAAGACAACAAGTAGCCACATCCCTAAGGTGGAGGGTTTTGTGACCAAACAATACTAAGCAAAATATGAAGAAAGTAAAATTGTACCTTTACAAGCATTTTATCCAGTGATCCAACGACAGTATCAAAGTATTTTTTCAAGTCCATCAACATGAATTCAAACACAAGGTATAACCTCGAATCTTGACTCAACACATCTATAAGCCTATAACAATATAAAGAGGGGAGTAAAACAGTGGATGAAGAGTGGAATTTGAGATGTCAAAAAAACCTCAGAAATATCAGAGGAAATCTTGGAAAAATTGGATAAAATCCAGGAGATTCCGGAGAAATGCTCATTGGTAATGCATGCGTTATCTTCTTGTTGGCCAGGTGTGTCCCACGAAATAGGGAATTCCAAACTTTGGATATTATGGACGTGATGGTAAGAAATCCAAAGCAAGTGGATTAGTAAAACAAAGTCAAAGTGTATTTTCTACAATTTGAGTATAAAAGTGCTTTTCCCAAAAGTAATTCAAATAAGGTTTACTTAGTTACACCTAAGCAACAGAATTCTTTTAGATCTCTCTGAGATTTCCCCTAACATCTCTAGCTACAGATCATTTATGTCTGACATTTTCAGGCCTCTCATTTTTATTAAACCCATTTTTAACTCAACCAAATTGCTTATTGTGTCTGCTTATTCAACAAAGCATAATAAACTGCACAACTTCGGACCTTTTCAGAAAGAAAATCGCACCAGAATGGCCAGATGATTTATAAGCTCTAGTGGTTTACTTTTCCGTATGTTCGGGTGAAGTGACCGCTCTGTTCAAAAGAAAAGGCTGGCAACCTCAGGCCTTTTTGTTTGACGCGGGCTATCGCCCTCGCCCTCGCCGAATGATTTACGAGGGCTCTTGATCGCCCTCGCAAAAATGTGTTTCACCCCCAAGAGAAAAAACGTTAACAAACTGAGAGACTATTATTTTAGTTTTCAAATTATTCTGATTTATAGACATCCATTTTACGCAAAGAAAGAAGCAATAAAGATAAGTTTATTTGCAAAAGCAAGAAATCTAATTCGAAAATCGAATAGGCCCGTCACCAAAAAGGCAAGCAACCTTTACAAAGTTGATTCTCTGTTCTAGCTGTTCCATTAAATATTGAATAAGGTAAAAGTTTGTCTTCTCAGCTTTGAAGTCCATTGACACTCTTCGCCAAATTTGACAGTTCGTCAATCATTTAGTCAGTATTGTCGCTAGTTCATTAATCGTTAATACGAATCCGTTGGAACGAATGATGAGTTTCTAGACAGCAACCTTGCCCGATTTGAAGTCAACGACAAGAGCCTGGGATTCATCGTCTGTTTGGGACATACTTGAAGGCAGGCAACGCAACGAAAGCACCTGTGAATCGCGAGTTCGTAAAGCATGAATTCAAAGGGATGGGCGTGCATGGAAATGAACAGTCGGTCAAAAGCAAGCAATGCCAAGGTAGAAGTAATCGATGAGATTGTAAAATAACTTGAAGATAGGTTTAAAGACTTTCAAGACGGAATATACGACGCGATGCGAGTGTTCGACCCCAAAAACTGGACAAATAGGACAATTGTTTATGTAATAGGTACGACTATGGAAATGAGGATATCAAAAAATGTGCAGCCTATTCAGGTCAACCCTTGCCATTGCTTCCTTTAACGAAGATAAGATTATTCCCGAGTGAAAAGCTTAAAGAAACTACGTTAAGATTCCGAGGAACTTTGGAAAAAGATGTTGGGATTCAAAAGGTCTGAATTTCCAAATGTATGTGCCCTGGTCGAGATCCTTATCTCTATCAGTGGTTCCAACTCCACCGTTGAACGTGCATTCAGCACATTGACCAACATTTTGATGGACAAGGGTCTTTCGATGAAGCACAAACGGATAGAACAAATCCTCATAATCAGTAGCAATGACAAAAATTGGACAGTCCAAGAAAGAAACGAAATCATCGAAAGAGCTGTCGACATCTATTTGGAAAAAAGACGGAAGACCATAGTAGTAGGAGCGGGGTGTGTAGGCCTAAGCTGGATGAAACCATAATTACCTAACCTTTGACTTAATGTGGACATTTACCTTAATCCTGAATATTGTTTACAAATTAACCTTAATCAAGCATCCTGAAACCAAAGATTAAGAAATTATGGTCAGGCCAATACAGCAATATCTTCTTCAGAGCTTGGAGGCTGTCTGCAAAAAATATTTTTGGAGGGGCTATCGCCCTCCTGAGCTTCTCAACGTGGGCGTTTTACCGCCCTCGTGACAATTTCTATACGAAAAGGCCTGCCGGCAACTCACTTTACAATGTTTGGGTGTTTCTTCATTTCATTGAGAAGTGAAATCTCCCTGACAGCTGTGCTTGGGACACCATCGTCTTCTGAATCCAGTCGTATTTTCTTCAATGCAACAAACTTGTCTGTTGGTATATGCCTTGCTTTGTATACAACTCCATACGTACCTAAGAATAGGGGAAATATACGATATAAACACCTTGTTTTACATCTTTCTAGGATACTGCCAGTGGCGTAGCGTCTGGGTATTCAAGGTATTCAGTGAATACCTTGGGATTTTGAGCAAAAAATAAGAAAAATACCCTAAATATAAGATTTTGCTAAACAAGAATACCTTTTTTAACGTCTGGGTTATAAACTTCATAGTGTTTTCTCCATTTCTAGTTGTTGAACGCAACCCAACAAAATATGTATATGTTCCATCTATTCCATTCAATTGTTTTTGATTCCGTGTTCCATATTTTTGATAAAGATCTCTAGTTGAGCAGAGGAAACAGTCCTAAATGGATTAGCGGTTGTGTGTAATTGTTTATGAGACCAGTAAACGATTGAATTTGATTGTATTAGTCACAGCAGAGGTCTACGGTACGCACTGAATCTCTTCCGGTAGTTTACACCAATCAGAACTCTCCATTTCGCCAGTATTTGACCCCAGATTGACCTTTCAGATCGAGAAAACAAAAGAGCTGTACGCAGAGAAATTTCTGCGTACAGCCTCCTTTCTTGACTAAGATGATCAAAACTGATTCCGAGGCTCAAACAATCATAGGCAAGAAGACGGAAGTAAAACAGAATTGAGATCGTGAACAGATAAACATCAACAGATGAATATAAATAGGTCAACATGAAACCCAAATTTCGTCGTCGCCTTTGCAGTATAATATTTGAATAGATATTTTGCTAAGATGGCCTGAGCTCATTACACGAAAACAAGTAAGGATTTTAACGTAAGTGCAAGGTAGATTTTGAGTGATTTTTAGGATCCTACGCCATTTTTAGGGCCTTACTTGAATCTCAACTGAATACCCACTACTGAAAGTCACGCTACGCCACTGGATACTGCTACCCCACTGTACAATTATGGACTGTTAAAATGGTTTTGTATATATTCTAATGGTTTGGTTTGTTAATCATTCAGTTGCAGTATTCATTTACATGACCATACAAGATATCTGTGTGCTCTTACTGCAGCATTACTGCAATGATGACAGTCCCTACATTTACCCAAGAGGTGGCAATATAGTACACCTTTACCCTTTTTTAAATGATCAAAAAGATTCTCACACACAGGGGGGTTGTTTTGGATTTTTATAATATTTGTGTCCAACTTGGCCCAAAATATGGTCATTTTGTGGTCATTGATATGCTTGATATGATATGATTGATATTGCTATGCATATTTTTGATCACTTAAACTCAGCATTGTGGTTTAGGAAAATCGTGGCTTAGGAAAATTGTTGATGGGCAACCATTATCAAAAACAATAGGATTTCTATGCCACATGCTGAGAACAATATATTTTGGGAATCATTTGGCCTGTCTATCCCCTTCCTTTGGACTTGCTTTCAATAAGAATGGCAGGCACGTTGTAGCAGATTTCTGTTCAGGTTTTCCTAAGAACAAATCCATTAACTCATTGGTAGCAGTCTGACAGCACAATATAAAAAAGGATGTGTAAAAGAGGATCTATCAGTCCCAAAAGAGGATCCATTAGTACCAAAAATATTCCCATTGAACCATAGCCCCCATCTGATCTCCCTATCTCTATCTAAACCCGAGTTGCTCCTGAGTTGCCTTAAGTTGTTTTAAGTATTCATTTATGAAAATATTTCCTAATTTTAAGCCTTCACATGCTTTCCTCTCGGGGCGATCGCAGTCTAGCAGGCGGCAACCACAGGGAGATAAGATTTCCAAAGATCCTATACTATCATCCCCATAATTAGTGGATCTGTTTTCAGGAGGGTGCGTAACTGCAGAGTAGGCCGCCCGCTAAACTGCAATCTAGCCCTTTTCTCTTGCATTGATAAGATCAAAGGATAAGGAAGTAACCTTCTCCAATTTTCTCTATCTTGGTATAATCCTTCAATTCGCCTGACATGATGGATTTGTCTTTGTTGCAATCTTCTTCTTGATTTGATAACTTCTGCTGCAGCAATCCTAGAAGGGACAGGTTTAATGAATTCAACAGGCCTGTTCATTTCAAAATCTTTTGTTTTGTTTGTAAACTAAATTTCGGAAACCAAAAAAATATCTACTTGCAGAAAAAATTCTAATCATCTACTTTCAGACGCTTAATAATATGCCGGATGCTTAGATTGAACGTTCAGATCATGTCTCCCAACGGGATGGAGTGCCTTCCTTTTGTCCTTTATTCATCGCGATGTAAGCGCGCAAAAATGAAAAATAACTTGCAGCTCCTGAGCTTTCTGTGGGTTTTCCCTCTGATAATCTGTGCAATTATATCAATATCTCTTATTTATACCCTGTTCAAATCTATTTAAGCCTGGTTGAGAGGGAAGTGTCTGAGCTTATTAAGTTTTGCTAATCAGCAGTAGCCATTGTGCCTAGGCCATTTCATGGCGGGAAACAGGAGCTCGGAGAAAATCTTATCGAATCATTGGGGCCTCTTTGATTTTTTACTTTTAAATGGAAGCGAGAAAGCCCCACTAGCTTCTATTTATAATGGACAGGGAATCACTAACCAATTTGCTGCTTCTTCCCTGCAAAACGTAGATTTTCTTCTTCTTCACCTCTTTCCTCCACAGCAAGCCCACGATCGTTACAATTCGAAAAATATGGAACAACCTCTTTCAAAAGATTGCACTTCGAATCCAGCCAATCAAAAGCTCCTTCCCAGTCCTCCTTAAACTTCTCCAAATGCTCGTTCCCAGTCTTGTTTCCACGCGGTCTGCTACGTTTCCTTTGAGCTCTTTTCAAAATGGAGGCCCTCATCAATATTCCTTTCAATGTTCTTGAGTTGCCAAACCTCCGTTTGAAAAAGCCATCATGGATAAAAGCACCTTCAGCAATGGTCGTCTTTGCTGTTATTCTTGGGTCATATTTTCTGGTTACTGGGGGTATGTATAAATACTGGTTGCATTGTCTTATAAAGATTATTTAGGAGAGTTAGGCCACTTTTTGAAAAACAAAGCATAATAGAACAAATGTATGAAAACACTGGGTGTTGTAGTTCTACTCACTTATTTACAGCCATGGTTCTTTCAAAACAAAAACAAAACAAAGTAACAAGGGGGGTCCATTGGGAGAACACATATAGAAGAGTAGCAACTGCTGAGGGCCATCATCCTTAAAATAAATGAAATGAAATGAAAACAGTGCTCGGGAGGGAAGCAGAGGGCATGGGCAGTCCCTAAAATAATTCCCAAAATGTAATAGTTCTTCTAGTTGCAGATCTTTCTATTGTTCTCTTGAACAATGACTGCCCCCTCCCCCTGATAATTTTTCTAAGCTTTACCACTGTCTGCTTGTAGTGATGGTTTAGATGCCCCCCAGGAGGCTATGGCCACAGGCTCTGCACTTCATATAGGTGGAAAAGGCCCTGCAAATTGAAGAAAAATGCAAAAAATTGTGGTATATAAATATTAAATTTTGATCAAACCAAGGTATTGAGCCCCGAGCCCCGCATTTCCTAAATATGCCACTGTCTTCTTAACTGGGCTGGTGGGCTATTCAGTTTTCTATCAAAATGCCATTCTGGAAAGGTTGTATTTCCTGGCAATTACATTTAATTTAAAAATACAAAATTTCCTGGCAATTACACTCCTGAGTCTGAAGACAATAATTTCTGAATAACAAAGGATGATCAAAAATTTGATTTACTTTATCCAGGTATCATATATGACGTCATTGTAGAACCGCCAAGTGTTGGATCGACAACTGATGAAAATGGAAACAGCAAACCAGTAAGTTTATAACAAGGAATGATTATTTTTTTCGTTTCGTAAAAAAAATCACCGTTGGGGCATCAAAACTTTTCCGGGCTACCCGACTAAAAGCCATTTGTTTACTGCTTAGGGCAAAAGTTTCCATTATTTTCAGAAAAATTTCAAAGCTAAGGGCTAATGCCCCCTGCCCTCCTACCTCCCACACCTATGATTATATGACCCTTGAGGTCTTGACTAAACAACATACTCCACCATCCTTTGAGATATTAAACTAGAAGTTCCATTTCCCTGCAGCAAAAAAGGCATCTGCCAATGATGAGCATGTTAAACATATACTTGCTTCCTTACTTACTTGTGTATCTTTTCCCCATTTCTAGGTTGCATTTATGCCCTACAGAGTGAATGGTCAATACATCATGGAAGGACTAGCCTCAAGTTTTCTATTTCTAATCGGAGGTCTGGGATACGTCATACTTGAAAAAGCCAATGGCCAGGGGCTACCAAAGCTCAATAGATTCTTACTTCTCTTCTTTGGATTTCTTTGCATTACCATTCCATTCTTCATGTGCAGAGTCTTCATGAGGATGAAATTACCGTGAGTATTGTACATTTTCAGGGAGGACTATCAAATTTCAGCACCTTTGTTGATAGTTGTTGATAGGCACATACGCTTACTATCTTTGCAAGGTATGGGTTTATGTGCTAAGCACAAAGGGCCACTGAATAGATAAACTACTCTAGCACAGTATACCATTTTTATATTTGAATCTTTGATGTCATAATAACTTTTCGATCAAGTTATAAAATCCCAGTTCTTTGCATAGTGGTTTTACATGATTAAGGGGTGAGGGGTGAGGGGCTAAATAATGATTGATTGCCAAAACTTTTTCGCTACTTTCAATTTGTGAATAGTTCCTAAATTAGCCTAGAGAATTAGAGATTAGATTTAGATGGGACAGAGTGATAGAGGAATTTCTAAGTTACCTATCTAAGTTGCATTATATGCCACCCTGGATTAGGCTGTCAAGCTTTGATCCAGTGGTAGCACATCAATTTTATACTATATATTCCCTTTCTATAAATGCCTGCAACTATTAACTTTACAGAAAATCAGATATGGTTGTAAACTAAAAGGAGCTTTTTAGAAGTAGTCTCAGTCTCAGTTTGGAATTAATTTTTGAGTAGAGTTATGATTTCATATTTTCCTTTCTAGGGGTTACATGTCATCATCATAGATTACAAGGGGAAAGATGAGAGCCACTAACATTCATTCACTGATCGTATGTAAAGCTGTGCAGTGATTAAGCTTACGTCTTCAGATAATATTATTAGATTTTTCAATGAATTTGAGGTTTGTTTATGAAAAATATTATTTGTTTCGACTCTGAAGTTTTCTCTTGAAGAGGGGGACAGTGGTAGATTTAGGGGGGTTCTCCAGAAGCAGTTGCTCTTCCATCGTTGATAAAAGTAACTCTCAGTGTATACTCTCAAGAAGTTTTCCATCCATTTCAAAGGCTAATTTTTGATATTGCTGTTAAAAAGAATAGCATTTCTAGCGCCCCCATTCAGATGTTTTCTGGATTAGTTGCAATTTTCTCAGATTTTTCTGGGGAGGTTATTTTTTGGTCCCTGTTTGAAATAAAAACTAGTCTTCTTTGAATTTTCTAGTAAGAGCAAGGAATCCCTAGGTTAAGGAATTGAGCACGGAGCTCTGCAGAATGGGCGCTCATAAAATGAAATACTACATGTGCCTAAAGAATTGTCAGGTCTGATAAGCCATATTGATTTTCTTGATCGTCTGAAACACGCAAAATCATGTTGATTCGATGCCTGATAAATCTAAATTGATCTATTCGGCATTGATGTCAACTTCTTTTAGTGTGTACAAGGCTGATGATATAATTATAGATGTAGCCAGAAGAATGGGGGAAGCATAGCGAAAACATGAAGTACTATTTTGGCTTTTTATTTGAAGCTGGGAATGTATACGTCAGAAAGAGAACAAAACAAAAACTTAACGAATTATTATACCCAATTAGGATCAAAATTGGCCAATCAGAAAAGAAGCGAATGATTGGTATAGTGTAGGAAAACCAATCATCACTTGCCATATAGTGAGCTGACCAATGAGATTACTCCCAGAGTCCTATGGCGGGAACGAAATCTGAAGTAGGTTTTGTTGCGTTCTGTTTCTGATGTATTACTCTGTCAAGTGTTCGAGGTAAAGCTTAAGTAATGTCCATGTTTTCGATTTGCTTCCGTTTTTTCTGGCTATATCATAGTGACTTATCATATGTGTCTACCTTCTTCTGGTGCATATGGTACAATTCAATGTCTTAGGCGGAGCAGAAATCCCCAAGAAGGAAACAAAACAATGTAATTTTAATTCTTAACTTATGATGATAACACATAAATTTTACGATATACTTGACATTTAAAATTTAGAAATCTACTTTTAAATAGGGAGGAAAAGCAGACTCATAGCTAAACAAAATAACTACCAAAGTTTTTCTGAGACTCCTTAGAAAAAGTGCCTGAGAAAGAGAACGGAAACATAACGATTGTTATAACCGGAGGCTGAACAAAATATGTCAAACAGAAAAAGGGATTCAATGGATCATTTGTCCATTGTAGTCAACATTGAAACTTGAAAAAAATAAATTTTGAAAGTCTTATTCGAAAGTTCATATAAGTTGGGCTAGCTGAATATCATCTCACATAGGTGGGACAGTTTTGAACTTGCCTTTATATGAAATATACTTTCCCAAATGCATGGGCCAGCATCCATGATGCTACCTAAATCTCACACTGAAACCGAGATTTGAATTGGCTTGCCTTGTAGGGAGCATTCAGTTTATATGGGAAACACTCAGCCCTTGACTGGAAATTTCAATGAAAATCTCGATGTGGAAATACAAAGGAAATTTCAAAGGAAATTTCAATATGGAAATTTCAATAGAAATTTCAATATGGAAATACAAAGGAAATTTCAATATGGAAATACAAAGGAAATTTCAATATGGAAATTTCAGTCGAAATTTCAGCATGGAAATACAATGGAAAACTGGAAATTTCAATGTAAATTTCAAGAATTCACATAGGACATTCATATTGAATCTGAGACAACTTAGCAGTCTGAGTCACAATAGATATTGGGGAGCATTACGCTAAATAAACTGGAACGGGATATTTCTCAGCTTTGTGTCCTAATGAGTGGCATTTCGTGCCGACCCTCTTATGGCTTCTTCAGTCATTTTGTATCAAAATAATGATAACCGTTAATATACTGATCTACATACATTTCATAGATGTTATATTATCTATTCGTCGTCTCTTTTATTTATCAAGTCACTAGTCCGAGCCATTATGATTCAAACTAGGGCAATTGTTGGCTTTTGGTCTTCTTTGCTGTGTTTTTGCTTTTTGAACCAAGCGCCCTGGCTTTTGCCTTATGTTTCAGTTTTTTTGCAGCTTTTTTCTGTTGAGCAGAAACTCCAGATTTTTGGTGTCCCTCAAGAGCGGGCTCTGCAGCCGTGCTGGCGTTATGGTCCACAGTTGCTTCATGGCCGGATTCCTGAACATCCAGATCATCTGTTGCATCATCGTACGAGCTCTCGACAAGTGGGCCAAAGTGGTCGCTCATTCCGGAATGAGCTGTCGCAACACCATGGCGGCCATGGCTGGCTACATGCCCGCTTTGTGGGAAGATCGCGCCAAAATGATCGCCCATGTCTCCGTGAAGACCCAGCTCACCGTCGCCCTGAGCGGCTAGTGGATGGTGAACATTGAGATCGGCATGTGCGTCGTCCATCATGTGATTGCCGAAGTGGGCACCGACTTGTCCGTGATGGTCTGGCCCTGTCAAGCCATTTCCCCCGTGTGGGTGCTCGCCTAAGTCTGCATGGATTCCTCCTACAAAGTCACCGGCTGTGCCATGTGCTGCGTCTTGTTTGTCGGCCATTCCACCAAGGTTGTGACCACCCATGCCGATATTATGCCCGGAGCTGGCGATTTGGATGTGTCCTTGAGCTGTTGGCAGATGCTGGTACGCCATTTCGTGGCCGAAGAACGCATGTCCGTGTTTGATGTCAATATGACTTAGGCCGTTATGAGCGACTGGTTGACGATGAATGCCGTGTTTTGGGATGTATGGACGACCAATGGCGTGTGTGACTCCCATTACCATATCTCCACTACCATACCCAGCATAGCCATGACCACCGTAACCATGACCTCCGTAACCATGGCCTCCGTAACCACGAACGCCTGGGTATCCATAGCCTTCGTTCCAACCATATCCAACATGGTCTCCAGCGTAGCCTCCTCCGAGATGGGATCCAAGGTGGCCAGCTCCGGCGTAGCCTCCGTAATGTCCAGCTCCACCGTAGCCTCCGAGGTGGCCAGCTCCGCCGTAGCCTCCGAGGTGGCCAGCTCCGCCGTAGCCTCCTATATACCCGTAGTCACTACCGTAAGAATGAGCGCCATAACCGTTTCCGAAGCCGTAGCTGCTGGCAAGGTCTGCTCCTTCGATTCCAAACCTTCTCGATGCTTGTTTCTGGGATGAGGGAATGTAAGATCTGGAAAAGAGACGTTTTGTTAAAATGGAAGCAAATTCAACGAGCTAAACGGAATTATGATAGTAAAAAGAGGCTTGATGTATGAAGAGCTGAATCATCATTATCTAATAATCTTTGCAGATGAAGGTCAAAGATGAACAGTGAAATAAGTCCAGGTAGCGTTATAACCTTGTTGATACTTTTGGTACTTTTTATTGTAGTATTTAATGTTTGAATCCAGGAGGAAGTCATGATATTTTGCTCCTCTTACTATGTCTTTGTAATCAAGGGTAGTTTATGTCTGTTGATTCTGTTGTAAAAGTTTCTATTGCAATGAAAAAAAAGAAAATATTATTTGCCGGTCTATCAATAATGTGTATCACGGTCCTTTTGTCTCTTACCATTTTTATTTTTAGCTATCCTCAAAATAATCTTATGTATCTGTGGCAAAGACTTGGTACGGTCAGTTGGGATTGGTTTGGTTATCTGTGGATTTTACTCTAACCAGACAAGACAGAACATGATGTAAGTTTCGTAATAATTAACCATTATCTGGGTTTTTGTGAGAAAATTGATTAATGATTGTTCTTGTTAGGGTTGGTAAGTTGTTATACTGCAGACACCGCCTAGGAATGGTAGATTGTTTTGATTGTGAAGGAGAAGTTTCAAGCTATTTTCAGGATTTCAAAGCTTCTGGCTCACTTACTTGTACCAATAGGGTGCGCCCCATCCTGCCCCTGTATGACCTGGTGAAAAGCCACCCCATCCGGCACTTGGGGGGCCGTAGTAATGAGAGGGAACCATCTGTTTTCTTCGATTCTTCTTCCCCTTTTCTTTCTTGTCCTCTTTCTCTTCATCATCATCCTTATCTCCTGTCGGGAAATAATTTTCAGAAAATGATTAACATCAGTTTGTTTTTGCAAAAATTATTTTGATTTGACCTTTTTTTGCTGTTGAAATTATAGTATTATATGGGGATACTCCTAGGCCTTATATGTCCTAATTTCCTACTTGATGTAGTGAGGTAGTGGTGTAGTGTATGCTACTGTACCCCTTTGAAAAGAGCCGGAGATTAGGATACATATTGAATTAGCTTGTGAAACGTGATAACTGCTACAATGTTTGACATGATAATTACCACTTATCATGAAAAGCCTTTGATATTTAGTAGGACAACGTAAATACATTTTGTTCTTTTCAAGGCTGTTTCTGACACAATATTTGACATTATAGTCACTACTGATAATGACAGACCCTTTTGATATTTAGTATTGCAATGATAACTGCTAATGCTTAAAATCTGAAACTTATCGAAGTTGTCCGACAGAGAGAGAGGGTTTTTGAAACATTTTCCACATTGGATTTTGAACAGTACGTGAAAGCACTCAATATTTGCCTTATCCTCTCTTTGGACTGTTAAAATTGTACTTGTACACATTTCTTACATTAATACGGTTTTGAATATTATTAAATATTTCAAAAATAACGTACTCTATTGGTTAAGGAACCAAAACACTAGTACAAAAAGATATAATAATAGGTTTCAAAACCCTTCTCTCTACATCAACCATGGTCAGGGATACTAATGTTGGATAAATGAATTTTAGATAGTTAGTATAGAAACTCAATGTAGTTTATTCTCTCTATAAACTATGTTTAGGGATACTAATGTTAAATAAACAAGATTCGTATAGTTCGTATAGTTATTAGTCTCTCTAGAAACTACAGTTGGTGATACCAATGGTGAATAAGACAAATGTATATAGTTAGTATGGAAACTAAATTGATATAGCTTATTATCTTTATATAAACTATGGTTAGGATAACTCCAACTTACCATTGCATTTGCAGTCACACTGTTGTTGTGGGTACATAGGGTGAACATATGGGTAAGGGTATTGCCAAAACCCTGCTGGATTGAACTGTGCTGGGCCACCTTGATAACTTCCTTCATAACCCCCAGGATAAAAGGTTGGATAAGAGGGTTGCTTTGCCCCCTTCTTCTTATTAATTTGCCCCTCTTCAGTACGTCGTTGGGCCTCTGAATTCTCGTCCTTTTCGGCGTCAGACTCGCTCGAAGCTTCTTCGGGGCCTTCGCTACTTTTCTCCTCGACGTTCTCGACTGAGCTATCTTCATCGCTGTCGTCGCCACTACTCTCTGATTCTTCTTGTTGTTTCGCTAACTCTTTATCGTCATTATCGCTCTCTTGTAACTGATCTTTTGTTTCTTTGTCGATTTTCGACTTTTCGCCGTTTTTCGCTACCGAAGAACGAGCGTCCGCTTGTTGTTCATAATTTTGGCCAAGCGTGGCTTGAACTAAAAAAAGGCCTAAAAGGCCGAGAAGTAAAGCGTATCTCATTACGATAACTTTATAGTATTTACGAAGCCAAAGTTGAAGAAATGAGTTGAAAGCAGCTTCTGAGATTCGAGAGTCGCTGAACGAGTTAATTATTTATGGTTTTAGGTGATGTGCGGGTCGGAGTGCTCAGATGTAATTCAGGGATCACTAAGTCAACGGGTGTTGATTATAGGTAGCTACTGCAAATGACTGGTTCAGATGCGTTCTCTTTAAAGGGGAAGCCAGTTCTCTGTTTTTGGCCTGTTTGCTACTTTTGTCTGGAACTGTACAGTTTCACCTTACAGATGACATAAAACACTTCTCTCAAATTATTTAGCATTAATATTTCAACTTGTGTTGATTATAGGTAGCTACTGCAACTGACCGATTCAGATGCGTTCTCTTTAAAGGAGAAGGCAGTTTTCACTTTGCTTTCGCTATCTGCGTCTGAAATAGTACTTTTCACTTTGCCTGGCTGAAGCTGGACCGTATTTCCAGCAGGGGTCGGTAGCATGCACTAAATCAATACATCATTACATATAGTATAGCCAAAAGTCCTAGTGTGTATATTGCACCCATTAATAAGTGAGTGAGTTTCTGTTTAGCATGCTAGTCTGACTAAGGGCTTGTTTTCAGCACGGCACGGTAGTATGCACTTCATCACTGCATAAAGTAGTAAGGGTTCCCAGTGTCTTTATTGAGTGAGTGAGTTTATGTTTAACATGCCATGCTGACTGAGGCTGGACCTTATTTCCAACAAGGCCATAGTAGCATACACTATAACAAGACATATAGTATTATCAGGTTCTAGTTATTTGTCTGCATCCATTTATTGGTGGGAGAGGGAGTTTGACTGAGTGAGCCTGACTAATTTGGGGCCTTGTTTCCAGTAGTTTACGTTAACGGTAGCATAACCTACACTCCATCGCTATATTCAGTCGGTTTAAGGTCCTTCTATGTGTGGCTTCAGCAATTTATGTTTGAAGGAAAATTACAATTTGAAAAAGGCCCACTTGATTTTCCAAATCCTACTTCTCAAGTTTCTTATTCAATTGCTATATAGTTTGTCTGACTTCATGAAAAACATTTCTTGATCTCTTGATATAGAGGCAGAAATTTATCTGAAATTTGCCAAACACATTTTGTTATCAGCCATAGTTTATTTGATTCATCACTTATCAAAGCTGGTTTTTTGACCAAACAAATACCTGTGACAAAGATAACTATATGCTATATCCAGAGGAGGTTAAATTTTTGTTAACTGTTGATTTAAGGCTTTTTGTGACACTTTATCAGCTAAACATGTTTTTATCATGGTGTCCCTTTAACTTATTGCCTCCATGAAATTTACAAGAAAATAAGTAGCTACAATATAGCCAGAAAAATTGGAAGCATAGTGAAACGAAAACATAGATTACTAAATCTTTTCGTCTGACACTCAACAGAGTAAAACGTCAGAAAGAGAACGAACAAACATCTAACGAATTGTTACAACAATTGTCATTACACTATACCAAATATACATCTTTTTTCTGATTGGCCTATTGCAGCCACATCTGGGTATATAAATAAGTTAGGTTTCTGTTTCGTTCTCTTTCTGACGTATTACTCTGTTGAGTGTCAGACGAAAAGCTTAAGTTATCCATGTGTTCGTTTCGCTATGTTTCCGATATTTCTGGCTATACTGAAGTTTTGTACCAAGACTGTTGTAAGTAGCTATGTATGGTTGCTCTTTGACTTAATGTAGATTTAAGACTTTTTACGAGACTTTTGAGGCTTGAATAAATTGTTTTGATGGTTTCCCTTACAAATAAATGAGCAGCTACTAAAATAAGTAGGGAAACAGCTAAAGTATGAGGGTATATGATTGGGTCTTTTTTTCTAAAGGATACAATACAAATATATCCTCATTCTTCAGAACACACTCAATATTAGAACACAGTGCTTCAAGGAATACCAAATGAACAAAATAGCCTCAAGAGATCTTGTTGATTGTCCAATTGGAAAGGGGTTGTCCAAATGTGCTACGTGACCACTGATCTCTAAAAAAGACTGGATCGAGCATCTATTGTTCTAAACTGAAGTCATTGGCGGCCATATTGGAAGGTTAAATTCAATACCACTGATCTCAAAATAAAGACTGGATCGAGCATTTCTGGACCAAGATGTTAAAGCCCATTGCTTCGGCTCACGTTTGGCCTCCCAATATGGCTGCCAAAAAAATTATTTTGACTTGATTCTTTGCTAACAAAAAGTGCATGATTATTCAGTCTCGCACTGAGCATTCACAGCATTCCAACAATTATCAAAGAAAAGAGAAGCCCTTCGTCGCATGGCCACGAATGACTTCATTTCAGATTCGCTACAAATATGGCCGCCAATGACTTCATTTCAGAACTACAGATGGTCGATCCAGTCTTCATTTTGAGATCAGTGTGCAATACATCGAGATTTCAATAGAGACTACTTTTTTCTTTGATAATTGTTGGAATGCTGTGAATGCTCAGTGCGAGAAGATGAAGTCTTTCAGGTGAAAGAAATTAGAAAGAAGACGGGGAATAAGAATGCCACCCTTAATGACTTATAAGGTATTCACTTAATTTCATTTGTTACAATAAGTTTAAGTCCGGTTGAAGTCTGGAATTACTGGAAGTGTTCAGTTATGAATATCCTGGTCACGGCACCAAATTGAAAGCACTAAGAAGCTAGAGAAATGAATGGTCTATAAACTGAAATAAGAGCCATTGTATTTGCTATTATATCTGCCAGTACAGTCATAAGAGAGAGGTACTGTCTTGAAACTTCCCAGAGAAAAAAGCGAGTCTTTTATCTTATCTTTTTGTGCTGAAAATCGTAATAAATTTTATTGTCTCCTTTTGTTAGTTTGTACTCTCGTTCTGCTCTACTACCGAATCAATCACATGACTTGATGTTATTTGGCATTGTCTCCTTTTGTTAGTTTGCACTCTCGTTCTGCTCTACTACCGAATCAATCACATGACTTGATGTTATTTGGCATTGTTTTCTTTTGTTAGTGTGCACTCTCGTTCTGCTCTGCTACCGAATCAATCACATGACTTGATGTTATTTGGCATTGTCTCCTTTTGTTAGTTTGCACTCTCGTTCTTTTCTACTACCGAATCAATCACATGACTTGATGTTATTTGGCATTGTCTCCTTTTGTTAGTGTGCACTCTCGTCATGCTCCACAAGATAGATGGCTGATGCAATGAGAGAACAATGCCTGTTATTTTGGTTTCTAGACTATGTACCTTTCTTATGCACTTATATGTACTGATAAGTACTAATAAGACTATGTTGCCAGCAAACTGGAAAGGAAGAGTTAGAGTGCACACAAAAGAAAACAATAGAAAATTACATCAAGTAACGTGACTGATTTGCTAGTAGAGCACAACCAGAGTGCAGACTAACAAAAGGAAAAAATAGAAATTAGAAAGACTTTCAGCACAAAAAGCTAAAAAAATTAACGCTAATATTTTCTATATCATCCCTCTCTAACGAGTAAAGGCTGAAATACATGATCAATTTTTTTGTCAGTTTTTTCGTCAGTTTTTCCTCTTCAGTCAAAATTTGAGACGTTTCGTGACGTTTTCTGACTGGAAGTTTTAACACGTTCTTCTTTCGAAAAAACTGATCAGTAAAAAACGTCAGAAAACGTTTCAAATTTCAACTCAAGAGAAAAAACTGACAAAAAAAACTGATCGTGTATTTCAGCCTTAAGACGTAGATAAATAAGACTAAACTTAAAAAGTTTAAACATTTTATATACAAAACAGTACAACTGAAATATCTGGGCTACGGCACCAAATTTTGAAATAAAGAGAGAAGCCATAGATGTAAATAAGACGAAACTTTAAGATATAAACAAACTGTATACAAAAACTGAACAAACGAAACTATTAGGTGATCAATTTGCGAAGCCTAACAACAATAAACCTTATTGGTTCCTCAAGAAACTGAGTTATTTGCCAAACCAGCCAACCTATGCTGCTTGAGCACTGGGACTGGAAATGTTATGATAGGCGATGAACGAACGTTATAAATGGATACGTGATTAGAGTCATGTGATTATTTGTCAATAAATCCAATTAGAGTCACAGTCTCGTTCACAAGCTATTCAACGGGATTGGAATACTGGGAAACCTCGACTTGAAGCTGTTTCTTGAGGCTTGAAAAGAATCGACTGGTGTTGGTGTACTAATGTACGTTAACAGTTTCATCCTTATTAACCAGTAGCTTCAATACATCCTCCATTTGTACGTATCCATGATCTATATTTTCATGATCATTGGTTTTTCTGACCAAACTGAATTATAGGTTTGGCTCTTTCGTGAGGGGTTTCTTCAGAAACTAACACTTAAAAGGGGCTCTTATGCGTTGGCTCTTTTCAGAGGAGGGGCTTTTTCGAAAGGGGGCTTCTTGAGATGAGGGGCTTTTTAACGAGAAACGGCTGTTTAAGAAGAGGCTTTTTAAGAGGAGTATTTTTCGATAGGGGGCTTTTCGAAACGAGGGTTTCTTGAAAGGAGACTTTTTCGAATAATTACCGTTAATCGATAATGAAACCAAAAGCATCAAAGTTTTGGAATAAACTGAATTTATATGAGGTACGAGCCAATTCCTCGTCTTTCTTCGACTATCAACAACATATCGAATTAGTAAAGAAAATTACAACCTGCCAAATTTCACAGTCTTAACCAATTTGCTACCCGCATGAAGAATAAGTACTGGTAATCGTTTAAATATTCCCGAGCCCGATATACGTTAGTGCCTATGGATAATCAGTAACTATTATTGTCTGGCCATAACTTCCTGCACGGTGCGTGCATTTGCAATAACAAACTAGCCGTTGGGTATACGCGGCTCCATGACTTAGTACATGAGGCGGCCTATGCGGCCACCTGGAAACCCAGTGCATGTTCAGCCTTACAACTGACCTTGACCGCTCTAACGGCATTAATTATTCACGCGGTGTTAGCAGGGCTGAGATCATCGCTTCTAAGCGGCCAGGCCAAAGTTTTCAACCTACCGCCGAATATTGCGAGTTTTTAACTTTATTTATTTTCTCCACAATAATATTGGCAAAAAATAAAACATAGGCCGTGGTCGGGACTAGAAACATGAGAGGGTTATTGATATCCTCGCTTTTATTAGTGGTTTTCGCCGCGTCGCTGTCCTGGGCGCGACCGTTAGCTGATGATCGCGCGATCTCGGAAGATCAGGCAGAGAAGATTATAGAGAGGTTATTGAGGGCCGATAATGAAGGCGACGATGATGCCGAGGATGTAGATGATAATGCACAGGAGAGGTCTGATGTAGAGGACTCTGGCGCTGAGAAGAGCGCCGAGAAGGACGACAAGGATAAAAAGGTCGAGGAAGACAAGGATAATAAGAAGGCTGAGGAATCCAAGACTGAGGAAGAAAAATCCAAGTCTTTTGGAGACGATAAGGACAAGGACAGTGCTGATGCTAACAAAGCTTCTGATGCCCAGGCCCTTGCCAGTGAAAGCAGCAAGGCTACTGACGACAAGGGTAAGGACAGCAGTGGCGAAAACGCCGAAGACAAGGCCAAATTCAACAGTGGGGAAAGCACTGAGGATAAAGGCAAAGACAGCGCTGGGGAGACCTCTGAAAACAAGGATGGTAAGTTTGCTGCTGACGGCAAGGATGCCCAGAGCACGGAAAACAAAGCCAGTGAAGAAAGCAAAGATAACGAGAAGGCCAACCAATTCGGCAATGATAATAAGGATGCAGGTCAGAATACTGAAGCCAAGGAGGCGAGCCAGAGCACCGAAAACAAGGGCTATGGCGAGTCTTCTGAAAACAAGGATGCTAGTCAGAGCTCCGAGGGTAAGGCCAATTTCGATGGAGCCAGCGAGGGCAAGGATCAGGAAAAGACGGGTGAGGAAGCAAGCAAGGCTGCCAAGGATAACAAGGAGGAAACTGCTGCTGCCAACACTGAAAACAAGGAGGAAGACAAGAGCTTGACCAAGCAGCAAGACAACGCAGCTAACGACGACACCCAGAAGAAACCGGACGAGGCTGGTCAGGAGACCCAAGCTTCCACCAAGAGTAAGATTGAGAAGAATTCTGATGAGGAAGATGATGATGCGGAGCAGAAAGACGACAAGGCCAGTGAGGAGGATGATGCAAAGGAGAGTGATAAAGATGATAAAGCATCAGCAAAACAAATCTTGACCTACCCTGCCAAGAGTCATGGATGGGGGCACACCCATCATTGGGGGCCATCTCACATCTATAACCATGATTATCCATACTTCGCTTACGGATACAGCTGGGGTTGTGGACACCACCCTGATGGGGGTCATGGAGGATACAACGGATACGTGAAGAAGTCCAAGGTTTCGAAGAAGTCCAAATCGAAGAAGTCGAAGAAGTCAAAGACGAAGAAATATGAATGCAGAGACTACGTGCTCCTTCCCTCTTCTTACTTCGTCAACCCCATGCACTCAGTGGCCGAGCCCCAGCAGGAGATAGCTGCCTCCCGCCAGATGATCAACAAGGACATCGCCTGCAAGGACGACGACAGGAACTGTGCTGCCAAACAGGTTATTGGAAGCATGGCCGGTGGGTCGCTGTTCGGTGATGGCATGGGTGGACTCGGCATGGGGTTCCCTGGCGTACCTGGAATCCACACTGGCATCTCTGGCTACAACCACGCCGGTGGGTTCGGTGACCACGAGGGTGATGGACATGGTGCTGGAGTCGGCGCTGGTGCAGGCTTTGGTGGAATAGGAGGACCTGGAATTGGTGGAACAGGAGTTGGTGGCTTCGGTGGACATGGAGTTGCTGGAATCGGCGGAACTGGAGTCGGTGGATTCGGTGGATATGGTGGTGGACACGGAGTTGGAGGCTTTGGTGGATATGGTGGCGGCCATGGAGTTGGCGGATTTGGCGGATTCGACGGTGGATATGGCGGTGAAGGACATGGATGTATCGACAACTGTGACGGACTGAACGCCAATGTTGGTGACGATGCTGGATTCAGAAGATCAGAAAACGGTGAGCATGGCTTTTCGAGTTTTCGGAAAAACGCAGATACCACTAAAAAGGGGAAATTACCCAAAACGGCAAGGAAGCACATGGTCGAGTGGGGGCCGTATGGAGACGGCAGTGTTACTGATCCGGCGGGGTTTGGTAACTTCAGGAGCCTCAAGGAACCCGCTAACTACAATCCGTATTGGTTTTCTAAATGGGTTTTACTAGGTACATATTACTTTAACGTAATTTATCATTATTTAAGTAGTCTAGATGGGAACTTACATTATATGTTTTATTACTATGTTTTATTTTATTATTCTACTTTATGTTTTATTACTAACACTAGCCCTAATGTTTTTCATGTTTCCAGGTATATAGGCAGATATTGGTAACTAAACTGTTTTCATATTTTTGTTCATTTTTTGGCCTTTTTTCCCCTAACTCTTTCCCTCGGGGAGGTTTGATGTTTGATATAGATATCTTGTTCACAGTGGTAATGCAACCCATACAACGTGTGTTCAGTAGTGAGGGGATGTTCTATAGTGTGCAGCGATAGGGATATCTTTGAGTAGTGTGGGGGATGTTCAGTAGTATGGAGAGATATTCCTCAGTAGTGTGGGGATGTTCCAGTAGACGAAAGGAATATTTCTGAATAGTGTAAGGGATATCTCTGAGTAGTGTGGAGGACCTCTGGGTAATGTGGGGCATTTTCAGTAATGATAACTTGCAGAAAAGTGGGAGCCATGACCAAGCCACTCCCTCTCTTCGTCAGAGGCCATTCATCAAATTGGCAAGCCTTTGAAACCATTTGGGATGTTTTCCAGGTGCTGGCGAGCAAGTCAAGGCCAACACCAGACAAGACATCGCTCTCCCCGAGGAGCAATCCATGATGGACATGAACAACCAGCGTCAACTGATCGGTGCCCTGGGAGCTAGCACAGGATTCTCAGACAATGTCGGTGGTATGGGTCTTGGCCACCCTGGTGTCCCCCATATGTCTTCAGGAATATCCGGAATCCCAGGAGAGTACTCCGGACATGGTGGATTCGGACGTGGCTGGGAAGGAGAGGCACCCATCGAGCATAGTAATGGCTGGGGCTATGGGGGCGGATACGGTCATGGTTACGGACACCGCAGGCAATATGTGCCAACGGCAAATGAAGGTAATGGACCACTTTCCATTCGATTCTACCATCTTGGATTTGACTCATAATGGAGCAAAGGAATCTGGGAAAAAGTATCTCAGGATCCTTTGCGAGCTTCAAGACAACACAGTGCATTAAAGGATGCCCAGGGGGTAGAATTAATTTATGGTAGAATTTATTGGTGGTAGAATGGTAGAGTTAGTTGTTCATTGATATGGTAGTAAGAGTTATTATATGCTTCGCGGAGGGCGTTTGGCGTTTTTAATTTAGATGGTAGAGTAGGGAGGATGAATTGTGTGAAAGGATATGTTTATTGAGGATGTAAGTTTTTTCTAAATGAGCTAGCCTTACTAAACGATTTTGAACGGAGGGACTAATCGGTAACTTTTTTTCAGGAGGAAAGAAACAAGATATTCCTTATGAAGAGCCCGAAACAGCAGTCTCCGGACAGGTGAGTCGTTGATCTGTTATTGATTTTGTTTTTCATCATGCAGGTCCACCCTGGGAAACCTCTGTACAGCATCGTGGAGGATGCTCAGTACTATAGAGGATACCATAAGTACTTTGGGAATACCATTAGTACATTGAAGGATGTTCAGTATTGTTGGGAAACCATTAGTACTTTGAAGAGTGTTCAGTACTGCGGAGGGATACCATTAGTACTGTGGAAGATGTTCAGTACTGTGAAAGGATTTAATCAGTACTCTAGGGAGGGCATCAGTACATGAAAACTTAATTCATTATCTGATGAAATATTCCCAAAAAATGCTGAACAGTGAACAAACACCCTACACAGCACTGATGGTATTTCCTCACAGTATAGAACACCTACAATGTACTCTCGTATCCCAAAGGTAGTGAATATATCCCCCATCCCCCATTTACGCTCCCAAGGTTGATATCTCGGGACGAGACTGACATTGAAAAGGGAGGTTGAATTTAGGAGTTGGTCCTGTGGCAGTCTGAGAGATGCAAATTAGGCCTTGAAATAAAACCATGCTTCGATCAAAGTAACAACAACAACAACAACAACAACAACAACAACAACAACAACTAGATGGCTGTTCTATGAGGGAATTACGTTATCTAATAGCTGACCAATTCTTCAACTAAAACACTGAATGTTTTGGATAATGTATATCCTTTTTACCAGAAACCAATTACTAACACACAAATCAAACACAACGATGGCTGTTCTATATCATAAACCTACATTCATTATCTCAAACTTGATTCAACTATCTCGGTTCTCATGATTTTAATTACATATCAACTATATAACTAGCTTTGCGTCTGACACTCATGAGAGAAGTACACCAGAAAAAGAACGAAAACTAAACCTAATGAATTGTAAATGAAACATAATAACAACTAAAGCTTTTCTGTCTGACACTAAAACGAAAGCTAACGTCTTAATTACATAATTATCAATCAATTATATTACATTACATATCAATATTAATTTCCATTCTACTGAATGTTTTTTAACTGTGTTGTGACTTTTATTTTATGTTTTAAGACTGAAAATGACAACTTTGCCCCAGGCCTGGCCCCTGTACAGGTAATCATAACATAAATCTTCCTTTGTAATTTCTTTAATTTTAATTTCTTTTAACAAATGAACAATACACTCTGAAGCCTTTGTATTATTTGTTTATCTGTTGTGTTTATTGTGTTTGTGTTCAATGTTTTGTTTGTGTTCTTTTAAGACTGCTGAAACTGATGTCACTACACAGGTAACAACAGTTCTTAAATCAACTTCTTAATATGACTTTTCTAACTTCTACCTTTCTCCAGAAAGTCGATAGAAAAGCCCTCAAAGCTGGGGGTAGGGAGGATAATGGGACATTCACAAAAATTGTTTGACCAATGTTTTTTAGAACTTGCCACATTGAAATGACTGTGTACTTCATTAGGAAGGCCTAATCCACATAGCACTGTATCTATTCAGAATGGACAAGCCTAAAAATATATTTTATATACTTCATTTATACATATACAAAAGAGACCCAAAACATGATCAAAATTACAGTTTTTTGCATCTTTGGCAGAACAAAATAAGTCTGCCTACATCGAAACCATGGATAAAATAAATTATAGAAAAAAGTACCCTGTTTTCTGCTTGGCTTCTTTCAATTATCTACTATTTTCCCACTGGGCCATTATTGATAATTTTATTTCTGCTGTATAGAAATCATCACCCTCAAAATATGTTTCTCTATTTTCCAATGATATAAAACTTACACATGTGAATGAATTAAACGTTACTAAATTACTAATTACTGACCAATAATTGCTAATAGCTTATTACTTTTCAATGTTCACCAATAACTTATTACTAATAACTATTTACTTGTCAATTTAATAATATCTTCATTGTTACTGTTAATAGTAATTGTATTGTCTGTTACCGTTTTATGTTTGTAATGTATTGTATACATCTTTTCAAGAGTGAAACTGAAAATTTAATTGATGCAGAGGTAAAGATTAATATCAAATATACTATATCTAATACTTTAACTTAACTTTTACCTTAACTTTTGAATTACCTACTAATTATCACTATCTTTAATGTTTTAATATCTTAAACTCAACCACTAATTACTCTACTTCATACTAACTAACTCACAATATTCATTATAATTAATGCCTTATACCATATTCATAACTAACTTCAGAACCGAGCTGAAATTCATAATTATACAATACTACTAAGAGTTGAATCTTACATTAGTATTACTAATTACTCTACTTCATATTAACTCTACTAGCTACCCTAAAGAAGTTAACACCAGTGGGTCACTTAATGGGTTCTAGGGTGCTACCAAGGATCAACCAATCCTAGCTATGCAGATGCTGTAATGAAAATAAATTCAGGCGGGCAAGGAACTTTATAAGAAAAATAATAACGTGAAGCATTTTCACAATATATATCTTTATAACAATCATAAAACGGATGCTGTAAGGTGTTAACTGTAATTGCAACCACTATGAACTACTTCTGTTGGAACACTGCCTTATAACTGAACGGACAAACACAACTACTCAAGTCAATTAGCTAGTGACAAGGAGTTACCCCGAGTTACATTCGATAATTAATGAAAAGCATTTGGTAACAAAAGGTAACAACGAGTTACAACGACAACTGTCACAAACGATGTTGAACTAGGTCTCAAAAGACTAAAAATAGGAGGAAACGTTTGAATCCACTGAAAACCAAATTTATTACCATCACATTCTAATATTTTAACTTAGATAACATCATAACAAATTATTTTAATCACTAACTCCTACAATTAGTTTAATACTGTATAACTAAAGTAATAACAAATTGAAACTACTAACATAACACCAACATTTTTAAACTAATGCTCTTTAACTAAACTTACTTTCTATCTAGCATGTTAACCAATAAAAACTAACAACATAAATCCTAAACTGAGTCTAATACTCCTTAACTCTTCCCTATGTGTATGTGTTGTTTATGTTTTTTTAAGAACTTCCGTAACGGACTAACACCAGTAGCACAAGCTGCCCCGGTTCCAGTAGCTACGGAGGAGGAAGCGGCTACGCAGGGCAAGAACGTGCACGTGCATGTTGCCGCTCCAAATGTTGAAGTGGAGGTTCAGTCACTGAAACACGCTGAAATCGCTAAACCTGAAGTTGACGTAACCCCTAACGTAAGTTAACTGACACGACTGACACGCTCACATTTAATAACGCTTATATCAACAGTACTGTGGGGGGATACCATTGTGTACTGTGGGGATAAAATCGGTACTTTATTGGGTAATCACTAATCAGTACTGTGGAGGGTGATTAGTATTGTTGGGGGATACCATAAGTACATTAGACGGTGTTTAGTATTGTGGATATATCAACAGTATTGTGGGGGGTACCATTTGCACTGTGGGGGATACTATCAGGGTAACCAGTACTGTGGAGGGTGATTAGAACTGTTGGGGGATACCATAAGTACATTGGAGGGTGTTTAGTATTGTGGATATATCAACAGTATTGTGGGGGGTACCATTTGCACTGTGGGGGATACTATCAGGGTAACCAGTACTGTGGAGGGTGATTAGAACTGTTGGGGGATACCATAAGTACATTGGAGGGTGTTTAGTATTGTGGATATATCATCAGTACTGTGGAGGTATTACCATAAGCGCTAATGGTATTCATGGTATTCCTCCACAGTGCTGATTGTATCCCTCCACAGTAGTGAACATCCTCGAATGCAATGATGATTTCCCCCATCCACACAGTACTGAACTGACGTTCCCTAGGGTAGATACATTTGACAAGCAAAGAAGTTAGAGATTTGAGTATGAGCTATTTGCTCTAGTTGCTTAAGTGTTATACTCAATATGTCGACAAAAACGATCACGCTTATAATAGACGTTTTCAATGCTAAAATCGTTATACTTAATTCTTAATATCATAATTCATAACATGATTTATAACATCATACTAACAACCTTAGATAAATTTTATATTACATGAGATGATAATATATATGTATATCTGACTTGGTTGCTAAATTAAACACCTATAAGTTAACAAGAACGATCAGAACTGTAACTCACGTCAAAATAGATTTCATTACACGTGATACCTCAAATAAGTTAAGATCCAAAATTGTCAATACTATCTCAGAGATAAGTTGTTGTTGTTGTTAAAAGAGATTTATCGAGTTGTTTCACTGGGTAGGAATTAGATCATAGCGTAAATGCATTGAATTCATCTCCCCAATATGGCCGCAGATAGCTTCATTTCTTCAAAAATGGTAGCTCGATCCAGTCTTCATTTTGAGATGAATGAGTCATTTGTATGAATTACATTAGCCCAAACAAGACTCAATCCTCTGACTTTTAACATTAGAAGCAAGCCCTTTAATAGATATGCTACGCTTTTTATTCCATTTTAGAAACTGAGTGAAATCAAGAAGTTGGTTCATGAAGTGTCAGCCTCTTTGAAAAAGACGGGAGCCAAGCTGAATGCCTTGAAAAGCAATGAAAACTCAGAGAAGAGACAGATTACCCCTGCATATACCCCCGTCGTTTCAGAACCAGCTGGTGTGCCAGATATCAGGTAAAGGCTTATGATTTCACTTCATCTTTAAACTGAGTTTTAGCCAACCCGGGGGTCCACGTTAGGTAAGAGTTGTTGGAGATTATTTTAAGAACGATTCCAGCTCCAAAAAATTTCAAAATAATCATGATAAGTTAATAGCTCGATTGAGAAACACAGTTATCAATGAGGAAACACAGGTCAGGGTATATAGGGTTAGGATAAATATAGAGGGTTACGGTGTATAGGGTTAGGGTACTTAGGGTTAGGGTATAGAGGGCTAGGGTTTATTATCATAATAATAATAATAAAAAAAGCTCAATTGGAAACACAGTTCAGGGTATATCAGGTTACGTTATATAAGTTTAGGATATCCAACTCGAGAGGAGAGTGCCTTTCCTGGCTATAGTGCTCGATATACTTGAGTATAGAGCAATTATAAAGCAGAATGAACACATTAAAAAACAGACATGTCCTTCTGTTACTCTGAGTTTCGTGATTACGCACTCGTCAGACAGACTACACCAATCCAGAATATAGATAAACCATATTTTTTAATCGGTTCATTCTGCTTATAAGTTTAGGATATATATAGAGGGTTAGGGTGTTTAGGGTTTTGATACATAGGGCTAGGACATATGATCATAATAATGATAATAAGGTAACAGTTCAACTTTTAAACACAGTTATCAATAGGAAAACACAGATTAGAGTATATAGGGTTTGGATAGATATGGTTAAGAAAAATAGGGTTAAGATATACAGGGTTAGCGTATATTGGTCAATGGTGTATAAGGTTAGGGTAAATATAAGAATTTGGAAAACTACACAGTGGTCAAAAGGGAAGCACAGCTCAGTGTATTTAAGGTTAGGATATATATAGAGGATTAGGGTATATAGCGTTAGGGTACATGGGGTCCAGATACATAGGGTTAGGTATATAATGAAAGGTGATAGCTCAATGGGGAAACAAACTAATCATGGGTTGCTCTCCTGTTATTTCAAGAAAAGGGCCTGACCCATGTTAACTGTATTTACATTATTATTCTCAGCTCTTCAGTTTTGTATCATGTTTTTTATCACATTTGTTTTTGTATTTTCAGATATCCTGTACCAGCCATGGACCGATATCCTCTCGGAGCTGGGTATGTATCTTCCTAACTATTCTTTACTTAATTTCATCAATCCTGTGTTATTCAGAATCTTACTCAGCAAATATAGCAAAGCTCTGTCTGGCATATGACGACTGAAAGATCTTTGACTGAATGGAAAACTAATCACCAGATCTTAGATTTTAAACTATCAAACATGAACTCAGAGATATCGAGATTATAGATGTTCATGAAAGTATTTCAAAGGAACTGACGTCTTTGTGAAATTGGTCTATTTAACAGGAGTCAAATCCCTTAGATCTCTCTCTCTCTTGAGGCTGTTCCTATGATATCAAATTTGAATCTCTAATATATCTTTTGAAATCATAAGTGTCTATGAACCTATTCTTCACAGAGAGTGATAAAGGGGTAAATTGGGAACTGGAATTTGTACTTTTTTTAACTGAGAAAATGGGATTTTTACTTCATAGAACTGGGCTTTGGGAATTAACAATTAAATTAGGATTTGGATTGTTAAACACCTTTGGGAAATACTCTATTTTCCTCAATACAGTTTGTCCCCCCCCCCCTTCAGAGCCCTCTTTGCATTTCTGACATTTCGTGGTTACCTTCCACAGGAGCATCTGGCCCTCTTCTAACTACGGACTTCAATACGGTGGACCATACGCATGGAGCAGATCCAAGGCCCCCAAAGCCCCCAAAGCAAAGAAATCCAAGTCAGGCAAGAAACACAAGAAAAGTAAGTAGGGCCTAAAAGCCCAGGCAGTCACGAAGAACAATAAGTATGTAAGAACTCTAAGCACCAATAATTGTATTACATAAAGTACTACTAAGCATTGTACTACATAAAGTACTACATTACGATATCTTGTCATATGAGAGTTTATTTCAAAATGGTACCAAGAGGCCTATTATTAAATTCGTTCGTTTATTTTGCTTTCTTTCTGTTCAAGTTGCCAAAAGTCAAGCAACAAAAATTAACTCGTTGTTTTTTAATGCTTTTTAACACTAACCAATATTGAAAATTGAAGTAAAATAAATACATAAAAACCTTTCTTCTAAATGCATGAGATTATTATCTGTCTCTCAGACAGATAAAATTATTGATGCTTCGAGTTTTCTCATACTGTATTATTCTTCGAAGGTTGCTGGGAATATCTATCTAATCTTATTTTTGTTGTTGTGACAGGTTATCAAAGATGGTGAGCACGAAATCCACCCATAACAACTAGATCTGCTGTTCCGACTTCTGTTGATTGTGGATCGGCAAATACAAATACGCTTACTATCTTTCTAAGGTGTTGGTTTATGTGCAAAGCACAAAGGACCCACTGCATAGGTAGAATAATCGAGCAGTGTGACCCTGGTCCTTCCTCTCAATGTGACCACACCTCGTGATTCCTTTAGCCTTTTGCCTGGGATTTTAGAGAGCTGGCAAATTCTCTCCTCACAATTTGTGACAGGTCTGATGGTGGTTTTAAACCCGGGACTCTTTTAACAAGGTTCGAGTGATCTAACTACCAGATAGTAAAATATAAAAAACAGCAATATATGCAGTAAAATTGGCAAAAGCTTTAGAGTAAAGCAGAATTTTCCGTGCATGATTTATTATTACTAACGTTATTTTCCTATGGACAAGATCTCGTTCACAAAGTGATGTCTGAGACTCTTTCAAAGACAGAATATTTCCTGAACCAACCTAGTCAGATAAGATACCATTGAATTTTCTAAAATTTCATGAAATAGCAAACGTGTTTAAGATTAGTAGTCCAGTTACCTTGAAGAATTATTTATTTTCGTATCATTTATCCCTTCATTTGGCATCCAATTTTCGTTTCATAGGCTCTTATAATCATCTTGCGTGTCCGTAAACCCTTTACATGTATGGCATAAAACTGGAACAGTTGATCTACTTTTTTTGGATTCCGTGCTCACCCTTGAAAATTGACATGGTTTATAGTTGAATGTTAATTACTCTTACCATCTTACCGAGTTTCCCGGATATCTATATTTTCTGTATAAATGGATTCAAAAATGAATCATCAGTAACTAAAGAATAGTTGACTGATGAAGAAGAAATCGAAACGTTTAAGAAGCATGATTTATTTTTGAATCTAGTCTATTAATGTTTTACAAACTTAGTTCATAGGGTTCTGATTTTATCATCTTCTGTATCAATGTATAGTTGTTGTGAATGTCAACTTTGTAAAGTTCTTAATGTAATACTCTTGGGTTGTTGAATTTAAAAACCAAACGTATAGTTGACCGTTGAACAAATTGATTCAATTTGACCGATCCCGTATTGACTTACAAGATGATGAATAAGATCAGCCCTGGAAGCCTTTGGAATTACTATAGTAAAACACGGAAAACGTACTCAATTTATGCCAAAAGGAATTTCATTAATAACAAAATTCTTAAATATAATCTAGAATACACAAAAAATAGCTTCCACTACTAACCAAGCCCGTAGGAAGCACGGGGGGGGGGGAGGGCTGGGAGGTGGAAGTGTAGTATAATAAACGCCAGTATAATAACCGCCGCTAGTTTTACGTTATCAAAATATGACGTCATAAATTTATTTCTATCGTTCAGCCCCTCCTTCCATTTGTGACTCCTTCTTACGGTGCTGCCAACTATCATCAGAGATTTCTCAACAGTAAGCAAATTCAAGGATTACCCTACAACAGATTTGAGGACCTGAAACAAATAATTCATAAGCAGTCCTTCTTTACCCTAACGCAATTACCTAGAAGATTAGCCATGCTAGGTTTTTCATATATGGCTTTATTGGGCAATCGAACACTGTTCTACAATCCTCGCCAAAAGGAGACAAAATGGCGATCTTTATATTGTTTCAATCCTAGAACTATCAAACTATAAAATGATATTTGAACTCCCCCCCTCCCCCAAACCAATATAGATACTAGGTCTGGATGTCACCGGATGGTTTTGCAGATGCATTTTCACATAAAAGCTACATCTGAAATAATATCGTTTAAGGTGAATGGGGGTCTTTTGTGGACAATTAGTATATTTTGTATGGCAATCAAGCACTGTCTCGTACCTTTTGGCTACTGCTTTCAATCAGAAGAACTTTTCTTCACACTGATGAAGATCCACTCCCCGCACCAACGCTATGCCATTTTCAGTCTCTTGTGGTAGAATCCCTTTCACAATAGCAAAAATTACTTTACAATATTTTTCAATTGTTTTTAACCTTAAGTGTATATTTTAGTCCCAAGTTTTGAAACTTCCACCATTTCTTCTGTTTCAAAAAGACGTCTTCCTTTTTTGAAACATCTGCGTGTACAATTTTCATATAGTAAAAAAAGGTTGTGGAATTGATTTTACGATGCCTTTGGTTAGGTAAAGTATTTACGTAGAGCCAAGAAGTTGGGTAGAATAATGTTTTCGACAAAAATGTTTGTAGCTTCGGTACCAACCCCTGCCAAATAGCGGTCCCCAGGATTAGTACCGTAGAGAGGGGAGGTAACTAGTGTAACTGCAAAGGGGTCTGAGGCTTTAGGGGACCGGTTAAATCTGAGTTATCTATGTTTATTGATTATAAGCTCTCTTTCAGAAGAGTTAAGGCCTGCATTTATCTCGACGGCTCTGCCTAGGATTGTACTAAACGAGTTTTAGGTGAAATTTTTTAGCAAAGATGAACTCCATGTTGATTTGAAGAAATGATTCAGTCTGCTATTTTGATTCAACTAGAGTGCAATTATTTTGATAGGCAAACACACGAAAAGATCAGTGAAGGACAAGGACACCAAGGCCACTAAAGAAAACAAAGAAGGCGAGAAAGAGACGAAGAGACAATTCTTGCCAGCAGAATATTCACATTATGGACACGGAGGTTACCATGGAGGTATGTTTTAGTTTTCTAACTTCCCCCTTTTATCCCCACAACAGTTAAATTTGCCCCCTTCTTTCCCTTCACTTCTCTGTCTAATGAATCTCTTCCCTTTAACATTCCTAGTTGCAACTCTGTTGGTGTATTTTCACTGCAGATAGACAAGGACAATAGTTTCTATCCTGTCATATTTTTATATATTGGTAATATCAGGTTCGTAGTTAGATGCTCTGAAAGAGAGGAAGCCGTTGACCACTATTAACATGCACTTCTGTGTAAAAAACCATATAAAGTGTTTTCTAACAACAGTACGGATCGACCTCTCTTTAAAGGGGGAATGGCCACGGCTGTCCTATCTTCCCCCCTTGGTTACGTCCCACATAGCTCAATGGCGTCAATCAGCAGTAATTGTTGCTAAAATGTAGCTATTACAAAGCCAACTTTAAATTAATTAATTATTATCATTCTGAGGAAGGTTGTATAACCGAAAGCTATGTTAACTGTACAGTTCTTGTAATTAATTATTATCATTAATATCATATATGACTAAAAGGGTGGGAGGCGTTGAAAAATGTTTTGGAGTTTCATTCTATTTTTCTTTATCCAGGACTCGGACTCGGTGGTGGATATGCTGGCGGATATGGCGGTCATGTTGGACTACACGGAGGATATGGCGGAATCCACGGCGGATATGCTGGACTAACTGGTGGCTATGCTGGACATGGCGAAATCGAAGGAGGTTACGCCCATCATGGTGGATATGCTGGACACGGTGGCGGATATGTTCTCGAACACTCTCACCCATATGGTGGACACGGCTTCGGTGGAGCAGTCGGTGGGTTCGGATTCGCTCCATTCGGTGGTGTTTCACATGGCGGTTACGGTGCCGGACACGCTGCTGGGTACAGTGGAATCCACGGACTGAGCGGATTTACCGAGCACGGTTCGATTGAGCATGGTTATGGTGGACATGGTTTTGGCGGTGCCGGGTACGGATTGGTTGGTGGCCATGAAGCTATCGGAGCTGCCGAAGGATATGGAGGAGGACACGCTTTTGGAGGAATTGCTGGAGGCTACGGAGGAGAAGTCGGTGGTGGGATAGCTGGCATTGATGGACATGGTGCTGATATTGGAGGATTTGGTGGTTTAGAAGGAGGACATCCCGGCTTTGAAGGGCGTGGGGTATACGAAGGTGGACACGCCGGATATGAGGGTGGCCATGCTTTATTAGACGGGACTCACGGATTCGAGGGAGGACATGGGTTGGTGGAAGCAGGACACGGTGGCTTCGATGCTGGCCATGGCCTCTTCGATGGAGGACACGCAGGTTTTGAAGGAGGCCATCTCGGTTTCGAAGGAGGACATGCAGGACTCGAAGGCTTACATGGGGGATACGAAGGTGTCCATGGCGGCTTTGATGGGGTTCATGGTGGGTTCGAAGGAGGCCATGGATTTGGAGGATATGCAGGAGGATTCGGAGGGGAAGGATATGGTGCACATGAAGGAGGCCTAGGATTCGGAGCATATGGAAGACAAGGTATTTGATGCTTTATTACATTTTCAGGGTTGTTCTAGTGGACAGTTACGTCCAAATTGAAGTTTCTATAGGACCAATTGGTGCAATAAAGACTGTTAGGACCTAATTGCTTTATATACCAACTATAGTTCATGCTACCGTTCCCCTTTTGGAGTTAAGACCTGACCTGCCCTAGCCAGGCTGGCGTAAGGGCTCAGAAACTTTGTTTACTCGTTAGACAGGAACTCGCTCACTAGGTTACATGGGCATCAGGGATTTCTCTAAAGTGAGCAAATGAGCTTCTCTACAAGATTAGCTAAAACCTAGGTTTTCTATCAACATAGCTGTATTTTAATCCATTTACATTTACTATATCTGAACACTTTCTAAATCATTTCAATAGGTATTCATTCAAATTATTCAAATAAGTTATGATGATTATCATAATACCACAATGACCCGTTTTTCAAGCATTGCATGACTATTTGATAAATATGTGATTTTTTTTTAGGAATCCAACGATCAGCCTCCCCATTGGGCATAATGGAACAACCACAAATCCCAGAACCATCTGGAGCTATGGCTCGCTCACCTGTAAGTCATTGTCATTGATGTTTTTGAATCAGCTTGAGTCAGTCTGGCAATTGCTTATAAGAGTGTTGGGAGTAACACTTTGGAAAATATCTGTGCAGTACTGCGTAAGTTGTCCAGTGCTGTGGTGGACATCCATTACCGTGAGGATCATCAGTTCTCTAGAGAGATACCATCAGAACTGTGGTGGAAGGATTTCAGTGATGTTGAGAAAATCATCAATACTGTGGAGGTAATACCTAAAGTGCTTGTGATTTCCCTCCACGGTACTGAATATCCTCCACTCTAATGATGGTATTCCCTTGCAGTACTGATGGTATGCCTCCAAAATGATGAACATCCTCAACAGTACTGGATTGTATCGTCCACAGTACTGAACACCCTTCAATGTACTGACGATATCCCCCAAAGTACCAAACATCATCTATATCACTGAATACCCTCCATAGTACTGATGGTATCCATCTACAGTACCAAACACCCTCCATAGTACAGTACTGCACAGCCGTTATCCAGGCTATTGCTCCCAACACTCTTTATGATCGGGATGGCTGAGTGATTGATCAAGCCCAACTTCAGACATGTCACATAATGATCGAGGATGGAGATTTTCTGGGGGAACTCTCTGTAAGTTATGTTTTGTAAATACCTGGCAATAGGTATGAATTATCTTTCATGAATATTCCAAGAAACCGTTCAATCTTGTTGATAGGTCGTTTTAAATTGACAATACTAGCTCAGCCACTTTTCCATTAGGATTCATAGGATCGACACTATCCTTGCTTTTGCCAAAAATATAAAGTACTAAAACCTCATTTATAATTAAGTAAGCGTATTTTCTGTAGATTCTCAGGTGTACTTTAAATTTAGATCAAGGTTAACTGTATTCAAGCTATACATGGCCTGTAGTTTTTTGGGGCAAATTTGACAAAATTCAGCCAAGTCCCCCCAGAAAAATTCTTTGACTAGTATCATTGTTTTTTCCCCATGTCAACTTATTTTGAAAATTTGAAGATTCTAGCAGGACTATTTCATAATTTTCCAAGTAAAGAGTTAACAAAGTCATTGACTTTTATTTTATAGTTTGGTGGCTTCGGAGGAGGAGCCAACTCAATGATGAACCTTGGATTCGGAGGAATTAGAAAATCCACAGTACCTAAGACCAAGGGAGCTGAGAAAGCTACCAAAGACAAGAAGGTACGCTGAACCTTAGAATACCTTCCTTAACTTAAGGTATCAGAAATCATCATTAAAATGATGATAATATGATATGAACTATGATTTATAAAGGATATTTTTAAATGCTTTTTTGGCTCTTTATAGGAAATATTTGTTTTTATTAATTATTTCATCATATTTACTATCATAATGATATAGGCAATAATATGTACATTTACAATTCTACTAGTAAAGAAAGGGGATAAGGCATAAATTTTGCACTCTCAGTTCTACCGTCCAACATCAAATGTGGAACAAAGACGTGCAACAATAGGTTTCCGTCTATTTCCATAAAATATGCATGAATCAATTTCCATGTGATCAAGAAAACCAATGTGTCCTCTAGTCTATCACCACACTTTCTGTGTAGCAACGCGTAAACCTGTGCATACGATGTAATTGTTCAGTACCTGATCAAGAGACCCAATGTGCCATCCCTTTTATCACTGCAATGGCTGTGTAGCAACTTGTAAGATTGGGCATCATTTTCTTAGTTATAATTCAAAACATCTCATTTTGTTTGCAGGAATAAAGAAAAAAGAGTGTGATAGATATCATGAGAAATGCGAGTAAGTAATTTTGAATAAAAACCTCTCTATTCAGTCAATGGCAAGGTTTTTTCCTTTCTTTTTCAGAGCAGCTACTAATAATTGATTGAAAATATAATTTTTGTTTAATTGTTGCATAGAAAACGGGTTTGAAAGAACTCGATATGGTATCGAACTTTCAAGCAATCAACCAACAGGTACGAAAATATCATGTGTCTAAAATTCTGCTCTGTGATTGGCACAAAACTTTTGTGATGAACCTGCGTCCTTCAGGAACATTAGGTCACACTGGTTTGCCATGTACCCAAAACGCTAGCAGCTCGATCCAGTCCCTTTTTATTGTTATTCTGATTCGATTCATTCTATATCCAGGTTTCTTTCAAGAGCCAAGAAACCAAGGACAGAGCGAGGCATATCATGAGAGCGATGCTTCACGACTCCATCTCATTTAACTGACATTTGCGATTCAAACTTGCAGACGAGCAGAAGGATTTTATTCCATGTGTATTATATGATAGACATCTTATGTCTTATAGACTTTTAAAGACTTAATTTTATAGATAGGCCTACATTTTGACTTCATATGAATTCAACATTGAGTATTAAAACGACATCATAGGATGGAAACTCTATGAAATTTCTTTTTCTTCCCCCAACCCTAGGCTTAGGCCATACAAAATATAACACTGTAGTTCAAGCTATACTTACATTTCTATAACGTCCTCAAGGGTGTTCAGTGTAGTGGAAATCTACAGTTAAAGTATTATACAACATTATTACCCTAGATTGTATTCTAATGACTCAATTTGAGTATTGTTCAATTTTTCATCATGAAACAAATATCATATATTTGATGTAGATATGAAAATCCCAATGACTTATAACTGTTTTCAAAATGGTTTTTCTTTCTGTCTGCTTCTGCATCGCTCGTAGCTTGCTTGTAAAAAGAGGGCTTGTTAGATGTAGTACGGAGTTAGCCCCTTCTTTTCCCTTGTCAAAGCATTTTTCAAGTGAAAAAATTAACGATTTCAAAAATTAAATGTCGTATCTACAAAATACCAGGTACAGATTGTATCAGATGGAGATTAGTAGTTAAAAGGCAAATACGTTTACTCTCTTCGTAAGGTATCAAGGCTTATGTACAAAGCACAAAGGACCCACTGAATAAGTTAACTAATCGAAGCAGTGCATTGATAGTTGATAGGCAAATACGCCTACTATCTTCGTAAAGTATTGGTTTATGTGCGAAGCACAAAGGGCCTACTGAATAGGTTAACTTATCAATGTCTGAAGTTGGTTTCCAACCCATGACCCTTTAAAAAAGGATCGAGTGATGTAACCAGTCGGCCATCCCACCACATGATTCTTATAATACACAAGATAAGAACTCAAAATACACAAATGAGAACTTCAAAAACGAACCGTAAAGTGAAAGAGAGCACTCACTCAACTCTATGTAGTAATCAGACATCATGCACAACCCAAGAAATCTTGCTCAACAATATCAGAATAGAACTAGTTTTTTATGACAAACAGGAATTCGGTGCACACGGTATTTACTCCGCAGACATCCTCCGCAACCCGTGCATCTCCCATCCAATTCAATTTTTTTCATTACAAAAATCTTATGCTTCAAAATGGCGGACCAGTTGAAGGCCGAACTTCAAGCTCTTGTTGGAAGTGGCAATTCACACAAAGATTCCGTCGAGAAATATCGAAAGATTTTCCAGAGAATCATAGCTCTTGATGATAAGTCAAAGGTAGCAAGCCTACAAGTTTTTATTGAAACTGGTAAGTAAGATGCTGTACAGTTATGTTATTATCCTACTGTAATGTTGTTCAGGCCTATATAACTTGAAGTGAAGTTGGACTATTAGGCTACCTTCTTTGGTTTGGTAACTGCCTTGAGAGTTTTAAAATGAAAAACAACACAACATTCACTAATCTTTTTTAAAATAAAAAGTTTACAGGCCAAGCTGCTGGATACATTTATAATTGCTTGTACAATATATTTTAAACAACATTTTACAAAATAAAAGAAATCTTGCCGAAAAAATATAAGGATAGTTAAAATATAAACAAAACTAGATAAAAAACAAGTTGTAGCTGATACATCCGAGTTTTGCGATAGTCCAGGAATAGATTTTTCACAAAGATTTTTTTGCCGCAAAATTTGACTTTTTTGCCAAAAAGTTGCGCCAATCCTATGTATTTGGTATATTAAGATACTAGACAGGGAATTTATCATAACATTCTAGCAACTGAGGTAACCAAAAATCTGAAGGTAGTTTTGGAATCCTTGAGGGAAGGCGGTCATCATTTTAAGCCCTGGGAACATTCTGGGAAATGAGCCATTTTGATGTAATTGATGACGTCATTCCACCATACTGTTATCTTTAGACAACCACCAAGTATACTTCTTTAGTAAAGGCTGTGATGGTCCTCCTGGAAATTCTATTGCATAATTTCTGTAGATTTGGTCACAACTTTTTCAATTGAAATTTTATCTTATCTCATTTGAAAGGTTATCTTGTACTTATTATCAGTGTTATTGCATACTTAATATGCAAGATTCAGCAAAGGACACCAATTTTAAAGTTTAAGTATAAGTATTTCAATGCAATTACAATGCGATATCACTCTTTTCTGCACGTTCAGATGCTGATACCCCTATACCATCTGATTAATAGCTCTATACTTGTTTATATTGAACTCTTTAGCCAGGATAGGCACTCTCTACTTTAGTTAAATATGATTATTTCTAACATTATTTCTATAGCTGCTCAAGAAAATGTGAGCGTTGTTGTATCGAGACAGTTGATAACAGACGTCTGCATCAAACTTCCAACATTTGGAGCAGAAAATGCTAAAATCATTTGCAATCATGCTCTTGAGAAGCTTCAGTCAAGAGCCATATCTTTTGAAGAACAGGTAAGGAAAGTCTTAATATGGTAGAACATGGCTCTGTAGGGGCATTTGGTTTATTTACTTTTCTCTTCATTCATAGTTATTCAAAAGCATAGTCTGCAATCTAGAACAATATCATCGCTATAGATTCATCTCTATAGCAATTGCGTTCCCTATAACTGCATCATAGTGCTTGATGTACAAAGGCGCATAGCAATGTAGATGAGAAATAAAAAAGGAAACTGCTTCTCTATAACTAAAATTTTCATGGGGCAATCATCAGATCAACAATCGTCTGAGTTTCAGGGAAGCCGTTTCCTTTCTTGTATCTCTTCTATAGCTATAGATTGATGAATTACTTTGAATCATGGTGCTTCAATTTTGAGCTCTTCCTTCAAGAAAGTCCCTTTCAAAGAGTGTTTTTTGTAGAGCCAAGCGTTTGTGATAATTTGTGATGTTTCCTCTCTTCATTCATAGTCATTAGAGCAAACAGTTTAAAATTCATTCTCGATATTCATGATGTGCAATAGATTTCGTATTTCAACATGTAAATCATAAAGATATCACACGTTATTCCTTTGATGAACTATATATATAAACTAGTATAAACAATCTTCAAGATTCAGTCCTATCCGGCCCTATTCATTATGTCCCTGTCGAGAATTATGATTATTAACAAGTGCAATGAATTGATTCCTTGCTTTTTCCAGGTCGTGGCTATCAGGCAACACCTTGCAACTTTGTATGAAAACGAGCAAGAATGGAGGCTAGCTGCTGGAATTCTTGTTGGTATACCACTCGAAACTGGTCAAAAGTAAGTTGATGCATTATTTTCAATATAGACTATTCAGTAGTATGTTACACACGAGTCAGGTTCCCTTAATACAAGAAGATGGCATGTCATATGGGTAGGCCGGTTACTCTTGGTGGAAGAATTCAGCTCTCTCCATTTTTTTAGATTCTTCCAACTAGATTTTTGGGAATTTCTAGATTTTTAGACATGCCTTTGAATAAATTTCCCCTCAGACTTACTCAACTAATGAACCAGGCCCAAAAGCAGAATCTAATACAGTCTGCAAGGATTATCCAGCGTTTTGTAGCAGAAGTTCATTTTGAATTTTGAGGAACCTTTTCCAAAACAAATCAGTCTCATTCTTCTACATCAGAGGATACATTAGAAATACATGTTACAATATTTTCGAAATAATCCTCTAATATAGATACAAACCAGTATCCCTTGATAGGATAGGTTCAAATTATAGCGGGAGTGGTGGGTGGGGGGACTAGATGGTGGAAGCAAACAATTTGGGAAGCGCTGATACCAATGCATGAAGATAGAATGAGTAGATTTTGATAAAACCAATCATATACAGAACTCATGCATGTCGTTCAAATCTGACCAGGAGAAAAGGCTCAGAACATATGATTGGTAGGTTGAAAATATCAAGCCAAGATTTATACACCAAACTCATGCACTAGGCAATGCTAGGCAAGCCATGCACTAATCCCCTGAGGCAATGAAGCCTAAATAGGCACAAGCTAGGGCAACCCTCCAGCTATTCAAACTATTTCCAATGCACCCTGATTTGGATATAGGACAGGCCATAATATAACAAATATCTTCATTCAGGATATACTCAGGCGAGTTCAAGTTGGAGATATATTTGAAAATTGCTCAGTTGTATTTGGAAGATGACGATTCTGTGCAGGCGGAGGCGTTTATCAACAGAGCTTCGATTCTTCAGGCCGAAACCAAAAATCAACAGTTGCAAATTCTCTACAAGGTAGGCTCAACAAGTTTACACTATTACTTGCACTAAAGCAAGTCCTGTGTAGTTGCTAAGGATATAGGTTTTTATTTACATTTGGTGCTTGGTGGTGCAACTCCTGAGATCCATCTATCTATCTATGAGATTTCTTTGAAAAGCCTTACGACATTAACGCAAATGGGTAAAATGAAATTGGTTCAAGCATTAAAAGGTCAAAACATTTAATTACATAATTACAAGCTAATAAAAAAACAGATCAGATATTTACAGTTCTAATTTCATTGCCAGAGTACGTATTCGAGTCCTTTATCGTTTTTGAAAAAAACTTATTTGGTATGACCCAGTCTTGCATACTAGATGTAGAAATGATTGACTGTTATAGCTGCATTTTCTTGTGCTTGCTGTATTTCGTAAAACGTAATTAGCAAATTTTAAAGCAGAAGTGTTGTTCATGATATTTTTGAATAACTTTGCTCGATCTTGCTTTCTTCTGTCCTGTAGTCGATCTGTCTAGCCTCATCTGGGCACTCATACAACCAGGTTCATGTTCTTTGCAATCAGCTGCAAAACAGATTTATAGGCCTGGTAGCTCTGTTAGCACAATAGTTTAGGTATAGAATCCAAAGTTGTGGGTTCAAATCCTACCATTTTTCATTCTCAAAAATTATTCTGATTGATCAAATGTTTGTTATGTTTCAGGTTTGCTATGCCAGAGTTTTGGATTTCAGACGTAAATTCATCGAAGCAGCACAAAGATATGTGGCATTGTCTTATAGTAATCTCGTGCATGAAGACGAGAGACTTGAATCACTGAAACATGCACTCATTTGCACTATTCTCGCGTCTGCAGGTATGATGTTGTTGAATATGTTGATTTTGCCAAATCCCCTTAGTTTTCTAAGTAACGTGGATGGACTTTTGCAGTAATATCTAGGGTGTTTAGTGATGTGAAGGGATATCATGAGTGAGGTGGAGGGATATCTCGCTGTAATTTTGAGGGTCCCTAGAAATATAGAGGGATATTGTTGAATATTTTAATTCAGGCAAATCACCTTAGTTTTCGACACAACTTCAACTGTCTTGATCCTGTCTGCTCATGTGGCACTGCTGATGAAGATACCGAACATTTCCTCCTGCACTGCGAAGCACGTAGAGATCTCCATGGCACATTATTAGATATTCCCAGGGTAGATATTTCATTATTAGATTCTCAGGCTTTATGTAATTTGATGCTATATGGAAATCCAGATCTAACCCTAATTGAAAATAGAATGATTATTGAAGCAACAATTAAATACATAAAGGCAACAAACAGACTTTAGATCATGCCTCTGGGCTGGTGGAGCGGAGACCTCTCCACGGCGGGTTGCCTCGGGACACCCTATCGCTTTTGTGGGTTTCAAGGTGTGTATCCGCTGGGGGTGGTTTTCGGTTCGGCAGTCTTGAGGCATGTTCGCTGCAGCATCCCTCCCTCCCCGAATACATCCCTCCCTCCCCAAATATTTGTTTTTCAAATTAATTTTTTTTTCTAGAATATTGTTAAATTTTGCATTGTAAGTGCCTTTCATGGTGGGAGCTCCGATGACCCAGCGTCTATTCCCGCCATGATAAGCACAGTAGTTGTATTGTGTTTACTGCTGTTTTAATTGAATAAATAAAAAAAAAAACCTTAGTGTGTGCTGCAATGTGGAGGTTGTTTAGTAACGTGGACTGTGGATTGTGTTCATTAATGTTCATTAATTCATTAAAAGGATATCTTGAATGAAAGTTGAGGGATATAATCAGTAATGTGGAGGGATATCTTACAGTTAAGTGGAGGGTGCAAAATGATGTCAAGGGACTTTTGTAGTGATGTGGAGGGATATCATCAGAAATCTGGAAAGATATCTTACAGTAACGTAAAGTGCTTTCAGTAATGTGAAGATACTTTTACAGGATTGTTAAGGTTGTTCAGTAAAGGAAATCATAAGTAATGTGGAGGGATATCTTACAGTTCTGTAGAGGTTGCAAAGTAATACGAAGGAAATTTTGCAGTAATGTGGAGGGTGTTCAGTAAAGTGGAGGGATACCATCTGTTACTTGGAGGGATATCTTGCAGTAATGTGAAGGATACTTAGTCATATCCCTCCACTGAATGGTATCCCATTACATCCATGGTTTTTTGCATTGCATTGATTGCTTCACTTATAAATAGATATTGATAATGATGATACATAGCTTTAAAAATTTTTATTCCGTTTGTAGGACAGCAAAGATCTCGTATGCTTGCAACTCTTTTTAAAGATGAAAGATGTCAACATCTCCCAGCCTTCGAAATATTAGAAAAAATGTGAGAAAATTAAATGGAAAGTTTGACTGTTGATCTCGATCTTCTTATGCTAACACTTTCAGCTATAAACACTCGGGGGACGTCTGTGTAGTACTGTGGAGGATTTCCAGTATTCTGGAGGATGTTCAGTACAATGGAGAACATTACGGTGGGGGATGTTAGGGACTGTGGAGGAGGTTCAGTACTGTGAAAGAAGTCATCAGTATTGTGGAGAATTTTCTTACCATTGAGGGTGTTCAGTACTGTGAATGATTTGTAGTGCTTTGGAGGAAGTTCAGTACTGTGGATGGATATCATCCAGTACTGTTGGGGATACCCGCAGTAAGGGAGGATGTTCAGTACAGTGGAGTATGCTCAGCCCCTTTTCAGTTCAACATCTTTGATAAATGGGGAATGTTGATTTGGCACATTAAAGTAAGATATTTTTCTTGATGTTTGTTATAGGTATTTGGATAGAATTATCAGAGGTCCCCAGTTGAAGGAATTTGCTAATTTGCTCGCACCTCATCAGAAAGCAACGACTGCTGACGGTAATCTACATAATACACTGCCTTTTAGCTTGAATTAAATTCAACATACCTTTTGCTGTTAATGCTGCCATCTTGAGGAAAATTCACCCCCTGGCTATCCCAGATTCCTTTCTGAATTCCAAGCCAATGCAATGCACCAAGGGATTTCTAGGGGGCAAATTTGCATTCTTACAAGATGGTAGTCTTATCCTTAACAGAAATAAGGTCTATTAAAACTGATCATTCAGATGTTAAATATGGGATTTCGGTTGAATAGTTTGTCATCTTATCACTTTCTATGGATCTTTGAATTTTTGATCCAATGAATTTTGAATCCTCCAAATAACCCTTCCCCAACATTTATGCCCTAAACCTTAATTCTTGTTGGAAATGAATATCTAATGGTGGGATATTTAATTGGATTCATGGCGATGCTGCAAATGCTACTCCATTAAACTAGATACCACAAAAATGATACCCTGAAATCCTTTTCCAGCTTGAAAAAAGGCGCTCCAAAGAATGGTATGTCCTGTACCATATTTGGAAATTACCCTCTCATTCTTAATGGAATAAACTCAGGCTTGCTATATTTTTCATAGGATCGAGCATTCTCGATCGTGCAGTTATAGAGCATAACCTACTGGCTGTCAGTCGGCTGTACAACAATATCACATTCAACGAGCTTGGCACCTTGCTAGAGATTCCTTCAACAAAGGTAGCTATGCATGATAAAAATGACAATAATAATGATAATTATGCTTGTAAAGGGGCTGGGCTTTGAAGAAAGCCAAGCCAATGAATTCCCTGATAATCTACGAATATTCATCCAGATCAGCTTGAACTCGAATTTAGATTCTCCAAGTATTTTTCTGATTAAGTAATTAGCTAATTATTGAATCTGAATACTGAATACTGATATTTCCTTTGATCGGTTCGAAACTTCAATATGGGCAAAGAAATCGGAAGCTTAGTGAAAACATGAATTATTTAAGCTTTTCGTCTTAACTAAACAGAGTAATACGTTTTCCTACACAATACTAATCATTCACCTCTTTTCTGATTGGCCTATTTCCATCCACATCTGGGTACATAAATCTGCAAGATTTTTGGTTCGTTCTTTTTCTGACGTATTACTCTGTCGAGTGTCAGACGAAAAGCTAAGTAATCTATGTTTTCGCTTCGCTGTGCTTCAGATTTTTCTGGCTATACTGATATTTTGAAATATTTCTATTCTGTTTCAATAGGCTGAAAGAATTGCATCTCAGATGATATCAGAATCACGAATGACAGGATCGATCGATCAAATTGATGGAATCGTCCATTTTGAAGGTATTACATTCCTGAATTTTCATAATCGGTTTAAAACTTCAATATAGCAATGAAAATTGGAAGCATAGCGACATATGAATTTTGTCTGACACTCATCAGAGTAGAACGTCAGAAAAATCTTTGATTGGTACAAAACTTGAGGATGACCAAGAAAATCGGAAAACATAGTGAAACATAGTTAATACCGAAGCTTTGCGCTTGACACTCATCAGAATAGAACGTCAGGATAGTTTTTGATCGGTACAGAACTTGAGGATGGAGAAGAAAATCGGAAACATAGTGAGACACAATAATCACTGAAGCTTTGCGTCCAACAGTCATCAAAGTTGTACGTCAGAATAGTTTTTAATCAGTACAGAACTTTGAGAATGGTGAGGTAAATCGGAAACAGTGAAACATCATAACTACTGAAGCTTTGCATCTGATATTCAATGGAATATCAAGTCAGTAAAAAATGAAACTTTTTTGTTATCAATTCACTCTGGGTGATACCCCTCTTTTGTCTACCCTTTCTCTAAAATGTCTTCTTCACTTCATGTGGGGTGTGCTTGTATGATAGGGTAACTTATTTTCTCTCCTTTTTTCACAGCACAACAAGCTCTGATTCTTTGGGATAAACAAATCCAGGGTGTCTGCCTGCAAGTAAACAACATCCTCGAAAAGATTCAACAACAAGTGCCAGAATGGGGTACTGTTACCATGGACACCAGTTGAAATAATCATGCCTAGATTGACGTCAGAATTTTGCATGAGGCAGCCATTTTGGGCCTAAGATTTCTGGTACATGGATTTATGAACTCTGTTGATGTGGCTACAAAAATGTAGAATTTCACACAGAGGAGCTGTAGCTCATTGTCTTACGGCGAACCAATCAAATATACTTCATAGCGATAGATAATTCCACAAATGATAGTGGCTCTAATTTCACGCAATGAATCATGGGAATATACTCCTTAGCAACGCATAGCTACCGAAATTGTAACGGCCTAAATCCATCCTATCTTCTGCCAAGCTGCACTCGTCCCCAATGGTAGCTATGTGTTGCCAAGGGGTATATTCCGCATTTAATCTCTTGCAGAATCGTCTATCTATCTTTCACTTTAAAAGTTTGTAATCTATATTTGTCAAATGATGGAACATATTGCTTATTAATAATTACTAAATAGGTAAAAAGAAGTTAAGTGAAGAAGACCAGTAAAAAGATAACAATGATTGTTAAAGGATTGGCATGGACATTATAAGCAAATAGCCTTTTGATTACTCAAGCCTTCTGATTACCCTACCCCACTTCGATGCCCTTTTATTTTGAAGAGAATTAACTGCCTCTATTTGCTCTTTACAATAGCCTATCTGACTGCAATGTGGAAGAAGATATACTGCCCACCTACAAAGGTACTCAAAGCTAGGTCTCGTTTCGGGATACAAGTCACGAGACAGTAATATGTTGTCTGAAATTACAAGTATCACAGTCAAACTATGACAGAGGGAAAGTCTGTACATGATAGCTCGAGAGTGAAGTAGCTAAAGAGGGAGGGGCAACTCAGTCTACGAATTCCTACAACGTTTAATATGTGTCTCTGGGTGTTATTTATTCAAAGGATATAAACTTGAGATACGAAAATTGAAAGAACCAGAAAAATAGCTGCAGTGTCACGAGACTTAGTAAAACATCGGAAATGTCGCCAAAACTAGAAATGTAGGACGAGCATCCCTATTTAGATTTTTATGTGTACCCCCTGGGATCCTATTGTAAACGTGTTCTCATCTCGTACCTTTTTGGAATAATTTGCATAGGGTAAGATTTATCAAGGTAAAACCTTATTTTTTTATATCAGTAAGTCAAGGAAAAATAGTTTTTTTGGGTTAATAAACTAATTGAGAAACTTATTGCATCATATTTTGGGTGAAGGTAAGAAACTGTGGAATGAAGATCTGCTATAAACAAAGAAAGTCCACAATAATACATTTTTTACAGACCTTGAAACGAGACAGGAACAATGCAAAACGACATGAACAGGAAAACGCAGATGAATTAATAACATATATTATGTTGTCAATATTTCTTCCTGGCATACACGGCTTCTTCAGGACGAAATATGCGTGCCAGGCATGCCAGGGCGAAATGTTGACCACATAATATATGATATTTAATCTATCTGCGTTTTTCTGTTTGTGTCGTATTGCTTTCTTCCCGTCTCGTTTCAAGATTTGTTACTTATAAAAAATTAGTGTAAACTTGAATTACTAATCATACTCAAATTTAGACAATTTAAGAACAAGCTAAGAACAAGCTGAGGCAGGCCTTTCTCATCTCAGGAAAATAAGTCTAAGAAATAAATAAAACAAATGAATCGGTGGCACCTTTGGGAGAGTAAAATGTTTCGACAATCCAACACAAATGACAGCAAAAACAGGCGACCCAAGAATTATAAAAGTAAGAACAATTTCAGAACATTTCTGCATAAAAATAAGAAAAAATTTAAGAACAGCCAGCCTCAAATTAAAGTTACTGGTTCTTATATAAAAAAGAGTGTAAGGATCAAACAAAAGACACGTGTCCCTAAAGATCCACGAAAATCTGCTCTGCATGGAAACCGCGAAGAACCGCAAACTCAAGCGAAGTTTTTCTTGCTTCTTTCATTAGTTTGTTACCGTTACAGTTTTACTTTGTCTGTCATCTAATGTTATTGTTTTTATTGGGTCTCCATCATATCTAAGCATTTAATAAGACATCTCTTTTCCAGAGAGCTTCTAGAATTTTCCGGAACTATCGAATTTATCAAAACTCTGATAAAAAAAACTCTGTATCTGAAAACAACTGATGCTAGTCCCAGATTCAGCCCCCAATGAATAACCAAATATTGTGCACCTGAAATTTAATTTAAAATGCCACTAAACCCCAAGAGGTGATAGCAGAGTAGTAAACCTGGACGTTTACTGTGAAATTTGGGGTATTTCAGAAATAAACAGTGGTAACAGGGGGTAACAGCGAGGTAGGGGTGAGTTTTGCACACGGCACATGATGATGCAAGCGAAGAGAACAACAATAGCAGCTCCACACAGCGATCAATGCACCGCGGCCGTCTGTCGAGCCAAGTTTCCTCCTGGATGCAAAACTGCTGTTCATCATCGTTGGAAGACGAACTGATGATTGTTTTTAATCCTGCCGTGAGTATTTTCTTCTTTTTACCAGCGTCTTTCGTTTCATGGGCGGTGAAAAGCTTTTCGAGAAGATTCCGTGCCAAGTACGGTTGACAGCGACGCAGGTGGTGGCACGATCATTTCGATTTTCGACTGCCGAAACGGCCTAAATTCTTTTACATAACACGCATCATATGATCTACTTGGATAAAGATATATCCGTTGCTTCAACTAGATAAAGATATATCCATCTTCTAGCTAGGTTTGTGCACCCACAGTGTGCCTCCCTAGGATGGTATCAAATTCTATTGCTCAGTTTTCACTTCACCCATTTTTCGGCTGTCGCAAATTTTTCAAAACAATAGCGAAGCTGAAGATTCACAACAACATTGATTGCGGAAGGGAAGGCGCAAGATAAGAACGAACGATATCATTCTTATTTCGGTATTTTCAAACATAAGAACCTCTGTGGGTAGAATGATTTGTTTATATTGGAAAATGGACCACTTTCGATGTTCTGTTGTTGTATTCAGTGGTCCCATTCGTTTTTCCAGTTGGTAGCCATCTTGGCTCCTGGTCAGGTGCAAGGATTTTCAACAAAATTTGATAGGGGAGTGAAATTGTCCAGAAACATTCAATATTCTCTTAGCAAATTTAGCAACAAAACAAATCACTGCGCTTTTTAATTCCAACACATCCTATAATAATTTCATAATAATAATAATTTCACTTCTTTAAGGAGGGTAGCCCAATTCAGCAATGCTGATGTTCGAGGGGCCCTCCATTTAAATATACGTACAAAATTAAGATGTTAAATGTGAAAAATTAACCTAATTACAATTACTGAATATACTTCAACCTTATAAATATTACGTAAAAACTATGTAAAAAATTTTTAATACTACAACTTATTCAACAAAATATCTAAAAGAAAAGAAAAGAAAAGTGAGTTTAAATCTCTGTAAGGGCAGGAGAAGAGCCAGTGGCACCGGCCCAGGCAGCCCCAGTCCAAAGGCCAACCAAAGGTAGCAGTCAATTGTGTTAGTTTATATAAACGAAATCGCCTTCAGCCAGCCCAATAACCAATGCAGCCAGAGCAACACCACAGGCTCCATCCAAACCCTACCCCTCAATAGATCTTTTGAAGCTACCGAGGGAGGATGCCTTTTTTGACTCAGCTGAAAGGCTATTCCATAGCTTTGCACCCCGAAACGAGAAACATTTTTGCCCATTTGCAGATGTCTTTGGTAGCCTCAGGTCTGTCTGTGTGTTTCTGAGACTATGGGCGGAACATTGGGAATTCCTTTTGAAAAGGCTTTCCATGTATTGTGGAGCCTGCTCATTAAGCGACTTAAAGACCATCATTTTTGATTCACAATCAATAAGTTGTTCAATGGTCTTCCAGCCAAGCTGTTCGATAAGCGGTCTACTTGGGGCATCAAAGCTGCTGTTCGTTATGATCCTAGCAGCTCGGTTTTGAAGTTTCTGCAGCTGATTGATTTGAGTTACTCCGCAACATCCCCAAACAGAACAACAATATCGAAAATGAGGCTCCACAATACTGAGATATAGGGTTTTAAGAGTTGAAGATTCTCACTTGTTGACTAAACCTTACTGCCGGGGAGGGGGGGTTGCAACCAGAAGGCAGTAACCCATCTGGGGCATTATTATCTCAGAAATAGAAATTTCTTTGTTAAGTATAAAGAGTTTGGGGACAATTGCAGTTTAGCAGGCTGCAATCACAGGGAATAAGATTTCCAAAAACCTACACTTTGACCTCCCAAAGTAGTGGATCTGTTTTCTGTGGACTGAGTAACTGCAGAGGAGGCCGCAGCTAAACCACAATCTAGTCAGGACATGGATTTTACAGGCTCCCCAAAGCTTTTAGCCCCTTTTCCTTGGTAACTACCTCATCAAACCTCCGGCGTCACAATAGTGGCAACTTTTCTTAACATTCTGCCAAATTAACTTTGATTAGCTGTGAGTTTGAAAGCCTAAGAATAAAATGATGAGTGAATGAATATTTAATGAACAAATATCTTGTACAGCTGGTTTTTCAAAGTTCAAGTTTCAAGTCTTATTTTGCTCTTTGTTAGGCCATTGTAAACATAAACTTCTGAACAACTCCAAATGAGTGGGAAACCACGAAACAGGCTTGTAGAGAAGGACAGTTATCTTTCTTTAGTCTGGCCCTCTCAGTTTAATTTACCACTCTACTTCAATGAGCCAAATTACAAACTTTCTAAACATCTAAATAGAAGATTTGTATTGAATATGAAGGGAGGTTTCAAATCTTGATGTGTTGGGAGATTCTACATCTTGACATCTAAAACATTCCTTTCATATTGGCTCATGTAAAAAACTTTTTAGAGATTTGTCTTTGATTAAGACAGAGCTCAAGGATAGGCAAAAAGCCAGAAACATTGCAAAACATAACCAACATTTAAGCTTTTTGTCTGACATTCATAGGATTTGTCGTTTGATAGAGAATGAAAATGAAACCCAAGAAAATATGATTTGAAAAAATATATTTTAGAGTTATATTTGTTCTCTGTCTGATGATTGTTAGACAAAAATCTTTAGAGCTTTCATTTTTCACTGTTTTTGATTCTCTTCTAATATAGTGGTGATAAAACCAGATAAAGATCTATCATTAATTTAGTCCACTGTGCTATAGAAGAAAAGATGTTTAAATGTAGCTGCAAGCCACGTAACATATGATATGTCTCTTAATAAACTATCAACAAGTTTGGTTTTTATATTTAGTAGATCCGATTTTATGCTAACAAAACACTTCTATGTAATGTCTTTCCAGCCGGTGTCGAAGTTTTCCCAACTCTCCAACTTACCAACTGCCATTGTTTAGGTAGTTGAATGTTTTGCATGAATTAAAAAATCTGCACTATTATCTCTTTGAACAATGAGAGTCAGTAAGTTGGTTAGTCAGGAAAGCTACGATACCGTCTGTCAAGCCTAGTGGCCTTTTTAAAACGTTGGTAGAAATGATAATTTGTTTATCTGATAGGTAAAATGAGTTCTGATAGTTGTCATAAAGATGCTTGCTGCAAGCAAAGCCCAAGCGCAGAGGACTCTCCTTTACTTGAAGCCAGTAACACGGAATATGATAGTCCAAAGGAGAAAGAGTTTGCAAAGGAATTATATGTTGATATCATCTCAAGCAGTAAAGAAGGAGATTGTAAATCATGCTGCAATAATGAGTCTAGTGAGATGGAGGAGAAGAAAAGTGGCTTCAATCAAGGAATGGTAGCCAAGGATTCCTATGGTAATGTATTTCAGTCAGCCATCTTTGAATCATCCATGTTCAAAAGCTAAGCTTGGAAATTTCTGTTGTGATGCAGAACTGGAAATTCTCTGACAGGAGGGTGTTTCATTATTGACTACAAGCAGCTAGAATTTTCCAGCAAGCAAATTGAAATGCTTAGTGTGGGGTTGGCTGCCCCTCGCCCCCTTTACTTACTTAGGCTTAATTCATCCGTCGCATTTAAGTCGAGTCAAATTCAATTATCTTGATTAAATCCAAGATAAATCCATGATAAATCCATCGTCTGAACCCAAGTGTTAAACTTGACTCAAACTTGACTCAAGTTTATGATGCTCTGTTAGATGATCTAACACAAATGGGACGTGGGTTCATACGATGGATTTTTGTCGAGTCAAATTCAATTGATTTCAGTTTTGGTCCGCAGTTTGTTCTATCAGCCAGCTTTGAGCATGCGTATTAGTGTTAAAAAGTGCGCGCTTTTTGGGTGTGTAGCTTTTATTATTTGCATCTCGAAGAAAACATGGCGGCATCTTTTGCACACGCAGTATTCGTTTTCTTTCCCTGTTTACACTTTTCAGAAGCGCCAGAATCTTTTCGTATTTAAATGGCACCGTTACTGGCGTAAGGCCAGGGTTTTTTCAATGAAAAATTCAGAACTGCACATTTTTACTTGTCTGTAAAGTTTTAGTGAAGACAAACTATTCACGTACTGTGTTTTTCATAAAAAGCCGATTAGGATTTTGAAGTATCATTTTTGCGTTTCCTTTTAATTTTCAAAAAAAATATGTTGATTTGATTCCGATCCAGGGTAAACTTGCTCAAGATTAAGTCAACAGCAGGCAAACCAACATTTTCCTAAACCTAATGGCTCCCAGAGGCAGCAACACGTTTCCTTCTAAAGGTCGATAAAATTGTTTTGTTATTGCAGGCAGATAGGCTATTCTTTTGTTAACGAGCAAATAGAGGCAGTTAATTCTCTTCAAACTGAGGAGGACATTGAAGTGAAGCAGGGCAATCAAATGGCTAGGTCTACTCATAATTAGCAACTTTTTGAAATAACATTTTGATGTTTTCGTTATGTAATGTTGAGCACTAATGACAAGTTTGGGCATGTTTAGAAAAACCCAAACCACCATTCTATCAGTGACACCATTGCCCTTATTATGATACATTGGTGACAGCTTGCTAGAAAAATTAAGTGATAAACCATTATTTTTAGGTGTGGCAAATTTAGCCTTTGAAAAGGAAGAGAAGGTCGGAAGCTGCAGCTCAAAGTCTGATGATTGCTGTGCTGGTCCCAATGTTGTGGCACAAGCTTCTAGTAATGGCTGCTGCTCTGGCACTACCACTGGAGGTGTGGCCTCTGCTGCTGGTAAAAGCAAGGATTCTTGTGGATCATCCAAAGTGGAGGACCTAAAGAGTTGTGGCTCTGAGAATGCAAGGAAGGAACCAGATAGCTGCTGCAAGTCCAATACTCCCAGTGGATGCAGCACATCAACTGTTGTCGACCTCTCAGGTGTGGCCCACATCTCCAAGAATGAAGGCTTGAAAAAAAGCTGTGGCTCTAGTCAAGTATCAACATGCGGTCAGAAACCTGTTGATTCTTCAGAACCCGTCAAGAACGTCAACACTTGCTCATCAAAGGGGACTTGCTGCTCAGCTGCAAAACGCTGTTCTGAAAAGAAGTCGCTGGAGGCGTTTGTTGATTTTGCTGTCAAGCCGAGATATGTTGAAGGAAAGGGAGTCTGTTGTGTCATCAGCGATGTACCTGGAAAGCCAGCTTCAGCATGCAGTAAAGGAAAGTCAGAGCGGTATACACCCGGGAGAAAAAGCCCAACTTGCTGTGAAGGGGAGTCTGTATGCAGTAATGAGAAAAAGCCAATGAAGGGTTCAGGCAGGAGTGAAAAAGTGACAAATTATTTCGATGTGGATAACACTAAAGTCACATATGGAAGCTTCAAATGCTGCAAGGATGGCGGCTCATCAGGATGCTTTGACTGCCTGTGCAACCTGTGTAAAGACCACAATTTTGTAGCAATATCATGCGACATCATTGATGGGGAATCTGAAGACATCCCAAAAGTCCCGAAAATAACAACAACGAAATTGCGGATTCAGAATATATGTTGTGGCAAAGAAGCAGAGCTGATGAAAAAGGAGCTAGAGCCTCTTCATGGTGTTGAGTTTGTTTCTGTGAATGTTGTTGGCAGAATCGGCATGGTGAAACATGACATTAACATTATATCTGCAACGCAAATCGTCACGGCTTTGAATGACCTCCATCTGGGTGTAAGCATAATGGAATCCGGACAACACGATGACAATGCAGCTCTTAACAAGGAGTTTATCATACGTCTTGGTACCAAATTGGCACTTTTGTTGGTCCTTGGCTCGCTGTTCATTCCCATTATTATTGGACGTGTGTATATGAAAGAGTGGAGGAAATGGGTGGCTATTGCGGAGATAATTATCGGAGGATTGCCGATCCTGAGGAAAACTGTATTGAATTGGATGAAGAAGATCTTTATTGATATCAATGTGTTGATGTTGATAGCTGTTATCGGTACCATTGCTTTGCAAGAATGGATTGAGGGAGCTACTGTTGTGTTCGTTTTCGCAATTGCTGAAGTTTTGCAAGAGTATTGCACTTATCGTGTTCAGAAAGCCATCTCAGGTAAGGAAGAGGGAAATCTATTCTTAATGATGAAATGAGATAATTGGTGTAAATGAAAAATGACCAGGGCCATTGAGAGACCAGCAAGGTTCCTGAGTAAAGGCTCATTCAATAGGCCTAAAGTCCCCTGAAAATGAGCGTGAAATGAATGAACATTGATGACTTAGATTTTACGGGGCCCCTTAGAACAATGGGCTCCCTGGCTGCCCTAGTAAATCCCCCTCTTGATGGTACTGATAATGACCCTCTAGAACACAGGACCTCTAGATGGAGTACTCAGGTGCGATACTGCTGTTCTTGGTTGAGAAACTCAAGAAGGTTTTTATCATACAGATCTAAAGAAACAGTGGAACCTCTATAAATAGACACCTTTATATGACGCACAGATACTTTAGTCCTAAAATTCACATTGTAATTAAAAGCAACCTATATACAGCGGACACCTCTCTACAATGTACAATAAAATTGATCTCAATGGTGTCTGTTATGTGGAGGTTCCCTTGTATTCCTTAATAATGTGAGGATTCTTGTGTTAACACCCAATATTGCTATAGAGTGTCCCTATGAAAAGGTTTGATATAGTAGGGAAATAAAACTTTGTGGGCTCTAGACAGAGATGGCAGAGAAAGCCAAATGATTAGATCACTCTACCCTTGCTTACAGGGTTGTGGGTTCAAAGTCACCTTCGGACTTGTCACAAAGTGTGCGGAGAGAATTTACCAGCTCTCTGTAATGCCATGCTCAAAGGCAAAAGGAATCAGGACATGTGGTCAAAGGAGAGAGAGGACCAGGGTCACACTGCTCCATTAGTCTACCTATTCAGTGGGTTCTTTGTAAGCGTGTTTGCCTATGAAGGTTTTTAACTATTTTCATGATGATTGTCACCTCCTTTCAGGTTTAATGGTGCACATACCAGATAAAGCCGTCCTTGCGGAGACTGGGAAGAGTGTGCCTGTGGAGGATGTCGTCATTGGAACCATGATTACCGTGTGTGCCGGTGAGAAGATCCCCCTTGATGGAAATGTCACCAAAGGACAAGCCTCTGTTGATGAAAGTTCCATCACCGGTGAATCGATTCCAATCGAGAAATCACAGGGTGACAAGACCTATAGTGGGACAATTGTGCAGAATGGATACTTAGAGGTGGGGGAGACTAGCATGTTTTTTATGAGGAATTGATTTTTTTTGAAGATTTGATTACTCTACAGTAAGCCAGACGTGACCACTTTGGGTGGGCGATCGTCCTTCTCCACCTCAATGCCCTCTTTGAGGCAGTTAATGAGTTACCCTTGTTAGATTTGAAGAGAATTGTGTACCTCACTGTGCACATTCACTAAAGGATAGCCCACCTGAAAGCAGCAAGGAGAGCAATTAACTGCCCACTTTGTGTTTAGTAATCCTATCTACATAATACTTCTTAGTGAAATATGCATCTGAATTACTTTTGATATTTTTTATAACAGATTGTGACAACAAGTGACTCACAGAATTCAACAGTGTCTAAAGTGACTCAATTGGTCCAAGAAGCTCAAGGGAAAGCATCACACACTGAAGAAATCATGAATAAATTTGCCAAGATTTACACGCCTGTCGTCCTCACGGTCGCACTTCTCATTTTCGCTATTCCTGCCATCCTTGCAGAGGCCAATGTGAGTGAGACATTCTTCTTTTACCTGTATATTTCCTCCTTTGCACTATAGCTTTAGAACATCCCATGGCTTATCCCCATTGTTCTATCTTCAAAAGTTGGACAAGTTAGTCAGGAAGCTGCTAAATTACCAAACTGCAAAAAGCAAAATCTGAAACTTCTGGTTCTTTAGTGTGTTGTGAAATTGGTATGACTACATATTTGGCAATCTAGTAGACTGTTTTAAAAGTGGGAAAAAGCTCGACTTCTCATGATATTAATAGGTAAAAGAAGCATCCCGAAACCCTGCCAGCAAGGTAAGTAGAGAGGGCCATTATTTTCTATAGAAAATATACTAGAGCGTTGGTAGGTAGTAGTGAGGTGAGGTGCGTATGGTGACAGCATTCAAACCAATGATTTTGAGACTTTTTCTGAGACACTATAGAATTATCTAAGTTTTGAAACAGACCTTACGCTTTGTAGGGGGGCCTTTTAGTGGGTAATTGAGATTCGTTCCTTTAGTTTGGTTCTCTTTTCAATACATATTTAGCTATAAATGATACAAAAATTTTGACATATAAATGGATACCTTTGTTTTAGGTTGGCCACTATGCTGTTGAGTTACACTGGTGGGGAGTCCGCGCACTGATCGTCCTTTTGATTGCTTGTCCGTGTGCTCTTGTCATGTCCGTGCCAATGCCAATGGTTTGTGGCATCACTGCCGCTGCTCGTAATGGGGTGCTTATTAAAGGAGGTACCCACATGGAGAATCTAGCTCGCATCAATACTGTGGCTTTGGACAAGACAGGAACTCTAACTGAAGGCCGATTCAGAGTTAACAATATTAAAGAATTCCCTATTGGCATGAAATAGTAAGATTTTTACGTATTTTTGTCAATGGATTTGTCCCTTGAACTGTAATAAGGAACTTGGTCCCTTGATTTCTCAAAATTGCAGCGTCCAATGATTAGTAATTCCCATAATTGTAAGGCCCTACTTTACCTTACTATTTTAGCTTTCATAGCATTTTATTTCCAATCCAACTAGTCCAGTGGATATGTGTCAAAAAACATCAAAACTGTTCACTTTATGTTAAAAGTATGAAACTTGGTGTTAAGGTACTATGAGTCATGCTGATCATTTTAAGATATGGAGCCACTTCTAAAAATAGATTTGTGACGTCATAATGACGTTATAAATGCCAAATTTGATCTTCGCATTTAAACGGCAGAATAGTTACCTGTATTGATGTTGAGGTTTGTCATAGCATTGCCTGCACATTGATAAGGCCCATCTCAAAAAATTACACCAATAAATGTCACAATTTTACTGCGCATGCGTCAATTTTTACTAACCATGTGAGTTATAAAATGCTGTAAAATATCAAAATTGCAGTATTTAATATTTCATTATGGTATCTTATTAGAATATTCTGTGTTGTGCAAGCTTTGCAATTTATCTGAGTGGTCGAGAGCGTTTGGAATGACTTCAAACTAGCAGTTGCCGTGGGAACAAAATAGTAGATGACCAAGGCAGAGTAGAAAAATATTTAAATGGCAACTCAGATTCGAACAGCATCCCGTGGTTTTTTGCAATGGACAAGGTCAACTATTCTTGGTGGCTTCCTGTTCACCTGAGAGACATGTTCAGTCTAAGTGAACAGAATCCTGATGTTTCATAATTTTCTAGACGGGAAATTTGTGGTGCACAACCCAGAGAGAAGGTTCTCAGAAATATCGATTGATCACGCCCACGAACAAAACAATAAGAAAGTGAAAGGCCAAGGTGAGATTATTGGCATCACTACCAATGATAATGCCCTGCATCGCTGGCTCATCTCAGGTCCCCAAATATCTGCTCTGACAGAGGCATTCAACAATAGCATTTCTAAACCATTGGACCGTGACGATGCAAAGAAGCACCACGAAGAAACAACATTATTCCAGAAAAGATATTCTGCAGATGCCTGTAGCTTGCAAAGCACATTAACTGAATTTGGAAATCCTTTTTTAGAGGAGTCGACAAATTCATTGATTGTTCTTCACACGGGGAACATACGTCAAGGCCTTGCAGTAACAAATCTTGAAAGAATCGAAGAAGCCGGTCGAAAGCAGTTTGAAGGATACGTCGCTCAAAGGCTACATGAGAGGAAGGTTTCGCTGTCAGAGACTATCACAAGAAACAAATTGAGCATCTTCAACTCAGCGAAAGTGCAAACGAAGCAGCAAAAGCGGTTGACATCTTTGAAGAACGATGTTGCCCTCTTTTCGCGTCTCTTTATTGCATGCCAGAATAGGGATGGCAACATTGAAGAGTTTTTCCGGCATGAGAACCAGAGTTCGCCACCGTCACTCTCGCAAAATAATGAATTGAGATCAGGAAACAAAGCAGAGCTTCTAAAACAGCTTCAGAGCATGGATGACTCGATTGCCAGCTGTGAATCCCCTGAAACAGAAGTGACAGTTCTTGATGGAGCAGCACTGATCAATGGATTGAAGCCAGAATCCAATACGACGTTTGAAGATTATGCCTCCAAGTCCGTTCTTCAACAATTAAGAAAGCTATCAGCCAATGCACTGAGAATCGATGTAGTCTTCGATGTCTACCTTGAGAGGTCACTAAAGAATTCAGACAGAGTTCACCGTGGTCAGGGATCTCGTCGACGCGTGAAAAGCAATTTACAAGTTCCCACGGATTGGAAGTCTTTTTTGCGCCACAGTGACAATAAGACCGAACTCTTTTCGTACCTCGCGCAGTTCATACACGCAAATCTAAGACCCGAAAGGAAGACCGTCATAGTGACAACTGGAGAGAATGTTTTATGCTGGCCTCCACGAGACACATCCCTGATCAATCCATGCAACCACGAGGAGGCCGATACCAGGATTTTTGTACACGTAAAGGATGCTCAGCAAGGGCAGCGAATGAATCGCGCAATCATTCACACTGTCGATACCGATGTCGTAGTTCTCGGAGTCGCTGCTGTAGTAAGACTGAAGGACTTACAGCTGACGATTGCATTTGGATCACGGCAATACTTTAGACACATCAATGTCAACAAGATAGCTGTGCTCTTAGGTGAGGAAAAGGCCGTCGCATTACCTATGTTTCATGCATTCACTGGCTGTGATACAGTTTCCTCTTTTGCGGGGAAAGGAAAGAGATCTGCGATGAAAACTTAGGAAATTACTCCGACTGTCACACAGTTTTTCTTTCAGTTGAGCAAAATCCCTCGGTCGTAACTGATGAAGATATGGCTATTATCTAGCAATTTGTTGTATATCTATACCATCCCACAAGTGAATCATCATCTGTAAATGCAGTTCGACTAGAGCTTTTCGCGAAAAAGAACCTAGCCATTGAAAACATTCCGGCAACGCATGCCTCACTGCTTCATCACGTTCATAGAGCTGCCTTGCAAGCCAATTGTTGGGAACAAATGTTTGCCCCTGTTCAGTCATTAGTTAGCCCCGAACAATGCGGATGGACTTGCGATGAAGGTGAATGGCAGCCGAGATGGACCGATTTACCAGATGTGGCCGATGCTCTTCGCATCCTAGTTTAGTGCGGTTGTAAAAAAGGTTGCAAAAATGCTTGCAAGTGCAGAAAAGCAGGACTAGAATGTACATCACTTTGCTTCTGCAGTGGAGACTGTAATTAGGATTCGCGACTTCACAATACTGACATGCTAGTGACTACCAAAATAATTTAGTTTAGTTACAAAATACAATCGTGTATTCACCTCAAATTGATGCTCCACGTAAGTCGAACTGATCGTCAGATACTGACTGGAGAGCTTTACTTTCTTAGCGTTTCGAACAGACCAGGCTGATTGCCTCTTTTGGTACACTATTCTTAGTCATTCAAATGCAGTAGTGTCCCGCATGTAAGAAACGCAAATTTAAGAAACACAGACCCTTATTTTCAAAATAATACCCCATTTTACAAGAAACTGGTACAGGTCTGAAAAAAGCTTGTTCCTTATTAACCTGCTTCTTATGCAAACTAAGCAAAAGACACCTTACTGGAATAAATTGTAGCATCTCCTGGAAATGAAAATATACAAATACAAATCAAAATAATCTGTTTTGTATCACAATTAAAGAGCTCGTGTGTGAGTAGTTGATCGATAGTACATGATTTTTCTAATAAGAAACTTTACCCTGATTTGAAGTTTATATCCCATTTTATAGAAAACGTGTCAGACCTGAAATTGAAAAAGTTATTTCTTATATGCGGGACACTACTATATGTACATTTACATTCGTTCAGTTTCAGTTCGAGGACTTTAAAGGCACGTACTTGATACGGTTTGAAATTATGTTGAACTCATTATTACTATGCATTCTTTCATAAGGAAGATTCTTCTTCATCGCCTAATTTCTGTTCTCTTAGCGTGCTTTTGTGCAGACAATCAGCTCAATGAGAGTGTGCACTTAAATCAGTTGTTATTACAAGTAAAAGTTCGGCTATTTTTATCGTTACGAAATTGATCTAATGACAAAATAAATGAAGCTATGATGTCATCAGCTGGTTCTATGATAGCATTCCCCAAGATCAGATTATCTTTTAGCCCTCTAGTTGTCACTTTTGCATGCGTGTAGGATATTTTTGACACAAAACTGAGTCAGTCTTGGCTTTGAGAGTGTTTAGATCTTCGGAAAATTTTTTTTATAATTGTGACGTCATAATGACGTCATTAAGGCGTTCCCGAAAGTGGCTCCAAATCTTAAAATGATCAGCACACAAAACTGTATAGGTCTGCCAAGTTTCATGCTTTTAACACAAACTGAACAATTTCAGCACATATCCACTGGACTAAACCCCCTCCCTCTTCAAAAAAATTTTGTTTACAAAAGGAACCTTATGAGACCACACCAAACACTAGCTGAATGTTATTATCAGAAACAACATTTTTAAGGGGGAGAGGGGAGGGGCAAAATGTAGAAAACTGTAGAAATCATGCAAGTGTTCCAAGACTTTTGGCGGGGATTGTAGTATCAACTTTTAAATGATTCCTAGTATTTGTTAAATATTTCCTATCTGATATTCTATGCTCACTCATACAGTTTGAAGCAGTAAGATATTCTCTATTGTGCTGTTGTGCAAAAAAGTGCTCAATGCCATAGGCAGAGTAGGATAGAAATCCAAGCAAAGACAACAAGTTTTTACCATGACTCTAAATTTCTTGCTAATGTAATCATCAAACAGTTAGTTTGAAGCTATAACAGTGGTACAATTCAATACTGGAAACTGAGACTTTAATGATTCTAGACATAGGCGGCGCTATTAAAATTGTGCAGTACCTTAAACGTTTTGCAGCTGTGTTGATTTGTTACATTAACAGTATTCACCTATTTTCCAGCAATGACCTAATGGAAATGATAGCTGCATTGGAAATCAAATCCAGCCACCCTGTGGCATCAGCCATTGTCAACCACTACTCCGGATGCATCACTGATAAAATCACCAACTTTGGAGCTGGAGTTGGACTCCCTGATGTCTTCGATTTCACATCAACTCCTGGTCTCGGGTTATCTGGACAGGTTAATGGACATGTTGTTGCTGTTGGCAACATGCAGATTTTGCAACAGAAGATAGCTGAGGTTTCAACAGAAGCTGATGCAGTTTATAATGAATGGTCGAGTGCGGGACAGACTGTTATCTTTGTTACCATTGACACTAAGGTGCGTTTGTCAATTCAAATCACCCTATTTGAAGTGAAGATCATTAATTCAACTCAACTTACCCACAAGTGAAAGGATGGGTCAATTTAGTTTCAATACACCAGTGTAACCTTTCCAGCTCTAGGTTTTATACCAAAAAATATAACCCAAATACTTAATCTAACTGATTCAGGAATGAAGCAATATTTCTGATCAACTGTTTTTTGATATATTACTATCATATTTTATCACTTTCATTGCTTCGTTCTTAGATCACTTGAATTTTGTATATAATCTAGATGTCCGGTGTACAACCTGAACCTGGAAAAGGTTTCTCTGGTGAAGGGAAAACTAACAAGTACCAGACAGATGGCCCCAGATTCATCATTGCAGATTACATATAGCAACATCCTTGATTCTAAAACTTGAATTCTCACATTATGTAGAAAAGGATATTGGTTAGAATAGATTCCCCCGCTAAAGCTTGTTAATATTCGGGAGCTACCAATCTTTGAAATACTATTTTGTGGATGTCCTCTTGCTAGCTACCCAGCAGCACTTACTTGCAGTGCTTACCCCGTACCACTACCATGCAGCCCATCTTCACAACTGTGCTGTTATATAAATACTTAGTGGAATGGTTGATACTAGTTTATGACAGCCCATGCTGAATGATACTTGTTGATACATACTTGATATAACAGACAAAGGCTGGATAAGCTTTGCTTTTTCCGGGTCGTATACAGTCATTTTGTAATGGTTGATTCCTATGAATAAAGTTTGAATGGAATTCAAAAAGTGGCCCTAAATTGAGAAAGTATTGGGCAAGACTATAAAATCTGTACATCATTAATGGACTCATTTTTTTGGTAGCTGGCAATGATGATTGGGCTTGCAGATACCCCCCGTCCAACAGCAAAGCATGCCATTCAAATGCTTAAAGACTCGGGCATTGAGACAATAATGCTGACGGGAGACAGTAGCGGTGCTGCTGCAGCTGTGATGAACGCGGTCGGTGCAAAGAGTTTTATTGCCAGCATGAAACCAGAAGACAAACTGCAGTGGGTCAGAGACCATCAGGTAATTTATTAAGTATTTATCATTCTTAGGTGCCAAATAAACAGGGGAAGGTGAAAATAAAGAGGGGGTGGGAAATATTTGAAATATTGATAAATAGAGAAGGCATGGGAACTTCAATCATGTGGGACTCCTTTTTTGTAATGGTAAGTAAGTCATACTTTTTTGCGAATTTTTGAGTAGCCAAAATATTAGGGCATTACTAACCTTGAATCCAGGGGTGAAAAATATAGCAGACCACTGCACCAAGCCAATGGTCATGGAAATTATTTTGGGTTTCAAAAGAGGAAAAAGTGAAAAAGTTCTTAGGAAGAAGATAGAAGACCACAAAAGAAAATACGAAAACTAAAAAGAAATTTACAGTTTCAATATCAAATAACTTTTTCAGTGTTTTTCAACCATACCTATTTTACTAATTCATTTCCATTCGCTCACAGATACCGTTTTCAAAAATTCCTGCGGTCCTAGAAAGTAGAATACTTTTTCCACCACCTGCCCATATCTATTCATTTTTGCCTAGAGGCTGCCTAATTTTAAAGAATGTGTTTTGGTAACTATAAAATTAATAAACAGACTGGAGAAAAAAAGAGGCACATATGGTGAGGAAATTTAGTAAGATTTGATAAATTTCCCTCTCACTTTTTACATCCAGCCTCTTTACAGTATCTAGATGTAATGAAATGTATAATTTCTCTCTAGGGTGAGAAAAGAAAGTCAAAGACAAAAGTTGCAATGGTTGGTGACGGCGTAAACGATGGTCCATCTCTAGCTGCTGCAGACGTTGGTATCGCAATTGGAGCATGTGCAACTGCCTTGGCAATTGAATCCGCAGGAGTGGCTCTCATGAGTGACAGTTTGGTGAAAATCCCGGAGACATTCGTGCTAAGCAAGTTCACAAGACGAGTCGTCTTTCAAAACATCGCTCTGGCCTTGGTGATAAAGATTGGTGTGATGGTTGCAACTCTGGCTGGTTCTCTCACGCTGTGGATGGCTGTGCTGAGTGATGTTGTCGCATTACTTCTGGTCATCCTCAATGGTTTCAGGCCCTTGTTGTGGAAGCAGAAGGAGGTTAAGGTGACAGAGCCGGTGAATTATTCTGTGGATTACGTCGAGGCTGTTGATGATGATTATGAAGGAATGGCGCTGATTAAGGTTGAGGCATAAATTATTCAGTTATGTATAGTTGTAAGTTATTTTCAGACTAGTAATTATTAACGTTAATTGATTATTGGTTAAGTCTTCTCTAAGCTCCCTTAAGTTTGAATTTTAGGAAGCATGTTTACAAGTCATATTCGTCCATAACTCAATAATCTACCCTCCTCCTCCCACAGAGGTAGAGCTAAGGTAGTTTTCAATCCCAATTCTTATCATTTCAATGTGCGAGACACCTTATCACCTTCCTTTTAACCAAAATGATGCCTATAAATAGATGTCTTCCAATATTTAATGATATTATTTTCTTGTTAGTTATTATGCTGTTTTGGGATTTATTCCTCAGATAGATTTATTTTCGAATTAGAAAACTATTGTGTGTTATGAGAAACCATAACTCTTTCGATTGAATTCTGAAAGTTCTATAAATAGCCTCTTTGAGTTCTTGATTTGTCCACAAGGCAAAATTACATCAAGAGCACCCTTACATCTGACCTGAAATTTATATTACCTACACAATGATTTGATGCCTTAGACATTTGATCCATAACTTAAAAAATTACCCCAACCCAATACTTAAACCATTTAACCCAACACCTAACCATTTGACCCAATAAACGAGCTATTACCCATACTGAACATGGTTTCTCAGTTAAACACACTCAACGTTAAATATTTTTGCTGTCTAAAGAAATTTTTTGTTTTGAATAGATTACTAGTCCAATTTTGTAGTTGTATATTCCATTTGCATGTGAAGCTGAATATTTAAAAGATGAAACAAAATACAATTATGTGATCATCTTTTCTTTGACGTTTGTCTCTTCCTACTCTCTAGCATCTTATGGACGTCCCCCGGTTATATATTTTAGAAAATTTTCCAACCAGGACATTCTTATTCCAACTCCCCGCTAATTAATTCTGGTAGCGAGTTGCAAGCAAAACAGGAGTTACACTACAGAAATCTATGATATTGAGAATTTCCAGTTATTTATCATTGATGTTTTACACTGTATTTTAATGTTACTACATTCTGTCTCTCACAGAGTTCCTCATTTTAGTAATTTTCAGAAACTTTGCCATCCAGGGCGTTCTTATTCCAGCCCCCCTCCCGCTTATAATTTTTTGAGATTTTTCCAACCCCCTACTATTCCAACCCCCTACTAATCCAACCCTCCGCAGGTGAAAGTGTAGAGCTTCTAATTTATGCAAAACTATCACCTCTCTATATGACAGACACTGTCATATATTAGTACCGTCTATTAACTTAGAGACTAGAGAGTACATAAAATTCCTAACGCAAGGGGAATCAAGAGGGCGGCTTAATAGCATTATTACGGTATCCCTTTGTGCCTCGATTTCATTGTATATTTGTTGTTGCGATGACAACAATGAAGCAGACAATCGAAGGTTGGTTTCGAACAAAAGAGATTGTTTGCCCAAAGAATCCGGGACCTTTCAAATCTAATTGACACAAAAAGATCTTTCTCCACTTCTCATTCAAAATGGCCGCTGCAACATCGGCATTAAAGTCAATTTCAATTCGCTTGTTATGCAAACAGCAAGACTGATATTTGGCTGAAAATAAAGATATTATCTTTCCAGATCCACTGCCTGTCTAATTGATGTGAAGTTGGTGGAATTTATGGCATTTATAGCTGCATAAAGAGATGTGAACTGAGGGCCTAAAGTTTTGTTTTTTTTGGATTAAAATTAGGTTGATGAAAATGTGCCGAAGGAGATCGACGAGCAAGTCATGGAGAAGTTGAGTTTGTTTAAATTGCTTCCCGAAATTGGAATTTGAATCAAGAATTTCGTAAACAAACTGTTTTAGGTTGAGCAAGTGTAGTTTTATCTGCACAAACTGTAGCTGATATGATGAAGAACTTCAAATAATAAACATTTTCGTAAACAGCAGACGGTGTTGAAAGCTTCTGCGCTGCGTGGGTCATGAGCATGATGGATTTGTTCATAGAAACGCTGACAGGCACTGCCTTCGAGCTGAGAGTGAGTCCTTACGACACCATCATCAGCATCAAAGCCAAAATACAGCGTCTAGAAGGTATTATTCTAGTTTTGTCTGGTTATTTAACCCTGGAAGCCAATAATATGGAAAGTATGGTACTTGGGGATTGGGAAGAAAATAATAGGAAACATAGGGAAAAATATAGTTCTCTGTAATATACCAATTTACCAGCTCCTTTTGTTAACATCTATTGTTTAGGAAGGTGATTTATGCGAAACTATCACCACCCTAAAAAATGGGATTAGGTAAGTTGGCGAGTTGGCAATTGGCATACAGACACTGCAAAACATATATAAATATATACTCGGGTATGCAAGTAATGCTCTACATATCAAGTTGCAAGTAATGCTCTACAGTATGGTACTTGCATACCCAAGATTAACAATAGAATGGTGGGATAAAGTAATAGAAATTACTTTTGCGTACCTGAGGTCTTAGCAAAAAGTGCCATGCTTTCATACAGCTCTGGTGGTTGCTGTTTCATGTGTTGCCCTCTCGCTTTTATTGTTAAAAACCTGTGATTGATTTCTGACAGCTGACAGTTTTTCTTTAAATCCTTTCAAATACCCTGAGGCTAACATTAAATGTTGCAGCTTGTGGCGCTATGCCCCTAGATAGGGTTGGCATATGGCACTTGTTGCATTCTAAATAATAACAGAATAGAACAATATCAAGTTGCTCTGGCACACCCAAGATCTTTGTAAAGTTTACACCCCCCTCCCTGTTCTTGCACAGTAAAAGTATTTTGCTGATCAACAAATTGATTTTCTTTCAGGTATTCCGATATCTCAGCAGCATCTGATCTGGCAGTCTGTGGAGCTTGATGATGACCTCTGCTTACACGATTTTGAGTAAGTTAAATCTATCTCAAAATTGCTTATTCGGAATCCCTTATTTAGTGAGATTGGTGTGATTTGAGTTTGTTTTTTAAATCAACTGCCCTTGGTAGCTTAGTCCTGTTTCTTCTCAAACAATTCATTTAATTCAAGTAACGTTTGATTATTCCCTTACAGTATCACCGATGGAGCCACTATAAAACTTGTTCTGGCAATGAGAGGAGGTCCCATCAACACAAGAAGGAGTAAGTTTCAATGTTTTTGATTCATTTTTATTGTTGTACCTGTTAAATCTCCTTTTTGTGTCACTGATGTTTATAATTCCTCATCACGAACATCAAGTGCTTTATTTGACATGGAACAAGTAATGAGGATTACCATTTAGTGAAGAAAAAGCCAATAACATTGTTTGTTTCAGTTTCAGTTGAAGACCCTTCACTAGAGGAGATGGCTGAGTACATGGAGGCTAACAGGTAATTATTTTCTTAGATATCCAACCTTCAATTTTCCAAACAAAGATCACAAGTTACTTTTTTATCAAGAATTTAGATCTCAAGATTCAAGCTGAATGATTGCTCTGTTTTTCAACAAGGAAGGCCCAAACTTGGTTGTATCAGCGTGTTTTTCATGTTTTATGAGAAGCAGAAATGTTGGTACAGCCTATTGAGTATGTTAAAGCAGAACTCACGACAAAAAAGACCCGAGCTTCATGTTTTTACTCTATCCAATATATCATTTTCACAACGACTGAAAACTGAACTAAAGGTTTTCTAATTTATTCAATGTTTACTAATTTATTCAACGATAAAAGTTCTCACTGTTCAAATATGAACAAAAGAGTTTTATTGGAAACTATTTATCTTAGCAGTTGGAGCACAAAGTATTTTACACGCCAAATGCTACTGCTTTCATTGTTTGGATTTGAGGTGACTTCAGGTTGTATTTTCAACAAAGTAGAACTATGTGATTGTGAAAATCAGAAAGAGGACAAGACAAAATAACTACTAAAGCTTTAGATCTGGCACTCATCAGAATAGTGTACCATTAAGAGAACATTACACACAAACACACACACAAAAACAGGATTTTAATCCTGGCTGTTTTGCCCATTAGCAGGGGTTGACCAGCCCATGAATTTGTTTGCAACAAGTCTCCTTATCCATTGCCTTTCCCTTCTCCAACCCCATCACCCTCATATCATTCTCAACCACATCCTTCTGTGGCGTTGCAGTAATTCATGAAAGCTAACAAAGTGTTATATTCAGAGGAAAATTTTTTTTATTTTTCTCACCATCCTAAAGTTCTGTACTCATCAAAGGCTGTAAAACTGCTTCAAGGAAATTCAGTTAAAAATGATTTCAAATCAAATTAATGTGATGATTATTTCTTCCAGGAGTGAAATATTTGATAAACTGATGAAAGATAACAGACAAGTAACATTACTTGTATTCAGGTAAGAGTGAAATTTTTCAAATCATTAAATTCAACTAGAAAATTCAATATTTCTTTTGTGATTTCCTGGCCATCCCAGAAGCCTTATTTTCATTCTATGGCATTCTTATTTTTTGAAAAGATTGACATTCAAACAGAAGAAAATTAGAAGCCTTTCCCAGTTAATCAAAAGAATATCAGGAAACACCACTTAATTGATTAGGTTGTGACCATGGGTGGTCCCAGAGGGGTGGTAAGGGTGAAAATACACTTGTTCAATTTTCATAAGATAGATTTTGATAAATCCAATATCTAATGATTTTCAAGCCATGTCGTCAAACCCCATCATTTTGCACACCTCAATCTATAAGCCAGGATCTTTCCTTGGTTGTGGTACAACAAGATAAACTTATTCATATGCATCTTATTATAGTGCACTAAAAAGGGAGATAGCGTCTTCTAATACTCCATTTTATTCAGCCTTCTCTTGTGGCCCTGTGCAGGCTAGCATGTTAGACATAAACTAAATCAATTCACTAGGACCTCTACTATAGGTAGTGATGTAGTGCATGCTACCGCGCCCCTTCTAGAAATAAGACCTATTGTGGTCTTTCATTGGCTAGCATCTTATACATAAGCTCAATCATTTAAGTAAAAGTCTGAATTATTTTTATAGGGATGGGGATCAGCTGAATTTCTTTAGAGTGCATGATAGAGGTGATGGAACTCTCACACCCTTATCTGAATCTTTAAGGTGAGTACCGTCTCCTTAGCTCCCTTGGAGGTTTATTTCAATCAACTACTTATAGGGGTTTTATTATGATTTTTGATTGCGGGCTGGATTGAAATTTTGTTGAATAGGCGTTGTTGTTTTAAAGAGACAATCACCAAAACGTACCTTGAATCTACAGTAAATAAAAGACCAGCCTTTGATAGCTGCTTATTTTTGTTGTAAAATGTCACAGAGGCTGCCTATTAGATGGACACCATCACAAAAATATATGTAGCTTCAAAAGTGTGATAAAAGACTCAAAACAACAGTTGCAAAGTGAAAAACTACATAGCTACTTATTCTTCTTATGAATTTCCATAGGGGCTGTAAATTCAGATAGCAAAATAGGGGTCAAGCAATTCCTCAAGTGGGGGTAACAGCAATGAATCTTTATTTTCTAACTTTTATTTCCCTTTTTAGCGCTGCATCGATGCATAATCTTTATGACGAAGAAGAAGATGAAGACCAAGGCATTTCTCAGGTTTGTCATTCTTTAGTTTATGATGTATGAGAACCCTTCTCTGAAGCATTCAAAATTTAAAATGTGTCTCTTGGCAAAGACTTTGTGCTGTCAGCCATTCTATAGAATTTAAGAATAAACTCTAGATGAGAAATCATTTCATCTAAGTTATGGCCTGTTCTTAAATTTTAGGTATAGACTGGTTAGTGTTAGTTAAGGATAGGAAAAACACTGCGCAGTAAATATTTTTCTGCAGTTTATGACCTAATATTTATACCAATAAGCAGTCACATATTTTGCTAGATTCTGGGAGATGATTAGTCTACCTTAGCGTATTCTATGGTCCATATCTCCAAAGTGGTACAAGATATGGAAAAAGTATGACGTCCGTTCAATACAAGCATGTGGTGAATTGGCCTATTTCGATGGAACCATTTCTTATCTGTGCCAGTTTTGTCCCAAGTGACATGTGCCAGAAAAAGAGATAAGCATATAGAGTAAGTGGTATTTTGCTTTGCATAAGTAATCTTGATATTATGGAGAGGTTAATTGTACAAGAACCTTTCCATACTCTTGTAGGATTTAGGAATATTTTCAACTTTTAAAATATCAGGCAAGGTAAGCAGTTTTATGGCAAGTTTCTAATAAACATGCATTTAACACAAGGCTTCAATTTTTAGGAGAAGAAGGATGAAAACGACCAAACAAAAAAGAAAATGCAAATTCTTCGAGCTCAAATGGCAAATCTAAGTTTAAAGAAAAAGGTAAGATATTATACTCCTAAACAAATTTCATGTTTTTTGTCTTGATGTAACTTAAGATGATCCAAATGGAAAATGAATTGAGTTTCTCTGACTTTTTGTTTATGAATTTTTTTTATTTTTCTTAGCCAAGATTTGTTCCTCGACCCCCATCTTCTGGAAGACCTGGCAGTTCTCTTGCAAAACGAAGGTATGTTTATTTATAGATTTTTAAAAATAGCTGGAACGTTTCCTATACAAATCATATCATAGTTTTAGTACTAATTAGTAGTATGGAGGAAAACCACAAGCACTCTTGGTATTACCTCCACATTGCTGCGGTGGTTCCCCTCAAAATTGTTGAATATCTTTCACAGTACTGATGGTTTCCTCCCAAAGTTTTGGATGGTATCCTTCCAATGTACGGATGGTATCCCCCACCGTATTCAGTACTGTGGGGTGATACCATCAGTACTGTGCAGGATAATCAGTACTTTTGAGGGATACCATCAGTATTGTGGAGGATGTTTAGTGATATACAGGGATACCTTCAGTATTGTGGAGGATGTTTAATATAATATAGAGGGATACCAACAGTACATTAGAGGATATTCAGCACTGTTGAGCAATTCCATCCATACATTGGAGGATATTCAGCACTGTTGAGGGATACCATCAGTATTGTGGAGGATGTTAAGTGATATACAGGGATACAATCCTTACTGTGAAGGATATTCAGTACTGTTGAGGGAAATCACAAGCACTTTTGGTATGACCTCAACAGTGCTTGTGGTTTCTTTTCAAATAAGGTGGAAAACCACAAGCACTACTATCAACATTAGTAATGGTGTCACCCCACAGCACTAAACATCCTTCAATATACTGCTGAGACGTTCCCCGGCATGAAATTCTTGGATTGAACTTTTTTTAGAAATCATTTGAAATTTTGTTTGATTATGTGGATGGCTTTCTGCATTGATAGAACTTGTTTGAGCACGAAGACTTCCAATGATATTTGTATGACTGATAGGGGGCAGAATATTTAGAGTATTTTACCATATCCTTCTCTACTGATGCAATTTTAAAGCTGATTTTCTACTCTTCATTGTGAAGAATATGAATCAAAAAGATTACACAATTACATTCCTTCGACGCACTTTCTCAATTAGTTATTTCACGATTTTCACGATTCAGCCATACCTGGCCCTATTCATAATCAAACTAACGTTTGAGAAGTCTAATTAAACGACTGTTTACTTGCTGAGTTCGATTCGTTCTATAGAGGTTCCATTGCGAATTCTAGTCTCCAAATCCGAACATTACTCCGATTCAATCAACACCCGAGGGAGGCCAACATAGTTCCATTCCGACTTGTTGTTGATTAGGCTTTCCCGCGCCGTCCCGTTAATTCGTACCGCTTCCGAAATTTCAGAAAAACTGATTCTACGAGAGTATAATGTGTTTAATGCTTATATATCTCTGTGGCGAAAAGAGAAGCAGCAGTACCAAACGGAGCTACGTGAAAAACTACGTTTAAAAGTTGCTACTTTAATTCTACGGTATTCGAGCCAAGAAGCTGTCCCAGAGTCTGTGCGTGGTATTGTGATTGAGGATCAACAGGTACCTGAGGAATTCTCGACTGGTCCAAGGTGTTATGGGGGAGTTGAAATAAACATGGATGAACAAGCAGTACTTTCATTGCCTCCAAAGTATGCAGTTTACTCAAAAATTGATGTTATAGACTGTGAAGCACAAGTGGAAAAGAGTCTTGCAAAGCTGCGATGGTCGGTTCAAAAACGTGAACGACAGGAAGAACAAGGTACAGAGCAACGTGAAGACCAAAAGTCCTTCAAGCCGGCTACGAACACTTTTGATTTTCGGCAGATGCGTGCAACTGACTTACCTTTCAATCAGAGAATCAAATTACCTGATCCAGTGAGCGAGGAGATGGAAATCAAGATGCAATGCCTCAAACAAGAGCTGAAGAAGATCACAATAGCCATGAAACCCAAAGCCAAAAGTACTAGTAACATGACTACGGAACAACAACGTGGTTTGAGATCACTTACGGATCGAATTCGGACGAATGACATTGTAGTTTTTCAGACTGACAAATCAGGAAGGTTTTCTGTCGATACCCCTGAGAGCTACCGTGCCTCAGTGCAACCTCATGTTGGTGATGACCCGGAAATCACCCGAAGAGACCACGATGCAATCGAGAAGCTCCTGAATGCTCACAGTATTTCATGGACAAGGTTCTTATCAGCAGGAATGTTAACACGGAGTGATGACCGAATCAAGAATAGTATGACTTCTTCAAACAGTGATGCACCCCCTCTTTATGGAGTACGGAAAGATCACAAAGTCAATTTCGATCCAGCATTGGGACCTCCATCTCGTCCAGTGTGCGGGGCAAATGCGTCTGCAAACTACCGTTTGTCTCATCTACTAAGCCTGATCCTCTCCGAAGTGTGGCAACGAGATCGGACGGGCTGCGTATGCATGAATACTGAGGAACTTTTGGCTGAAATCGAACGTATAAATACCGAAGATTTAGGAGATAAGGTCATCGTCGGCTCTACAGACGTAAAAGCATTATACCCCAGTCTAGATATAGACTTCACTATCCAGGTGGTTTGTGATGTTTTCAGGACCAGTGGTATTGAGATAGATGGCATCGACTACGATGAGTTGGGACTGTACATAAGTTTAACACGAACACCAGAGGAAATCAGAGCTGCTGGACCCGAAAAGGTGTGCCCAACTCGAGCGCATACACGAGGGGCAAGGCCTGCAATCACTGCAAGTGGTATAGCGGTCAAGAAAGAAGTGAGATTTCAACCGTGGCAGCCTGCTACGTCACAACCAAATGAACAACAACAGAAATTAATGCTCGTGGAGGCCCTGCGAATAGGACTTGCAGTAGTGATGAAGAACCACGTGTACAGTTTTGATGGACGCATTCATCATCAACAGAAAGGAGGCGCAATTGGTTTGGAACTTACCGGGAATATAGCACAGGTATTCATGATATGGTGGGATCGGACGTTCAATTCTCGGTTGTCTGATGTTGGAATCGTTAAAAGGCTTTGCAAACGCTATGTGGACGACATAAACATAGCGGTTGATGAACTACCAGCTGGAACTCGGTTCGTGGATGGACGTTTGTTCGTTGACGAAATGGCGGTAGAAGAAGACCTACGTGTTCAAGGAGATCGACGCACAATGGAAATCATTAAGGAGATAGGAAACAGCATTCACCCATCTATTCAGCTAGAGATTGACTGTCCTTCCAATCATAATGACGGGAAAATGCCATCGCTTGATGTGAAACTCCAAGTCCGTGATGTAAACGGAGCAAAAAAGATCGTGTATGAATTCTATGCAAAGGCCGTCTCGTCAAAAGCAGTAATCAATGCAAACTCAGCATTACCAATGAGACAGAAGCGGACGGTCCTGACGCAAGAGATCCTTAGAGTACTCCTGAACTGCTCGGATTGTATTCCTTGGAATGAAGTAGCACAGCATGTCAGCAACATTGTACTCCGTATGCAGTTTTCCGGGTATTCGAAGAAATTTCGATACCAGGTAGTTTCTTCGGCTCTCAAAGCATATGACGACATCCATCGTAAAGTTGAACTGGGAGAGCGTCCCCTGCACCGCCCCTTTGAATGGAATCGCGAGGAAAGGGATCAAGCAAAGAGGAACAAGGCTCTTGATTGGTACAGGAAAGGAGGTTATGAGTCGGTGGTTTTTGTACAGTCTACAGCGGGATCAGAATTAAAACGGAAATTTCAGGCTGAAATCAACAGAAGTGGTATCCCTATTAGAGTCGTAGAGAAGGCTGGTCGGTCGGTAAAAAGTGTGTTGCAGAGATCCGATCCATTCAAGGCAGCAACTTGCAACCGAGAGTCCTGTTTGATTTGTGAGACTGGAGGACGAGGCTCGTGTTCAAAAAGTGGTATCAACTACGAGATTTCTTGCATCGGATGTGAGGAACAAGGCCGAGAAGGGAGATATCACGGTGAATCATCGAAGAACGGGTATACACGTGGTAAACAGCATTTGGAAGAATTGGGTAGAAGAGCAGAATCGTCCGTTATCTGGAGGCATTGCAAAGAGAGACACGACGGTGAAATTCCGGATTTCAAAATGAACATTACTGGAAATTACAGGAACGACGCAATGCTACGGCAAATTTCGGAAGCGGTACGAATTAACGGGACGGCGCGGGAAAGCCTAATCAACAACAAGTCGGAATGGAACTATGTTGGCCTCCCTCGGGTGTTGATTGAATCGGAGTAATGTTCGGATTTGGAGACTAGAATTCGCAATGGAACCTCTATAGAACGAATCGAACTCAGCAAGTAAACAGTCGTTTAATTAGACTTCTCAAACGTTAGTTTGATTATGAATAGGGCCAGGTATGGCTGAATCGTGAAAATCGTGAAATAACTAATTGAGAAAGTGCGTCGAAGGAATGTAATTGTGTAATCTTTTTGATTCATATTCTTCACAATGAAGTTAACGAATTCCTTTATGGTCTCGTCCAGAATAATAAGTAATAGAAGATTTTCTACTCGTAGGCTCAGATTCGCAAATCCAAACCGAAGTCCCCCACAAAAAGACTCGTTAACAGTTGAAGCACCTCGAGAACGGAAAAGCTCTCATCACAGATCAAGACGCAGAACTACTGACCCTGAACAACCACAACAACAATCGAACAGCAAAAACATGCTACCCCCGGTAACCTCTAAAAATCGCAACACTGACCTCGTTGACGTATCAGACATAATCTCCGCATCCAACATCGATTCTAAATTCATACAAGACCTCTCTAAAACGACCAGACATTTAGAAGATAATGACCGGACGCTACCGCCTAAACCAGAGCGGAATTATGCCAAAGAAATACTAATGAAAAACGCGCGGGCCGTTCAACCGTTAAAGCCGTTGAGCCGCAGGGATAGTAGTAGCGGCAGGGACCTTTTGAAATCGGTCAATTCTTTACTCAGGCGTGAGAACCCTAGCCCGAATGAGGAGACGCCTACCAAAGACAATTTAGATGATAATGAGGAATATTGGAATGTCAAAACCAGTTTAGAATGGAAGAATGCTAGTAATATTTCGAATAGTAGTGGAGAATCGACAAAGCTTAGGAAAAGTGGGAAGCTGAAGTCGCGAATGGAGAAAAATATGAGGAAAGATAGTTTACAAGAAACAGATTTGAAGTTAAAGAGAAGACAAAGACTCTGCTCGCCTGAAGAAATCGTTACTGAAATATTGGTGAGTTTTTTTCTGTTTTTTTGTTTTATCACTCTGGCGAATATATCAGCAGTACTGCGGAAGGTAACATCATTTCAATGGAGGGTATTCAGTACTGTAGGGGAATACCATCAGTATTATGGAGGGATACCATCACTTCATTGGAGGATATTCAGTACTGTAGGGGAATAACATCAGTATTATGGAGGGATACCATCACTACATTGGGTGTTCAGTACTGTTGGAGATACCGTCAGTACTTTGAAAGGATACCATCAGTATTGTTTGGGATATCATCAGACCTGTGGAGGGATATCATTAGTATTGTTGGGGGACCATCAGATCTGTAGAGGGATACCACCAGATCGGTGGAGGGATGCCATCAGTACTGTTGGGGGATACCACCAGATCGGTTGAGGGATACCATCAGGCCTGTAGAGGGAAACTATCAGTGCTGTGGATGATTTGCAGTACTTTGAAAGGAAAACACAATTACTGTGGAGGTAATACCCTTCCGTTTTTGTTCTCTTTCTGGTGTACTGCTCTGATTAGGGTCAGAAGCAAAGCTTTATTAATCATTATGTTTCACTATGTTTCCAATCTTCTTCGCCATCCGGAGAGCGATCTGTAAAAATTTCACTTTTTTGCAGAGAGAACCAGTAGGAAGAAACTATACAGTATCACTGGACACGAAAAACGGTGGTAGACTCCCCCATGTAGAATCGAAATCAAAGATACCCCCTCAATTAATGCATAATAGCCGCAAAAGAGCAAGATGTTTCCTCTGTGGCAAGAAATTAGGACTGGCAACCAATTATCAATGCAGGTGAGTTGTTACTGTTGTATTTAGTATTTCAAACGTGTAAAACCTGCTGGGGAACGTTTGTGTAGTATTGTGGGGGATACTATTAGTACTGTGTAGGATTTTCAATACTGTGGAAGGATACTATCAGCACTGTGGGAATATTATCAGTACTGTGGAGGTTGTCCAGTACTTTTGGAGGATACCATCAGTAGTGTAAGGGGATGACTTAAGTCCCGCGGAGGGATACCACCAGCACTATGGAGGATGTTCAGTACTGTGGAGAGATACCATCAGTACTGTAGATGATGTTAAGTACCGTTTGGGGAAACCACAAGCACTTGGAGTATTATCCCCACATTTCAAATTGCATCCCCCACAGTTATGAATATCCTCCAATGTACTTATGATATCCCCAGCAGTACTGCACAGACGTTCCCCATACAGTAGTGCAGAGTGCAAATTTCTGAAATCCATCTTAGTTAAAGTGAGAAAGAAAACAAAAAAGGAAAAATATGAAGAAATCAAGGGTTATCCTTCCTATTTCAGGTGTGGCAACATCTTCTGCGCAACTCACAGGTACGCAGAAACGCACAACTGCACGTATGATTACAAAACCGAAGGCAGGAAAGTTTTGGAGCAAAGTAACCCGGTAGTCACGGCACCAAAACTACCTAAAATCTGACGACGGCATCTTTGTCATAGGTGATAGACATGTATTCATTTTATAGCTTTATTTGATGTGTTGTAAGTGTGTATATAGATATAGAGATATTATTGTGAAAAGCCATAGCTGTATTATAAGGTAGATTCTGTGATATTTTGTGAATGTCATACGGAATCGAACTGCTTTGATATCTCGTTTATTTGTTGTGGACTTTCAGCAAAACTGAGATCCTTTTCTTCGTTTATTGGGGACTTTAAACCAGTAAGTAAGTTGGTCGATTGTAGCTAGAGGTAACCTGAAGGTCCAGCAGAGGTGGGAAATATAGCAGACCATGGCTAAGTGTAGAGGCATCAAGTATTTTTATAGTCTTTGGTATGACTTGGCCAGGGTCTGAACCAAAAACCCTCCATCCCTAATATAATTTCAGACAAGACTGAGCGTGCCTCCTATATCACGCCTGAGAACGAATTAATCCATCTCTTTATACTGAGTGCAAAGCAGAGAGGCAACAAGCACTATTTTCGAAGTCTTTGGTATGACTCGGCCAGGGTTTGAACCCATAACATTCCGGTACAGTGGTGATCACTCTATCACTATACCACTTTAAATACCCAGGGTGGTAATGCAATGGAAAATTTAAAGTTTTCGATATTTTTGAGTCTCTAAATCAATAGATGCGCTTCAGCAACGAATATTTCGAATATTTCAGAGCCCATCTCTTTAACAAGTTCTCGTAGCCCCCACATCATATGGAACTGAACATCATGAGATATTGAGACAGAAGTTTAAATTAGAAAAACAAAAGCGTTGCAAAAATAAATATTTCGACATATTTCAAACAAACTGTATAAAAATAAGAATTTAAAATTTTCCCTGTGTGTGTACATGCTTAAAAAAATAATAAAAGTTTATTTGAATCAATGTGTTGCATCCCAAATATACAAAAAGTGTATCAAAAATAATTTTTAATCTTTACCAATAAATTTCATTTCCAATTCATCCCAATTCAAAATCCATTTTATCCCATTCAGCGAAGTAAAGGAGTTGATGCTCTGCAACAAAAAGATTTCAATTTAATTTCATCATAACAAATAAACTAAGTTTTTGATACAGAAAGGGAGGAAAACTTCATAGAAAGTAAAGTTCTTCATTTGATGGTAAAGGTACTCGGCCTATCTGGATGAACAGTTATGGAAATTTTTTGAAACTGGTATAGGGAGCACTGAAAGTAAATATTGGGCTTTAAAAGTATGCAACCTAAATGATATGATTTTTGCAATATCGAAGGTATAAACATGTTTTGGTATCAATCAAATTTCATTTCAACATGATTTTGTATCCAAATGTATTTACATTATCCTACTGAATATCAAAGGCTTGTCGTGATAAGTAGTGACTATAATGTCAACTAACAGCTTTGAGTAGAGAACAAATGCATTTACTTTATCTAGTCAGGGAGAATGTGCGATCAGTCTAGGTGAGGTATCCCCGGAATAATCACTGTGTGTTGCAGCAACATAGACTGCCAAATTTCAAAATTCAGTTATAATACAATTATACGTACTGGAACGACCCTGATGAACTGGAACCAGGGGACGCTGGTCTGTTTCTGTAAGTATGTCTTTGTAATTGACCTATGGTTGATGTGGCTGTTTTTGGTCTTGAGGTGGCAGATGACACTCGTTTAATCCTCGTTTGTTGCAAACCATCAGGAAGTGGAGATGAGTTCCCTGTAAATCAAAGTTAAGATTGGAATCGAAAACACAGGGAAAACACAGTGCTCCCAATTAAACAAAATAGCCTGAGGAGATCTTATGGATTATCCAATGAAAGAGGGTTTAACTAAAGGTGTACATGAGCCTAGAATCTAGGGAGCAATGCAGTTAGTTGGCCCCTTGATCCTGACCAATTAAGGTTTTTGTCGGACACTCATCGTAGTTTGTTTTATTATCATCTTAAGATTTATAAAAAATAAATGTATTTTTTACAAACCATCATGCCTTCTGCATCCTATCGCAGTAGCTGATCGTGATCTCACTGGATACCTTAAGGAATGAGAAACAAGTTAGCTTAGAGTAGACATACAGAAAACCCCACAAAACTGATAATTTCTAAAACAATTTCTAGCCATCAATGTTATTACCATGGACTTTGGTTTCTGTGAGTGTATCGATCTTCACAAGCTTGTCGAAATTCACCAAGCTAATAAGAAAATAAAAAAAATTAACAGTATCTGCAGTTGAAGGGAAAATAGTAATCATACATGATTAAAGGGAAAATGTATCTATTATTTTTGACTGATTTTCCAAATCCTTCTTCTTCTCGAGTTTACTTCGCAAAGCGGTGGGACAATAATGGTCCTCCTGGTGTTGAAAAGTTATCCTCTTTTGGCAGGTTCTTTGTTGTGGTAGAGGACGGATAGGTTCATGTTGATTGGCAAATACATTTACTTTCTTCGTGTGCAAAGCACAAAGGCACACTGAATAAGTAGACTAATGCCACATTGTGATTCCTTTTGCCTTTTGCCTCGAATTACAGAGAGCTCGCAAATACTCTCCTCCCAGTTTAAGTGAGAGGTCTGAATTTGGTTTCGAACCCAGAACCCTTTGAACAAGGGTCAAGTGATCTAACCATTCAGCAACCTCTCATTAAGTCTCTGTCTCTTCATTCAGTGAGTGGTGTGATGGTATATTTTGTGGGATTGATATGGCTTGGGTTGGTCAATTAAATTGATCACTGCAGTAGCTCAATGGAAAGAGTAATGGGAGTATCAAACACACAAACCCAACTTGGATATCATTGTATCTACTTACTGTGATCTGCTGCCGACTCAAAAGCAGGCTTCTGTCTAAATTTCCTGCTACATGCCAACCTATTTCACCAACCTAGAAAAATAGAACCAATCAATTAAATTCTTTGATATCGTTACAAGAGCCTTCAAGGTAATTGAAACAGTCACATCTGTTCAATCTTAGTCATTCCTCCCAATATGACCACACATCGTGATTCCTTTATCAAGAGAGCAGGCAAAGTCTATCCTCACACTTTATGTAGCAGGTTTGAAGATGGGCTTGAACCCACAAACTTTTGAACACATAACCTTTTGAACAAGTGATCTAACTGCTCAGAAAACCCTGCCACAAATGCATCCTCTTTGATTTCATAACTTTATACTCACCATTTTGTACTTTGGAACTGGATGAGGAGTTTGCTAAAAAAAGAAAAAATGTAAACATATTCTGGTGGAATGTCTAAGGCAAAGCTTGTTCATTAGATCTCTTTTGAATTATGAATTTTTGCTGACCAACCTGATGGCGGGGTTGCAATACCTACGTTAGATGTACTCCCCTCTAAAATTCTGAAGAAATAAGTTTTCAATTATTCAGCTGTTTCAAACTAAATATAAACTTAAATATTCAGCTTGAGCAGGTGTAACAATCTTGTGGTAGATATTTCAATTAATGCTGTTTTTGAGTTGTTGAATACAAATTTCAAGCTTTTGAAGTCAAATATAAATGATATGATGAATATTTCTGAGAAGCTGATTATAAATTTTGAGCCTTTGAATTTATCATGAATATTGTATGAAATTGGAGCCCAAATATATAGTTTAGGGATAAGTCTACAATATGTTTTAATACAAAATGTTCTGTTTATAATCTGCATTATGTTTGAGGCAGCGTATGACATGATAGTTGGTCCATTAGGCAAATTTGGCCGTAATTTAGCTGGCAGTGTGGTACTTTTCTAAACTTACCAACTCCCCAAATTACCGAATGCTATTGTTTAGGGGGGTGGTAGTTTTGCTTAGATAAGAAAATCTACACTATCATCTCTCTAAACAATGAGAGTTGAAGAGTTGGTGAGTTGGGAAAACTACCACACCCCTGGTTTACCGGTGTCACACATCCAAATGTTGACCTCATACAACCAAGCTTGACTTAAGTTGCACATAGTGAGCCCCTATAAGACGTTCTGCCATTCACTCTGCCTACTGTATGTCTCCAAGGCAACTAAGCTGCTACATCCTTCAAAGATCTTTGTTCATTTTAAATCAAGTCATCATTATAACTATCACTATTGAATCAGAAATGAAAGTTCTCTAACCCTTCCAGCTCTCCAAATATAGGACAAGTTGTCTGTGCTTTCTCCTGCCTTTTCAACCCTTCCAATGAATGTTGGATCCAGAGTTTTTGTTTTGTGGTCCCTCATGCCATCTGGTCCTAAGGGCAAAATAAGAGTCTTGGGTTGGAGAAGTAAGCTTGAGCGTACCTTTCAACCTTTCGGGTATTACCCTCACATTGCTTGTGGCTACCCCTCACAAAATACTCATGGTATCCCCCACCCTACTGTGTCAATCAGCTCTTGATGGTATCCCCCACAATATTCATGATATTCCCAAACAGTATACCTACTGATGGTTCCCCAATACATTCTCCAAATTACTGAACATGATCCATAAGTTGTGATGATCCAGACGTCCCTCAGGGTGATAAATAATCCAAAAATCTGTTCGTTTTAATTTATTAGAGGGGCCCCTAATGGACCTGAATTTGGGGGGGGGTCATTGTTTTTTGTTGTCCAATAGCTACACTGCACCACTTTCAGTGTTTACATTTTACGCCTCTTGCTCTCTTTGTTTACTTAACAATTGGCATTGAATTAATATTCGAAAGGTGTAACCTTTTATTGTGGTCCTATTTGGAATTTCAATAGAATCTGATGATTTGCCTCTCCAAAAATGTAAACATTCAAAGTGGTCTACTTGATAATCAAAGCATCCAGAAATTTACCTGTAAAGAGAACTTGACCCTTCCCATAATTTTTTCGATAAATATCATTATAATCCGGCTTCATCGACCTACAGTTTTCTTGTTTTCCGCGGCAGATTGTCGTTCTTGCTGCTGGATGTGCCGCCATTTTTCTTTCCTCTGCCATTATGGAAATAAAAAATTATGGCTTCTTGTGTTACCATGCCAACTGAGTAAGGGAAACTGGGCACTAGATTGGGGCATTTCGTCATAAAGACCCGTTTTTCTTGTTTACACTATAAAAGGGCGTCATTATATAGAAAAATTTACTAAAACAGTTTAGACCAGTTAAAAAAGCTAACAGCACTAACGAATCAAAATCATTGATAATTATCAATTATTAATCTTCTGTACTGACTTAGTATTTTATCCCACCCCTATCATATTGTATTGCTTATTGTTTCTTTGTTTAGTTCTTCTGAGCTTATTGTTAACTTTGCTTTGAGAAGTTTATCTTGCAGACATCTGTGCTCGATCTTGGGCGTTGTTTTGTCTGGTCTGCATTTGCGAACTGAGAGGAAGAATAATCGAGCAGTATAAAGGACAAGTGCAAATGGGAAGGAATGAGGGATAGGGTGCAAAAGGGGTTGTTCAACATGGTGGTGGTACACCATTGCAACCCGGTGCATGGATAGATTAACAAGATATACCCCCTGAAATTCATTTCCTTGAAACGATTGCCCCTTGGGGTTACATAATCTAATTTCCATCCTGAGCCAAATCCCCTAAATGCACAGTAGCGAAGAAAAACATTTCTCAACTGAGACAAAAACATTTGTTAAATATTTGTGGTAAAAGTGTCCAAGTGATATTAAATGGAGAGTTTCTCTGAAAAGATTCTGCATCTTCTTAAGAAATAGAAATGAAAAATATCCTCTGAATGTCGAACAAAATAAAGAAATATGTAACGCCCTAATTGTCCCCTATGAGGGTACTGTATTCTTTCTTTGTCCAATTCTGTTGTCCCATGATTTTCTACCAATGACAGACCACACTTCCCATGATGCAACGGTAATTCCTTGGTTCACTGCATTTTGCCAGCTAGCCATCCTGCGAAGTCCTTTTTGCACATGTACGAAGCCTGTCCGCAAGGAAAGAACAGCTGTAGCCAGACTTAGACTCCAGTTTCGTAAGTATAACATTGCAAATCCTTTATTTTGAATCATCATGCATCTTGCTACTTCTTGTGCGTGTTGTTATAACGCCATGAATTCCCCGTGAGAAGATTTCTCGTAGCGAGCTGTGAGCTCTCGTGAGGCAACTTTTTTTCATCGGAATCAAAATGGCCTAGCCCAAGTTCAGCGTTCAGCCAGGTGTTGGCGTCTTTGTTGAGTTTTCGACTTGTTATGTTGTCTGGTTTCGTCAATGTTATGTAATATTATTATAAAATGTCTTGGGATTTTAGAAGCATCCTTTTATTGGAAAGATTTCTTGTTTTTGATGGACCGAAGTCGGCCCAAAATTTGCCACTTCACTTCTTCCTTCGACATCGCTGTCAAACAGGGTTGGAGTTTATCCGCGAGTGTGATGAATAGCGTTCTTAAACCAAGTTCGAATAGTTCAAGTTTGGTTAACACTCACATGCCGCACTTATGAATATTATTTTTTGGTTTTAAGAGGACTCAGTGAGGAATGAATAAACCTCGAGGCTATCATGCTTCTCAAATAGTAGTAACTAGTATATTTTGAAGGACATTTTTGTTGATAAGGATAACCTTATCAATAATCAGTAGGGTGAGACTTTGGTCAGAAGTTTTCGCTATCTCCATGATTATTTGAGATAGAAACAAAAGTGATCCCCCATTTCTACTTCAGGGTGTAGTATTTTACCTTTGGTTAAACAATAGGAAGAACAATAGGAAATTGCTTGTCTACAGCTGAGGTCTCATCAAAAACTGCAATACACTAGAGGCTGGCACTCATTAAGCCGTAACTGGGTAGCAGTCGATAAATTTGTGCAAAATCGATCTAGAAGAAGCAGTTAGGCTGAAATTAAAGACAAAAGTGCTTATAAAAAAAATGATAATTGAAAAGTGTAAAACAATGTAATAGATAATATTATGTTTATTTACAGCAGCTGTACTTCTTATCTCAGCTGGCTCCCTTATGTTAAAGGGTGTTACCAGACTTCAAGTGCAAAATCCCTCTAGGCTAGACTGTGCAGATTTTTAGCAGTTCTACTAAAAATACGCGGACAGACATGCCTAGTTGAAATTATTTTAAGGAGAATGCCTTTCTAGCATAGACCCAACTTAACAGTTTAGACAAGTGGGATGCCTCGCCTTCGGTTTGCTGTCAGGCCATTGAAACTATGTAAGAGGCCCACGGGATAGGGGTTGTGAAGCCAGGGGCTGGTAGTATTCAGCCCACTTCTAATACATCCCTTAAGACAATGCAATGGTTGTGGCAATATCCAGATAAAATGGTGTGGGTGGGCAGTGAGCTATAATATTTACTGTGCAGATCCCAGTGAATAAAAGGGACATTTTAGGGACATTTTACTATTTTGCAAGAGCTAATGATGACATTTTTAATCTGTCAATCCACTGAATTTCAGTGAAGATAAACTACTATGAAATATCTGAAGCTCGTTTATTCATTCAAGAAATTTTGTAAGCTGAAGTCGTAAACTTTCTGTAAAATTCAACCTTCTTAACAGTCTTGGTTAGTGCTAAATTTGAAGATGGTAAGGAGAATGGGAATCGTCTCTTACCATACCAATCATTTACCTCCTTTCTTATTGGCCAATTTGGATGTACATCTGGGTATAATTACTAAGTTTTGTCCTTGTTCTGTTTCTGGTGTATTATTCTGATGAGTGTCAGTTGCAAAACTCCAGTAGTTATTAGGCTTCGCTCAGTGGTGGCGCTAGGTTTCCTCCGACAAAGGGGCTAGCACTTCCGACGGAGGAGCTAATTTTTTTCAAAACGAAAAAAATTCAAGAATAATTTATCTTCCGACGGAGGGGCTAGCCTCCCCTGCCCCCCCCCCCCTCTGGCGCCATCACTGGCTTCGCTATGTTCTTGATTTTCCTTACCACCCTTTTGATGGTTCCAAGAATATTTTTAGCAAAGTCCTTTAACATCAGTATCCTAAGCTATTTTAATGCCTCAGATATCATTGGCAATATGGTGAGTTATGAAAATCTCTTTGGGCTTCTGCCTCTTGAACACCTGAGGGCCCTGCTCTAGGCTTGGTCCCTTAATCTAGATCCTTGTCCTCCTACGTCACTAAGAGCCTGAAACGCCTCTACTTATCCACAGTTTGCCATTGATGCATTACCACAGCATTGTGCAAGGACTGGGTAGAAGTCAAAATAGTAATTATAACAATGTGATCACCGTTAACATCAAAGTTACAAGAACTACAGGCTAAAACACTTACAGGATCCAGTTGATTTGATACTATACATTCAACTTGATATCTAAAAATATAGGGTTGCGATGGAGACACTTGAAACTGGCATCAACAACTATCAGCCTATAGATCTTTTAAAATACCTAATACTTTTTTTAACAAAAAATTCCTGCAGTATTTGTAAAAATATGGGCAATGCCAAGTATTTTGAAGAGTGTTTCCTTGTCCTCTCTACTCCGTTCATTACCAAAGATATTACCCATATAATCAAAATACTCATCTTATGCTTCAACAAGCCTTGGCTCAGAACACTTAAGTATGAAATGAACCTCGTTACCGAGTTGACACACTGTACAAGTACGCTCTAATTTTGCAGCTTGCTGCATCTTGCCTATCTCTATTGGTTTGTTATGGGCAGATCAAAAGTCAAAACATTGGATAAAGTCATAGTCAATATTATTTGTTATCTGTTATCAAGCCCTTCTCTCACAGGTTTGCATTTTAGACTTGAAATAACGCAATTACTGTTTCAAAATATATCTACTTTATATTCATGGATATTTGTTTGTAATTGTAGATATCAAAATGGCCTGCAATCCACCAAAGTACGATGATTTGGGCAAAGATGCCAAGGATATGATGAACAAGAACTTTTGTAAGTGAAGTTTGCATTCAAATACTTCATATTATTAGTGTGGGGTCCACCAATCCTTAATACAAAAACTCATGAAGACAGACAGGTGTTTGTGATAGCGATAGACTTACTATCTGTGTAAGGTATTGGTTTACGTTTGAAGCACAATTGGCCCACAGAATAGGTTAGCATGTGACCCTGGTCCTTTCTCTTAATGTGACCACACGCACACATTGTGAATCCTTATGGCTTGAGTTGCAGAGAGCTGGCAAATTCTCTCTTCAAACTTTATCTGACAGGTCTGGAGGTGTTAGGGTAGTTGTGGCAAGTCATAGATATCACAGAGTATACCAATGTTTTATGACAGTAGTAATCACCAGACTGGAAGAATTAGGGTTAATGTAAGGCATAAAGTTAGGTTTTAGGGGTATGTTTTCTATTCTGGTGTTTAGTAAAAAACATAGAAAAGGCACCAAATGTCAGTAGGCTTGGTGATATCTATCACTAACCCGTGGTTTCAAACCCACAGCCCTTGAAACCATGGTACCTTAATACAGATGAAGACCTCAGTTTGTTTTTGAGCTAATGATGACCATTGAATAATCTGTCAATCCACTGAATATTGTGATGTTTAACTATTCAATATATGATCTGAGGCTCTTCATGTTATTTTAACAGCTAACTAGTATTGTTTATGACTCACCAGCTTACCAGCAACAAATAGACACCTCCATCATTGGTTGCTCAGGATTGAATAGAGATATATACACCCTGATTGAGGGGCTAACCCCTATGGATGACCAAGTATACGTTTGCCTGTCCGAGTTATGGATTTTTTGCAATATTTTGTCTGGTTTATGGGGGTGTTTTGTTTGATGATTTTTAAAGGCTTGTCCTGATCATGGGTCTGGTATGCATGGATTCTAAAAAAGAGTTTAGTAAGCTGAAGTTTGGGCTGAATCTTAATATTTCCCCTGGTTATGAGCAGGCCTTTTCGTATAGAAATTGTCACCAGGGCAGTAAATCGCCCACGTTGATAAGCTCAGGAGGGCAATAGCCCATCAAAAATATTTTTTGCAGACAGGCTCCAGGGTCTCAAGAAAATATTACTGTATTGGCCTGACCACAATTTCAAAAATATTTGGTTTCATGGTGCTTGATTATGGTTAATTTGTAAACAATATTCTGGATTAAGGTAAATGTCCACATTGAGAAAATAAATGGCACATGAAGTCAAAGGTTAAGTAAGTAATTGTGGTTTCATCCAGCTTAGGCCTACACTCCTCTCCCCTACTATCAAATTCCGTTTTTTTTTTCCAAACAGATGTCGACGTTCTCTCGATGATTTCGTTTCTTTCTTCTTCTGTGCAATCTTTGTCATTGCTACTGATGATGAGGATTTGTTCCATCCGTTTGTGCTTAATTGACAGACGCTTGTCCGTCAAAATGTTGGTCAATGTGCTGAATGCACGTCCAAGTCCAACGGTCGAGTTGGAACCACTGTTGGAGATAAGGATCTCGACCAGGGCACATACATTTGGAAATTCAGACCTTTAGAATCCCAAGATCTTTTTCCAAAGCTCCTCGGAATCTACGTTTTTCATTCAAATCTTAACGTAGTTTCTTAAGCTTTTCCACTCGGAATAACCTTATCTTCGCTAAAGGAAGCAATGGCAAGGGTTGATCTGAAATGGGCTGCAAAATATCAAATATCCTTATTTCCATAGTCGTACCTATCTGTCCAGTTTTGGGGTTGAACACTCGCATCACGTCGTATATTCCGTCTTGAAAGGCTTTAAACTTATCTCCAAGTTATTTTGTAATCTCATCAATTTTTTCTACCTTGGCATTGCTTGCTTTTCACCTACTGTTCATTTCCATGTGGTGCATCCCTTTGAATTCATGCTTTACGAACTCACGATTCACAGGTGAATTGCGTTGCCTGCCTTCAAGTATGTCCTAAGCAGACGATGAATCCCAGGCTCTTTGTCGTTGACTTAAAGGGGGCAAGTTTGCGGTCTAGAAACTCATCATTCGTTTCAAGGGATTCGAATTAACGATAACTAGGGAAGATACTGACTAAATGATTGATGAACTGTCTACTTTGGCAAAGAGAGTGTCAATGGACTTCAAAGCTGAGAGGACAAGCTTTTACCTTATTCAATATTCAATGGAACAGCTAGAACAGAGAATCGACTTTGTAAAGGTTGCTTGCCTTTTTGGTGACGGGCCTATTCGATTTTCGAATTAGATTTCTTGCTTTCGCAAATAAACTTATCTTTATTGCTTCATTCTTTGCGTAAAATGGATGTCTTTGAATCAGAATAATTTGAAAACTAAAATAATAAAGTTTTAAAATTTTTCTTTTGGGCGAAACACGTTTTTGCGAGGGCGATCGCCCGCGTCAAACGAAAAGGCCTGGTTATGAGGTAGCTTTTTCAAAATATAGCACTCTTGATGATAAATTTTGCCCGGGTTATATGTCCATATTTTGTACCGTCACATCTATACTAGATCTCTTATATGAGTAAACCCCTCAGCCTTGATATGTTTTTGAAAGATGTGAATTTTCTTTGTCCTAAACAAAATATTGCCCCCTGTTTCAACCTGTAATGCCCTTCCTCCCTGAAACATCTTCAAAACTTGGTATCTTGATGAAAATGCTTTAAAATCATGGAAGATAAAGTTGAAGGTTTTTCTCTATTTTTGTATGCAGCGTTTGGCTCTGTGAAGCTTGATGCAAAAACAAAGTCAGCAACTGGCCTGGTATGTATATTTAATAATTTGCTTCCTTCCATCCAGTCATCTTTAATTTCATGACAGATCACTGGGGGTGTAAGGCTTTCTTCATCGATTGCTCTGAGCAGAAAACCTGCTTGCTGGAAGTAAAGCTAAATTTTAATAACAATTTTGCAAGAGCTAATGATGACATATTTTAATCTGTCAATCCACTGAATTTCAGTGAAGATAAACTACTATGAAATATCTGAAGCTCATGTATTCTTGCAAGAAAATCATTTTATCTTGTGTATACATGCCAACTGAAGTCTGGTTTTCGATAAATCATACAATAATGACAAAGATCTAAATCTTAGTATTTTGATATTTACGTAGGCCTGCCATTAGAGTGGCCAAGGCCCTGGGTAATGAAAGATGCAGGAGGCTACTTTCTACTAAATAAAAGAAACCTGATTTATGATAGAAGAATACTGTGCTTATTTCCTGCAGGATGCACCCTTATGCCCTGGACCCTTGGTTAACTACCCTTGCTATCCCCACTCTCAATGTTCCTGTATGTAAGTTAATTTATGCCAAAATCCACTCCAGCTCATTTTTCCGAGTTGAAATATTTCGGTCCTCTTTATCTTGAATTTTGAATCAATCAAATGCAATTCTTTTCTAGGACTTTACCGTTAGTGGGTCTCACAACACTGACACTAGCAAGGTTTCTGCCTCCCTGGAAACCAAATACAAGTACAGCGATTATGGAGTCACATTTAACGAGAAGTGGACCACAGACAATGTCTTGTCCACTGAAATCACAATTGAAGATCAGCTGGCTAAGGGTTTGAAATTCACCTTCGACACCTCCTTTGAGCCCAACTCCGGAAGGAAATCCGCCAAGATCAAGAGTGCCTTCCGCAATGAGTACCTCCACTCGACAGCTGATGTTGACTTTGATTTTGCTGGACCAACCATTCGTGGATCAACTGTCCTCGGGTACAAGGGATTCATGGCTGGATACCAGGCTTCTTATGACACTGCAAATTCTAAATTGATTGCCAATAATGTTGCTCTGGCCTACAAGAGTGGCGATATTGTCCTTCACTCTGCTGTGTAAGTTTGATTTTATGTTAAAAACCATCTTATCCATTTAGAGTGGTCTATTGTGTGCTGTGGTCTAGCCTGTGCTTGCTGCTAGGAATTCAGGACGGTGTTCATTCTACACCACCATACAGTGAGCTTGACATTGAGTGGTTGTCTTGTTTTTGTGCTAAACATACTGAGGGAGGAATAGAGTCTAGCAGGGGTGTTTCCAGTGGCATATTACTACTTCACTTAAAATCTTTGTAAGAGGTTCAAGTGGGTATATTGAGTGAGTGAGTAAATGCTTAACACGCTAGATAACTAAGATAAGGTATGGGTAAAGTAACAATACACTACATCACTATATACAGTAGAATGAGGTCTCTGTGTATTTATTGAACGAGTGAGAATCTGTTTGCTTTATAGCCTGACTGAGGCATGGTAGGATAAACTGCACCCTAGTGTGTTTTGATAGTGAGTTTCTTTTAAGGTGCCAGTCTGACTAGTATAATGTTTTGTGTGGCAAGAGCTTGGAGTGATTAATCTGTTGAAATGAAAAGACCTTAGTAAGATTGCACATACAGGCATGCAATCACCTTCAAATTAGGAAAATGAGAAGGGCAACTGATTGCCTCCAGTGTATCCACCACCCTAGAGTTGTACCCCACTGATTTGAAATTTAAACTTTCTTCTCATTTTTTTAGCAATGATGCAACCAAATTTGTTGGCTCTGTTCATAATAAGGTATGTTTGATTATTGGTTTTGTTGAATCTTTGAACTATCCCACTTTGTTCTTTAAATAATTATGTGTCAAGTTTGAGTATGGAAAGCATGAGCTAATGATGAATACTTATAATCTGTCAATCCACTGAATTGAATTGATGATACACTTACTAAATAATCTGAAGCTCTCTTTGTCTTTAAATGTTTACTTTTTCATTTGATTTTACTTCCTTAACATGTTGTTTATTTATATTATTTGTATGAAGAATGATGGAGTCAGAAACCAAGATGAAGTCAAACGGCTAACAAGAGCTTGCAAATGCATGCTTTTAACTAGAAAACTGGCTTTGGACCAAATTTGTTAATTTTTTCCTTCCAAATTCTTTTGATCACTTTGATTTTAGAATAATGATTAGTTCCTTAACTAGATTTTTGATATAGATATTTAGTGTCATGAACAGAAGATATGATCAAGGCATTGAATATAGATTGAATCACTTGCGGTATCCACCAAGTTTTGCTTGTCTGATAATCATTCAAACTATTCTCTTAATTTCATGCATTGCAGCATGATAAAAATGAAGAAGATTAAAATGTAATTAGTAACTCTGCCTCAAGAAGTAATAGTTCCTCAAGTTTATTTACATTCTCATAAAGTTTCCTTTAGAATTGAATTCTCATAAAATGTAAGGTGTATCATTAATGTTGTATGATTTTCCAGGTTTGTGACAAATTAGAAGCTTCTGCCATGTTGAACTGGGAATCAGAAAGCAGCAATTCCGCTTTGACTCTTGGTGGAAAGTACCAGATTGACAAAGATACATCATTTAAGGTAGGCATATTTCTTCTATGTGATACTCTTCTTCTTAACTTCATACGCCTCTAGCATGCAGCAGCCTTTACAGCATTAAACAGAAGCTTTCGGGTATAGCCTCGTTTTCAGTTAAACGAATCCAATACTGCAAGTTTTTGTTTTAAACTGCAATGACTGGTTCCTGAAAGAAGCCTATTGATGAGTGCAGTTTGTATTCTGCAGTCCTGGCAATTTTAGGCTGGTAATTTTAGACCTGCGAAATTTGGCATTTAGATCCCAGAACACAATACATTCCAAGAGTAGACGGGGAAGAATTTTGAAGGGAATTTCCTTCTTGATGTCCACTTTAGAACAAAAAAAGTTCACTGATAGCAATAAGGAGGGCAAGGCAATCAACAGGCCTCCTACAAATATTATCATCGTCTGTATGTGTGATGTTTGATATTTTTGGGTAAATCTCTTACCGACAAAAACAGGCAGTTACACCATGAAAGATAAGGATCAAACTTGAGGCTGAACAAGACTAAATATGATCATGAAAAATTCAACATTGTGGCCAAGTTTTCTCTTTGTTCTGTTACAAAATTATTGACCGGGTGTGGTTGTAGTGGATAGAATTCAGTCTAGAATGATATCAGTTGTTTAGGTTGTGCCATCTCTAGTATGTGGTATTTTGGAATGTGGAGAAAGTCTTTTTTCTGTTTTCTTTCCCTTTGTTTATATTTTGTTGTTATCTGGGGCTTTGCACTTATCTGCTCCTTCTGTGACTGGTTGAATATCTTTGCTTTTGTGCAGACTAGATAAAAATACTTATACTAAGCCTAACAACTATTAGCCTCCTATTCACTCTTCTTTATCGTCTATACTTTTGCTTTAGAAGTAGCAGAATTAGCGCTCTCGAGTACCAATCTAGAGGTGGTGGGTTCCAGTCCTACTCGGGTCATTTCCATGAATTATCTCAATACTCAAACTAACACTAACCAGGGAAATGGTTTGCAAATACTGATGGAATTTGTCTGTTTTCTCGTGTAGGTAAAAGTGAATAATGGTCTGCAGACTGGAATTTCATACACCCAGAGCCTTCGACCGGGTGTGCAGATCACCTTCTCTAGCTTGATTAATGCCAAGAGCTTGGACCAGCCCGGACACAAGCTCGGATTAGCTCTGAACCTGGAGGCCTAAATCAAAACTGACAATTAGAAATATAATGTGTGGTATGACCCTGATATTTTATCAAACTCAACAGAACTCTAAATCTTAATAACTCGACAATTATTTGTCTGCTGAAGAATAAGAGCATTAAGACAACTCGAAGGTTTCTTTAAAATTGCAAATGTATCATAACTGTTTAATTGGATAGTTGTACTGAATTGTTATTTTATCTGCCATTGCAAACGTGTGCCATGCGTAGGAATGGACATTCTCGACCAAATTTTAATCTTTTGTTTATTTGCATGTAAGCGTTACACGATATTTCCTTGTCTTCGTCTGCTTCAGAGTTCGAAACTTCTTGAAGGTTAACCTCTCAATATTGATATAATAATTTAGCCAAGAGACATAAGATTGAACAGGGGATATCGCATGTTGTGAGATGACGAAGTTATCCCACTTTATAGCAATGAAGAAATGTCGAGGGTTTATTAGTTTACTTGTCAAAGCGTTCACACGAGCAAGTTTCACATATGACAATTTCTCATACAACAAGTGAACTTTTCAAAAAGCTAGCATGTTAGCTTTTGGAAAAGTGCACTTGTCATTCGAGAAATTGCCATATTAGCTCAAATTTACCTTATCTAAACGGCCAAACACAGTCTATTAGAAATTATCATTTGAAACTTGCTCGTGTAAACCAGCATTAATTTCACACTTAAGATTATAGGAAAATTCCCCTAGGAACCTATATCTACGATTGTGTGGACACATGTACCAATATTTCGGCCGTAATCTCTGCTATCTTGAAATAAAATCTGAAAATATATCTTTGTTTACTTCATCAATCCACTTCACATGAGACAAATTACTAAATCTTTCGTACTGTAGTGTGTCAAAGATTTGATGCTGCAATTTGCAGCTTAGGGTTTAAACGTGACATGTTCCTAGAATTAATATACTGGTTTCCAAATGACGTAAATTCTTTAGAAATGTGTTTTTGAACGACCAAGGCCAATTCTATTTGTTCCTGTCCCAAAACATGCATTGCTCTCAAACTTACCAAAGGCCTTCTTTGCATTGCTGTAAGCAGTGCACGTTTTGGGAGCTAGTCAGTCTTGAAGTTAGGTCCTTAAAGCTGGGGTGGCGAATTTCTGGAGTCAGTATAAAACGTTTTCGGCGAGGTAGGGTAAGGCTAAACGAAATATGGATATGGACATTATAGGAACGACAACGTTCAGAATTTAGGACCATATTTATTTCATTTATGAGATATGTCGTTTTTCACACTTACTCACTGCATCAATATATTATATTTCAGTTACGTTCTCAAGTGAGCAACTTGAAAATCTACTAGGGATGTCAAAAATCTTACACGGATTGCACCAGTAAGTGTAATTCCGCCCCGCGCCACCCAATGGACACGAGTGTGGAGCTAGCTACTCATAATGTCGAGGAGATTGTTGCATTTGTAATGGACGTACGTCATCGGTAGACCAGTCTTTCTAAGGTTGTGAGAGGGGACTATTTTTTATTTCTAAAGTTTGGACATTTCATCTGTTTCCTCGAATTCATAATGATCAGATTGCTGCTGTTGGCCATCTTCATTTTCACTGTCTTCGCCTCCATCTTGGCCGTCCTCTTCCTCTATGCTGCTTTGTTGCAGTTTTTGCAATTCAGTGGATCTCTCACTAAGCTTCTTAATCACATCATTATCATCATTCTTATTCTCTTTTTGCTGTGAATTTATTATTACATCCAACTTCAAGTTGATTTTGTGGCTCTCAGAAGTGTGACTAGCAACTGAAGAGGGTTCATCGATCAATGTGGGAGAAGTTGATGGGGCGAGGGGAACTTTCAACCCATTATCCTCGTACTGGACTTGATCAATCTGCTCGACCCTTTTGAAGTAAGTCAGTTTTTGTGAGGCCTGCGTCTTATTGGCTGAAAGCTCCATGCAGTTTGTTGTGTTTATCGACAGATTCCGACCATGGTTGTCCGTCCAGCATTTTGGTATCTTCCTTCTTGTGTCCTTTCTAGGACGGTACCCCCATCTGCCGAACATTAACACTTCATTAGCATCTATTTTTCCAGCCTCTCTTTCGTTCTTTACGATCTTATCAGTGTTGTTAGTGTTGTTGTTGTTGCTGCCACTGGTTCTGTTTATGTTGATTTCCGGTAAGAACGTTTGATCAAACGTTCCATTTTTCACCAGCGCAGAACCACTACTTCTTGTATTGCAACGCCTTTGGCTATTCCGAGCTGCTAATTTTGGACTCTCGCTTTTTTCGTTGATTTGAAGACGAGACACGGAAATGGAACCGAGGCTATCGGGTGTTTTCCGCCGTAAAAGCTCACTCCTCGACGTGAAGCAATCACTGGTGTCTAACAGCGGTGCAGATGACACACCTGATCTGAGACCGTTTATTATAGCCTGGTTATGAGTATTTCTCTCACTTGTGTTCACTGGAATTTTGTTATTACGCTGCTCTTTCAATTTTCCATCTGGAATTCTCGACTCGTCCTGCAAATCTATGCTTTCAACCTTCAGTAACTCATTCGCTAGTCCTTGTACGCATTTGTCAGGCAGTGGGGAAAATTTGTTGTTTCCGAAATCAGTTTTGGTGGGTTTAGGCTGCTTTTGAAATGGATGCCCTGTTGACTTGTGGCTGCCATGTTGCTTGATGGTGATAAGGCTTCGGTTTGCGGCCAGCGGATGTGAGTTGTAGAGTCTGCGCAGTGCATGGTTTTCGTTGAGTTGTCTTTTTGCATCCATGGTAAGAATGGTTAGTTTCTTCTCTTCGTCACTGTTTTCCTGAAAAAAGTAAATAAATGTTGATCGATTTTTGAATATGCTTGGACATGGTTTATAGAAATAATGGTTAGGAAACCAATTGTTGTAACGTCTTTGTTTCAGAGTTGATGTTGAGTACTACTTGAAAGTTCACAAAGAATGTCTTATCCTCTCTCTGACTCTCTTTACTGTTAAAATTTTACTTGTAAATATTGGCTACATTAATAAGATGCTGAATATTATAAAATCTTCTCTAAATAACGGATATTTCTGGATAGGCAACCAAAGGAAGCGTTTTGGTCTATTCGAACAACCATGACCTTGTTGGCTGAAACAAAGGACTGTGCACTCTCAATTTTGAAAAAACTTGACCAAAAAGATACAACATTAGGTTTCCTACCATCTATTTCTATAAACCATGGCTAGGAAGTAGTGACCGGGGTTGTGGGGGCATGCCAAACCCACAAATGCACATGTTTGTTTTCATTTGGCAGGGTGAATCTATAGTCTCGGTACAGTAAAAACTAAGAACCTACATTTTTAAAAGTTAGCCTAAACAAGGTTCCTAAATAAATTGAAGTTAACAGCAGTAATAATGGTTTTTAATGGTTTTTTTAGGTCTTTGGACGATCCTTAAATACTATTGTTATTGATGGTGGAAATTGACTAACTTTAAACCTAAAATTTGTAATTTTTGCCCTTAAAATATGCTCAAAATGTTAAAATCTTATTAAGAGGTTCTTACTGTTTAGGTTCTTAGTCCAGGGGGTTTCTGTATCATCAAACACAATTGCTCTTTCTTTACAGTGCTTACAGAATGGCACCAAATTATTTCGTCACTATTGACCTAGAGCGACTGCTCTGTTACTAACGCCATTAGTTTGGAATTATGATAAACGTTTAACTTTTTCGGTATCTATGGTAAGCATCCAGAATGAAATAGAGACAACATGAAAATGCACCTTCACTTAAGTCAATTTGATTTAGTTAGCCCAATATGATGCCATATGTCATTCGATGCAGCAATGCCGATGTTTACAAAATTACTGGTAATCACGGCAACTCAACTCTCTGTTCAACAATCGTCATTTTGTGGCATACACTGCATTAGCAATTAGAATGATATAAAACGAAACGCACCTTCAGTTAAATCAATTTCATACCGTTTGCTAAATATGATACAGTATGTCATTCGATGCAGCTACATAGCTGTAAATGCCACCTTTAAAAGATCCCTGGTAATGACAGCAACTCAACTCTCCGTTCAAAAATTTTCTGCTATACATTGTGCTAGCAATAAGAATGAAACTTATTAGCACTCGAGTTTGACTAAATTCAATTTTATGCAGTTTGTCTAATTTAATGCGATATACCATTCAGTGCAGCAATGCCAATGTTTTCAAAATCACTGTTAATCACAGCAACTTACCCTGAGTTCAAAAATCGTCATTTTCTGGCATACTGTATTAGCAATGAGAATGAAACTAACTAACATTCACCTTGACTAAATTAAATTTGATTCTTTTTGTCTAATTTCACTCAATATACCACTCGATGCAGCAATGCAGATGTTTAGAAAATAACTGTTAATCACAGCAATTCAACAATCAACTCTCTGTTAAGAAATTATCATTTTCAGCTATTCATTGTGTTAACACTAAGAATGATATAAAACGAAACGCATCTTTTACTTCACTTAGCTTGTTTGATGCAGTTAGTTAAATATGATGTGATATATCATTCAATGCAGCAATGCCGATGTTGACGAAATCACTGGTAATCAACAGCAACTCAATATTAAACTCTCTGTTCAAAAATCTTCATTTTCTGGCATACACTACATAATACATTGTATTAGCATTAAGAATGAAATAAAACACGCACCTTCAATTACTGTAAGTCAATTTGATGCAGTTTGTCCGATATGATGCTGCCAGTATTTCGATGTAGCAATGCCAATGTTTACAAAATCACTGGTAATCAACAGCAACTCGATATAAAACTCTCTGTTAAAAAATCGTCATTTTATGGCACACATTGTACTAGCAATAAGAATGATATGAAACAAAACGCACCTTTAATTAAGTCAATTTCATACAGTTATCTGAATATGTTGCAGTATTCCACTGCTTGCAGCAATGCCAATGTTTACAAAATCACTGGTATAATCCCAGTAACTCAACAATCAACTCTCATTTCAAAAACTATCATTTTATGGCACACACTGTACTAACATTAAGAATCAAATAAACCAACACGCACCTTTCAGTTAATTTCATATAGTTAGCTGAATATGTTGCAGTATGCCACTGGATGCAGCAATGGCAATGTTTACAAAATCACTGTTAATCACAGCAACCAGCAATAAACTCTTTATTCGAAAACCGTCTTCCACATCGTTGTTTTTGCTTCACACTGCACACCACAAATCCAGTACTCAATGCTATCAATGGGAATCCAGATGCCCGTGTGCAAGATGGCTGTATTAAGGTGGAACTCTCTTAAATAATTAAACAGACTACGCAAGTATTACCAACGCGTTTGTTGACAGAGTCTCCAAAAAGTCAGAAAACTAATTCTCTTGATCCGTCAGAAACACGTTTTTTTATAAGAAATATAAGGCTTGAGTTCAGCCTGAGAAGGGGCATTTTACTCTTTCTCCCAAAGCTCACCAGATTTTGTAAGAGAAAAATGATTTCCAGTAATTTTCTAAGGATTTTCATTATAAACATAGGATTTTTGAGAATTACGAGATTCTAGAGAGTGATTTGCCCCTCAAGCCTGAGTGTGCCTTGTTACAAGGACAGTTTTCATCAACTTATGACCCCCATTTATGAAACCCATTTTATGGCCGTTGTCGGTCAAGGGTTAAACGCTGTTTAAAACTACTCGTGTTTATCCCAGACAGTTTTGGAGATAGCCAAGAAATTTCACTAGGGACGTAGCAAAAAGCTCTAAAAGTGAGGGAAGGCCATGAGAATTTTGAGCATTTTCTTGTGGATAGTAGCTCTGCAAATTGATAACAACGTGTCTATGGAATTTTGATGAAAAAAGGGGTGCGCTCCGGCTCCCCTCACTGGCTACGGTAGGCAACACATCATATTGGACATGAGGACATGACATCATGGTGTTGTGCAATACTTAGTTCTCTAAATATTATTTAAGACCTTTCTGAACCCAAAATCTTAGAGTGGACCATGATTGTTCTTAATTTGAATCATTTAGAACACAGGTTCATGGTCCTTTCTTCGATTTTGGATTCAGAGAGATCTTCGAGTTAGAATTATAAAGCCAGTATTGCACAAGACTGTCATGTCCTCATTTTCAATATGATGTTGTGCCTTATCTGACTACGCTACCTGAATTGCACCCAATGTTGAGCCTCGCATTTCTCAAAATTATATTTCTTATAAAAAGCGTGTGCTTCCAAATTTCCCTTACAATTCAAATTTCTATTAGAATCTGACAAAGGAACTGGCCTTTCGGGATAGCTAGACGATTCTTGCTTTGTTAGTTAATCCACTGATTTTGAATAGAAAGCCAAGTTGATTATTGTATTGAAAAGAATTAGCATGGCAATTGTAAAGGGTCATCTTGCCAATCCCAGGACGATCCATTATTCATGACAACAAACACGACATTTTGGTGTTTCATTGTGGGTGTGACGCACACGATCCTCTTCAGAATAGAAACTTTAATTTTGTAAGACCTCAAGCTGCTCGATAATTGAGGATGATCAGGAATGATTTTCAACTCAAGGTGGCTCGATACAATCACAGTGATAATATGGTTGTTATCTGGAAAGTAACGGGGGGAATTCTATGGCAACTGATGTAATCTTTTTGTGCTAAAAGGCAGTTGACTCTTACAAGATAGCGTGATTAAAAATAGAATGGATAACACGTGATCTGACTGGCAAAGTAAGGGCAAATCAAGGGATATAACCAGAAATATTGGAAAGATAGCGAAACGAACACATAGATTACTGAAGCTTTTTGTCTGACACTCAACAGAGTAATACGTCAGAAAGAGAACGAAACAGAAACCTAACTGATTTGTATACCCAGATGTGAATGGAAATAGGCCAATCACTGAAGTTCTGTACCATCCAAAGACGAATCAAGGAGCCTTAAAGTCCCTTAAAAGAGAGCTTATGTTAAATGACCTTTGCATACCATGACAACATTATACTCTTACAAGGCAGTGTTTTTATAAATAGAATAGATAAGACGTGGTTTGATTGGCACATATTTCCTTTATACGATCAGGATGAATTCTAATTTGAGAGATATTAATAAAAATGAATATGCCCAATTGAACAGAGTGTAGTAACCATCTTTTCTTTCTATTGCACTTTCGTTCTGCTCTATTAGTGAATCAATCACATGGCTTCGTGTAATCTTCTAGGGGCGTAGAACTTGGGGAGGGCATCAGAGGCATGTGCCCCCAAAGATTTTGCAAAGAACTACAAAGAGCCCTTTTTGCTTTCAGTGATTGCCTCTCTTCCTGAATGAAAATGCAGTAGACCACTTTCACTATGACGTCAATTCTTTTGAAATTCTTCTAGGAACATCACTATCCTCAATATCAAGTTGATCCAAATCCCAAAGACCTGCGTTGTTCTCAACAACGCATAGAGTTGTTGTGTAGTTGTACTTCTAGAATAATGATATGATGAAGAATTCTTGCTCAGCAGGAAATCACATCACTTGCCTCACTTTCAAACACATTCTACGTCATTGTGAAAGGGGTCTATTTTCTCATTGGTTAGTATACACCCTCCTTTTAAGTTTATTCGAAAGAAAGAACGAAAGAACCATGTTTCTTATGACTATGATACAACGAATTAAACAACAGTATAGCAGCACAAGTCTACGAAAATCATAACGAAAATAGGGTTTAGACTATTATGACTAGACTATTCAAGACACGAGAGTTATGCTTTAAACATTTTTCCATTAGAAGTGATAATAAAAAGGGACCATAAATTGTTGTGACCATATGTGAAGGTATGGGGTAATGTGTGGGACCCTGTAGATCGGACCCTACCTACTGAGACCCTAAAGGTGGGGTGAGCTAACACTATATTCAAAATTCTATATATTCTGGGTGAAGGTTCGTTTAACTCTTCATTTTAGGTACAGCCTTATGGCTATAAGAATTCTATCCTTTAAAAACAGAAATATCTTGTTTCTCAGACTCAATTCTAATGCATTGAAATTGGCATCATTTCAGTACGCATGCATTGAAACACCCGGGTTAATCTCTGTGCACTACAGTGGAGGCTGTGCAAAAGGGTGGAGGCTGTTCACTAGCTACAGTGGAAGGGCTAGCAATCAATAAAGTGGAGGAATGATATTGAGAACAGTGGAGGCGGTTCAGTACAGTGGGGGGATAACAACAGTAGAGTTGAAACCGAGAGTAGAAGTTCTTTAAAGAAGCTGCTTTGAATCACTGGTGTGCAAATTCATTTGGGACTTGTGAGTATGAGACACGAGCTAACTTAAAACTCCTATGGGGACCGGTATTGCACTTCTTAAAAGTATTTCGTTTCAATTTCATCGAATGTCTGGATTAGTCATACAATTTTTGTTGCGAAGAAGCATTAGCTTGAATATCTGTGTCAGACTAAAATGAGGACGATGTTTGCGTATTGGAGTTGAATTTGATTAAAGAAATTGGACAAGCTGCTTTTCTGCTGGAAGATTGAACGCCTTAGAGTTATCAAAGAGGTATGTTTGAAAACTTAAAATCCAATTTAACCTTTCAATGATTAACTAACCTTTTTCACTGGTGGACTACAGCTACTGCTGATCGAGTCGTTGTCAGATTTTTAGGCCAGTATTTTTCTTTCTTCTAATTTCGGCTCTAAGATAAAAAATCGATAATTCTATCACTTCAGCCGATTTGAGCAGTGGTCAGGACGCTTCATGGATCCGCCCCTGTTGTTAATGAGCAACACATATGATTTCAAATACCTCTGCAAACAACGGTCCTGTATTGTATTGTTCTTTATTTTAATTTGAAACATGGGCATTCTAGTAAATGCCTATGCTTCCATTGTTTTGCATGCCAAGTAAGCTTAAAAGATTGCATTAAAGACATCATCTGCTACAAAATGATAAGCAATCACACCTCAGTTCAAGGAACCGTGTTTGATCAAATCTCTGAATTGTTATCTATAATTGTTTAGTATAGAAGAAATGACTAACAAGACCTGAGACACGAGACATGTGCTTCTTCTATTCTATGCAATTGCTCCAAGCCAAGCGCATATCGACCACTTTAGCCAGTATAGGCACGCTCTCCTCGAGTTAAAAGTTAGATGTTTAGTATTTTCCTTTGGCTGTCTAAAGATCATCTGGGAGTTTATTCCAAACCTTAGGCGCAAGTGCCAAAACCTTTTTACATTGGGTCTTAATGATAGTTTCTCCTGAGGTAGGCACTTTTTACATGGATAAAATCATCCCAGTTCCAAGGCCTAAAGCTGATAGGTGGGATAAAAACAGCACAAAGTTTCATCCCACCTTCTAGCGTTTATACGTGAAATTCCATCCCACCAAGGTGACATCCCACCTCTCAACAAATGAGATCTCACTTGACTAGAATGAGAGGTTTTCCATATAAACAGAGGATGAAAGTACAAAGGTTTGTATTAGAAGGTGAGATATTAGCTCGATGAATGGAAGGTGGGATGATTTTGTGAATAGAAACAGGTCCTTAGAAAGTAAATCTTAATTGAAGGATTAATAGTCCTAATCAATATTCCTGATCAATAGTCCTGATAAATAGCCATAATTTATAGTCTTGTAGTCCTGATAAATAGTCCTGATCAATAAAACATATATGTATGTGTGTGTGTTATTAAAAATAAGGCAGGCCAAAGAAAATAAACGAGCTTTGCCTATTTGTTCGTGCATTTTAATAAAATGGCTTTCCATTACAATTAGAATATCAAGCTAATATAAATATTTTATTGTTTTTTCTAAAATAGACAGATATAAGTGAACATATTGTTTATCTTATTGTTTAACTGAATACAAAATTTTCAAACCGTAAGGAAATATCATTAAGTGAATATTCGTATGTTTAGTGCATAATTGTATACGATCCTGACAATACGTTATTTTTTCTTTATTCATGAATTCCATAACAATTTTTCATACATTTTATAAATAATTTTTCTAAAAAACTTCTTCGTGTTAAAAAATTCAAACTTTAATTAACCTATAGAGGCCCTTTTTGAGATATTTGGAATATAAAATAATCCATGATGGGGGCACCCCCTAAAAGGGCCTCCTTATTCATGCAAGTACTAACTAATTCAAGAGTCGACAGTGATTTTTATGAATAAAGTGTCATTTTTGACGTATCCATTGATATCCAACGCTTCCAGCGCGAAGAAAAACGGCGAGCCACTCGCTATGTTGATGTCTTTCTTAGGCCGTTGAAACGACGAACTAGTTGCATCGGGAATAAAGCTATCTTCGTGGTGTTTCATATTGTCCTGGTCAACCAGCGTCATCGTGACACGCTTCCTAAATGGCCAATCTAAAACTGCATCGTACGGCCCTTTCATGACAGACACAAACAGCCCCATATACTTTCCTTTGGACTGGTCGTCTCCATTCATGTACAGGCGTGCGCATAGTTTGTAGCCTCGTTTGCTCGTGTAGAAAGCAGGACTCAATATCGAGGTTACTTTCTTTGTAATGGCTTCTTGCCTCCTTCTCATGACGTTGCCAACCTTCCATAGCAACACTCCATCGTAGCTTGTTAGATGGTCATCCTCGCTGATAACTGGTGCTGGAAGCGTAAGAGACGGACCGGCCGTTTCTTTGTACTTTTGTGATGTCTTTAATTCGTAGTATCCCCCGCGTAATGCTGCAAGTTGGTCCCTGAAGCGCTCGAAATTCCGGTTGAGTTCCTCCATGGCTAAATTCTGTTCGTTAATATGTGCTTGCTGGACTACCAACCGGTTTTCTAGCTCGAGTATGACGTCATTGTTTTTCATATGCGCATTATTTTGTATGGAAGTTCTGATTTCAAAAACCTCTTTGCTGATATTTTCGATTTTATCCCAAATGCTGGCAAATTGAGATTTGACGTATTCCGTCCATTTGATGAGTTTCGATTCGATTTCTGCGACGAAAACAGACTGATGGCTGATTTTTGTGATTACATCTGATTTGAAGTTCGTGAAGCTGTTTATGAGGTTTGACAGTAGATATCTGATGTTCTTGACGGTCGAGAGCAGGAAAAATAAATGTGTAACAAGATTCACAGAGATGTGGTCGTTCAGTTTATTCTTGTTCATCACCTGGAAGGATAAGATAGTCTTTGATCAGTATAAAACTCGAGGATGGCGGAGAAAATCAGAAACATAGTGAAACATAATAACTACTAAAGCTTTGCGTCTGACACTCATCAGAGCAGTACGTCAGGAGGAGAACGAAAATGAAACCTTTAACCAGGAGATTGTCCCTACAAACAAAGAAACCTTGAATTCTAATGTTTCAGGTGAAAGCCAATAAGATAATGACCCAAGAAGATATCAGTTAATGCAAGAGCTTCCCTCCGAAAAATATCCCTGAATTTTCAATAGTCTTCTTTATATTTCTCTAGTCAATTTCGTAATATATGATATATCACACAAGCTAACTTTATATGACTATGACAAACACTGACTGGATGTTATTAGGCTAATTCTTGTTATCAGAGAAAATATTGTTAAGGGGGGAGGGGGCATAATGTAGGAAACTATAGAATCATGCAAGTGTGCCAAGACTTTTGGCAGGGATTGTAGCAACTTGAGGAAGCCATCCCACAGTACAGTTCGGTGCACTGCATTGGTTTCTTCACAGTAGTACGTAAAAGGTTTCCTTCAATATCACCAAGCAATATAATAACACGTCCCTACAAACTGAAATGAAATATAATAAGCGATGAAATGAGAGACTCACCTCTGTTTGTGGACATCCTTCTTCGTCAAACGGACAATTCTTCTCCGAGTCATCCAGCCATATCTCACAATGGTCGTGAAACTAAGGAATTAAAACGAATGATCATGAATATCGATAGCTTAGGAGAGCGAGAAAAATGGGAGTATTAATCACTACAACAACTTTTTGTATGAAAAGCATCGGAGAAGCACAATCTCGGACATAATGTATGGAGACAGCTTCAGATTTCTAAAAAATTGAATTCTTTGTCAATAAACTTCATCTCCCCCGCCTAAGCAATATTAGATGTTTGTTTGAGACTGGGGAAACAGTTCTCTGACTTTACTCAACATTGAAATGGGGAAAGGGGGAGACAATGATCTTATAGGCCCATAGGAGCCCGGGCCCCCAGGTAACTACCCTGGTTACCCCCTTTACGATACTAGGGATAGATTTTGACTGATTCTGCTGTCTGGTGCTGCTCTAGAGTTCCTAGAGGTTCTTAGAAACTCTTTGGTATGCATTCAAAAATTATCAAATAAATATTAAAGCTATTAAAATCATACCTTTGGCTCAACAAAAATACTTCTGCCATTTTCTTTAGGTCTGTTATTCATTTTGGCACTTTTTGCGTTGAAATACGGGGTATCCATATCGTTGACAGTCGAATTACTATCACACGAATTATTGTGGGCCTGAAAGATTGTAGATACGATGTAATACGATGTAACACGAAGTAGATACGATGCAGATACGATGTATTACCAGTGTAGGAAATAGCGAAAATACTCCTCGATCAAGCAACCTTTTCAATATATTATTCCTATAAAGATCTTTCTAAAATGATCTGTTCCTATCTTGCTACTTCGTGAGCTAAATTTGACTTGAAAAAATAATTTGCTGCAATTTATAGGCAGAATGATTTTCGAAAACTAAACATCTTTCATCAAGTTGAAAAGAAGCGAAAGCAGAAATAAAAGAATGCGAAAGTAGATTACTGGTATTCTATGGAATTCTCGGAATTTCTTAGAGTTAATAAAGAACTGGTAGTCAATAATTGATTGGCTTTTATTAGAGCGGGTTTTCCCCTCAAAATGGAAAGTAATTATAATTTCTTGGAGATGGTTAAGAAGTGTGTGTATGTAGTAACTAGAAAACCGGTAGTAGCTACACATTGCTGCAGAATATAGAAACAGTGCTTTCCCTTAAAACAGAAATGAGATTTTCCAAGAATAGAATAAGGAAGTACTTTTCATAACGAATACAGCAGAAAGTTTTGATGTCTGCAGTTTCTTAAATCACACTGGAAAACCTTTTTATCACTACTGTAGCCATGTTTATTTGAGAGTAATTATGCATTACGTATGACGGATAAATAAACCGTGGCGGTCTATCTTCGTTATTGTAGCCATATTGTGGCTTATGATGCTTATATGTGATGGTGATTTCGCACTTTTGGTGATGAGCCTAAACTAGCAGTGATGTTACAACCACAATGAGAATAATTAAAAATTTGCTAGTGTGTTAAGATGGCAGCTGATAGGTAACGCATCGAGAGGGAGTAGTGGGGTAAAAGTTCTGGGGCCCACAAAAAGTTTTGTATTAAATCACCTTCCTTAAAAGTGCATCTAATGATCTATGGTCGTGGGGTCCGGTTCTGTGAAATACTCCGGGACATAAGTAGCTCGCTCTCGACGGCCCAGAGTAACGCAGAACGATATCTAATAAGGATATCTAACAAGATATTTCTAAGCCTAAATCTTTTAATTATCACTTCATTCTTATATTTCAGTCATTTTTTTCAAAAATTTTCAGATTTAAAACTTTTGTAAATATTAGATGGCTTTGTCTTAGCTGCTACCTACAACTTAAAATTTTTAAAACTAATTTCTTCCTCATTGCTTAAACTCTTGAAAAATTCTGCGGGTAATCCAGCTATTCTGAAGCATTCTAAAGGAATTAACTCTATCTATATTAATTTTTTTCCTTTTGAGGGGGTGTCAGAAATAGGTACATCCCCTTCAAAAAGGAAACAATTTCAGTTTCAAATTTTATTTATAAATGACATGCTACACTGTAGAGGAGCGTCGTCAAAATGCTAACAAAAACAATTACGTGATGACCTTTCATGAAAAGAATTGAAACGAAAAGTTTATTTTAGTTATGACATGAGATATGTACAGTTTTTTTTATAAGAACAACCTTTATAAGAAACACTAGGCTGAAATTTTGGTTAGAATTCTTGGCTATTCTCCAAAAGTATTTCAGATAAACAAAAGACTAGTTCACCGGGGGAAAGCCTGCCCAGAAAAGCAATTTAAGAAAGGGCAGGGGATAAGAGATTGGTTAAAATCACCTCAATAACAAGAAATAGGCAGGCAGAGCCAAGTATTTAAAAAAAACTTAGGAATTTATAAAAGTAGCCTGCCAACTCATTCCAACATTAGCCTCGTAGTATATGTTATTAATATATTTATGACATCAAACAAGACTTGGTGCTAAGTTTCATTTTCTTGATTAGGCCGTAGCAGTTTTGAATTTTGCAGATATCGGTTTGATTGGTTGATTCTAAAATTAATTTCTAGATTTTTTTATTTCATCTTTAAACTGAAGTACATCATCAATCATCTCTTTATCCATTTTAAGGATCACTTCAGAGTTTATAGGATCAGGGTCGGGTCATTGCATTTTTAACATTCAAAGTGGTGGGGTAATTCCCTATATTGGCTCCTTAGAAGTCTATTGATAGATATATAATCTTGATATGTGGACGAGTACCATTTTCTAGATTTCCAGCCAGTGACAAATTCCTAAAAAATGCATTTCGGGAAATTTGGGTTTGGACACCCACCAAATATTTGTCAAATGATCCACGCCTTTGGAAGACTTCCTCTTTAAATATTTTGCATATTCTGTTTCATTGTGATGCATTGCCCACATATTTCAAACCCTCAAAAGGCTTTTCCCGGATTTCATAACTTGATTAGAAAAAATAGCACTAAAAACCCGCACACAAGAGCTGGTCTTACAGGCGGGTTCCTAAAGAACCACTTCTGTGGAAAACTGTACTCTATAATTGGAATATTTCAACTTTTCAAGACTAATCAACGTCTCACCAAATATAGAGTTACATTGGATTCTGATGGGCTATTATAGGCTAGATAAGATAGATGAAATACTAGGAAATTCATATCCAGAACCCATTAAGCCATTCCATCCCTATCAAACCTATGGTAATAGAAGTATTTTGGTTCAGGAACTTGGCTCCAAACCAAAATCACGGTTATATTTGGAGACAAATCAATGGACCGGTCAACCCTTGCTAGCAGGGAAAACGGCCGCAATATAAATTCTGTTTGTGTATGTGTTTGATCATAATAGAAGTATTCCTATGGTTGCTTAAATCTTGTTGTGTTATAACCAATGATATAGCCAGGTACGGTGGAGCCGTAGAGAACGGGGAGGCTTTAGCTCCCCAATAATTCTTAATCTAAAATACAATGGGCGTGGTAGTTTTTAGATGAAAGGGGTGTGGTTCATTAATTTTTGTCTTAGCCTCCACAATCAAAAATATAGCCGGAGTTTATGGACATAGCTGATAAAAATAAGACCAAGCTTCAGGCCTTTTCAGGAAGAAAATTCCACCAAAGTGACTAATCGTTTTGGTCATTTGGTTAACTAGCTCTTTCGTTTACCGTTAACCTTACCAGAGTAATTACGAGAGCTAAGAGTTATCGCTCTGGTGTAAAGAAAAGGCCTGCAGCTTGCTTCTCTCCATAGTTTCCTAATTCAAACTTGCACAACTAATAGTTGCCTAATACAAACAGAAACCTTTATATAATATTTACCTCAAATTCAGAAACTTTTCCAACCCATTTGCAGCCGTTTTCTTTATATTGGCATACAATATCCATGTTCTTTATGTAATTCCAAGCAAAGCGATCAACAAAATAGTCCTAGAAAACAATCGGTGTTATGTTAAGAAAAATATTGGAAAAGAAATATGAAACAGTCAGACTGAAGGAATTCATCTTAGACTTTATACCCAACCACATGGGCAGCAGGTCCAGTTCCAAAATATTTCATCCCCCACTGCTTTTTTGTGCATTATATCAACTTTCAGTACAGGGCAGGTCCTAATTTATGAAATATGTGTACTCTTATATCAATTTGCCCCATGAAATTTTTCAATTATATATGCTTCAAAATTTTTTGAATTCAATAAATTAGGAATAATTTAAATATCTTACCTGGTTACCAAGCTCAGCATCAACTCCATTTCCCTCTTTGTCATCTCTAGGAAAGAAAATCAAAATATGATTATCAAAAAGCATTAGTTTTGTGAATAAACGCTTAAAATGATAATATGTAGGACTGAAACAAAAAAGGAGATGGGCTCTCTGTTACTCAAAGTTTCATGCTTCAGGCTTTCCCAATCATCAGAGAGACTATAATTATGTCACAGATTATAGTCTGTCTGATGATTGCATAAGCATAAAGCTTTGAGCAACAGAGAGCCAGTCTTCTTTCTTGTTTCTCTTCAGTATTGTTTTGTACCTTTGTACATAGAACACTGCGATGTGGTCTAAGACAAGGTAATAACTATTGAGATAAGATGTAGGACATTAATCTTTTGTAGATTGTACTCCTAACCTTCAATCGAATCAATTTGTGAGAATGAAAAAGGATTTGAGCAGGATTCAAACCCACATATACTGACTTGACGTGCCATTGTCCTACCAACTGAGCAATTGGACAGTTGATTAAATCGACCAACCCAAGATAATCGACTGAATCCGATAGCTGAGTGTGTAGTGCAATGATGCCTTAAGTCAGTGTTGAGGGTTCCACTCCTGCTTGAGTCATTTTTCATTCACACAAATCAATATGATCAGTTTTGCAAATCCTGCTTCAATATGATTGATTTTATCAATCCTGTTTCATCTCAAGTTCATTACTTTCCTTTAACTCAAGGTTTTACGGGAGACAGCCCAAATGATACCTGTGATAGAAATGCAACTTTCTGACATTTTAGGTACTATACGTTATATGTTCCAATGAGTGCCAGACAAAACACTTTCGTTCTCGTTTGTTATGGTTGGTGTTATAAAAAAACTCCTATTTTCATAATAACTAGTAAGATTCATTTCAGGCTGGCTGTTCATGGTTAGATTGTAGCTTAGAGGCTAGCCTCCTCTGCAGTTACGCAGTCCACAGAAAACAGATCCACTCATCAGGGAGGTGATAGTGTTGGCTCTTTGGAAATCTTATTTCCCTGTGTTTGCTGTCCCCTAAACTGCAATTTTCTGCTGTTATTAAATATTCTTCTATTTTCCTTGGCTAAAATGTTCTTAAATTCTTTTTTTAGACAAAGCAGGATTTGGCAAATCTATCGATTGGTTATTAAGTTAAATGACTGAATAAGGACTAGAACCCGCATCCTCTTGAGTCTATATTTCAACGCTCAACAAATTTCGGCACAGAATCAGAAGAGGTGTTGTGTTCGAATCCTCCACAAGTCATTTCATTTTCATCAACTAATTTCGATAAATTAGTTCAAATCTTGACTCTTGTCTTGACTATCAGAAAAACCAGCATGATGTCTATCCCTCAACAAAAAATTTGGGTCATGACGCAATAGATGATCACGATGACACACGCTCCCATGATATATGACACATGGTGGAACGACCCCATACAAGTGACACATGATGACACATGCCCTGTACATGTGACAAAGGTCATGCACGTGCGCATTATAGGCCTAGGCCATCTTTCCAACTCTTCAAAGTTTTAACAAAGTTTACGTTAGTTATTCCAACTCGATCAAAAATAAAACGATTTATATTTTTCTCTTTTTAATCTTAATAAGACGACTAATAAAACTTACGGTTTTTCAACTTGTGATTGGATGAAGTCTTGAAAACAAGTTCGACAGATTCTCCTTCCATCTTGCAACTGTAGCGGTTCTTTCAGCAGCAAATTACAAAAACAGCAGAGGAAAGAATCATCCAATTCTTCCTTCTTAACTAGTAAATTCAAATTTAAACCCGGCATAACTTTGTGTGCCGTGAAAATTGTAGTCAGTCTTGCTGGACGTTGCTCTGAGTATAACTGCCATTCTTGCTGCAATGCTTATATACCTGATGAAATCTGAGACTTGCGGAGTGCCATGCGGAGGAGATATAATTTTATGACGTAAAAATATCCATGGAGATATTTGCATAACAGAACATTTATTTGAAAGGAGGCTGACAAGAGAACAAAGGAATCTCTATGGAAACTTCTCGACACTTCCTGTAGATTCCCAAAGTATTCCCGGAAATAGAAGTGACGTAATATGCAATTTATATCGTTCTGAACAAGTGATCAACTTATGATTGTGGGACCAGTGTGGCTAACCTTGTGCAAGCTTTATGCGACAGTTCGGACATCCTCACGGCCTTAGCATGATCGTATGATTTATTTATTTACAGGGTTTTATACCTTAGAACAGCTTTTTTATCCCTCATAGATAATATTATTTTATTAATATCTAGAAATACACAAAGAGACTGGAAAATAGACGGAAAACAAACTTTTTATAAGGATATAAGTAAAAGCTTTTCGATTTAAAAAACCCTCCGCAGTACTTTTTACAAGTGTAGATTAATTTCTAAATCGATCTACGTAAGGTTTTACTGAAACAAAATAAAAGAATTGATCTTTTATCAGAATTAGATATTTAGTCACCTTTAGTTCGATTCTTCTCATCGTTTTCTTCTCAGGTCAACATCAGCTTCATCCTGGCACACTCTGAAGCTGCGTAAGGAAATAAATGTGCTTGTTTATTTTTTCTCTGTTGAAGTTTAGGCCATCTCGGAGGTTCCAGGAAATATCATCACATGACCATTACGTAATCTTAAACTTGATTGGCCTGTTAGTAGAAAGTACCCGTGTGTAAAAAAGCCTCGCATTGACGGGGGGGGGATATAAATGGGCCTGAATTCTAAAATATTTCGTATAAAAAATTTTATAAGAACACGAGCCTCAAATTTTGCCAAAACTTAAGAATAAGCTAAGAACATACTGAGGCTTGGCTTGGCCCATGTTTGGCTCAATATGAAAATTTTATGAAGTAATCATAAAAGACTGACAAATAATTATAAAACAAGCAGAACGACAGCACACAGATATGTTAGATGGTCAGAAGAGTCAAAATTTGCAACAATTAACCCAATTGATGGAAAAAGCAGGCTTCCTAATCAATATACAGTAAGAACAATTTAAGAATATTCCAGGCTAAGAATAAAGGAATACTTGAGAACAGCCAGCTTTAAATAAGTTTTACTTGTTCTTATAAAAAAAAGATTGTAGAAGAAATATCAGAAATTTCAACGTTTCTTTTTTATAATTCACAAAATTCTGCGAGAAACTATGAACTTATTTTCTCAATATTAACTTTTGGGGCTTTTTTAAACTATAGTCAAGATCAAGGTCATGAAGGGCTAAATATTTGTTATATACTATTTTTACATATCTTTTCATGGTTTAGAAACCAATTTTTATATCTTTTTGAGCCAATTTTTTTGTGAAAAGAGAGTGCATGGTATGTTGTTTTGCCATGGTTTTCGCCAACAAGATCATGGTTGAACAAATAGGCAATTGGTTCCTTATCGAGAAATGTTCCATATTTATGAAAGTTCTTATAAAATTCACAATAGTATTTATATGTAAATTACTCATGTACAATTTCAACAGCCAAGAGAAGAGATAAGGCACAAGTAGTGCGCTTTCAAGTATTGCTCAACATAAAATATGAAACAATGGCGTACAACAATGAGTTTGCTTACCATCTACTTCTATAAACTATGATTTTAATAACAGCCGCATGACATTATAAAGGAAATTTTACAGAAAAATCTTTTTGTCAAATATGAATTATCTAATTGTTCAAATCCCAGATTTTCCAGGGCACTCCAGCCTTTGGTGTTCAGATGACAGAAGTTTCCTCTGAAAACTTTTCACTATGAGAAGACGATTCAAGTAAAAAACCTCTCTAGAAAGGTGTTTAGAGAACAAAATTATAATGACTCTACTATTTGGTAAATTATGGTGGCCACCACATTGTTTTCCCCAATTTTTGCTATCAATTTACACCCATCACCCATTATTATACATTTCCCACACTCATTTTTAATAAGAATATCTAAAATTTCCCTGAGCCTCGACATTCCTACTGCTTATTCTCAAATTTTGATTGTTCTTTTTTGATTTTGAGCCTCAATATTCTATAAAATTTATTCTTATAAAGAAAAAAGTTTGTACTTGTTATATATCTGATGTTTTAGAAACAACAGTCCTAAGTGTACCTTCAATTCTAAGTAATTTCTGTCTCTTGTGCCTTTGACTCTAGAATTACCGTAAATTTTCCAATAAAGCCCCCTTGGAGCTTACTTCAATCCAGTACTTTTATGGGGGTTTATTGGAGATGGGCTGGTACACTAAATACAGCTTAATGTAAAAGGATGTTTCAGTAGTTTATCAATGTTTATACTTGAGTCTCTGATATATCAAATAACTTTTGAAACTGATAAAGTTCACAAATCCCTGTTTTTACATAGTTCCATATTACATTTGACCCCCGCCTTATGTCCAACCCCACTACTATAGCCACCTTGTTAATACAGCCAGTTTTTTCTGTCCGAAAAATATATGATCGTATGAAAAAGACCCTGTTGATGCAGCCACCCTATTATTCCAGCCAATATTTTCTGACCCATGCCACTGGAGGCCCTATTAACATGGTTCTACTTTCTTAAAAATTGAGGGGGGCGTTAATTGAGAGGAGGGCTAAATAGAGGATTAACAGTTTCACAATTTTCTAAGTTTCTAATTGATACTTAAATCCTGTTTCATAAACATATCTAAATCATCTTGTGATAACTGATCTTTTTCAGGTAGCATTTGGTTCACATTAAGCAGCAGTGTGACAGTCTTGTCCATATTTTTATTTACTCTGTCAATCAATGAGTCAATTTCAGTAAACTTTTTCATGTTCACCAGAAACACATCCATCTGCTTTTGCCTCTCGTTTGCATCTTTAAGCACAGATATGCTATATGAGTCAATTTCTTTCACTCGCTTTGCGATAGCATTCTGATCAAATGCCACCGCTTCTGCACATTCTGTTAAGTGATACTGATACCGCAATATCATCTCGGTAATTGGGTCTGAGTTTAAACCTGGTAATATATCTATCCCCTCGGATGGAACACCTCCAACATTTTTTATGATTGGATACGTTATCTTCAGTTCTTTCAATTTTTTGATTGTCTCATCTAGTTCCTTACATCCAGAATCGGGAGTGTCTTTCACGATGATAATGTCTTCAAGTTTTGCTTTTTGTCTCACTGAAGAAGACCGAAGCTTCACCGAGTTTGGTTTAGCAGTGGCAGTGTCAGATTTTGTGTCTTCAGTCCCTCCTTGTTGACTTTGTTCTTGCCCCATTCCCAATTCAATAATGAATCAATTTAAAGTGGAAGGATTTATATCTAATTGGCTTTCCTTACAGTCAAGGAAACCTTTTGTTAAATCTTGTTGTCTTGTCCAAAAAGCTTCATACGCAAACCAGAGCTTCTAAATAACCAATAGCAGGATTCGAAAGTCCTTCTCAGATCTCTTTATTGACTGGACTAATGCCTAGGCCCATAATTGCTTCCGTTTTGTCTGTTTGTTGTTGGTTAAAAAGGAGAAAAGGCATACTCCTCGCGTCTCAGAACAGCATCCAAAACCAATGCAACAGAAGTGATTAATTTAGTTTACTCTTCTTAACTCTTTATCAGCAAAATCTATTGATTTTCTTCAAAACTTTCCAATAAAAATCCTTTATTACAAGGAGGAATTTAGTTTGGAATTTATTGTTGTTGTTGGTGTTTTTTGACTGTGAACTCCCTCCCACTCGCCTCGGTTCGATGCAAAGAAAGGCGCGAAAATTCAAAAATTGAGAAACTGGAAAAATGGACGGCCCCAAAAATTGATGCATCAGCAATGGCAGCCTTATTAACCTCCAATTTTTAACGGATATCTTTGCTATTTGCTGCAGGAGATAGAAAGTACCAAATGCATGAAGGGAAAGATGAGGAAGTTGATGAAAATCGTCTTGGTGATGAAATTAGAGGCAAGGTAAGTTTTTCTGGCTTCTAGCTTTTATTTCTTCTTCAAAAAGTAGCATTGGCCTAACATGTAAGAAAGTGAGAGGCAAGCCTTTATACAGGGCCCTGTTTTGAGCCCTTAAATTAGAGAATGCAAACAATAAGAAACATTGTTTCTAGTGCAAGTTTGCCAAAGATTATTCAATTGCATGCTATAAGATGTGCTGAAGGCGAGAAAGGTGGACCATAACTAGTTAGTAAGGTTGTTAGTTAGGTATTAGTTAATTGAACAGTCTTTGGATGGTACAGAACTTCAAAATAGCCAGGAAAATCGGGAGCATAGCGAAACGAAAACATAGATTACTTAAACTTTTCGTCTGACACTCAAGAGAGTAATACGTCAGAAAGAGAACGAAACAGAAACCTAACTGATTATATACCCAGAGGTGGATCGAAATAGGCCAATCAGAAAAGAGGTGAATGATTGGTATAGTGTAGGAAAACCAATCAACACCCGAGATACAGTGAGCTGACCAATAGGATTACTTTAAGAGTCGTAAGGCGAAAACGAACTCTTTCTGTCTACACAATAGGGGATCCATGGTTTTTATGTAGACTGATTCCAAAATACCTAAGTGAAATGTGGATCTTGCTCTGCCAATAATTCGAAAGCAATTCTCACTGTAGGCCTTAGCACACTCTGGATTGTCCAGCAAATGTTGACCTATAGTAGAGTCATGTTTCAGTGATCTTTTAGTTTTTGAGGCGCGAGATGGTTGTTCTCGTTGCGGCACAGTGTTTTGGCGTATGCTAGACGGGTATATCATCAGTTAGGTTTCTGTTTCGTTCTCTTTCTGACGTATTACTCTCTTGAGTGTCAGACGAAAAGCTTAAGTAATCTATGTTTTCGTTTCGCTATGCTCCCGATTTTCCTGGCTATTTTATTAGTTAATTATTAGCTATTGAGTTATTAGTTAGTTAGTTGATTAGCAAGCATTACTCGCCTGCATCTTAAAGTTCCAGAACGGTGGACCGTAGTTACTCAGAACTGTCGTTAGTAAGAAGATACTCTCTGGCCTCTAACAGACGATGTATGAATAGTAGGTTGAAATAGTAGGGGTTGTAAATAGGTGGGGTAGTAAAATCTCAAAAAAATAATCAGCGGGGGGGAAGCTGGAATAAGAATGTCCTTGATGGAACATTATCTAAAAATTTCTAAAAAGGGGACCTCTATGAGAGACAGAATTAGCGACAGTGAGACGTTAAAAATACAGAGTAATAATTTCAATGATTCTACAATACAATTCCCAATCTCATAGAGTGTTGTATTGTAACTCTTGTTTTGCTTGCAACTCGTTACCAGAATTAATTATTAGCTAGGGGGGGTGGAATAAGAATGTCCTGGATGGAAAAATTTCTAGTGATTAATAAGCGGGGGGGACGTTTATTAGATACCAGAGAATAAATTCATATGGCCTAGTGTAACAAGGGGAATATGTTTCGTCATAGTATGCTGCTCCAAGAGCCCAGGGTCTTACATACCAAGAGGACCACCTGACCTAACCACTGTCCTAAACATGGCCAGTAAGAAGATTTCATTCTAAGAAATAAGACAAGAAAAGCGTAAAGTCATGAATTTCAAAACAACATTGAAATATATTATACTATAACACAATTAGACAACTTGTCACGTTTTCTCCAAAAATAATAAATGATCTTTTGCAAAAATAACTCGGCTATGGTTTTATACAGCTACATGCGTCATATATCATAAAAACAAGTCCTGAGAAAAATATACTTCTTTCAATTTTCATGATAAAAAACTAGCTTAAAAAGATATAAATAGCAGAAAAATATTTCTGTCAACTATACATCTAATGCAAACCCTCTGATACATCGTAAAAACTATTCGAATTAAGTTTCAATTAAACAGTTGCAAGGGTGTGTTTTTTACATATCATCTTCTAAGTCGTTTAGGCCCATTCTTGCAATCATTTGATTCCAGTTTGAAAAGTTTGAATCGAATTGGCATTGTGCCTCCGGTAGACACTTGTTTTCAGTAAACGTAGAAACCTTCTGTTTTCTCAGACTGCAGAATCCTATACTTTTTGCCAAATTTAGAGAAAGTACGCCGAAAGAAATTATATCAGGAACCAGAAACTTTCCTTCGAATAACTTAAGTTAAATTATATTCAACAACCCAAACAATTTCTTCGAATAACTAAAGTTCGCATTAGACCAAGTTGACTGTTCTAAAGTTCGCTTTTAGATTTCAGTAATATACAAAACGATCTTAAATGTACACAACGATAACACCACTTTCAATAAACAATTTCACTCAAAAACGGTTTTAAAAGGGGAAAGTCTCTTCTAACATACATTAAACGCATGATCAATCAAAATATGTATTGAAATTATTTACACAGCAGATTTGTCTTTAAGTAACCTTTAGTCATAATCCAACCAATCTTTAACACAAGACAATTACTAAAATTTGAAGACTGTCCTGGAGGAGATGCTGATCCCAATTCCAGCACTGAAAAAATTAGAAATACCCAATTTGCCCCTTGCTGACCCCCTTCAACACACCTAAACACAAGACTAAACAACCTATCCCCTGATACCCTAAACCCTCTTGAATATTACGATATCCTAACCATATACCCCATTAACGAACCAACACCATCCCCTAACACAAAGAAGTGATCAACCTTTGCCAGGAATGCCCACGGCATAAATAGTCAAATGTTCAATTAAAGCTACCTTCATTTACTTCATTTACTTTCAGGCCGTAAAGTCTAGAAGAAAAATGAAACGTCCGTCCTAAAACTTATTCATACCTGTGGTTAAGATTTTATGCCATAGTCGTTATAGTTTCAGTAGCTATGCGTTGCGAAGAAGCGTTTTCCTACAATGTATTGCATGAAATAAGATCTTCTGTGGAATCACGAATCGCAGCTCATAACAACGTTGCTTTTGATATCTCGACAACTTTGCAAACACAACCTTACATAAAGTATTCAAAATACAAATATATATTTTGCCTATCATTTGTCCTATGTTTCATTGGTTAATCTCAAAACTAACTGCTTCCAGAAACACTAATGTCAAGGATAGCTTTTGCAATCTCGACAGCTTATTCTCGTACAAGCTTCAAAAGCTTGTAAAATATGATATGAATATATTCTTCAACTATCATTCGTCCAATGTTTTTCTCGATTATGAATCGCTAAACTGACTGGTTCCAGAAACTCTTCCTCGCATAAATCACAGCGAAGAATGGTCTTGATCTTGTGCACAAACTTATAATGCTTCTTCAGACCATTTTCACTGGACAACTGACTGTGACAGAGCGTGCACGTGTTCAACATGTGTGCATCGTAGCTGGAACGAGAGCTGAAGCCCTTCTCACATCCGGGAATCGCACAGGTGAACTTCCGGTAGCAATTGCCAAGCTTGTGACGCAGTAGAAGGCTTCTATCGAGGAATTCTTCACTGCATATCTCGCAGCGGTGGATCTGAGGAGATTTCTGTTTGTGTTCCGATGTAGATGATTGTTCCTTTGGGTTGTGAGTCATTTTCTCTGTGCGGATTTGTCCGTTATGAATTCCCCATTCTTTCATTGAACGATATGAGCGATTAGATTCGCTGATGTTCGAGAAGTAGTTCGTTGGTGCTAAAAGAGGCAAAGAGAAATTCGTGAATTTAACTGCAGCCTGCCTATTGAAACGTATTTGAATCACGAAATAGCACAAAATGTAATAATCAAGTGGTCGACGAGTGCAGTAATGTGGAGGGACTTTTGCAGTTATTTGGAGTGTTTTCGTTAATGTGGAGGGTTTAAAGTAATGTGGAAGGACGTTTGCAGTAGTGGGAAGGATGTACAGTAATGTAGACTGTGGATTGCGTTCAATAATGTGGAGGGATATCATCAGTAACGTGGATGGATATCTTACCGTAATGTGAAGGTACTTTTGGATTGATGTGGAAGGATATTATCAGAAACTTATAGGGATATCTTGCAGTAATGTCGAGGATGGTTAGTACTGTAGAGGGACATAATCCGTTACGTAGAGGGTTATATTTTAGTATTATGGAGGGATATGAAACAGTTACGTGGAGGAAGTTTTGCAGTAGTGTGATGGTTGTTCAAAAACGTGGATGGATATCATCAGTAACGTTGAAGGACATCTTGCAGTAATGTGCAGGGATATCTTGCTTTAATAGGAAGGGGTTCAGTAATGGACAGAGATATCTTGCATAAATATGAAGGGTGTTCAGTTATGTGGAGGGATACTTGAAAGGAATGTGGAAGGATATCATCAGTAACATGGAAGGATTTCAATGCAATGACTAATGTGGAGGCACTGATCTCAATATAAAGACTGGATTGAGCATTCTGTTGTTCCTTGATTCAGATTTTGTAGCCAATTGCTCCGAAATGAACTTGGCCTCCCAACATGGCTGCCAAAGAAATTATATTGCCTGTATTCTTTGCTAACAATAGCTGCACGATTATTCAGTCTCGTGCTGATCATTCATAACATTCCAAAAATCATCAAAGAAAAAAGCAGTCCCCAGTGTGATCTCAATGTATTGAATTAGGCCTCCCAATATGGCTGCCAATGACTTGATTCGAGAACGACAGATGCTCGATCCAGTCTTTATTTTGAGATCAGTGTGTGGAGGGTGTTAAGTAATATTGAGGAATATCTTGCAAAAATATGAAGGCTGTCCAGTAATAAGGAGAGATATCTTGCAGTGATGTGTAAGGTAGACAGTGATATGGGATAAATACCATTAAGGGATAATGATTTCGTTAAGCAACATAAATAAGCCTGTTACCTGTTACTGCCTCTGTGATCTTGATCTTTGCTTTGCCTTTCAGATTCTTTGATTGTTTCTCTCTAGCAGACCTTGCCTTGCCTGGGCTATTTGGTTTATGCTGTGAAGAGTCTCGGGATATTTCAATTACATCATTATCGCTATTCTTCTCGCATGTATACTTCGGATTTGTCTTACTTGGTGGATGTTGCTTATCAGGATGGTCATGCTTCTCACGCACGTGCTTGCAGAGATTCGATGAGCCTGTAGTCATTTCATCATCAGTGTACGAAATGGGCGTATCAGTATCCACGTGTTCCTCATATTCGAATGACTCAATATTAGATTTCAAAGTTCGATCACGTTTCCTTTTCTTCGATGACGATCTTCCCAGCTCAATATCGAAATGACGAGATGACGATTCAGAGTTTTGCGAACCTCTTCTCTTTTTCTGTATCTTGGGGATTTCATCAACAATTGATGTTTGGCAGCTGTCAGTTTTCTCCTTAGATGTTGGATTTCGTACAGATTCTGAATTCCTTTGAGGTTTCTTACTGGGTAATGATTTCCTAGCTGTATTTGCAGGAAGTTTTATTCTATGCACAGATTGCATGTGGTGACGCTTATCACTCCATACTGAAAATGCCTTATCACATTTAGAGCATTTATAAATGTCTTTGGCTTGCAATTTCTCGGCTTTGTTGTCTACATCATCAAATTTTGAACCGACGGCATTGGAGTAACTTTTTGTGATGTCATTTGAGCAATGTTTCCTGACTTCACTTGAGTTGTGTTTCGTGACGTCACTTGAGTCACGTTTGGTGACGTCACTCGACTCGTGTTTTGTGACGTCGCCTGTAGTACGTTTTGTGACGTTACTTGAGTCACATTTTATGACGTCACGTGAGTCACGTTTGCCAATGGCGTCCATATCCGTAGAGGACTTAATGGTTTCATCATCACAGTCCATGTCAGTCTTATTGCCATCGGAGCACTTATCATCATCATAAGACATATTGTGAAATCTAGTCAGGTGGCATTTCACTCGCTTTTGACTCAAAAAACTCGACTCACAAACAGTGCAATAAAATACTTTCGATGCATTGCCAGGCAGAACTCCGTTACTTTTAACAGGCAGGATTATGTTGTTGCCTATAGGTAACACTGGGGAATTCGAATCAGCTTTTGCTACATTTAGTTGTTGAGATTTATTACATATTTTGTCGTTTTCCTTAGCTGGTAGTCTCGAGTCTTGATTATCAGGGAATTTATGATTGACTTCCACATTATCATTCGTAGCATTTCGTTCTTTATCTACAATATCTGATTTCCCGTTTTTGGTATGTGAGCTACCGGAAATGTTAGCATCGGAGCTATCTGATGTTTTTGAATCTTTAGTATGGGAGAGATCTAAGTTTCTTGATTTCTTAGCATTCTTATGAGCATCTACAATATGTATATACCTATCAATAAGACTGCTGAATTCAGACGCGCAATGTGCACACTGGTACAGTCCATTTTTAGTTTTAACAATAGGCGCTGCAGGCTCTCCACTGTCTATATCCATGCCTTCGTCTTCTCCATTATTTGCATCATCGCTATCATCACTGTCCGCACTTGATATTTGAATACAGCTAGCTTTCATATTTCCTGTTGGTTTTTTGTTATTGGTGGAAGTAGTTACACTCTTCTCTACCTGCATCCCACGGGGGTCCACTGTGATATCATGTCTTTCAGTCAAGTGCTTTTTCAGAATGAAATAACCGGAAAATTCGTAGTCACATGTCAAGCAAAAAAACTTCTTCCGCATGAAGTCAGCTTTCCAAGTAATTTTGTCAGCAGATTTACTTCCGGTTAGGTGATTGGAAAATATTATCGGAGAATTGTTATCTTTAGATTGGTCATGGTTTCCAGGATTACATTCAGATACATTTTCACTGGTTTCCTTTCTGAGTTTTTTATCAGTAAAGCCTGGTTTTCTCTTCTTAGCATTCTCAATGGGAATCTCTAGTGTGTCATCATTACATGTAGCATTACCCCCAGTTGTCTCTTTCCTACTTTTTATCAAATTCTTCTGTTTTGTTGTATTGAATTCAGGAAAACTCTTCAAAGCTTCTTGCCTCAGCTTAGCTAGATTACCTTTGGATGCATTTTTCTTTTTCACTGCAGTAACTCCCTTAATGGCAATAGGCGATCTTTCTTTGCTGGCATCTGACGACGATTTAGATTTCTCAAGACCTTCAGTGTTATCATTCTTTCGTCTGCCAGGCACAATTATATTATGGCAATCAAACAAATGCGTCGTCAAGCTCTTCCACCACGGAAAAGGTAGCGCACAAATAGTGCAGGAGAAGTTATTCTTATCATAGTAGAAACCGTCGGTATCAAGAAACACGCTCTTGAATCTCAAATTCTCGTTTGCTTTGTTGTTCGACGGGGGTCGTTGCAAGTCATTGGCGGGTTCTAAGTTCGTTTGGTTTTCCGATGACGGAGTTTGAACCCTGGAATCTGCTTTTCTTTTTGCAGAGGAAGAACTGAAGAAATCGGAGGGTCCTTTCCTTTTTAGGGGGATAGCCTGCTCCCTAATGGTAGCATCAGACTGTGGCCCCCTTTTCATCAAAATGGGCTGTGACCTTTTCCTAGAGTCCGGGCGTTTTCTATCCCTTGAAGAAGACGTTTGTGAGTTAATTGCCAGATCAGAACTTTCATATGCAAAAAAGGCAAAAGTTTCATTTTCAAAGGTGACTTCCAGTCCGTGTTCTTGCAACATATGATACCTCTGCTGTTCCAATGAGTTGAATACATCTCCACATTCGTTGCATGTCTCATTGCATTGTGGGGACTCAGTCCCAGTTTCCCTTTGATTCAAAACCCAGTCCTGGATGGACAGCTCCTCGGATGAATTAGAGTTGTCTAGTTGGTCCTCCGGCGGGATAGGGGGTTGGTTTTGGAGCTTGTCTTTTGAAGAAGGGTTACTGCTACCCTTACTGTGCCTCCTCATAACATGTTGCATTTCACCAAAAGATGTGATGAAGGTTGCGTCACACAGCTTACATTTATACAAATTATTTTCAGTTTTCTCATCAGTAGTACGTCGGCCAGAATGCTTTGGAACTTCGGTTTTAATCCTTGGCTCCACCTGAATAGGCGTTGTCTTAGATATCACGTTATCGAATATGTTAGTCGTAGACGTGTTTTTCTTCATGTTGCTTGGTAAAGAAATGATTTTTTCTTCGTTTTTGGACGAAGAAATGACTTTCTTATCATTACTGGACGGTAATAACTTTTTCGTACCATTGCTACTCGAAGAATTACTTTTCTTATCGTTACTTGATGGTAATACCTTTTCCGTACCATTGCTACTCGAAAAATTACTTTTCTCATCTTTCCTCAGACAATCATTCATTTCCGTTTTGTCTGGATATGACCTACGCGTACTTGCAGAGTGACTATTACTATCTTTATGTCCATGCTCCATCCGGTTTAGGTTCTTCTTTGATTTTGAATCATCAATAGCTTTAGCAGGCATTTTCTCGCCAGCATCATCCTCTGCAACCCTAGTCTTCTTTCCTGTTTTATCTGCAGATGATTCGGGCCTACTATCAGTGTCAGTATCAGTTTCTGAATCTTTAAGTCGATAATCATTAAAAATCGACGTAACTTTGTTGTGAACTACCTTTTTGTGCCTTCTCAGTCTCGAGAAACATGCAAATTTTGCCTTACACAAACAACAGGAATATTTTCTCAGACTTTGGTCCTCAGCAACCAAACTCTCTTTCCCCAACGAGTTTCCTGACCTTTGACCAACTGACTTTTTGTTGTTGCTATGGTTTTCTAAAACCTTTTGTAACGAGGCTGGTAAATTTCTGCTGGGAATCGGCCTCTGAGGGGCAGAATGACGATCTCCATGTGGATGAGCATGTCTTACTGTTCCTTGATTTGGTTTAGGGTTGGGAAACGGGGACAAAGTATGGCCAGTTACGTTAAAAAAGTTGTTATTTTCACGTAGACTTGATGGAACAAGTTTACTCTCTGCTTGTAGAGGTGACATCCCTAGTTGCTCTCTATCCGGAATGGTTAATTTTCCATTATTTGCTTTAGTGTGCAATTCGGCTCCTAAATTTTTAGGTGCTGCACCCAATGGACGATTGGAGTAATTATGAAAATCAGAATAGCTCTTTAAATACTTGCCGTTAACTATGCTTTCAGGACTATTGACAGCCTTAGGGTAATTTATGGAATTTATTTCAGTTACGGCGTCACTATTGATAATTGTATCTCCATTTCTATTGGCTATTTTATGGCTTATAGTATTGTTATTTGTCTCCCTATTGCTAAGTGCCACATCAATGCTGATAGAAACTTGATTGCCATTAATATCATTGCTGATGGTATCTCTATACCTAATAGGAACTTGATAGCTAAAGGCAACTTTGTTGCTTATTGCATCTTCGTCACCACCAATAACAACTTCATTGCTAATGTCACTTTCGTCACCACTGGCAACTATATAGCTGCTGACAGCTTTCTTGCTAATTGTGTCTTCATGAACATTATAATTGCCAACAGAAGAGTTGAATTGTTTCCCTTCCGTTAATTGTTTCAGGCCTAAAATGGGCTCATCTTCTTCTGTCGTCACTCCAATACAATCCTCTAGTTTGGTTGGCTTCTCATTTTCCTGGCCAACATCTGACTGTGAAGTGTTTCCGTCATCTGATATGATCTCATATCTTATCTTTCTTGAAACTTTACCATCCAGCATACTATTTTGTAAGATATTTTCGTCTGCATCTGAATTCTCGATGGTAGCAGAACTTATGGATACCAAATCAACGTCTGAATTTATCTCCAGATCTTCCTTTGTGCCAGCTCCATTTTTAGGCTCATTGCAAGGTTCTTTTAGTTCCACAAATTCCGAAGAACTGACTTCAGATATCTGTAAAAATTCGTGTTGTAGCTCAGTTCTAGGTGATAACATATCTGTGTCTCCATCAAGACGTAGGACTGCCTTAAGTTGCTTGATGAACTCGAGTGCCAGACTTTGTTTTGATTTCACATCCAGGCTTTGTACTCTGGCTTGAATTTCTGCAGCCTGGTCACTAATGATGTTGGATGCTTGGTTGGTTGAATTGGATAGTTTTGGATCATGCAGGCTGGTACTTTCATTGGTGACTTTGTCCAACAGCCTGTCTTTAGCAGCTTCTGGGGATCCAAGCTTGTGGTCTTTAGAGGTGTCTGAGGTACCCAACTGGCTGTCTTTAAGAGTTTCTGAGGTGCCCAGCTTGTGGTCAATGAGAGTTTCAGAGGTTTCCAACTGGCTGTCTTTAGGATTCTCTGAGGTGCCCAACTGGCTGTCTTTAGGATTCTCTGAGGTGCCCAACTTGATGTCTTCAGGATCCTCTGAGATGCCCAGCTTGCAATCTTTGAGAGTTTTTGTGGTGTCTGACTGACTGTCTTTTAGAATTTCTGAGGTCCCCAACTTACGGTCTTTAGGAGTCTCTGAGGAGCCTAGCTTGCTCTGTTCGAGAATTTCTGAGGTGCCCAACCAGTTGTCTTTAAGAAATTCTGAGGTGCCCAACTGGCCTTCTTTGAGTGGTTCTGAGATACCTGACTGTCTGTCCTTAAATGTATCTGAGTTGCCATACATATGGTCTTTAGGAGTCTCTGAGGTGCCCAACTGGAGGTGTTTGCCAGTTTCTGAGGTGCCTAAATGATTGCCTCTGAGAGTCTCCAACGTACCCGACTGGCTATCTTTGAGAGTCTCTGACTGCTTTATGACTAAAAGAGAGAAAAACTATTTTCAAATTTAAGTTTCATTACATAACACATCCATAGATGCATTTATATCACAATGAAGAATTTCAAAATTTGAAGAGCAACATTGAATTCATGATGCCTAAGGCCCTCTTGACTAGCTAGGCCTAGTCTCTGGTCTGGTTTTTCAAGGTTTGCCCAGGCAGAAAATTTGATAAAAGTCTTTGTATGCTCAGTGGCATATCTATGACTTTTCTTCTTCCTGTCATTGTCACTCGGCATTAGCACAGAAGGTCCGCGTTGCTGTAGCTGCGCTCCTTCATCTACGTCATGGGCTTGGGCTCCTGAATTTTTACCAACTATCACCGGTACCTGCACCATTGACTATACCTCAGCCGTATTGTGTATTCTTGTTGCCTGTGTTGCTTGGAGCTCACATGTCAATCGTCAACTTAATGCCATATAGCCTACATAGCTACTTATGGATATTGACAGATGTTTCCAGTCCAAGGTAGTGAGACATATATGCTCAAGCATTAGTTGTAAACATAGTCAATCTCTTTGCATGGTCAATCTTTTACTAGTTGTGGACGAGATACTTCCATGGGGATATTGAATCAATGTGACGTTGTGTGCTGATGAGTGGGTTTGTGCAAATCCATCTCATCGCCACCCGGAAAAACATAGACTGGCCCTTTTGAGCTATGGAAACAGCACACAAGATACACACCATGACAGCTTAACCACAGAGATTGTCACAAATAACAACAAGGAAAGATACAGCTTGCCAATGTTGGGTGTGGTTTAGGCCACCCATCAGCAGGAAATGGGCACAGTGGAGATAAAGTTATTCTGCAACCAGACCTGAATTGGCAGTCTGTGTTAAGTTTTTCTACCATGTCTAGGGGTCTAAAATGAATTACTTCCCTACCTTTCACACCATTGAGCCTTTTTTGATGCAGTACAGACTGAAACTGATTCTGAAAACGTTTCTGTATTTGGTGCATTTAAACCGCGCAGAATTTGAGCAATCAACTTTTTAAACTCTGTGATCCAAAGTCAAGTAGAAATGAGAGAGAGACTTGAGTGAACATTGATCACATTTCCTCCTTAAAATTGATATCCAATTCTCTTTGCCTTTTCGTAGAATTTTGAACCAGTAATATCAGGAACAATCTGTTGATTCTCTCGAGGCTCACGTGTTTTCCAAAATCTTCGATGATTTCGACGTCAACTGCTCTTTTGTTTACGACCAGACTAACGAAGATACGATGCGAGTGGCCTAAATCTTTGACCAATTCGTTTCTTCTTAGAAAACACGACAGTATTGGAAATTTCTAACTTGACATACAGAATTATTTCTAAGGCAAAAAAATCGATATTACTCATTCAAACTAACCCTGTTATCTTCCTAGATGGATACTTCCAACTTCCTCTCGGCTCTCCACTGCTCTTGACGTGACAGAGTTTCCGTCATCCATCACACAGATCAAATTGCTCAAACCAAAGCTCAAACCACGCGGTTGTTAGTTAGACGGGGGTATCATCAATTTTATGTCGTGGACTCGCCTTTTTTAAGAAAGTTCAGGTAAGTGATTTTTTGTAGGTTTTTATTTGCACATTCAATGATTTATTCAACAACAAATTATTACATAATTTTTTTCCTACAAGATCAGTACGTGATAACATTTCCATTGTTAAAGGTTACAGTTATAAAAGGTGTTAAATAAGCATATACACTCATTTTTTAAAGAAACTATTCTAAATATTCGTACCTGAGTTTCTTAGCTTCCACCCCAAATATGGTCCGAAACGTTTCTAAGCAAGTTTCTTAACATTAAACCTAATTTTCATTCATATACCGTCGTTTCTTTATTTTCTATCACAGCCAAACATGAATTGGAAAAGCAAATTCTATTACAAACAGCTAAATATCTTATGTAACCAAACTGAACTAGGGACAAAACCAACAAGTTGGAATAATATCGTTAAGGAGAATATAGAAAAGTTTCTTAACTTTTTGGGAAACAAAACATCTCCTACTAATGTTTCTAAAGTTTTGAAAATCTGGCCCTATGATTTCTTATAAAAAAGAGTGTATAGCGTTAGCGTTTAAAGTAAAGGATTTCAAGGCTGTGTTAATCAAAGTACAAATGGTTTGAGACTGATTGCTCTTAAATATTTCTCCATTTTCAGTCTGAAATGTTAATAAATTATTTAGTACTTGACCAATTCTTTGGAAGCCTGCTTTTGTTATCAATTGTGTTATAAATGGTTGCCAAATTTTCTCTCCTAACCTGTCGGACATATCTGTGTTCTGTCAATCTGCTTGTTTTGTAATTATTTCTCAGTCTTATAGTTATTTCTTATATTGAGCTAAGAATTAACAGCCTCGGCATTTTCTTAAATTTTGGCAAAATTTCAAGTTTTTTCCATTCTTAACTTATTTTACGATGTAAGTAACCTATAAGGCAAACTAAACATATAAACGTTACAGAGACGTTAACCTAGGAAGCAAAATTCCCTGTCCATCCCAAAATTTGATGTTCTTGTGCTTATAGAATTGTTCTTAAAAATACAGAGTGTAAAGTATAAACACCCAATCAGAAAATATCAAAATATTACCCTACCCCCGGATAGACGAATCTTGACACAGTGTTGAGGAATTCTCTGACGTTTTTCGGTCATCAACGCTTTGACATCATGGAAATGGCCGCCGTTATCTCCATTTCATAATCATGCTACCAAAACGACGGCCTAAACGCAAACTTCGACAGTGCACCCAATGCAAGATAAAGTTCTCATCTGATTTTTGTTTCAACCTGCATTCGTATGTCCACGTGAGCAGAAAGAATGCCTGGTTTCCGTGCCATGTGTGTGGAAGAAAGTTCAGCCAGCTTTCCAGGCTCTTAGGCCATCGAGTGATACATCCGTTGCCAAAGGCCAGGAAGAAGCCCAAGAAAGAGCAAGGGAAAGATCAAATAAGTAAGTAAAACTTTGTTTGTGTATTTCTAAGACCGAATGAAATCTTAAGGTCTTATTATATAAATTGGTCTACAGGGCCTTAGCTTAGGAAGAATTATTGGGGGGGGGCAACCACTATTCATCCTACAACAATAGAAACAATCTGCACCACGCTGAGAACAATAGATTTTGGGAGTTATTTGATATCATTGGGGCACGAATGCCTCCTTGTAACCCTGCTTCTCATAGGCCTGTTTGAATACACGCATTTTTTTTATAAGTAACTGCTTTCTAAGCAAGTCATTACTCGACAAGACAAATAGCTATAGAAAAGAAGATTACAGTGGATATTAGTTCCCAAGCACACTTTTGTATGCAAGATACCATCGACATTTGTTGTACAACAACTTGTGAGATAGTATTCTAAGAAACGAAATTTTATGCAAAAAAAGCTAAGCAATTTTAAGTACTCAAATCTGGCCTCCAGCTAAGCAATTTGTACTCCTGAGCTCGAGCTGAATTACTTATAAAAAATGTGTGTAGTTGGCACAGACATTCTTTTGTAATATAAGGGGTTGGAAGGAGGGAGAGGTTGGGGCTATACGCCTATTTTTATCGGAAAGTAGTACTGGAATTTCCATCAAGAACAATGGATTCAGTGGTTCTATTATTTTCTCAAACAATAGAAAACAAAAGAAAATTTATGGTAGTCTCAATGCTTAGATCATTTAAGACTTTATTATGAAAAAAGGTGTACTCCACCATGATTTGAATAGCGAGGTGTTGCCCAAGAAGTAAAATGTACTAGCCCCCCTCCCCCAACATCTTCTTATTGGATTGTCTCCAGCCTTATATGTAAATAATTTTAAAGAATGTTCATTAGCACTCTGCAGAGCATGTCAGAACTTGACAAGATCTCATAAGTGCAGCACAAAATTTCTGACGTGCACAGCAGAGTTTTGAGCAAGCTTTTTCTCCCAGAAATGTCTGAAAACTCATGAAACTCCACAATAAAACTATTGTTTTATGCATATCTGTGTGTGTAAGGCTTAAATTTTGGCGTGCACTTGCAGCTCCTGGCAAATTTTTGAGATAAAGCGATTAAGGTCGGATGAAGAGCTACCAAACACTTGATTCAAGAAAATAACACTATGAATTGGGGGTATTTCCTGAACTTACTACTTTTGTGGTGTCTGTTTATTTCAGTGAATTGCTGAGATTTTGGTTCAAATACTACCGATTTAGGGTTGTTGAAAAAATCAAACTTCTCTTTGAGGGTGATTTTGAAATCCTAGCCTTGACAGCCACCATCCCTAACTAGACCCCCTACCAGTCCACATTTGGACTAACCCCCTGAATCAACCATAAGAAGAGAGACAACAGAGGAAATAATTATTAACTATCCTTAGAGATTGGAGTGTGGTGACATTTGAATTTACTTATTTGCAGAGATTGAAATCCATTCAATTATATCTATACATTACTGAATTCTAAAGGAATATATAGAAATTACTATTTCTGGTTTTTCATTCATGGTTAGTGATAAACTGTTGTATATTAGCTGTTGAAATTCCACCATATTATTTACAAGTGATTCCAGGTTTTTCATAACTTTGCCAAGAGAGTTACAGATAGACTGCACTTCAGTGGACAGCGTTTTGTTACAAATTAGAAGTTGGATTGATTTACAGAGCAGATAAAGTTTTTCCAGGAAATACACAGAAAATATCTAAATTCGAAGAAGAAATACAATGATACTATCTTGTAACTAACTAGTAAGAAAGAAACAAGAAACTTTCATCCCTACAAGCCATTGTCTTGGTTTTCAACTCATCTTGAGATTCACTAATTTTGAAACTATTTTATTATGTTTGTTTCTTTTTAGAAGTGCAACCACCTCAAAGTTTATTTGCTCATTAATAATATATTTACCGCATGTTCCATGTTTAAGACCTTTCCCGTTTTCCATTCTTGTAGTTTTCCCTGCTAGGTAACATCCCAATTCAATTCAATTTAAATTTTGCAACAAAACTATGACAGCTAAAGTGCAGACTAGCCTAGGTTGTGAGTACTGCTAGCTACGTTATCCAATTGTCATCAATTGTTGTTATTTCCCCGATCAAAAATTTGGGCAGCAATTTCTAGATTTATAACAACAATTGCCTGTTTTTTTCCCCTTGCTGCTGAAAATTCAATTCAACCAAGGTGTTTCATGCATGAATGTTTTCCACTATCAGGATCAAAGTGCAAAAAGGAGCCTACTGAAGGCGATGAATACCCAGAATGCAATCTGATGAATCCCAGCAAAGGCCTACTTGAAATCAAACAAGAACCATTCAGTGCCCTTGAAGATATCAAACCACCCATTGGATTAAACCTGAATCAAAGCTCATGTTTTGGAGATGATATTGTTAGAAGTAATGTATTTGCTAATTTTGGGTTGATTGTACTGGACAAAGATGAAGAGACTGATACATCTGCCAATACCAACGATCTTTTGGATTTGGCCCCAGCCAATGTACCTTCCGTGGCCAAAGACCCTCTCGTAGCCAAAGATCCTTCCATGGTTAAGGTCCTTTCCACCACCAATGATCATTCTGCTGCTAGGGGCTTTACTGCAGCCCAAGCATCCAAGGACCCTCTTATTACCAGAGACCTTTCCATAGCCAAAGACGCTTCTGCAGCAGAAGACTGCTCTACTGCCACAGACTCCTCCATATCCAAAGACCCCTCTACTGCCAAATACGCTAACGGAGCCGATGACAATGTCCAAGCCATAGACCTTTCCGGAGACCATGATAATCTTTGTCCCACTAACGAGCCTTCCAAGGTAGATCGCCCCTTTCCAGCCAACAACGATTCCAGTGTGGATAACCGTTTCCCAGAGGACAACCTTTCCAGTGCCAATGAATGTTTACCAGCTAATAACCCTTCCTCTGTCAATCAGCTATTACCAGCCAACGACCATTCTTCTGTCAATCACCCTTTCTTAGCAGAAGGAACTTCCTCAGTCAATCAACCCCTCCTAGCTGACAACACTTCCACAGATGATGATGCTCTGCTAGCTGAAGACCTCCAAGTGGATGTAATTTCCTCCAGTGATTTGAATAAAACGGATCCTACATCAAGTGAGCCTCCTGATAACCCATCCAACGAGAGCACAAGACCCATTCCAAGTAATTTGGAACGCTTATATTACTGTAACGATTGTGGGAAGTCGTTCACGCGAGAAGTTGCAAGGACGAAGCACTGGGAGCAGTACCATATGGGGGCCTTGGTGAAACAGATGCTATTGGGAACTATGGATGATACTGGAAAGTGTGAGTGGTCTTCTAAAACTAAAGGACATGGGCGTAAAAATAATGATTCTTATCCGTGTGATCAGTGTGGTAGGATTTTCAATTGGAGAAGTAGTCTTTACAGGCATATCAAAAGATGCAAGGGAATCCAAGCGAGAAAAAGAAAAAATGAAGAAAAAAATTATATGAAAATAGACGAGAACAATCAGGTTTTGAACCATGCTTCTAAAGACAGCGGAAACAGCACTGTTACAAATATCACATCGTCTAAAAACTTGGATATAAATGCTACAAAAAATGACAATAAGACTTCTAAAATCGTTGGAAATTTCGCTGATAAAGATATTTTAAATACTGGAGCAACAGATCTCCCAATTATTTCTAGAAACGTTAGTGTTTTGATAGAAAGAAGTAGCCTAAATGTTGTTTCGACAAGCGTGTCCGCTCCAGATCAGAAAAAGAAGTGGCCTATTGATCCATCGTCTTCATTCATCATTGTTAACGAAGGTTTTGGTCGGAATTTCACCATGGATATCAGTGTGACAAAGCCAAATGAAGAAGGGGGATTTTCCTGCCCTCTCTGCAATAAAGTTTTCAAGGCCAAGGCATCGTTGAAGGAACATTCTCGACATCACACAGGGGAAAGGCCATACCAGTGCAGGGTTTGCAAAAAGAGATTTCTTCTGAGAAAAACTTGTAGAAAACACATTAAGAATCAACATGCAAAAGAAGTCGAGAAGTTTGAAATGCATACTGGATTAAAAGACTTGAATGTTTCGACCAACGATATTCGGAAGATAGAAGAGAAAGAAGAATCAGTTCCTATCGAGGTCAAGAAGTCCACTGGGTCTTTTGAAAATGAGGCTATTAAGCAAGAAGAGTTCAACTTGCAAAGTATTCAGCAGTCTAAAGAGTTTGACCAGGAAAGTGAGACTGATACATCCGAAAACGAGGCTCCTGTAGTAGAAGACACACTATCCGAGTCTGAAGTGCAGAAGATTCTTGGTGAAGAAAGGAGGAAACGAAAAATGAGACGTGGATTTTACCAGGATGTTCCTATGAGAGTCAGATCAGTCGAGAGTTCCAGTGACAATTCAAAGAGACACGTCCCAAAGGTTATAAAAATCAGTGACAGTAATTCCGGCTCTGAGAGCAGGCGGAAGGTACCAAAATCACTGAAAAGCAAGAATAAACTGGTCCAGTATTGTCTGGGTGTAAGGAACTCATCTAGCAGTGAATCAGAAAGTGTGTCTGAGACAAATGATAGTTTTGTCAACAGAAGGAGGAAGCCAATATCTGTTGCAGCTTCCAGTCAACGTAAGTCCCCAAGATTAAAGAATACAACCTCAATGGGAAAAGATGACGAATCCTCAAGTGACGAAAGTGGGGAAAACTTTCGGTCAGAAGTTTCTAAATCGTCAACAAAGGCAAGCAAATCATCTAGACTGAGACAAACTGCCACAATTCGTGAAATTAATGATCATTCAAGTAACGAAGCTTCAAATTCAGAATATGACTTCTCCGCTGAGGTCTCTGCTTCCTGCAGTTCCAAATGTTCGTCTGACTCTGAGAGCGTTAAAAAGAATAAAACAAAAAATAGCACTTCCACTGCCAAAAGATCAAATAATAGAAAATCATCGGAAAAACAACGCAGAAATCCAGTTAATGGACGTTTCGTTGCTGAAGTTATTCAAGATTCAAGTTCGCAAGGTGATGACGTAAAAGGAGGATCATCAAGGAAAAAACCAGCAACTGGATCTAAAAGAAAAAAGGGAGATCTACCTTTTGAGTGTGAAATCTGCACAGAGAGATTCGCCTATGAATCCGTACTGAGACGTCACCAAGAGAGAAGGGGGCATACGAATGACTCATACAGATGTTCATTTTGCCATCAGACGTACTCGAACCTAACAACTTACACGAACCACATGCAACAACACGAGAAAACAGAGGCTAAATTGGAACGGCATATTGCAGATATTCACGATGGAGACGAAAAGTATAAATGTAAACATTGCTCCAAGACGTTTGATCAGCGTGAGAACTATGTGCGTCATTTGGATACTCATGACGTTGTCAAGCAATATGTGTTTGATAGTTGCGACTACGTATCTAATGACTCATCAAATTTTAGAAGACACATGCGCCATGTACATAAAGAAGATGCGTCTAGACATGTAGTGTCCCAGCAGTATCTCAATTCGAAGAGAAATGACAATACATCAGGTGGACGGCAGACGTTCTATGCATCATCTGATGATTCTGAAATAGATAACAGCGATTTTAGGGGAGATGATTACCCTGTTCCTCGTCCGATGAAAATACGAGAACATTCGTGTGATAAATGTGGAAAAGTATGTGCCTCGCAAATTGGACTAAGTTTCCATCTCCGATACGCACATGAGAATGCAAAGAATAAACCAAACGAGAGAGCATTGATCCATTACGTGATCGAAGATGAGACATTCATTTGTCAATTGTGTGGATCTACGTTAAGAGATAGAGGTGCTGCGATAACTCACATACAAGAAGCTCATTTGTTGCTGGTAACTGATGAAGACATCAAAGGTGTATCTAAAGAGAGAGCCAAGAATCAATCACACATTGAGTCAAGGAAGCACGAGTATAACACTTTCATGCAAAACAATCCACACAAAAGAAGATATGAGGGAAGCAGATGGGATGTAAATAGCAGTTCTGATGACGATAGTGTCTCAAGTGATAGTAGAGTAGAGAAGCAGACATCTAGGAAGGTTCCAAGAAGGGATGTCTACTCTTGTCTTCACTGCAGTGCCGAGTTCTTCAAGGAATCTAGTCTGGAGAGACACCTCGAAAAATCTCATTTTCTGCGTGCACAAAAATCACATGGAGAGAAGTCACGTTCGCAGGAGCCACGTGCACAGGAGTCACGTGCTCAAAAGTCACGTTCACAAAAGTCACGTGCAGAGCATTCGCATTCACAACCACCAGAAAAAGAATCAAGAGCGAAGCAAGGTTTGCGATGTGCTCTCTGTAGCAGGAAGTTTGTGGTGCTTGAAAAATTAAAAAGCCATCTAAATACCTTTCATAAAATCCCAGAAGGATTAGAAAGTGCATTAATTGGATTCGTTAGTAATATGAATAATGACAGTCAGAAGTCTCCGCGTATACAGCTCAATGTAGAAAGTGATGCTGGCGATAGTGAGACAGGCAATCGAAATTATTCACTGAGGCAGAGCAATGCGCATGGGAATGATTGTGGAAGAAGCTATCAGAAATCTTCCCATATACAACTCTATACCGACAGTGAATGGGACGATATTGGTACAGCCAAAAAAAACTATTCACGAAAGCAGAACAATGCACACCGAGAGAAGGATGATAGTGGAAGAAGCTTTCAGATAATTTCACATCGAAATCTCCATGCTGACAGGGAAGGAAACGATAGTGATGCGAAACATCAGATGTACCAATGGCGACGGCATAATGGCCATAGAGAAAGGGACAATAGCAGAAGAAGCAGAATCAATTCATCGCGCAAACAGACCAGCTCAGATAGTGAAGAAGACGATATTGATACAAGTATTCCGATGGCCAGTCGGAAACAGCATTGCATAGGCAATGATGCAGTTAGGGAGAGGAAAGGCAACTATGGGCCACTACGCAAGCAGACCTACACGAGCAACGATTGGGATGAAATTAAGGCAAACAACGGAAATTTTTCTGAATCTTCAAGTGCAAGAAAACAAAGGGAGAGTAGACAGGCCACTGAAAAACACGGGAAAAGTGGGCAATTCGATTATCCGATCTGTGGACAGCAGTTCAACAGTTTCAAACATCTAGAAAAACATGCTTCCATTTGTGAGAACTTAAGCCAAAATGATGACCCTGATAATGCAAATGATTCTAGCTCTGAGGACGATGCCCCTTTAATGACCCTGAAACGTCCTTCTAATGGCATTGATGAATCTAGAAAGGCCATTAATTATCGATGCAATACTTGCAAAATAGACTTCACGCATGCTACTGCTCTTAAAAGGCATGTTATGTTCTCGCCTGCCCATTCAAAGCATGGGGAATTAAAATGCCCTTCTTGCAAAGAAGTCATCTCAAAGAACGATATTGATGATCACAGATGTAATAAATTGAACAAGATGAACAGATGTTCCATTTGTGATGCGTGCTTTGCACAATCTTGCAGTTTAACTCGACACGTGAAGTCTGTGCATTCGAATAAGAAGGAGTTTCCATGTGACGGGTGTGGTAATTTCTATATGACAAAAACAGCACTTGTGAGTCACCAGAAGAAATGCTACAAAGAATCTGCGTAGAAAAGATTCATTATTTACGATATTGCATCACGCCAGCTTGCAAGTGCTGTCATTTTGATGAGGAAAATACATAGATTTACTATGAAAATTTCTACATAAAAACATTAGGACTTGAATGCGACAAAAAACGTTTTACAATAGTGATACAATCTCTGGAATTAAGACCAGTGCGTGCCGATATTTTTAAACTGTTCAATTCTGCTTACCAAAACACATTTGAAACCTATAAAGTGCTACTGGCAAAAACCCATTGGAACCTGTGCAATACTGCTAGCCAAAACAAATTTGAAACCTGTAGAATTTTGCTGATCAAAATGCATTTGAAACCTGTTTAATACTAATGATCGAAACACATTTGAAACCTATGAAATATTGCTGGCCAAAATACATTCGAAACCTGTACAATGATACTGGCCAAAATACATTTGACATCTGTACAATGCTGCTGTACAAGATAACTTTGAAAGCTATACCATACTGCTGATCAGAACACATTTGAAACCTGTGCAATGCTGCTGGCCTAAACAGATCGAAACTTGTACAATGCTGCTGGCGAAAGACATGAAACCTGTAAAATGCTGCGGTTAAGACGCTGCTGCCACGGTACAACTGCGTCTCAGGGCTGATATAGCAATATTTGGTTACAAGGAAACTTGGCTAAGTGTAAATACAAACAAACCTTAGAATAATAGAATATTGAGAGTGCTGAAAAGTCGTAAGCTGTCTATGGAAGTTTTGACCTTAACATTAATAGAAATAGATATATTAATGTACTCTCAACAACGACTTACTATGTTCTCAATTGGTTGACCAACAAGTGTTTGACCAAGAAGGATACAAGGATTACGATCTTGGTCAGTGAAATTCCTTACAGGAAATTCGGGCCTTGTTCAAGCCAAATGTGGCAAGCCAGAAATGTACACGAGATCCCACTGTCCTATCCAGATTTCCTGTTCCAGCTTTTATACTGAAACTTGCGTATCTGAAGTGAGTGATTTGAGAACTAAGAAGCAATTATGTAAAGGTTATGAAGAGGCTATCATGTATGATAAATTTAGATATAATTGCCTACAGTGATATTGTGAAAGTCTATCTACATAATTGCCTCTTTGTTCTTAAAATACTCACTATAAGTATCTGGTTTAGTTTCCAGTTCAAAATGTTAAACCGGAAACCTGGGTTGGACGAGCAGGACTACGCGGACACCGAAACCACAGCGGAAAGCTGCTTAGTTAGGGTAAATTCATTGCAAAATAGTGCAGGAGGAGCGTTATTTCTAATTAATTGGAAGTAATTTCCGAATGGTTTCAAGTTTTTTCTTAATTTTCCGATCGTTGTAACCTGTCTGGCAATTTCTTAAATCCTTTCAAATCGTAGAAGATTGTTTCGAAATCGTTGTGAATTCGTTGCAATCGTTTCATTTTGCATCGATAAACTTATGGAGCCTCCCTGAAGATAGGCAGACAACAGAGCTAAAATTCCAAAAACTTTTATTTGCTTCCCCCTCATCCCCTACAAATTGCATCTGCTTCTCTCCACCAGTGCGTCATTACAATATTACTGTTCTTAGTATATTCCTAGTGAAGCCAGGCCGTCTGCTTCCCTTTATTTTTAGCCCTGGATGTTTTACTGTTTGTTGTTTCATAATTAGATATATAGTTTTATAATATGTTTATATTTGATGTCAAGATACCTTTTTAAATTTTAGATGCCTAAATTTTCATACTATGCAAATGTTAGTTTGTCATATCAGTTTTGTTAGTTTAGTTAAACATGTTAGTTTTGTTTGCTGTTTTGTTTGCATTTTTTGAAAACAAAGAAATTTCTCATTCTGTTTGAGAATCTGTTTAACTTGGTTGTGTTTTCCCCAAACTTTAAGGCCTAGTTCACACTGCTCTGTATTTGAATGGAAACGGGGCAAAACCTATTCGTTTCGGCCTTGCGTTCACACTGATACGCTTCAAATACAGAGCGGTTCGAATACGCAAACAAATACGCATACTTTCGAAGAAGGTGCGTATTGAATACGCTCTGCTATCAGTGTGAACACCGAATACGGAGACATTTGAATACAACGGTATTCTTTCAATGGATATATTTGTCGGGAAATGGGATCATGAGCACCGTATTTGCCGGGAGCAGTGTAAACAATTCATCGTATTCATAGCAAATTTGCTTGAGAACTTAGCAGTGTGAACAGGCACTAAGAATACGGATACAAACAAATACGGAGCAGTGTGAACGAGGCCCAAGTAGGTCACTGCACGTTGGGTGTTACAGGTCACAGATTCAAAAATCGTGGACTAGATTTCAGGGCCTAGACCATTGTCTGAGAGATTAATCCAAATTCATATAATTCAGTAACAAGCAATATAGGATATAAATTTAGTGAATTAAAAGTTTATTAAAGAAATATATTAAGTTACAGAATATACGTTTTTACAAAAAATATTGCCTAGGACGGCCTTGGACGCTGAGACAACTTGAATGGTTAGACGCCATTTTGTTTATGGTGCAATACTTTTACTGGACGAGTGTATTTTGCTTTGTTCTCGATCTTCCGATTCTAACTTTTGTCCAGACCAAAGAGTCTTAACTCAAAGATTGCTAAAGTACTAACTTGCTCAAGAAAAAAAACTAAATAAACTTTTTTTTTATAAGAACAATTACATAAGAACACCAGCCTCAAATTTGGCCAAAAGTTAAGAACAACCTAAGAACAAACCGAAGCTCACCATTTTTGCCTGTAAATGAAAATTTTATTCAATAACCATAAGACTGAAAAAATATTACAATAGAAGCAGATTGGCAGCACACAGATAATGTCAGATGGTCAAGAGAGTCAAAATTTGCAACAATTAACAGTACTGATAGCAAAAAAGGCTTTCCAACCATTGTAGAAGTAAGAACAATTTAAGAACATTTCAGCCTGAAAATAGAGGAATATTTAAGAACAGCCAGCTTCAAGTCAATTTTACTGGTTCTTATAAAAAAGAGTGTATCGCAAAACCAGGCTACCTGGTTTCTTTATAGGTCAAGTATTGAGAAGTAATAGATGAAGAGTTTAGAATATATAAACGAAGGAAGTCCATAATACTAGGCTTTGTGCCGGATCCTTAGGTAAAATAAATAGGGCGAAATATTGACATCATTTATATCTATAAAATATTTAATCCATCTACGTTTGTTCTGTGTGTGTCGTCTTGCGTTGTTCCTGTCTCAATTTTTTTTTTTTTAGAATATATATTTAGTTGCAGCTGAATTTGCAGGATACGCAAAATCTCTTTAATCAAAACCACTTTCTGAAGCAGTATGAATTTTTGAGCTAAAAATGTAGTCAGTGAGTAAATAAATCCTATAAACCAGTAGGCTGGGGTTGCTTTTAATCAAGTAAGTAAGTCAGTAGCGGGTAAGTACTCTATTGTCAACGTGGGCCTAATTTGTAGATTCCGTTTCATTCCGAGTTTTATCAGCAAGGTTTGCGGGTTGACTGGAATTCGCCAATTCATTACTCGATGGTTTTTGCTTTCGTTCGATCAAAGTGCGCAGCAGCTGTATAAAAACAAAGTTATCAACTTTAATCGATAATAATAGAAGCTGAACGATAATCTCTTTGTATTGAAAATTCTCTCCCATTGACTACGGCAGACAATGGTGTTACATAATCCCGACAATGAGTTTATTTCGATGTTTTCAACTGTCACTACTCCACTCTTTGAGTCAAGAACGCGGCGAATTTATTTCATTGAGAATATTTTGCTACGCAGAGGACAGGCTTCGACCGCTGCGTTCTTCTTTCCGTATGATCTGGTTTCTTCTCAGCTGAAACCCAAGAAGACAACTTGATATGGGTTATGTGGCTAAATATCTTCCCAGCTTCGTGTTCCTCAACTGTTTGTTACTCTGCGATGGGTCTAAATCTTTCTCAACCGATATTTTCAAGGTAAGGTCGTTTAGTACTTGTAGAAAATCTTTTTTTGTGTTAATTTTGAGGATAACGTTTTATAAGAGCTATGTTCTTAACGCATTTCTTTTTCAAATAGAGCAAACTATCAAGGGGTTGAAAATAATTAATTGATTATTGTTGTCTAATAGTCAATTAATTAAGATGATCATAGAAATATCAAGATAAACTCAGTTTTGCTATAAGAAGCCCTACACTACAAAAGGAACCTTAAAAGAAACCCTATTCCGAAGAGAAACCCTTAAAGAAACCCAGTTTTCCGTAGGAAACCATGCATAGGGCAATACAGTATTTTCAAAACTTGAGAAACTCAAGTAAGAAAGATTCTTTCCGTAATGCGAGAAAAATAAAACAGCAGGTATGTTTGATTCCTCCGGCTTCTTAGTATTTTTACAGATCTTCCCTCAAGGCTATTTTCGTGAAACATTTTCCACCGGACGAGATTTAACCCGATTTGATAAACAGTGGGACCTCGCTTTTGAAGAATTCAATATCAAAAAGGAAAACTAGCCTGTGGTGTCAAAACAATTTTTTTTAAATCTTTAAGAATCTTTTCTTACCGTAATTAATCTTAGTACATTATGTATAAGCAACAACGACGGTCTGAAACCAAAGTTCAGTTGTTTATGTTGAGAAAAGTGTGGTGTGCTCTTATGAAGAGAAACGAGTGCATCGATTCCCTTGGAATCCGTTTTTTATATGAGAACACTTAGCTCTGATCTCAATCTGCCCGTTTTTTATATTTGATGTAATTTTTACCAATTCATCACGCTATATACTCCTCTCAAAATGTGCTTCAAATGCTTTTCTGGCAAGGGCTTTGCGTTGTTGAACATAATTTCTATTTGTATCTATTTCAAATAGATTTTGAGATGGACGGAGTTTCTTATTAGGCTCTTATCAAAGAAATGAGGCTTCTTGTGGCTCGCAAGATTGGCATATTGCCAAAATATATACGACTCGTGTTGCTTTTAATAGACTTCCTTCATTACTGATCAGAGGCTATGCCTAATACGATAAGTTCCTTTTTTATCATGGCATGTTTGTTTATGAATACAATAATAATTTGTATTGGCATACGTCACTTTATTTATCTTATATTGCTAAAATCATACATGACTTTCATTGCCGTATAACAAACAATACACAATGGTAAAGTCGGACAACAGAAACATGTATTAAATCATTATTTACATGAATTGAAAATGCCGCTGGCGTTGATCAATTGAATTAGGCCTGCAGCATATCCTGGTTCTAATGCTGTTTTGGCTAGATATTTCAATAAATGCAATACAGTGCTTAATAAAGAAGGGAAGGCGCATGGATCATACAAACGAATCAACTTTCAGGTAAACCGCATTTACTAATAAAAAGTCTGCGGACCACAACAAATGATGCTACTGATTTTTCTAAAGATAACGCATCAGTTCCTTTGAGTAGTGTTGTATTGTAGCCTCTCTCTTGAAGTTTCAACACTGCAAGGATACAGCAGGATGCAAGAGAGGCTCCTTAAAGAGGGTACTGATCCAAATTTCCAATTCCAAGTCTGAAGAAGTTCAATCCCATTTTCCCAGTTTACTAAAAGGAAAATCGCAGTTCCGAATTTACCCCTTCATGACTCTCAATATTATAGCCTTTTTACTTGACATAACAACATCCCAGATATTGAAGATACAGTTATACGAGAAACACATAAAATCTTCTTTAGTAAACTCTTCCAGATATTGAAGGGTACAGAGCTATTTTCAAGGCTGAAAACGCTAAAATTTCGTTTTCTAAATTTTGATGAACGAAAGGAAACAATTCGACACGATATCCGGACGCCTTGTTACGATAATGAAGCACTTACGACTATAAAGCCCCCGGAAAAATCGTTATTCATTAGGGTTTGCTACGATTTGATAAAGACGTTTATGAAAGAACCCTTACCTAGAAATGAGAAACTGAACTGGAGCTGGGCTGTGGGTTCCTTATGAAAGAGAAGTGAAGAATCTTTGAGATTAATCTGCGGACAGACACTGACTCTTTTAGAAGCATACACTTCCGAAAATGGTGTGTTCTCTGCAAAGCCTACTTTTGGGTAAAATGGAAAAGATGTGGTAAAATGTGCAGGGATGATCTGACTACAGCTACTACTGCCTGAGCCGTAGTCAGATTTTTCGGCCTAGTATTTTCTTTCTTCTATTTTAGAATAAAAATCGATAATTCTCTCACTTGTACCAACTAATGCAGTAGTCAGAATTTTTCCAGGATCCGCGCCTGATGTGCTCCTGAGGGCCTAGCAATAAGATAGCAAAGGCATGATGACCCGTCCGAAGGGGAACAGTCGGGGCTGTATTTCATGAATCGACAAACGCAGAACCGTTAATCCTGGAATAATAATGCAGTCCTGGTAACTGTGTAACCAGCTTAACCTAAGCCAGATTTTTTAATGGGATATGCTGATTGTTCGATCTCCAATCCAATAATGCCTTCCATTAGCTAAACAGTAACCTGATGTTAATGGGTGTATTTTAATCAGGTCAATTTGGCTGCGGTTTAAGTCTTAAATTGATAGAGGACCCTGATGAAAAGCACTTTTGAGTTACAAAGGGTTCCTCTGTTAATTTATGTATCATTATTACTTTTATCATTATATAGTTAAGACTGGGATAGGTTAGAGCCAAGGACCGAATGAAGTACGGAGCAAGCAATCGTCCTCTAGTATGAAGCCAAAAATAGTATAATGAGTTGATTCTGCTTCATTAATGCTTGACGTAGCAAAAGAAGTCAGGACAAACTTTAAAGAATTAATGAAAGGGCTCTACGTACTTACTCATCTGGCCTACTCTGACTACACTTCATCATATGAGGATTTACTTAAAAATCAAAAGAATCCACAGTACATGTTCAATCAATTAGAATTTTTGCACTTGAAGTTTACAGAACTCTTTTTACCAAAAACAAAAGGTAGTGATCTTCGAATCAAAATCGACTTGAAATTCCTCTAAGATTAGAACAAGCAATCATGGCATCAGATCACAGGGTTTCTAAGGACCAAGCATCTGGAATTCATTACCAGATTCAATTAAAAGCTGACAATACCAAATGATTTAAAGGTCTGATCAAAACTTGGTTTTTTGAAGTACAAATATGCCTGTTCATTCTGCAGTATGTAGCTAAATTCATGCAATCCTTGAAGTTGCTCATGTTAGCATGAATTGGTGTGTACTCACTATTGTTAATATCAACACTAGTTAGTCTCAAGTTAATCAGTATTGCTGAACTAAATTACTTTGTTGGTAGAAGTCGTTTGTTGGTTATCGTTAGTAGGTAGAAGGTAGTAGGTAGTAGGAGAATTGATTAGTTTTTGGTTGTAGTTATTTAGTTAGTAGTTGTTTGTAGTTGTTTAATTAGTTAGCTGGTAGTTTATTAGTTAGTTACTTTGATTAGTTAGTTGGTAATAGTTTATGATCGTTGGTAGTTCTAGTTGGTAGTAGTTAGTCAGTAAGTTAGTAAGTAGTTGTTGATAGTACTTTGTAGATTAATTAGGTAGTTGGTAGTAGTTTGCAGTATTTACTAGTTGTTGATAGTAGTTGGTAGCAGTCTAATTAGGTAGTAGGTAGTAGTAGAAGTAGTATGTTTTTGGTAGTAGTTAGTTAGTTAGTTAGTTAGTTAGTTAGTTAGTAGTTGTTGCTAGTACTTTGCAATAGTTTATTGGTGGTAGTTAATTGGTGGTAGTTGGTAATAGTTTGTAGTAGTTGGTAGTACTTTGTAGTAGTTTAATTAGTCTGTTTGTAGTTGTTGGTAGTAGCTAGCAGTTTGTGGTAGTAGTTGGAAATAGTTCAATTAGTTAATTGGTTGTAGTTAGACAGTTAGTTAGTTAACTAGTTAGTTCAAGTCTTAGTCATTAAGTCTAACAGCCAAAATCATTAAGCTCGCATTTAGTGGGTAAATCCCTTAATTGAGACGTTGTGTTGGCATATTAGAATTGTGGCAGTGGCAGCCCACTTCAATGAAATATAGTTTTCCTGCATTGGACTATTCTCTATTGTGTCACTTTGCAAGAAATGTGCTCAATGCCATATGTAGGATAGAAATCTGATCAAAGAACCGTCTGATGATCATGATTGATTAAGCAAGAAACTTGAAGTTTCGGTAAAAGCTGGTTGTCTTTGTATTGCTGATTACATCTTTAAAGTTTAAAAGAGGTCAATTGCGGAGACGACCACTGTCTAAGATGGAATTTAATCAATTCATTGCTCATTCAATGTTCAGTCTAATCCAACCAGATAACATCTGCCTGAAGTTATGAAACAAGTTTAAAAGTTTTTCTGTAAGGGAAGGGTATAGAAGTGTTAAGTTTGATAACATCTGCCTGAAGTTATGAAACAAGTTTAAAAGTTGTTCTGTAAGGGAAGGGTATAGAAGTGTTAAGTATGGAAGATACGAGAAGAGACAAATAGATAATACTGAACAGATTTGGATCAGCCAAATATCGTGTGAGATGTGAAGAATTTCTTTATATTTTTGAACATACACAATTTAAGCACACTAAGGTCTTTCTAGCTAATGATGTCATTAAAGTGTGATAGTATCTGATACAAATCTTTTGAGTATTATCTAAGTATAGAAGTAAGTAGGTCTAATTATGTAGGCTGTAGGCTACATTTATCTGCCGTCTACACCTTTTCAATCTGTTTATAAGACAACCCACTTATATGGTGTATATACAGCCATATACAACATACATATAGCTATCTATATCTAAATACAGTGAACTCTTTTATACTTATTTATTATATAGAATCCACTGATATATGCCTAAAGATATATCTGTACTCATGCTAAGGCAGAATAAACGCGTTAAAAAGCAGACATGTTCTTTAGCCAGGATAGGCACTCTCTTCTCGTGTTATCTGTACTCATGCTATATACTGCTGTCTACATTCCATCTACTGTTTATACCTTTTTATGAAAAAGATTTGCCTTTAAAACAATCCACCGTTAATACGTAGATAGACGTGGAAAGTATTGTATATGTTATCCCTGAAAAGAGCATATCAATCATTTAACAACTTTCTCACAATTAGAATTACGAGTAAATATGTTTCTAAAATATGCTCCCTTTCATTTTTCAGACCTTAGCCCAGAAGTCGATTTTACATCATAATGTCCAGAAGGAGATAGGTGAGAATCTGTATGATTATGAGTGAGCGAGTGCGAGCCTGAAAGCCAAGGACTTATTATTCACTATTAGGGACGTATTGTATCATAGAATTCAAGTGTATTATGCCCAGAGGGGCTTATCCAATCATAGCTTGGCAGGGGGGTCTAGACCTTGGAGAGTCCGGTCACAATTTTATCGATTACATTTTTAGCCTTCTTGAATATTTTAGGAACGCAGATCTTATCTAGGCCAAGAAGACAACTTTCAAGCTCAATAAAAATCAATTTCATCAACAAGTCTGGCAGAACCGTCAGAGTAAGTCTCTTTTTTTACTTTCTCTCTATTCTTTTAATATCTGCTTCTTTTAACTATAAGAACTAGTCTGTTATCAAACGTGTTGTCAAGTATCTCTACTTTTTCTTGGTGCCTAGGGTACATGTTCTATATGTGCATTAATTCACAAAGTATGGTGTTAGTTTATTGTATTTTGTATTGTATATATTATTTATTGTTAGTTTAAGCGATAATGCAACTTCACTAATTTTGACTAACATAAAGCAACTGTAAGGATTGCATCAGACAAGTCATCTTCTACAAAATGTGCAGGAACATTTGTTCTCAAGAAACCAAGTTTTTATAAGATATTTGAAATTTTTTGTTGTGGGCCGTTTTTATTGCATCAGGAAGAAAGTTTAGGACAGTGGTTAGCGCTCTCGCCTATGGCCGCAACGACCCAGGTTTAAGGCCCGGTGGTGACATATATCAATTGCTGTAGCTTGCTCTTGTACAATTTCATTATATATAGACAGTAGAATCCCGATTACTTGAACAAGCAAGGGACGATCAAAATAGTTCGAGTTATCAAATGTTCGAGTTATCGAGGCTCTCAATAACATTAATATGGTTCAAGGGGAATGCCAAATCTGTTCGAGTTAGCGAGAGTTCGAGTTATCAGGGTTCTACTGTATATTTTTACAGTGCTAGTGCAGCTCAAATGAAAGAAACTAAAACTGAAACTTTTACACATGGTCCTTGTAACGTCCTTCCCTTTTAGGTTTACATGGCCTATAATTATGGCTACTACGCGTACTTGAGTCGGCAGTTTGATTTACGGCCTAACGAGCCAAGAGGCATCAATGGCTCACCAGGAACTGTTTGGGTTGCAAGAGACATCGAGACAGGACTCAATATGTTGGTCAATGGGAATACGAGGTTTTACATCAGAGGGAGGCAGAAAAGTAATGGATTCCTTGATGTCAAGATCAGAAATCCACGTCAGTATAGCTTTTGATTGTGTTAATACAAAGGTTATTATTCCTAGATTCATCAATCCGTAGAAACTTAAAAAAATCCCCCCCCAAGCCAATTATCCATCCATATGTTTTGATCCAATATGATTTATGGTTTCAACACGATTTACGTCCCAAATTGGGACCTCACTAAAAGTACGTCAATGTTTCTTTATTTTCAGAAGCACAGTATAAATAGAAAAACTGCTTCCATGTAAATTTGCGTCCCTCGAGAGGCACTGGGTCCGCACGTTCTTACTATAGTGACAAACTACTCTTCTAAAACATAGTTTGTGTCATTATCAGTTGGTAGAGTATACCATCTGTTGATATAGAATAGAACAGTCTTTGGATGGTACATAACTTCAGTATAGCCAGAAATATCGGAAACATAATGAAACGAACACATAGATTACTTAAGCTTTTCGTCTGACACTCAACAGAGTAATACGTCAGAAAGAGAACGAAACAGAAACCTAACTGATTTATATACCCAGATGTGGATCGAAATAGGCAAATCACCTCTTTTCTGATTGGCCTATTTCGATCCACATCTGGGTATATAAATCAGTTAGGTTTCTCAATATTTGACATGATAGTCACCACTTATCATGACAAGCCTTTGATATTTAGCGGGGCAACGTTTCGGGAGAGATCCGTCTCCCATCATCGGGCAATGAGAAATGTGGTTTCATCCCTATTTAAGCAAAGGTCGGATCGAGAGGTGTGAACACTGAGTGAACCTCAAAGGAGGTTTCTGAGAAATTGGCGCTTAATTTCTATCATTAGTGGCGCCAAAATTGCGTTCGGTGCTCTTGACATTGTTTAACCAGATTTCTGGGATTGTGTAGTCGTATACAAAATACCATGCAAAGATTGTCCCAAATCTTATATAGGACAATCGAAAAGAGAAACAGGAACCAGGCTCAAAGAACATAAGGCGAATGTGACCCATGGCCGTTATGACAAAAGTGATCTTGCCCATCATTGTTGGACGGAAAATCACCAGATGGATTGGGACAATATCTCAGTGGTTGATGAAGATAAGAACTGGAAGAACAGACTAGTGAAAGAGAGCATCCATTCCGTTCTATCTACCCCGTGTATCAATCAGATATCGTACACAATCCCAGAAATCTGGTTAAACAATGTCAAGAGCACCGAACGCAATTTTGGCGCCACTAATGATAGAAATTAAGCGCCAATTTCTCAGAAACCTCCTTTGAGGTTCACTCAGTGTTCACACCTCTCGATCCGACCTTTGCTTAAATAGGGATGAAACCACATTTCTCATTGCCCGATGATGGGAGACGGATCTCTCCCGAAACGTTGCCCCGCTAAATATCAAAGGCTTGTCATGATAAGTGGTGACTATCATGTCAAATATTGTGTCAGAAACAGCCTTGATAAGACCAAATGTATTTACTCAGTTAGGTTTCTGTTTCGTTCTCTTTCTGCCGTATTACTCTGTTGAGTATCAGACGAAAAGCTTAAGTAATCTATGTGTTCGTTTCATTATGGTTCCAATATTTCTGGCTATACTGATATAGAATGATATATTTTCAATATTCTAAATCAACAGTTGTTATATATTCTGCCGACTGGCAATGACACAAACATGATTCTTAATACTAGAAGAGAAGCATTTTACTAGTTTGAACATGCGGAACTGGTGCCATAGGCTGCCATTTTCTAATCAGAACAAGAAAGTCGCCTTTACGGTGTGCTTACTTTAAATCTAAGCCTTTCAAAATAAATTATACGGTTTTGAAAGTTTATTTTTGGAAAATCTACATTTCCAGGCCTTATTCAACTGATAAAGATTTGTGTTGGCCTTTTTGGAAACGTGTATGGGTGATAAGTTGGGAACTCTGTTCAGTATTTGATGTAAGATATAATGAATTAAAAGAAATGGATCTAATTTTCTCCACTTTCATTTCAGCATATTTGAATAGAAAATTGTCAATCAGAAACTTGCCTCCCGTCCAAGAAAAGTTCTTGAGGGTTAAGGTCATAGCTGACGCGTCTGTGACGAACCATTACGGAAAAGACAAAATTCAGAAGTATTTGATGACAGTTATGAACATTGTAAGTATACTTATTCCTATCTCAAGTGAATGAGTTTCTGTTTTATCTGCTCACCTAATTAAGGTAAGGCCTTATTTCAAGTAGAAGTATACAATAACATCGTTGCATAAATTAGTAAGCAAACCAAAGTCTATCGAAAAGAACCCTGGTCTGGAAGGTCGGCAATCATCAAAGGGTTGCTCTATTGTTTCGCGGATGAACTTGGTGAAGATGCGCAGACTCAATGCGCGAAGGTTTTGGGTGCACAAGTTTTCACACAGCTGAAGAAAACAATGGCGAAGTCACGATCAAACTTCGTTTCGGGGCTTTATTTGGAACTTCTTTTCGATGAACTAGACGTTAAAGCACTGGAGGAAGATCGAGAGATACAAGAAGCATTTGATGAAGCAAGTCGGCAGGTAAGATTTTACTGTTTATTCATTAAGAATTTTAAACATACAGTATAGTTTGTAGTTCGTACTCGTCAACTTACTTAGGCCCGTTGTTCGTTTGACATCGTTGTATCGACTACCGGTTAAATCTAGCGATAATATGCAATAATATGCGTTAAATTTAATTTTATAAGAACCAGTTAATTTTGGTTGAGGTTCAGATGTTCTTATTTTCTCTATTGTTCTCCATTGAAAATCGAGCCTCTGTGTTGTGTGTTCTTATAAAGAAAAAAGAGTGCATAACAACACAAGGTATTACTTATAAAACATAATCACTTTTGTTGTTTACTTGCAGGTGCAAGAAGGACAATTTAAATGCGAAATATGCCAAAAGATATGTAAAACAAAAGGTGGTTTGACAAGACACCAAAAAAAGAGTCACCCATTGGCAATTGATGGAGCAGTTATTTCCCAATCTGACATTCGGAAAATAGTTGAAGAAGCTAAAGAAATTGTTAGCAGTGATGAATGCTATCCAAAAGAATTAACCAGCGAGCTTCGTGGGGCAGCATCTATAGTTATGGAGGAATTCATACTCAAAGCTCGAGAATTGTATGCAGCATTGCAAAAAAGTCCTGATTTGGATAAGTATTACTCCACCTTTATGGATATGCTGCCATTAAATGCAGTTAAGTTCTTTCCTCATCTGACGCAACCAGCAGCTGTCTTGTTGACTCTTAAATTTGGAGACTGTTTGATAGCATACAAGAAAGGCGAATCAGATAAAATAACCAACAGCAATGAAGATAAAACGGAAAAATTCTCCCTCACTGAAAAGGAGAGGCACGCATTGCAATATTTGGTTGGCTATGTGCTAAATAACCTTAAAAAAAAGATCAAAAATTGAACGTTTTGGAATACGAAAGAAAGTCAAGAAGCATTGAGCTTTTTGAAGAGCTGTAAAGTCAATGAAGACAACACTCAACTATTTGTAGCAGCCGTAAATCGTGGTGGTCTTTCTCTGGGCAATGATACAATTCAAAGCCTTTTTACGATTGTCGAGGAAACATTTTGGGAAAAAACAAACAAACAGGTTGTCACGAAAATTGATGGGGTTAAAATGGTGCAGTCACTGATGGATGATGCAAGAATAATGGGCTATTTCAATACTTTGCTTGAAGAGTGCAAGGATGAAGTGCGACGACGTGTTGCATTAGATACGTTGGAGCAAATGCTGGCACTGTACATCAGAGTACGCTCGTTTTCTTATGCAAAATCAGTGACACAAAAGCACAAGGTTGAAATGGCACAAGGGAAAACGAAAGCCCTTAGAAAAGAAATAAAGCGGAGTTCTGAGGGGCAAGCAGCACACATTGACTAGTGATGACGTATAGACTAAGAATAGCACATCAAACTAATAATAGACTAATAATAGCACATATTTTCTATTTTGTCATTTGTCTTTTAATAAGCAGTGATTTTAAACCGTTGTCGTTTTGATTGCAAAAACAAGGGAAACAATGAATATTGACAATATTTCAAATGAAAAAAGAAAAGTGCCTAAAAATATTTTAGCAAAACTAGCATTTTAGTACAAACGATATTAAAATATTCATAATTCCAACATTTGTTCATGTTTTTAGAGAAACAATTTCATTGTTATCTTTATATGTTAAAATAAAACAATTTTCCAATACATTTCATAGAATTTTGCAAATCTTTGTAATATATCACTTGTTCTGGGGAATAAAGTTTTTTAGTTCATACATAGCTCCTTTAAGAATTTTAAACAAAGGTTTTGAAGAATTTTTATGGTTTATAGTCTGCCAAAAGGCTGCATTGCACTGCAGGAACTGGATGGAGCAGTAAGTTTTGTTAAAGTGTGTCACAATAAAGCAAAATTTTAGTACCAGTTGTCTCAATGAAAATTACCCCTGTTTGCATGAGAATAAACTCCAACTCAAAAATTTTGTTTCAACAAATTACTAATTAAAAACTTAAGATGTGATACCGGTAACAACTCTTCAAAGTAACATACAGTACAGGCCAGGTGTAACTTAACATCGAAAGAATTCTTGAGAGCTCGGAAGAATTCTTTCAGCAAGAAAAAGCTTATGATTTGACCAGAAAAAGAATTCTTTCTGCAAAAATTATTTATCTCAAGACAGAAAAAGCAGGAAAAACAGGTCAAGTTACACCTGGCCTGTACTGTAACATCTATGGCTAAGTTCAAACATGGCAAATCTGGATATGTCACTCAAAGATTTGCCATTGCATCTTCTGTTAATTATCCTCTTGCAAGCAGGGGTACTTTTATTGAGACACCCAGTAGAACACTAATTATAGCATTATATAATCTTAGTCAAGGTTTCTTACTGTAAAGCCATATTAATGAAACTGTTTAAAGTCTGAGCAGCAGCATCACACCTTTCTTTTCTTTATGGGACTATTAGAGACTGAATACCAAGCTCTCTTCGTTTTTCGTGCTCCTCTTGTATTCCCCATAACAGCAGTATTTGCTCTCTGAATGCGTAGGGTATTATCATTATATCCAAAATTGCGTAGCGTGGGATTATCATTTCGTCGTCCTAAAGCTCTTTGCCTCCCAAAGTATTCTTCAATCACATCCTGGCAAAATCGCTCTGTTAGGACATATTCAAAGCCCTTGGAAAGTAGAAACTTGCAACATTCTACTAACGAGTAAACAGTGATTTGAAGGCCTTCATATGTCTGACTGGAGAGAAACATTCTTGACCGCTCATCTTTAGAGAAATTTCCCTCTCGCTTCTCCGTGTTTTCTTTCCATGTAGCAAGATATCTCAAAAAGTCCTCTTTTAGCCAGGTAAATCTTTCATCATTGACTGATGTATATGGTTTACAAAATGGTTTTCTGGACCTTGATCCCTCTGTGAGACTCCGAACATTACAACAATCAAAGAATCTATCCATGAATGAGCAAAATTTAGCTGTCTCCTGGCATGTGGGTCCTCCATATAATTGCAGTACTTTACTCATTGTTCCACTGAGAACTTGCACTGCCAGATTGACCCTCATACTTGAATAAGAAGTCACCTTGATATGATCGAATGTTAGCTTGGGTAGAACATGAAGACCACATTCCAGATCTTTGTTATATGAATTTACTATGTGCTTCCAAATAAGATGATGGTCATTGTTCCACATATTCCTTGTTGAATTGCTGCCTGAGTGGTAAAGGCAATTGCGACTTGTCTTCATCAGATGAGGAACATCAGCAAAAAAGAAAATGTATCTATCTGGGGCAAATAGGTTCTTCACTTTGTAAGTGATACCTGTATCTGAGGCATCACATAAACCATTATGAATTCTGTAGAATCTTCGATTGGGTGCAGCTCCATCCGAAGTTACGGCAACAACCCAGAGATTGCATGTCAACTCTAACACTGCTACTGCTTTCCAGAGAATGGGGACAAGTTGATTGGAAGTTATCCCTTTAGTAGCAAAATTTGCTAAAGGGAATTTCAGGTCACTTGCCAGTCCGCGGATGTAAAATACTAGCACGTGACTTGCAATCTCAGATTGCTTTAGGCAAGAATAATTCACATCTGGATCACCCAGATCTGTATACCCAATCAACTCCCCGCTGTTCTTGTCAAAGACGAGGCCTGCTTGGATTTTCATCTCATCAAAAGTCATACAAACAAACCGTTGGATATTGAAGAGTCGCTGCGTTGCTTGCTTAAGTTCATCAATCACCTCTGGGTTAAATCCCCGTTTTGGCTTTACAGCATTTTTATAATCCCTTAAAGTTCTTTGACTTGGCAATACTAGGACTCCACTGTTCCTTAGCTCGTTGTAGGCAGCTGGTGATTTTGCATGGATTGCCAAGCAATACCTTATTAACATTGGATGGTATCTTGCGCCAGATGACGAACAGGAAAATGCTTTCTTCTGCTGCTCCCAGAATAATTGCATGAAAGGAGACATGTTTTTGCTTTTCTGGGATATGATGTTTAAAATATCTTTGCTAAAGTCTGTTGTCACACTAACGCTTCCAGATTTAATTTCTATTTGCATCTCTGCTATTGTCTCCTCTAGATTTTTAATCTTGAGACGCTGCTCCTTCAGAGTAAGCTTCAAACGCATCGGATGAGTTGCAGACACTGGTGCATTTGGTTTTGCAGGCTCTTTCAATTTCACCTGCCTACGACGCCTTGATACTTCAATTGTCTTTTCACAAGACTGACATTGTGGACACTTGCTGCCTTTGTTTACTAACATTTGACAATATGGATGACGGTTATAAGATCTGCAGGCATTGAAGGGTTTAAATTCTTCACTGTAATCACTTTCATCAGCATTCTCAGAAGCAGCTGCCTGGCTTAGTAAAACTGGATGTTTTTTGCATCTACCATCATCATTCTGAACACCTTCACATAATGTATATGAATTGATTTCATTTAATAACTGTGACAAGGTAACATGCTGGATGCTCCTCTTGTATTCCTTGTAAATGATATGGGTGACTGGCAAAGGCCAGCCAAGTACCCAAATACTAAACTCCAAGCCATCAGAAATGTGTATTTCAGTTTGTGGATAGATTGTATTTTGTTGATCCTTTGTTTTGAAGACAATATCATGCCCTTTTGAGTCCAAAGACCACTGTTTCATTGATATTTTGCAGGCTCTTGATCGCACTTGCTGAAAATTTTTATAAACTGGCTTTCTAATTACTGGAGCTTTTGAATCGTCAAACATTCTAAGTAATGTTCTTCGTGCTGGCTTAACTGCTGTTTCGACACTTTTCTTTGGAATATTCTTTGTTGGAATTGATCCAACTTTAAGCCTCTTTCCCTTTCGATTTTCATCTAAAAGAAGATTAATGCATTCATTATTATGTTGAAAAAGATGATTAGATCTATGAAAAGGGCATTGTGGGACCTCAATTTTTTGATGGCAAAAAATATCAGCTGTTTCGATATTTTGTACCAAAAATATCGCAAATCGTAACTTCAAAAGCATACTTAATCAAAAGCATGTTCCGTGATACTTGCCTAGGGCGAGCGAAGTTGAACGAAATGTGGAAGAGGTAAACCTGCTTGCTTTATTTAGCTTTTAGGCTTTGCTCCGAGGTCAGATTTAGTTAGGCCAGGCAGGCTTTGGGCTGTAAGACTGTTAAAAAAGAAAGATGCAGACACAGAATAGTGTGATACAGTCAAAATATTTTAAAAGTGAATAAAATTTATAACTTACATTGTATCAAGTCGTCTTTTTCAAAATGCAGTTCGCAAATGCGAAATGAATTGTGCAGAATCTGTTTTCGGAAGTCCTGATCAACTGCGCGAACTTTCGTAATAGAGTTCAAAATATCAGACCGCCACTTCTTCTCTTCATCAGTTTTTGGAACCTTAACGCGACAAATGGATATTCCTTCAAATTTCTTTCTCCTATTCACTCCACATTCCGGTACACAACAATTTTTTCCAGGCATCTTTCCACCGAGAAACGTTTGCTACACAATAGGCCTAAAATTTCCTTCCACGCACAGCTTCGCACAGCAACTTGTGCACCCAAAACGGATCACGTGATGTGAAAAACGAAAACAATAAGTTAGTCTATTGTTCTTTCCCGCCTTCCAGACCAGGGTTCTTTTCAATAGACTTTGAGCAAACTAAACAAACACTAAATCACTACATAAAGTCAGGGTTTTTTAAGAAAAATCTAGAACTGCACATTTTTACTTGTATGTGAAGTTTTAAATAAGCTATCACCAATTAGGATTTTGAAGCTTCATTTTTGAATTTCATTTTAACATTCAAAACAAATAAAATGATTTGATTCTAATCTAATGTTAACTTGCTGAAGATAAACTCAGCACTACGTATCAACATTTTCCTATCTATCAGCTGTTGTCGAACCTAATTGCTCCTCGAGATAGCAACTTGTTCGCTGCTAAAAGATGAGACTATTTTGAATTTTGATATTTTTAGATTGCTGCCAAATGACCTATTTGACGTTATTTTCATTATCATAATCCTCTTCATTAAAATTTCTCACCATTAAAATATTTAGAACTGCACAATATTTCCTTTAGAACTGAAAAAAAAAGTTTTAGAACTGCACATATTATGTAGAGCTGCACGTTAAACACTGCATACAGTAGCGAGAGGTCGCAGCGTGCTTATTAGGCGAGTTAGCTTTTTTTAACTGCTTAGCCTGATAAAGACATTGCTTTGTTTCCATCAGGGGCACGTTAGCATACACTCAGTACATCAATACATATAATACTTTGAGTAGTGTGTTTATTGAGTAAGTGAGTTTCTGTTTAACGTGCTAGCCTGTTGAAGATAAGGCCTTGTTTCTAGCATGAGAACAGTAGCATTAAATCACTACATTGTAGCATTACATCACCACAGTGGTATGAGTGTTTATTGAATGAGTGAGTTTATGTCCTACCCTGACTTGGGCAAGGCCTATTTTCTAGCAGGGGTGTGGTAGCATTCACTACACTACTATATATAGCAGTAAGAGGTACATGTGTTTATTGAGTGAGTGAGTTTCTGTTTAACGTGCTAGCCTTACAAAGGTAGGGCCTTGCTCTAGTAGAGTAACATTAGCATAAACTACATCATTACATATAGTAGTAAGACGTCCTAGTGTCTAGTGTGTTCATTGAGTGAGCGAGTTTCTGTTTAACGTGCTAGCCTTACTAAGGCAAGACCTTGTTTCTAGCAGGGGAACAGTAGTATGTTACATTACATCACTATAAAGTGTATCAAGAGGTCCTAGTTTGTTTATTAAATGAGTGAGTTTCTGTTTAACGTGCTATTAGCCTGACTAAGGCAAGACCTTTTTTCAAGCAAAGACACGGCTGAATTTAAAAAATCTCCCACATGTAATAATGAAAGATCCTAATGTGTTTGCATCTGTCTGTGCTATAGAAATTTTCGAATCGAAAATTACTGCCCACTAGAAGATCCCTCTAATCATCAAGAGTTTGAGGTATTATGGTTATGGAGCCACGTCATACAGAATATCTTAATAAACTTATAAAATAAACTTTATTTTGTAATCAAATGATTTTGATTTAGTTAACTTTTTCTTTTTGATCTATGAATCAAATCTAATAGAAACTTTTATTCGATTTCAGGTTTCCAAAATCTTCAAGGATAAGAGCCTGGGAATAAAGATAAACATAATTGTTTCTGAAATACATGCGTTGGAAAGAGACCCGGTAAGTAATGCTTCTTAGTATAAAACAACCCTTCTGTTTGCAACTAATTGTTTCAAAATGGGTTGATTCTATCATTTCCAAAGCTTAGCTCACTCTATTTCACCAAGTGAAGTCTATATCCCCTACACCCCTCAAAATGATGACCCCAGCTCCTTGTCTATATAGCTTCTTGGAAAGAGACCCAGTAAGTAATGCTTCTTAGACTAAAACAACCCTTCTGTTTGCAATCGAGCTTAATTCTTTTCAAAAATGGGTTCATTGTATTAAAGTTTTAGCTAACTCTGTTTCATCAAGTGAAGTCTACATGCCCTACTCCACTCAAAATGATGACCCCAGCTCCTAGTCTAGTTTTCAATCATTGAATTAACATCCCATTTCTAGGCCGTGTTTTAGGCCTTGTAATAACCAGCCCACTTCTTATCTTTTAGAGCTCACTGAAAATAGTAGAAAACGACCCAGACTCCAGCATAACCAACGCCTGTAATTTCGCATCAACTCTCAAGAAAGAAAACAGACGAAGTAATCACGACTTCGTTGTTGTCCTTACAAGGTATCTAAATAGTATATTCATCAAGATATACGAAGTCTGTGGGTTGGTTTTCCATGAAAGTGCTTGATAAATAAAGTAGAGCTATATACACTAAGAAGAAAGAGACTCAAAAGACAAAACTCTCCATCTCGGCAAGCCTGTTTCGTGGTTACCCACTCATCAGGAGATGAACAGATAAATACATTCCTATGTAGCTATCTATGTACAACTGGTTAATATGCTAAGGGTGGCTGAGAATTTTCTCAACATAGGAATATATTTATCCGTAAATCTCCTGATGAATGGGTAACCACGAAACAGGCTTGTCGAGATGGAGAGTCTAGTCTTTTGAGTCTTTTTCTTCTTAGTGCTTCTGAAGATATACATTCTAAGAAGGCTTCAAAGACTTGGCTCTTCATCTGACAAGTCTGTTTCGTGGTTTCCTACATCAGGAGATGTGCTGTATCTTCTTGGTATATGATTTCTTCTTACAGTACTAGCCCTCTTAGGGAGAGATCCTTAGATCCTTAGATCCTCTGTTTCTTAGATCCTTAGATCCTTAGATCCTTAGATCCCTTAGGCTTGTTCTAACGTAGACTTAAGGCTGAAATACACGATCAGTTTTTTCGTCAGTTTTTTCTCTTCAGTCAAAATTTTAGACGTTTCGTGACGTTTTCTGACTGGAAGTTTTAACACGTTCTTCTTTCGAAAAAACTGATCAGTAAAAAACGTCAGAAAACGTTTCAAATTTCAACTCAAGAGAAAAAACTGACGAACAAAACTGATCGTGTATTTCAGCCTTTTGGTCCTCTTCTTCGAGCTGGAAGTACAAGAAATCAACCCTAGGTTACTGTCTTTCCAAATTGGTTTATTACTTTGTCATGATTATTATCATATTTTATGGAGCGAGAAATGTTTCTTTGAAAAAGCCCTGAAATATCGAGTGGAGTACCCAAAACAGTTCTCACTTTGTGGCTCTGGAGATGTGGAATTAAATGCCTCCCGCAATACATCAGCCAACAACTTCATTTCATGCGAAAAGAAAATTTTAAGGACGATCTTTCGAAGAGTCAGGGTTCTTGATCCTCTTTTTACTGCTCCCTTGCAAGATACAAAAAGTGGGGTTTTGCTAGAGTTTTGAAATAGTTTGGTTACATGACTTAGAATGAAAGAGGAAACTTAAATCTGAGGAGGTTTATTGAGGATCATGATAGCTTCATGGTGGTGAGTTTGAGGGTCATATAGGGGTTCAAGTGAACATGCCCAAAATTAAAAGGGGAACAAGGGAACATGAGATAAATTAAACAGGGAACAAGGGAACTTTGATAGCAAGCAGGGGTCAGGGAACACAAAAGATCAACATATCTTCCTAAAACAAGGAGGAAACATTTGCAATTTCTATAAGGTAACAGGGGAACATGATCCAGCACCCCTTCAACCCTATATGACCTTCAGTAGCTATAAATTAGATTAAAGATTATTCGTTTTTCTTTTTAGAAAAGCTATTGGACCATCAGGTAATTCCACTTTTTTCAACTTGAATTTATTCAAGAAATCAATCAAATGCTATTGAACCAAATAATTACTAACCCAATCATTCACCTTTTTTATGATTGGCTTATTTCGATGAACCTAAATAAACTATTTCGTCAGGTTTCGCTTTTCTTCTCTTTTCGACGCACTACTCTGATGAGTTTCAGACGCAAAGCATCAGTAGTTATTATGATTCACTATGTTTATGATTTTCCTCACCATCCTCAAGTTCTGTACCAATCAAAGACTGTTCTGACGTACTATTCTGATGAGTGTCAGACGAAAAGCTTAAGTAGTTATTGTGTTTGACTGTGTTTCAAACTTTCCTCGCCATCCTCAAGTTCTTTACCGATCAAAGACTGTTCTGACGTATTATTCTGATGAGTGTCAGACGAAAAGCTTCAGTAGTCATTATGTTTTTTCTGTACCGATCAAAGACTTTTTTTAAGTATCACTCTGATGAGAGTCAGAAACAAAGTTTAATTAGTTATCTTGTTACGCTATGTATCTGATTTTCTTCTCCATCCTCAAGTTCTGCATCAAAGACTGTTCTCAAGTACTATTCTTATGAGTATCAGACTCAAAGATTTAATAGTTATCATGTTTAACTTTTGGTTTTTTCAGGTTACGCTGCGATGTACACGATGTGCACGAAGCAAAGCTGTACCCTTGTGAAGGAGAGTGGTTTCTCGACTGCTTACGTAATTGCACATGAAACTGGCCATGCGTAAGTAAGTTTATATGTTTTCCAGTTTCTGCATCAGGCTTTTTTAACACTCTGGGTAGTATATGAGTAGTGCAGTGGAGGATGTGCAGTAAGGGAGAGGGATATAATCAGTGCATAGAGGGATGTTATGTATATGACAGAGGAATACCATCAGTACGGTGGAGGGGGATCTCCGTACGGTCGAGGATATTCAGTATGATCGAGAGATATCATTAGTACGGTGGAAATCTTTTGTACAACGGAGGCTATTCAGTACAGTAGAGGGATATCATCAGTAGCTACGGTGACAAGTGGATGGATATCATCAGTACGATGGATGAATATCTTCGTTCTCAACCAATAGTATTGCTTGTAACTTGACTGTGTTTGCCATTTTACACTTTTAAACAATATGTGTCATTATTTGTCATTATGAAATTCCATTGCCTATTTTTGGTCCGTCATCTCTTTTGTTAAACTTCTTCAAACCTCTCCTTCAATAATCGATAGTGATTAAGGTTATTTTGAGTAAGCTATCAATCCAAGCAGTCCCTAACTCCAATTGTAATAATATGAATTTTGATTCGCAACAGCCTCGGCATAGACCACGATGGTGAAGATAAAGAATGTGAGAAGGACAAACTGAAAGGCAGCATCATGGCGCCGAAGGTTTATTCGAAACATGAGCGATATCATTGGTCAGCATGCAGTAAACGTGCTCTTTATGAAAACATAGGGTATGTCAACGAAAAAATCAGAGTATAATAGTATGTTACATATGTTATGGATTTTATTTCATTATAAATCCCAAAATTGCATTTCAAAGCACTCGTATTGCGAACCTTGCAATTAGGGTGACACAAAAATTAAAGATTGTACAGTTTGATTTAAACCTTGTTCTTTTTTGTGAGACTCCCTCCCGTTCTATCATTTACGTATATTATTTCTTTACATCTTAAGAACCGCACATCGCATGCCCTAGTTTACGAGTCATTACGCAGACACTGTGGTGATAACCAGGAGGGAGCATGTGGTTGCATGATGACATACTTTTATTTTGTTCGTTGTCCCTGTAACTGCTTGAGCACTGTTTGTGTATCTTGAACCACAATCTATCATTTTACTTTTTACACATTGTTCTTGAGGCAATTTGAAGACTATTTGGCTCTTGAACGCAAACAATATGTAACCGTACATCATATGCTCAAGTTCACGAATTACTGAACAGCAAGTGTGGGCATATTTGGTCTATTGATGAGATACTTATATTTTCTGTAGGTACTTCAAATGCTTGGATAAAAAACCATCGGCTGGGGAAGCAAATGAAAAGACTAAATTTGTTGAAATGCCTGGTGAAATGTTTACGAAATCTGAGCAATGCAGACACAGACTTGGAAAACAAGCCTCAGCATGCTATGTAAGTAGAATTAAGCCACTAAGGTTTGCTGCATATGTAGCAGTAGTCTACGGAGGTTTGCTATATAAGTAACAGTAGCCTCCTAAGGAATGTTGTGTTAGTAACAGTAGCCTACTTAGGGCAAGCTATGTAAGTAACAGTACCCTACTAAGGCATGCTAGCTATGTGAGTAGAATCAGGCAACTAAGGTTTGCTATATAAGTAACTGTACATACTTATCAAATGAAACACCCAACGAGTGACCCGAAAGATATATCACTATTTGTTGAACAGTTTTTGAATGGTGCAGAACATCAAAATAGCCAGAAAAATCGGAAGCATAGCAAAGACAAAACATGGATTGCTTAAGTTTCACACTCAACAGAAATTAATGTTTGAAATTAAATGCGTTCCTTATTAGTTAATCTAAAGGTCGTTGACGAATAGCTTCAAGGGCTTTTTATATTATGGAAGTTACCTCACTTTCCAGACTCGTGGGTTACTTTCGACGAAGCAGATTTCCAACATAGAGACAGTCGACACCAAATTTGATACTCGAGTACATTATTCTACGACAAAACAAATACAAGTACCAAACACTTTAAGAACGAAACAACGATATATCGAAAAGATTCCACTATTAATCGAACTTATTTGATATAGAGTAATCCAAAGGCATTTCATGACACTAACGAGACAAGATGCAAGAACTCAAAATACTTACTGTATGCATATAGCAGACATAATACACTCCAATTTTTCTCAATTCTTATTCATGATGTTTTCATTACAGGTGTTTTATGGTGCTTGTACCTTTTTATGGTGTCGACTAGGCTTCTGGGCCCCCTGTAGAGTTGTATTGAATTCATCTCCTCTTGAAGGAACATTCTGTGGCACTAACAAGGTTTGTTTCAAACTTGAACAAATATATACTTTTGGCAAATTTGATCAATTATATGATACTTCAATAAAGACAGTTGTAAAAGATTCTTGAATTAATCTTTCTGTTGATTGATAAAAAAAATAAGATTTATATTGAGAAAATAGCTTGACAGGAGAAGCAGCAATCAAACTAATTTTTGATAATCAAAAATTGACCTGAGAATATTCTAAACCACGATTACTGATTTAGTGCAATGGTGCTCTACTTCTCTACGGAAAAATAGCATTGTTTTACGATTTCAGGTCTTTTGAGCTTTACACGTACACTACCACATGTTTTCATGCCAAAATATTAACGACCATTTCCTCCTTTTATTTTCAACCTGCCTGCACATGATCAATGTAATCGATAGATCTTTCCTCAAAAATATTGGATCTCACAACTAGCATCATTGCATGATAGTTATATGCCCCTTAGCATATCATAGCTATCAAAAGTTGAAATGGCCTAGATCTTTCTTAAATGCAGTCAAACAGCAGTAGCTCATTTTTGTAGCTATGTGTTGCTAAGGGGCATATTATTAGCATGCACTGTATGAAATAAGATTTACCATGTTTTGCAGAATCGTCTATTGAAGCTTCAAACTTTTTATATTGTCTCTTCAGACGTTTTGTTTAACATGCATTTCTAATATCGGAGGCATAGGGAAAACATAGATTACTTTAAGCTTTTCGTTTGACATTCAACAGAGTAGCTAATCTGTCAGAAAGAGAATGAAACAAATAACTAACGAATTGTTATACCCAGATGTGGATTGATTTTTCTGGCTGTATTGAAGTTTTGCATCGATCAAAGACTGTTTATTTTATGTTTGTAGTGGTGCAGAAAAGGTCGTTGTCTTCTCAAGAAGGAGCAAGCAGTCAACGGGAAATGGGGTGCGTGGTCGGAATTCAGTAACTGCGAAGGATTTTGTGATGCTGGTATCAGACAGCGAAGGAGGAAGTGCGATAAGCCATTGTAAGTATAAGGATTTTGTTGTTGTTGTTGTGAATTCGATAAAAGTAAATCATATGCATATAGATCCGATGTTTTGTAGCAAAGGCACAATTCTGTAGTAGAGTCAAAGCAAATCCGGAGTCGTTCCAACTCTCAGAAACCGAGTTGTTATCGATCCGGAATAGCAGACCCAATGCAAAGAGAGTATATAGAGAGTATCTTTTGAACCTTTTACAGGACCCAAACACGAACCCTTGATAGAGCAGCGTCTTTAAGTTAATAATTTTTAGAACAAATATTGTAATTAGGTTTTCTTATATCTTGTTATTCTGTTTTAGCTGAAGGGCGTATCCTGTATAGATATTATTGAAATGAAAAATGAAAATGAAAGTAAAGTAGTAAATTTTGAAAGGCCACGCCTCTCTACCCCCCCCCCCCCCCCTATGGGGAAAAAGTTTATCAAGTTCTTGCAAAAATCTAAAGACTGATCTTTTGCAATATGGAGGGTCTTGATCCTGAATTCTCCACACCCTTGTATACACCCCTTATAGTTACACCTATATAGGCTTTGATTAACATTGCTGTTATTACATCAAATAAATCTTATCATATCATATTGCTTATATATTTGTTCTTTTTTAACAAGGATAGAATTTTGTAGTATGGTCAAAGCAAACCCTGAATCGTATCCAGGACGTGAAAACCGGGGTGATAATTGATCCAGATCAGCAGACCCAGTTTAAAGTGTAGTAGTAGTAGTAGTAGTGTATTTGTCAACATGAAAATAGTCTTTGAAAAGAGTTGTCTGATGTAATGCTGATCAGGTCTTAATGTCTTTACTTTCAGACCCAAGAATGGTGGAAAAAAGTGTCCCGGAGAGGACCGTGAACTCGAAGCTTGTAAACTCAAGGTAAATCATCACTCTGGTTCTATTTTACCTGGTGTTATTAGTGGCAATCTGCTGTGGATTGCCCCCCAGGGGGCAAGCTTGATTGAGTTCAATTGAGTTTATAATTGAACGTGTTAGCGTATGAAAGGTCGAAACAAACTTTATTTTTAGCAAGGCCACGGTAGCATGAACAACATCACAATACATATATCATTAAATGAGGTCCTAGTTGAGTGAGTTTATGTTCAACGCTAGCATACTGAAGATCACTAGAGGCATTGTTTCCAGAAGATGTGAGAGAGAATGCACTACATCACTACATAAAGTAGTAAATGAGGTCTTAGTGTGTTGAGTTAGTTTATATTTAACGTGATAGCCTGCGGAGGGCCACAAGAGGCGATTGCAGGAGAGGCATGGTAGCATGTACTATATCATTATATACACGCTTTTTTAAAAGGAGCTGTTTATAAGGAACCTAGAACTAGAATTTCTTGTGAAATACAATAGACTCTTTTCTTCTATTGTCTCTTGTAACAATGGAGAACAATAGACAACTTAAGGCACTTTTAGTACTAGGCCTTGAGGTAGGTTTCTTATAAAATAAAAAGCGTGTAGTAGTAAGTGAGTGAGGGTATGAGTAGGTTGATGTTTAACGTGCTAGCCTACTAAAGTCCACAAAATACCGTCTTTCAAAAGGGGCATAGTTAGCATACATCAACACATATAGTAGTAAATGGGGCTCTAGTTTGTTTTGATCTATTTTTGCAACAGAAGATCACATTTGAAAATTACTGCCTACTCACTAGACAAATCCCAAAATTAAGCCTGACGTTGGTTTCGAACCTATGCCGTTCGGTTCGGAATCTCTAGTAACAAAGCTGCTGAATTTTAGATTTGTGCAACTGCAACCACTTTTATAAACGTTGAACAGCGAATATCCTAGCTTGAACTCTTTTGATTGATGTATTGCAAAATCGTGTGAATTATTCATGTTTTCGTTCATAGAAATGCGTTTCAAACGAAGTGAAAAATGTTGCAAGAGAAAATAAGTGCAAATCACTGGGAAATACATGGAAGTTTTTCGATGCTGAAGCTACTGCTAGAGATCGTAAGTAATAATAAATGCTGATATAAATTTCTAATGCCATCCCTGCTAGTAAGGGATTTGTCTATTATGAATCCTTCTAACTTATTGTTTTATCATGCCTTTCTTTTTAGCTTTAAATACTTCTGTTAAATGTATATGTATGATATATTTCAAATAATTTGTAGCTAAATAGTTTTTGTTTTTATCGTGGCGAAATAATACCTACATAGCTACATACATCAAACGCGAGTGGTTAGTACCTATCCTGGCATAGTGCTTCATATGCTAGGAATAGAGCAATTATAAAGCAGAATCAACGCATTTCTTAATGTATTCATTCTGCTTTACGTAGCTACATATTTATCATTAGTAAAAATGCGAATTGGCAACACTGTTAACATCATTTATAGTTGAATAGATAGAATATGATAAATTGTCAAACATTTAGGTAAGTCTTGCCAACACTTAAGAAATGATACATTTACCTTGACAGTGACGAAATCCAACATATCTTGCGACTTTGAGAGTGGTCCTTGTGGATGGAAAAATGACATAAGAGACCGTTTGGATTGGGTGCTCCACTCTGGACCAACAAGAAGTTCTGGCACTGGGCCTCCTAACGACCATACACTTGCAACGTCAAAAGGTAAGGGTGAGCTTCAACATTGCAAAACAGGTGAAATTTATAATGGAACCATTTACCGTATTTCGTTTCTTACTGAATAAGAAAAGCAAGGAAAATCAAAAATCCAAACATATGACTAAAGCTTTTTCCTGACACTTTTCGGAGGAGTACGCTACACCAGATCGAAAACATAGATAAAAGCCTGGGGTATGTTTTACCCATTTATTCCAATATATGCTCTTCAAGCTTTTTGAAACATTCTGGCTTAATTTGAATGTTTTCAGAAGCCATGTAATAGCTATGGAGCTGCCTATGGAATGACTAATAAGCCAACTGAAATTGCTATCTATAGGGAGATAGAGTTGGATATATGATATTTTCTAAAATAGTCTTTTATTTTCCTTAATTTAGGCCATTCTATAGTTATTTGAAAACGCCCTACGTATACCGTTAGAACCATCCTCCTTTCTTTGCTTAATATGAATCGCTTTAGTTTTTTGATGAACAACACAATTGTCTTTCTAAACGAATAATCTCTTTTGTTTTTAGGCCATTACGTGTATCTAGAGGCATCATGGGTAAAAGCAGAACTGAAGCCTGTAAAAGGGGACTCGGCTCGAATGGTGAGCCTCCCAATCAAGGCGTACAGCATTTGCTTCTCCTTCTACTACCACATGTACGGTGACCGCACCGGTTCTCTCAGAGTGGTTTTAGCCAGTAGTAACAAACCGCAGCGGGTTTTGTGGAGCAAGGAAGGTTCACAGGGAAATGAATGGAAGTTTGCAGAACTGACAGTTAACAGTCTTTTGGAATTTCAGGTGAGAGCTTGTTTTTCTAGTTGTAAAAGTACCAGGTATCCCCTAAAACTGCAAGCATGTTACAGAATCCATTAAAAACACACCTTTTCAACGTGTTTAAGCTTGTTTTAACCCTTTTCTAATTGTTGTTGGCTTTGAGTATCTTTAGACTGTTGTTTAGACGATAGGGGACTTGGTCTTAGCTCTAGGTCTAGATTGAAAGTTTATTTTTATCCGTCCCTGAAAATATCATTAGAATATTCAAATGTAGACTGCCATATTTGGAGTTAATGTTTCAATTTAGCAATTGATGTATCCTAATTGACATGTCTTATGAATTTTGGCAGGAGAAGTAATGGGATTTTTGGGATTCAATCTAGATAGATTTTCCAGATTCTAATTTTCATGAGAAAGAGGCTGTAGATAACGACATAGTGCCCGGGTAGCAGACTGTCAGTTAAAGGCTGATAAGGATCTGGTACTACTCAGGGGGCAACCTACTTGAATTCCTCTTATATTATTATAATGTTATATATTACAAAAAAAGCCATATATATCAAATGCTCGAGGAGAAGCAGGATTTGGAGGAGAAGCAGGAATGCTTGAGGAGAAGCAGGAAGTGGTAGCGTTCTAGAGTACAAATCTAGAGGTCGTGGGTTCGAGTCCTACTCGGGTCATTTTCATTCACACAAATTATCTCGATTGAATAATAAATGCTTCAACCTTAGATAAACCTTAGAAATTCAAAAAGTCCATACCACCAAGTATTGAATTAAATCTCTTAGTTATCTTGGACCCAAAATATGGAATTCACTACCAGATAACATAAAGATGACATCGTCCGCCAATAATTTTAAAATGCTAGCGAAAACTTGGTTTTTCGACAACGTATGCTGCTGCTCTTTCTGTCAGAAATAATCTGTCATAGGAGTGGTCAAACTTGATCCAACTCTTTACGTTTTGTTGCTTTATGTTGGTTTAAATTAGTAATCTTTGTACTATGTAAATACTAGCACTAAATAATTCCTATTATTATTATTATTATTCAAGGATATTCAAGGAGCAAAAATACGAACAGAAATTTAGGTTCAAAGGGCTCAGCCGAAAAATTTAGATGGGCCTCATGGAAAACTTCTCAAGCTCTGATAGGCTGCCACGCCTCTGAAACGAAATTCTAGTCAGTGTTAGAGATAGTTTTCTATTCCTTTTTGTATCCTAATTTAAGTTATCATGCTCTGATGGGCTGCCACGCCCCTGAAACGATCCCATCTTGTTAATACTATAATTAGACTCGAATAAACCACATTTGTTTCAATAATCCTGCTCAAAAGTTTTGGAATTGGATCCAAGTCAGTATTAGAGAGGTTTTCCATTACTTGTTGGATCCTAATTGACACGTCTTTTACCTTGTAGATAGTTCTTGAAGCAATCCGAGGTGACGGTTACCGCAGTGACATAGCCATAGATGACATCAGTGCTCGAATAGGAAGCTGTGCTAAGAAAGGTATGTTATCATTTCTGTTAATGAATGGTAATAATGATAATAATAACGTAAATGTTTACACTGTTGAAAAGCTTTTCAGTGCCAGCAATGCACTGTTATCAACAAGAGAACAAGAGTCCTGTTGAGAACAACAAATTTGCTATGAGCTAGGTTTTAGTTTATTTCAGTTAAGATGGCCAGTACTAACGAAGTGAGGGCCCAGTGTGGAGCTCTGAGCCACTGAACTTCAGAGGTTGCAAGCAGAAGTTTTAGAAGTCTTACTGAACCCCTCGCTATTGGATGGATGATTTGTGCATCAATGATGTAAGATAAACCCATATACCGATATATCTACCTCTCCATCACGTCCAACATCTGATGGGTAATGTGTTATCGATTAATTGTGTAATCTCTCTTTTGCAGATGTTGTTGATCCTTGCATGACCAACTGTTTCTCTTCTGATAACATCGGTACGAGGCAGATTCAAGTGGATAATGGAACTTCTTGTTATTCCAATGAATCTCTAGATGTCTGTTTCGAAGGCAAATGCAAGGTATTCCTCTCTGTTTTCTTAAGCTTGCAGGTGCTACGGAGGCATTATTAGATTTGATGTGCATCTAAAATCGTATCCCTGTTAGTCCTCCTTAGACTTCCATCTGCATATCATCTAGGTGTCTGTTTTGAAGGGAGATGCAAGGTATACTCTCTGTCTTCTTAAGCTAATGTGTCTCATGTATTGTATGTTTCTAATATTATGCTTTAAATAGGGCTATGCTTAATTTTGACCATGAGATGAGGCTAGATAGAAGGTAGAGGCAGCATGAGTAACTTAGATCTCAATAACATAGGGAGTCAATAGTGCTGCTTCGTTCCTGGATAATAACATAAAAGATAGATGAGAAACAAGAGAGAAGAGACAGAGAAGCAGTCTCCTTCTCGTTTCACCTCTATATTGCTCTGCTCTCTATCTACCTTCGTAAATCAAGCGATATGATCCTGTTATTAGCAATGCAATGCTATAGGCTCGAACTTTCACACACATCCAGTTAAATGTGTGTAAATATACTATGTAAATATACTTAAAATCTATGCCATATGAATTTAAAATAGAGACCACACTAGACACTATCACGTACAATTTCATTACAGAAAATTGGATGTGATTACAAATTTGGCTCTTCGAGGGAATTCGATGAATGTGGAGTTTGTGGTGGAGATGGTTCATCTTGTAAAATTGTGAAAACCAAAAAAACAGTTACTGCAGACAAAAGTAAGTGAATCGAAATAATGTTTTTATGAATTAAAATCACCTAGGTAAAATCGGAGCCCACTCCCTCTGAATCATTTTAAATGAAATCTAGAGACACAATTACACATGCTTTGTAATATCCAGCTAAATTGAAACATTTTGCTGCCTTAAGATTGCATAGCTTTCAGTAAATGTCAAAATAAATTGCTCCCAATTTAAGAACTATGTATTTGATTGTATAAAAAAACTAAATTCATGAAAATTGATGATTATTCTAGGCCAAGGACCATCCTAGTGAATCGTTACATTGTTGGAAAATGTTTTTCGAAAATATTTCATATCCAAATAAGGAAATGATTCTACAAACATAGAATAATGCTTCTTTTCTTTCAAAGTCTGTAATTGGCTTTGCGAAAAAGATCCCTAATACATTGAAGTAGAGCGTTATAATGCACTGAGAAGACAAGACTGAGGAGAGTAAACTTTCCATCTCGACAAGCCTGTGTCATAGCTTCTCCTTCATAAGGAGATGTTAACCACCTGGTGATTACACACTTCTCCATAAAGCCTTAGGACATATTCGAAGATTTAGAAGAGTGTACAACTATTGATGAGTTAGAAGCCACGAGACAGTCTTGTCCAGATAGAAAGTTTACTTTTCTAGAGTCTTGACTTCACAGTACATTCCTCCTTTCTTGGGTAAACTAATTATACTGAATGTTTCTGGTTAGGTCTGAAAGAGGTGTTTGTGATTCCTGAGGGAGCTGAAAATATCACGGTGAAGTTAGAAAGCCACCCTTGGTTGTTTGCAGGTATTCGATTAAAAATACATCATTGTCTTTTCGTGTGAGTGAATTGATATGGGTTTCTCGAGGCCCTATTAACATGCTGCTACACACGTATAGCACAATAGGGTACCAATCCAAAGGTCATGGTTACGATTCCTACTCTAGTCATTTTCATTCTTACAAACTATCTCGACTTACTGTCTTTCCTCGACTTCTCAGCCCTCCTAAGTTCTCTCTAAAATTTCACAGAGAATTGCCCCACCAAACCATCCATGTACTGCCCCCTTCCAAATCTTGAGTGATTTAAAGCAGTCCACTGTAGTGCAACAATAAAAAAAAGCCAAGAGGCTCAGCTGGACATCGAACCCGGAGCCTCTCGCACTCAAAGCAAAAATCATACCATTAGACCACTACGCCATCCATAGTTTGCTTATTTCAAAATCTTCAGTAATTTAAAGTAGTCTACTGTAGCTCTACCATAAAAGAAGCCATGGGGCTCAGCCGGGAATCGAACCCGGAGCCTCTCGCACCCAAAGCGAGAATCATACCATTAGACCACTAAGCCAGCCATGCTTTCTTTCCGTCCAAATCTTGAATGACTTAAAGCAGTCTACTGTAATTCAACCATAAAAGAAGCCATGGGGCTCAGCCGGGAATCGAACCCGGAGCCTCTCGCACCCAAAGCGAGAATCATACCATTAGCCCACTAAGCCATCTATGCTTTCTTTGCTTCCAAATCTTGAGTGATTTAAAGCAGTCTACTGTAGCTCAAACATAAAAGAAGCCGTGGGGCTCAGCCGGGAATCGAACCCGGAGCCTCTCGCACCCAAAGCGAGAATCATACCATTAGACCACTAAGCCATCCATGCTTTCTTTCCTTCCAAATCTTGAGTGACTTAAAGCAGTCTACTGTAATTCAACCATAAAAGAAGCCATGGGGCTCAGCCGGGAATCGAACCCGGAGCCCCTCGCACCCAAAGCGAGAATCATACCATTAGACCACTAAGCCAGCCATGCTGTCTTTCCTTCCAAATCTTGAGTGATTTAAAGCAGTCTACTGTAGCTCAAACATAAAAGAAGCCGTTGGGCTCAGCCGGGAATCGAACCCAGAGCCTCTCGCACCCAAAGCGAGAATCATACCATTAGACCACTAAGCCAGCAATGCTTTCTTTCCGTCCAAATCTTGAGTGACTTAAAGCAGTCTACTGTTACTCAACCATAAAAGAAGCCGTGGTGCTCAGCAGGGAATCGAACCCGGAGCCTCTCGCACCCAAGGCGAGAATCATACCATTAGACCACTAAGCCATCCATGCTTGCTTTCCTTCCAAATCTTGAGTGATTTAGAGCATTCTACTGTAACTCAACCATAAAAGAATCCGTGGGGTTCAGCCGGGAATCGAGCCCGGAGCCTCTCGCACCCAAAGCGAGAATCATACCATTAGACCACTAAGCAATCCATGCTTACTTTCCTTCCAAATCTTGAGTGACTTAAAGCAGTCTACTGTAATTCAACCATAAAAGAAGCCATGGGGCTCAGCCGGGAATCGAACCCGGAGCCTCTCGCACCCAAAGCGAGAATCATAACATTAGACCACTAAGCCATCCATGCTTTCTTTCCTTCCAAATCTTGAGTGATTTAAAGCAGTCTACTGTAACTCAACCATAAAAGAAGCCGTGGGGCTCAGCCTGGAATCGAACCCGGAGCCTCTCGCACCCAAAGCAAGAATCATACCATTAGACCACTAAGCCATCCATACTTTCTTTCCTTCCAATTCTTGAGTGATTTAAAGCATTCTACTGTAACTCAACCATAAAAGAAGCCATGGGGCTCAGCCGGGAATCGAACCCGGAGCCTCTCGCACCCAAAGCGAGAATCATACCATTAGACCACTAAGCCATCCATGCTTTCTTTCCTTCCAAATCTTGAGTGATTTAAAGCAGTCTACTGTAGCTCAAACATAAAAGAAGCCGTGGGGCTCAGCCGGGAATCGAACCCGAAGCCTGTCGCACCCAAAGCGAGAATCATACCATTAGACCACTAAGCCATACATGCTTTCTTTCCTTCCAAATCTTGAGTGACTTAAAGCAGTCTACTGTAACTCAACCATAAAAGAAGCCGTGGGGCTCAGCCGGGAATCGAACCCGGAGCCTCTCGCACCCAAAGCGAGAATCATACCATTAGACCACTAAGCCATCTATGCTTTCTTTCCTTCCAAATCTTGAGTGACTTAAAGCAGTCTACTGTAATTCAACCATAAAAGAAGCCATGGGGCTCAGCCGTGAATCGAACCCGGAGCCTCTCGCACCCAAAGCGAGAATCATACCATTAGACCACTAAGCCATCCATGCTTTCTTTCCTTCCAAATCTTGAGTGACTTAAAGCAGTCTACTGTAATTCAACCATAAAAGAAGCCGTGGGGCTCAGCCGGGAATCGAACCCGGAGCCTCTCGCACCCAAAGCAAGAATCATACCATTAGACCACTAAGCCATCCATGCTTTCCTTCCTTCCAAATCTTGAGTGATTTAAAGCATTCTACTGTAACTCAACCATAAAAGAAGCCGTGGGGCTCAGCCTGGAATCGAACCCGGAGCCTCTCGCACCCAAAGCAAGAATCATACCATTAGACCACTAAGCCATCCATACTTTCTTTCCTTCCAATTCTTGAGTGATTTAAAGCATTCTACTGTAACTCAACCATAAAAGAAGCCATGGGGCTCAGCCGGGAATCGAACCCGGAGCCTCTCGCACCCAAAGCGAGAATCATACCATTAGACCACTAAGCCATCCATGCTTTCTTTACTTCCAAATCTTGAGTGACTTAAAGCAGTCTACTGTAATTCAACCATAAAAGAAGCCATGGGGCTCAGCCGGGAATCGAACCCGGAGCCTCTCGCACCCAAAGCGAGAATCATACCATTAGACCACTAAGCCATCCATGCTTTCTTTCCTTCCAAATCTTGAGTGATTTAAAGCAGTCTACTGTAGCTCAAACATAAAAGAAGCCGTGGGGCTCAGCCGGGAATCGAACCCGGAGCCTCTCGCACCCAAAGCGAGAATCATACCATTAGACCACTAAGCCATCCATGCTTTCTTTCCTTCCAATTCTTGAGTGATTTAAAGCATTCTACTGTAACTCAACCATAAAAGAAGCCATGGGGCTCAGCCGGGAATCGAACCCGGAGCCTCTCGCACCCAAAGCGAGAATCATACCATTAGACCACTAAGCCAGCCATGCTTTCTTTCCTTCCAAATCTTGAGTGACTTAAAGCAGTCTACTGTAATTCAACCATAAAAGAAGCCATGGGGCTCAGCCGGGAATCGAACCCGGAGCCTCTCGCACCCAAAGCGAGAATCATACCATTAGACCACTAAGCCATCCATGCTTTCTTTCCTTCCAAATCTTGAGTGACTTAAAGCATTCTACTGTAACTCAACCATAAAAGAAGCCGTGGGGCTCGGCCGGGAATCGAACCCGGAGCCTCTCGCACCCAAAGCGAGAATCATACCATTAGACCACTAAGCCATCCATGCTTTCTTTCCTTCCAAATCTTGTGTGACTTAAAGCAGTCTACTGTAATTCAACCATAAAAGAAGCCATGGGGCTCAGCCGGGAATCGAACCCGGAGCCTCTCGCACCCAAAGCGAGAATCATACCATTAGACCACTAAGCCATCCATGCTTCCTTTCCTTCCAATTCTTGAGTGATTTAAAGCATTCTACTGTAACTCAACCATAAAAGAAGCCATGGGGCTCAGCCGGGAATCGAACCCGGAGCCTCTCGCACCCAAAGCGAGAATCATACCATTAGACCACTAAGCCAGCCATGCTTTCTTTCCTTCCAAATCTTGAGTGACTTAAAGCAGTCTACTGTTACTCAACCATAAAAGAAGCCGTGGGGCTCAGCCGGGAATCGAACCCGGAGCCTCTCGCACCCAAAGCGAGAATCATACCATTAGACCACTAAGCCATCCATGCTTTCTTTCCTTCCAAATCTTGAGTGATTTAGAGCATTCTACTGTAACTCAACCATAAAAGAAGCCGTGGGGCTCAGCCGGGAATCGAACCCGGAGCCTCTCGCACCCAAAGCGAGAATCATACCATTAGACCACTAAGCCATCCATGCTTTCTTTCCTTCCAAATCTTGAGTGATTTAAAGCATTCTACTGTAACTCAACCATAAAAGAAGCCGTGGGGCTCAGCCGGGAATCGAACCCGGAGCCTCTCGCACCCAAAGCGAGAATCATACCATTAGACCACTAAGCCATCCATGCTTTCTTTCCTTCCAAATCTTGAGTGACTTAAAGCAGTCTACTGTAATTCAACCATAAAAGAAGCCATGGGGCTCAGCCGGGAATCGAACCCGGAGCCTCTCGCACCCAAAGCGAGAATCATACCATTAGACCACTAAGCCATCCATGCTTTGGTTGCTCACAAACCAAGAGTGATTTTCAGGTACCTAGTACCTGGTGACCTGTGCAATGTTTGACACCTTGATTCCCTATGATCATTTGAAAATTACTTGCGATTTGGAAAGGTAGCTAATGGGATGAATTCTAAATTTCTTTTTGATTTTTTACTAAGCTTTTGCTTCAATCTTATGTTAACCCCTGTCTGATTTAAGTAAGTGGCCTAAGATTGCCAAAAAAATTCAAAATTGACCTATATATTCATACAGTCTTTGATCTTTATAGAACTTTAGAATGGCGAGGAAAGTTGGAAATATAGCAAAACAAAATAACTTTTGAAGCTTTTCGTCTGACACTCATCAGAGTTGATAGTCAGAAAGAGAACATTGATGAACCTATTGAATTATTATAATCAGATGTGGATAGAAATTAGCTTTAGCAGTAACCATATTTTGCTATGTTTCCAATATTCCTCGCCATCGTCATGTTCTGTACTGATCAAAGACTGTTCTGACGTACTTCTCTGATGAGTGTCAGACGTAAAGTTTCAGTAGTTATTAGGTTTTGCTCTGCTTCCAGTTTTCCTGGTCATCCTCAAGTTCTGTACTGATCAAAGATTGCTTCTGACGTACTACTGTAATGATTGTTAGATGCAAAACTTTAGTTATCATGTTTCACTATGTTTCCAATTTTCTTCGCCATCCTCAAGTTCTTTACCCATCAAAGAATGTTCTGACTAACTATGTTTTCTTTGTTTTCTATTTTCCTCGAATCCCCTGTACCCATTCCAAGACTGTTCTTATGTATGTCTGGCCTATTTCTAGGTGTGTTTATTGATGACGACAGTTCCACCAATGTATTCAACGCAGATGGTCACAGATGGCCATCAGGGAATTATTCAGTGAAGAGCAACGAATTTATTTACCAAAGAACTGAAAGTGGTGATGTCATCACGATTCTCAAACTCGTCAATGTAGGCTGCCGCATGGTTGTAAGTAATTGCTTTAATTGTTGACAGTTCTGGCTCCTTACCTTATGAAGTAAAGTCTTGATAAATTGAATGTGGGGGTCAGCTTGAAGGTTAGAGTAATGGTTATGCTGAAAGGTTAGTTAGCCTTGACCCAAATTGGTAAAATAAAAACGTCAATTATTGTTTCAGCTTCTTGACATTAATGATGGCTTTCTGTCCCTCATGGACGATGGTGGGGATACCAAAGATGACTGCAGACTGCCTGTCTTCTCAATATCTATGGGCTATCATCCTCATGTCAATTGTCTAAGTTCCTTTGACTTACTCAACTTAATTCCATAGGTATAGTGACCTTGCTCCTCTTCTGGTTGACTTTTCCCACTTCGATTTATCTTTGGTGTTTCGTTCAGCTATCAGGATTGGCCACTTTGTGTCTTTTTTGATGTAGTCTGTCCATCTATTTTGGGGTACTTCTCTTTCTCTTGTCTTAGGGAAGTCTTGCCTAATAATATCTGATCGATGAAGAACTTAAGGATGACGAGGAAAACTGGGAAAAGTTTATTTCGTTATCTTCTGACTTGATTCTCTGAAGAGTGAAAGCTTCAGGAGTTATTTCGCTATGTTTCCCGTTTTCATTGATATGCCGAAGATTTGCTGTTAGCTTTGATAGACCATTGATGTTGTTGGCTTTCTGCAAAAATGAAACCTTACTTGATTTCCTTGTCCGAATCAGCTCTGTGATGGCGTGTCTTGCATCAGTTCTCTTCTTGATTCTTGCATTTTTGCATGCCCAGTACAATCCTAGGGTGAGATTTATGCCTTGTAGGGAATTCATCATATCATATGCGTTCATTCATTCATCCATTTCATTTATTCAAGGAGGGTAGCCCTTTCAACTACTTAAAATGGTTGAAAAATCAGTCCTTAGTGGAATCTCAATGTATTGAATTGGACCTACCAAAATGGCCGCCAATGACTTCTCATCGTCAGATAATCGATTTAGGCTTTTATTTTGAGATCAGTGGAGTGAACACTAACAAAAAATATCAAAATCATGTGACTAAATTGCTAGTAGAGTAGAACGAGAGTGCACACTAGCAAAAGGAGACAATAAAAATGAGTACGATTTTAGCATAGAAAGATAAGACAAAAGATTCTCTTAGTTTCTATACTCTTGTAAATGTTCTTGCAAGATTCGTTAAGTATGCTTTAACCAGCTATTGGTTGTTGCAGATGATTTCAGACTCAAACATCATCTGATTGTTTTTAGGTATTCAATCCATTCTCAAAGGAGTTGAATGTCGATCAACCAAAGGTCCAAGTGAGCCTAAGCGTGAAGTTGCCTTTGACGAAAGATTTCAACCAGTTTCAATATAACGTCAAGTCTTGGACGCCTTGCTCGAAGACTTGTGGTGGAGGTAGGCACATACTGTTATTGATCCCTGGAGCACATTTAAGAATATTAATGGTTGGGAAATCATCTTACCATGCAGTATTAGCTACCCCATCTCTGATCATTAAAATCTTGAAATTTTCCTGCTAGTGAACCTTTTTAAATTGACATTTATTGCATTCTCTGATCCGATGTGACGCAATTTCATATGTTTTCACTGCAGTTTTGAACATGTGGTCAGTCCTAGAGCCAGCTATGAAGTGATAACTCTTTGCATTTAGCATTGCAATTGTTTGCATCAAATATGGCAAAGAAAAACTATGTTGCAATCGAAATAATCAATTCTTAATGGACATACCTGCAGTGAAAACAAACCAACTCTCATCAGATAATTCTTAAGAACGAAAGATCGAATCAGGTCCTCTCTTAATAAAGCTATTCCTCTACTGAGAAATCCAAGTTTTAAAAGCAGTTGAATGTATAAAGACATCCTATAACAAATCAGATGCGAACGTCTCGAACGCAGGAATTTGCAATCAAACAAAATTAATATTTATCAGGGTAAGTTATTCTCCCGCGTTAGACCATGGCTCATGAATAAATGGTAATAAACAAAAGGTTTAATTATTGTATATTTTTCCTAGGTATTCAGCATCCAGTGCTGACATGCATGGAGTACAAAAGCGAGCGCCAGTTGACTGATTTGTATTGCAATGACATCGTTTCTTCAGATGTAGAGCTCTCGAGGGCTTGCAACGTTCAAGAGTGTAATCAAAGGTATGTTCCTCTTTCTTCTCCTCGATGATTTCGTAACACTGAATTACCAAGCGCATGTTATCTCACTTTCTCTCCTCTTGAAAATGGATAGAAATAAGAAGAGGGCCAAGCTTTGGGAATTCGCATTTCTTTCTACTTCTGACACAATATTAACACTCTACTAGTAGACCAGACCATTGTTATGTTTGATTAACTCTTGTTATTGACTTGGCTACCCTGGGGAACGTCTATGCTGTACTTTGGGGGTGTCCAGTACAGTGGGGGTATCATCAGCACATCGGAGTGTGTTTAAGACTGTGGAGGATATTTAATGCTGTGGGGGGATATCATCAGCACATCGGAGTGTGTTCAGTGCTGTAGAGGATATTCAATGCTGTGGAAGATATCATCATTTGAGTGGGGGATATCATCATTTGAGTGGGGGATATCATCAGTACATTGGAGTGTGTTCAGTACTGTAGGGGTATACCACCAGTGCTGTTGAGGATGTTCAGGACTTTAAGAGATTACCATTAGCACTTCAGGTATTACCTCCAAAGTACTGATGATGGTATCCCCTACAGTGCTGCTGGTATCCCTAAAACAGTACTAATGATGTTGACGTCGCAGCAACCAGCTATACCACCACCAATTATTATATATGATTGACTTTCAGGTTCAACTGGTTCACTGGAGATTGGACTCCTTGCTCGGCTGAGTGTGGACCTGGCTTACAAACACGCGAGGTAAAATGTTTAGATAAACGTCTTGATGTATACGTTGATAACAATGCATGTGAGAGCTCTCAACCAATCAGCTCAAAGAGTTGCTACCTCGGAGCTTGCACCAATTCTAAGTTCGTCACTGCGAAATGGAATAAATGCAGCAAGAGCTGTGGCCTTGGTTATCAACGGAGACGAGTCTCGTGTGAAATCAAGACCGAAGACAACAACAACAAAAATACTGTTTTGCCGCTAGCTGCCTGCGCAGGGGATTTCCCAGTCAATACAAGACCTTGTAACGACCGGATATGTAAAACCTATGACTGGTTTTCCTACAATTTTGGCTCGTGTTCAGAAAAATGCGGAGGAGGTGTTCAAATAAAAATGATATCATGTCGGCATACTAGGACTGGTGTAACAGTTTTCAATTATCTCTGCCCTAAGCCTAGGCCCTTTCCGATTGAAGATTGTAATATTTTCCCATGCTAGATCTTCAATAGCCAATTTTTGTTATTTACTTTTGGGACAAACATAGGGGAACATATCATAAAAAATTCTTTCATCTTCCATTATCACGCTACTAAAACTTTCAGAAAAATTGAAGGAAAACGGAAAAAGAAACTGAATGGCTTTAGTATGCTTTTAGCTTCCTTTTTTAAGATGTTACAATATTTTTAGCTTATTTTATATTGGTTAGCAAGCCCTTTTAGCATATAGTATTTAATCATTTTGTACCAATTTTCGTACTGATCATTTTGCAGATATTTCTGTAATAGAGGTTGTTCTATTGTGTAAATATTTTTGGGCAGCGAGCATATTCCAAATTCCTACTCCATGGCAAAAATTATCATCCTTTTTTAACTCTTGGCTGGTAAGTTGCTGCTAATTTACTGTCTTTTTTGTGTATTCAGTGCCCGATGTCTCCAATTTAACGTTTCCCATCTCATACTCAAGTACCGTAGGCCAAAAGAAACGTTTTATTGCGCTTGCATTCTGGTCCCAACATTCTGTTTGGTCCAATCATATTTTACGAATCCTTCGTTCAAAACAAAAAGTCTCTGAGCATGTCGTCCCAACAATTACATAAAAAAGTGCTAGAGAAGGAAATTCGAGCAAAATTCAAACATACATTTCCTAAGACCATTGATTAATAGCATTAGGATTCTGAATTTGAAAGTGCTTAGAAGTACTACTTCCATTGGCTTGCCCTAAATATGTACCATAGGCAAAAAGAGGCGTTTTACTGCGAAAGCATTTTGGCCCAAGGATGCTGATTTGGTCAAAAACTTCTAAACGAATCCTTTTTTGAAAACAAAAGCTGCCTGAGCATGCTCGCACAACATTCAAAGGAAAGAAGAATGGTAAAGAAGTCTCTTTAAGCAAATTTCAACACACATTTCCCAAAACCATGATGATCAATAACTTTTACATGCTGAATTTGAAAATTAAATGCTAAGAAGTGCAGGTTTTTACTGTGATGAAATTTATGCACAAGTTTTACAACACAATCTTTTAACGTTCGAATATCTGCAGAAGCCTCTTGTTTTGTACATCCCACAAAGTGGTGACTTCTCTCTGCATCTTTTGGCTAAGAGAAAACAAATAAAATAAGGTTAACCTCAATGTTTAACAATTTTGAGATAATTTGCAGTATAAACCCTAGAATCTTGTGTATCTTCTATAATTACCATGAACCAACGTCAATCTAAAAATTTAAGTGAATTCAATCTAAATCAGAAACTTTCAACCTTAGCTGTGAGAGTGAATCGAAACCACAAAGTACAACTGGGATATTAATTTTCACAATTTGATGTATATGAACTACTACAAACAAAACAGTGAGCAATAACTACCTAGATATATCAAATATTTACAAAGGGTGAAGTTCACAGGTGTTGAAGTTCAGTGGTTGAAGTTAAGAGGAATGAGATGTATGATCTGGTTCAATAGCTGGTTTTTCATCTAAAATGATTGGTTATAGAACAACTTCAAGCTAGAATATTGGATAAGCCACAAGATCTCCTTTGGTTTTTTGTTTAATTGGTACTGCCTGTACAATGTCTTTTCCTGTATCTATTATTTTCTAAAGAGCGAGAAAATGTGTGTTGTACTCTTTAGAATGAAACTAATCAAATCCGGCTCCGTCTCACTAAAGTTACTACCCTACTCAAAATAATGTAAGATTTAACCAGCAGGCCTAACTATTCTTGTGGCTGAATCAAATCTCGAACAACATCAAAATGTTAATAAAATAGAAATCAAACGCCTACCTTTAATCTTGCACTTAGCGTTCCTGCAGTAAACAGCCATGTTAGGTTTCTTCTCTTCACATTTGGAATCATCTACTATCATGCTTGCACTGTTAACTTCATCATCTAGTACCAATCTACAGTTCACTGTTCTGGTTTTGATTGCTGTACCACATGTTCTACTACATGATGACCACTTGCTTTTATACCAAGAATATCTAAAGACAAGGTAGTGATTATGCGAGAGCCAAACTTCTTTAGTTTATGTATATTAAGAGAAAAATACAGAAATTAGCTCTGTACATCTCCTGATGAGTGGGTAACCACGAAACAGGCTTGCCATGATGAAGAGTTTTGTCCTTCGGGTCTCTTTCTTCTTAGTGTATATAGCTCTACGCTTTAGTGCATTCTCCTGATGAGTGAGAAATCACGGAACAGGCTGGTCGAAATGAATGTGTAGTTTCCTGACAGACTTTGAGATTAGTTCATTTATATTAAGAGAAAAATACATGAAAAATCCATTCTTTAAGTGTTTCGATGAAATCTTCTTCAGTAAACTATCAACTGGAGAAGATTTTATCAAAACGTAAAGATAAGGTAGACACATAAGGTGGCAGTTTTCGAGATTGTGAGGCCAGGGGGCTTAGATCCCTATTTTTGCATTGTGAAGTTGGAGTCTTACCTTCTGATGCAGTGATCTCCAACACAGAATGTAGAATTAGGGGGACAGTTAATGTTTTTTGATTCCAATCCACTTGGTATCTGGATGCAAACATAATCATCATCTGAAAATTCAACAAAAATATCTTGTTAAGCAACAAGGATTGAAGAACAGTCTTTGATTGGTACAGAACTCGAGGATGGCAAGAAAAATTCGAAACATAGTGAAAGGCAAGAAACTTACTTGTGCAGTCTCCACGACAATTGGTTGGTTTTTTCTGCTTCCATTCATAATGAAAGCTCGGCATGAACAGTTGGTATTTCATATCCACACTGGCCTGTTTAGCTCCAGAAATCTAGGGAGATAAACATTCACATTCATTAAGAATAGGGGTTGAAGTCCTTCTTTGGGAATGCTATATCAAACACCTCTTACTTGTCCTTGCTTTTCAAAAAAAACTATTAAGCAAATTATGAAAACTATTAAGCAAAGCTCAAATGGGCCCACTGAATAGGTATAGTTTAATCGAGCAGTGCGTCCCTGGTCCTTATTCTCCATGCGACCACACCTCGTGATTTCTTTCGCTTTTCTCCCTAGAGTTACAAAGAGCTGGAAAATTCTCTCTTAAAGCACGGTATAAAACAGGTCTGAAGGTGGACTCAAACCCGCGACCCATCAAATAAGGATTGAGTGATTTTTAGCCACTCTGTCATGGATAGTATTATTCTATAGATGCAAATGATTGTCATAAGCAGCAATATATTGTCTAATTTAGAAGTTATTGGTACCTACTACAAGCTGTACAATGCCATTTGTACGTCCTTGACTCTCAACAACAACAGCACCGTTTCCACTGCTTTTCTCAAATCTATACGTGCAGCCCATGAATTTCGTGTAAAATGGTTCTGGGTGATTTTCTTCGTTCTTCTTCGGAAAGAAAACTTCATTCGTGGATTGCTTTAGTCCTGCAGAGAAATGAGAAGGTGATCTAGGCACTTTTTGGGTTTTTAGATTTCTGAAAACACAATAGCTTAACAAATATACAATCGCATTGAAAATATTCAAGGCATTGAACCTTGGTATTTGCTTTGCAAGGTTTTCAGCACTTGAATCGTGATAAGCAACAACGAATTCTAAAGAATGACGTCAGAAAATTCTAAAGAATGACATCAGTGAGTTCTAAAGAATGACGCCAGCGAGTTCTAAATAATGACGTCAGCGAATTCTTAAGAATGACGTAAGCGAGTTCCCAACAATGGTATCAGCGAATTTTAAACAATGACGTCAGCGGCATCAGCAAATTCTAAAAAATGGCATCATCAGAACCTATGGAATAGTTTCTGAAATTTCTATGAATTTGGATCTAAAATAGTCTACCATTTTGAAACAAAAGATTACTGCATTCTTTTCTCGGTAGCTTGAATGCAGAACTCTATGGTAGTAATATAACTTTCGAAACATCTGCCTAGGCCATGCTTTCCAGATTCTTCTCGAAAGAATAACAAGTAAATATATTTCTTACCCATCACTGCATCAGAAGCTGCGAATATCACGAAGTTCAATTTGGTTGAACCAGGTGGGATGGTCATCAATGTTGTTTCTTCACCTGGAAAAGTTGATACAAATTATTTCATGTCAAGGAAATTTCACTACGTAGCAATGTTATGGAAGGATTATGAAGCTACGAGTATTGAGACAACGAGACAGAATCACATCTCTAAGAAATCATGTGAAAAACAACGAAATCAAACCAGCTGCTTTGGTGCTAGAGATTCTGCACGGCAAGGGGTATTCTGTAGTGTATACTATGGGTTCAATAAACAGACTGGGACCTCTTGATACTATATGTAATGCTGTATTGTATGCTTCCGTGCCTTTCATGGAAAAAATGTCCAGGCTTAGTCAGGCTAGCTCGTTAAAGAGCAACTTACTCAGCTGATTCACACGATTAACCAACTGGTTATGAGGAACAAACTATTAGAGCATATCTCATGAAAGAATCAATTTATGTCCCATTGTATGCCATGATGGATGGAAAGGGAAGAAGTATACCTAGGAAAGAATGGCTAGTTGACATTAGAAAATAGTACTGGTGTCGAGAATAGAATCGAGTATAATTTTATCAAAGTTAACAGGAGATAGCTGGAGGACGTTAGTGGCAGGAGTCATGAATACCAAGGGCAACAAGCAGAATAGTCTTGGAGTTAACTTACCAAGACCATTTAATGTTACGTTGGTATTTCCTTCAGATAACGCACAACTGGAACCGTCTCCTCCACAAATCTGACAATCATCCATGGATTTATTAGATCCAAATTTCATATCACAACCAAGTCTCTGAAAGAAGTATGAAAGAAATATAAATCAGTGAATATCTCTATAGGATTTGCTGCTCGATGTGCAGAATTACAGAGCGATATAGATTAGAAACAAGAAAACTGACTGGCAAACATGAAAGTTTGAGTAACAATGAGCAAGTCTCCATTCTTATTTCTAATCCAAATCTGTGAGTACTAGAATTGGATTGGATTTGAATCTTCTAAAAAAGATATACCTCCTCCCATCAAAAATAAAATCAACCTTATTCATTATTGCATTCTATCAATATAGTACACTAAAAATTTGAAATTGAGCCTATAATTGCAAAATCCTATTATTTTCACATCATTCTCAAAATGGTTTCGTTAAAACCGACTTGAAATACTAAAATGATGAAAATAGTCTCGTACCTTGCATGCTCCATCCAAGCAGATCCCTGTATAGTTATCTTCATGACAAACGAAAGTATCAGGCAGAATTGCACCTGATTTAAATATCGTTGTGCTTGGATTTGTGCAAGTTATCTGACACGACGTATTCCCTGAAAAAACAATAAATACTCAACTTTTTGGTTTTTGATAATGGTGAAAACTTGATTACACAGTAAAACCTATTACACAGTAGAACCCATTACACAGCAGAACCCATTACACAGCAAAATCCATTACACAGTAGAACCAATTACACAGTAGAACCCATTACACAGCAGAGCCCGTTATACACTAGAATCCATCACACAGAACCACCCATTACACAGTAGAACCCATTGCACAGGAGAAACCATTACACGGTAGAACTCGTAACACAGTAGGAGCCTTTACACAGTAGAACCCATTACACAGTAGAAGCAGTTACACAGTAGAACCCATTACACAGTAGAAGCAGTTACACAGTTGAACCCATTACACAGTAGAACCATTACTCAGTAGAACCCGTGACACAGAAGAATCCGTTTAACAGTAGAATCTGTTACACAGGAGAGCCATTTAAAGAAAAATGTCGAAAGAAGATTGATACCTTTTGGTTTCTCACCCATGCAGCTACCAGCTGTCACAGATAAGTCATCCACTGCAATGTCTCCTTGATAATGACTTCCTCTCACAGCCTCAATTACTATCTAGGAACAAAAATAAAAGCAGATCAAGTAAGCACTCCTATATCTTACACATTTTTCTAATATGGAACAAGTCAAAAACAAATTCATACACTTTTTCAATACGCAACGAGTCAACAAGGCCTAGGTCGAGGGACTTTTTTCAACAGAAAGGCATCTAATGTAGGTCTTGTCTTCATGAATCTTGGATTGCTTTAATACCTTCCTCTTCCCAGGAACATGCAAATAAACGGATTGTTTGGGGTAAAGGTGGGTTGCTAGTCTGTTAATCTTAGCAAAGCAACCACTAGGCTCTGATCAAGGCTCTGATCTCAAATCGAAGCAACAACTAGGCTTTGCATTCAACGTCCAGTAGCATATTCAAAAAGTGTTTTGCAAAAAGCACATATAATCGTTAAGTTTTCTTTTAACCAACATGGACTACACATTTTTTCAATACGGAACAACATCTGGAAGTAGGGTATTTTTCTGCGAAAAAGCATTAAATAAAGGCAATGAATCTCTAAGATCACTTTAATAGCTTCTTCTGGTCATGAACGTGCTAACCAGATTTTTAACCAAAATGTTAAAGCATTATTTAGGGTTTGTTTAGGGAAGTAATATTTAGGCCTAAAGTAAGTAAAAATTAAAAAACCGTTATTTAAACTCACCTTAAAAGCCTGTTCACTTTTGATGCTCACATTAGCAAAGAACCAGGCATCCTCTACATCTCTTGTTCGACTCCATAGCAACACTTCCTTGTTCCCAAACCTCTTGCGAATATTCAATGCTCCAATGTGACTTCCAAGCATGTGATAATAAAAACTGAAGCAAACTTCTGGTACACTGATCGTGGGACTTATCAACCTCGCTTTGTAACCTTTCAATCTTCGGTCTCTATCTTGGCCGTCAGAAGCTTCAATGAACATGTAATGTCCTGTAGAGAAGGAGAAGTAGAACAGTGTAGCTGAACGATGGTTAAACTAGAAAAACAGCTGGGGAACAGGGAATTAGCCTGAGGCCCAAAAGGAAGAGAGCATTTGACACTTTTAGCATTCTTTGTTATAGCCTAGAGGACATTCATGGCAGAAAAAAGTACACTTAAGGAGAAATCCACATAACTAGATGATCTCTGTGATAAATTTTACCTTCGTCGTTGGCTAGAGTGTGGTCACGACTCGGCCCAGTCCCCATACTGGGCGTACTTCCTTTGTGTTTCACCCAATCAAATTGGTCATTCACATCCTGGCTCCAACTGCAATTGTATGCGTCATCAAATGTGCAATTCAAAGCATCGATGGAAGCAACTAGAATAAATATGAACAGGGATACAAAGGATCAAAACAGATATATACATGGATATAACGCCTCGCGGATATACAAGGGACAAAAACGTTATTATGAGACATCTCTGGGCATAACAATTCGTTGGGTTTCATTTTCGTCCTCTTTCTGAAGTACTGCTTTGATGGGTGTCAGGCGCTTCGTTAATATGTCTTGCTATTGCAGGTTTTTCTCGTACTCCTGAAGGTCTGTACCGATCAAAGTTCAAATATACACCCTTTTCTATAAGTAACTGAGCTTTGGATACAGAACCTCACTGTTGCTTCATATTTTGCATAAAATAAGTAGACTAGCTATCTACCCCTACCCCAAATATCCATTAATTCGCATGCTCCGAGCAAGAGGAAGCTAGGAAAGCAATCCAAGAGAGTCACAGCCTCCATTAAATGCTCTTTTGTAGGAAAAATACCCAAGCCAGGGTTGAATGCTTATTGAGTTGTTACTCACTGAAGAACTACATGTAAGTTAAGAAAATCTCACCAGAGTCAATCATCTGAGATGGAGAGAACCAGTGCATTTGCCCTTTCCCAAGAGATTTACAATACTCATCTCTCTTGTCTTTTGCCATTTTCTCAACCTCACAAGACTGAAAATCAATATCATGAAAAATCAGCCAAACTCCCTTGAGAATCAATGTCGTGGTATGCATTTGAGTTTTACATGAATTGCATGCTTATGTGTATCCTTTGGGATTCCTAAAACGCAGTTTGCCTTATTTTATCTAATCAAATAATTTCTTTACGTGAATCAAATGTAAGGATGATGCATGAAAGTTGTATGGGCCTAACGTCGTGAGTGCTGTTATCTGTTAATTGATGTACTTTTTATGAGAGCCAAGTCAGCAATGGAAAATTGCCCGAGACAGCCCACTAGTTATTTTGTTATTAAAGTAAAGACGTCTTTCATGAGAGCATCCTGCTGGCATTTGCAAGCAGAAGAGAACGAATTTTCAAGGCAGTTGTCAAGAAACAGAGCTGCAAGCCTAGGCCTAAACTGAAACGGTGAGTGTATAATATTTGTGTACTTTTCCTTGAAAGCTTTCATTCGTGAAATACTTGAGAAACAAATTCATTGGGGCTTTTATATTCTAATTTGTTTTGCATGAATATACTCATGTTGAGCTGTAATAATTATTGAATAAGCACCCACTGTGTCGTGTAGAGCACCAAATCCCTTTCGAAAAAGTACCCACCCTTGCATAAGGGCAAATGAATGATAATAACGGGGAAAGTAGGTGAAAATGAAATTCTTTGAAAATATTTTTTCAGGGATCGGGAATTACGTTTAGGATTCTGGGCTAGAGTTTATGGTTAGAGTTAAGTGTTAGAGTTTGGGTTTAGGGCTTTGGTTGGGGCTTTGTAATTCCTTCGAATATCTGGCGTAAAAGCCAAACCATAATTGGTTCAACACCTTATTTTAACCAGTTAATATCATTCACTAACCACTTCAACTTGAATAAGCACCAGATACGATGGGTTAGTGTCAGTGTCTGCATCATAATATACTTACCTTGATGTTGCAGATTTTGACATCTTTACTCGATCCTTCACATTTTCGTCCGTTGTATTTAGGGCTTAAAATAGATAACAATCACACATAAAATGACTTGAATTGCTACATAAATATCAAATGAATAATGTAACAATTAATTTTCGGTTGTTTTACCGCAATAACTGATTAACCAATGACCTTATCAGTGAATTCAAAACAAAATGGGTTTCTGGAGAGCATGAGTAGTACAATATGCAATGGTCCCCCCATGCAATAAAAGAAGGAGGACTTCGTACTGCATGCATTGATTGTAGTACTTGTTATTAAGCCTGCTGGAAAGAAAATAAGCCTTAGTCAGGCTAGCACTGTGAAATTAAACTCACTCAATCACTCATGTGAATCGTTTAAGACTCGATCCTATATTCTACTACGTCTACTGCTATAACAATGGTTGTAGTGCATGACTTAACCCCTACTTAAAACAAGAGCCAACCTTCTAGGCTGAGCTACGTTATACAAAACTCAGCTATTTATTCAAAATGTTCAATTGCAAATTATTTTTTAAGGAAGTCATTTTATGTTAAAAATAAATTTCCAATCAAATTTACCTTGGATTAGTGCATTTCCTGAGCCTCTTTCTGATTCCAACTCCACATGTTGACGAGCAAGAACCCCATGACCCCCAACCTGACCAGCCCCCGTGAATGGGGCGATGGTTGAACATGCCTTCTGGGAAGCAATTTCCTTTCACACACCACTAGATGAAAAAAAATCAAACGTCACTTTAGAATAGCGAGGAAATTATAAACGGGGTCAGAGTTTGTTCTAACATGGATCGGGCCCCTCTTCTTGGGACTTGAATTCTAGGATCTCACCCCCCAGATTACTGTTTTTTCTATAGAGCTATTTCATTATAATCATTATATACCTTAAATACCCTAGTCCTATATATCTTAACCTTCTATAGATATAAATTTAAACGAAGAAAGTCCACAATACTAGGCTTTGTGTCGGACCTTTCGATGCTTGCGGCGAAGTAAGTAAAATATAGCGAGACAGGAACAACGCAAGACGACACACACAGAAGAAACGCAGATAGATTAAATATTTTATAATACTTCTATAGATACCCTAACCCTGAATACCCTAGTCCAATAAAGGTAAACATTTAACCCTTAACCTATCTTGCCTACTTGTATTTCCCCATTCAGCTATTACTTTATCATTGTGATTTTGATTTTGATTTGCGAAGCTGGAAATGTTTCTTAGAACAAGCCCTGAATGGAGATAATTCAAAACTGGCTAAATTGGGCACCCAAAACTTGTTTTTTGAAAGTTTAGAAAGAAACTACTATTCAGCAAATCTAGTTCCATATCTTCTGTTCTAGCTCATTCTTCTGTTCTGTTCTGTCTCATTCTTAACCTGCAGTTGAACTATATCCTCCATTTCTACGTTTTTATCGAAAATATTTTTGCAATACATAGACCTGCTGACCAAACTTGGATTAGGGTTGGCTTATTTGAGACGGGGTGTTTACGCTCTCAAGGCTGTGTATTTCTATTGACCCTGATCCCATGTAACCATTAAAAGTGTACGACAAGCAGGAGAATCCGCTTCTCATAATGCACAGCACAGTACAAATCAAGCCTCTGTGAAGGAGCATGGGCTTATCAAGATATTAAAGTAGCTATAAGGAATAATATACGAACATCTTTTCCATATTTGCATCGAGTGCCATCCATGGGTGGAAGATGATATCGAATGCAATGTCTTCTTGAACTCAGCCAATATGGAGTGCAGTGTAAGTATCTGCAGCCCCATCTGTAATAGAACTGTATGAAAATGTCTGTTAAAAGTATTATCCTCATAAGAGGGAAGCAGAAATTATAGTGTAACAAGCAGGCCTTGAACCCAAACCCTTTTCTTTGATAGCCAGTACTCTAACATTAATTTTGAGTTTGACTAATCAGTAATCAAAACAAACCATTTTCTTATTCATTTCAGTGAGTTTTGCCGAAAGAAATGAAGTCACAAATTGACAATAGAGATCGAAGGATACCTCCAGAATAAGTGAGTAAAACTATAAAATTATTTGTTTATGTTTAGGGTATGTTGCTTCCTTCTTGCAATAAGAATCAGTTGAAACCTTGATACCAACAAACTACTCACCCCCTTGCAGAAACTATCGTGTCCCTCGAGTGTTGTAAAAATGGCAGATTTTTGGAGCTTGAGGTTTACATTCGTCTGGTTCTTTGCCTCACCTTCTTACTCTTTATTTATAACTGTATCACCATTAAAGTATAGTTTGGAGGTACGACATTTAGATCAAAATTAGGATGGCAAACCATTAAAGAATTCCTTTTTATTAATAAATGAAATAAAGAATGCTTCCAATGACTTGAAGATCCTTTCGACAAACGAATCAAACAATTATTCCAATGACCCTCAGCTAACCAACAATCAACTCACCCCCTTGCATCCTCTGTACTGACTACCGAGGTAGAAAGCACACTGCTCGTCAAGGTTGTAGTGAACTCCTGGTAGATTCGTGTTGTATTTCGTTATGTTCTTCTGTGGACGGTCGTTCAAACAAGTAAAGTATCTGAAATAATACAATCATATTAAGTTGATCATATTAAGTTTATCGATGAGATAAAGTAAAACCTTGCAAAAGAGCCTAGAAACATAAAAGCCTACAGACTGAATTCACAGGATGGACAAGCAACAAATAAGATATTCTTATACATTTGAAGCTCTATGAACCACAAGATTTCTACTCTCTTCATCCTGGTTGTAAGAGAACCTTAGATGAGAGCGAAGCACACCCAAACGAAGTTATAAAAGAACCTTAGGAAGGCTTTTCTTTAGATTTTACAAGGCAGTTTGGAAATCAGTATTCCAACTGTAATTTTTACCCTGTATAAATAATATTATATGAAATGAAATGAAATAGATACCACATTTTTAAGAGCCTACTCAGTTTCTTCTACAAAACAGTGGGTTCTTGTCTTACTGTACGTCTTTCTGACGTATTACTCTGTTGAGTGTTAGACGAAAAGCTTAAGAAGTTATCTATGTGTTCGTTTCATTATGGTTCCGATTTTTCTGGCTTACTGTGAGTCCAGATTAAAGACCAAAATCAACCTATCAGCACCGAGGTAAATTTACAATCCAAGGGCATTTGGCAGCATCATTAAATCACAGAAAACTTATTATCAGATAAGTAACGGTCCCTTTAAAAAACTGAATTGCAAACCTTATGGTTTCCTTTATTTGCCTCCTTGAACATTCTGACCAATAGTAGCTGTCGAATCTCGACCATAACGTTGGTGCCATCAGTGAACCTTTTCGCCCATCTTTGAGACATTTATTGTTCTCCCCATCATGGTCTATACCAAGTCTAAATAGAGAAACATAAATTCTGTTTTTTTTTAACTTTTTATATACTTACAGTTTAAACCTCTCAAATACAAATTATTCTATTTGGAATATAAACGGGTAGAGCTGGGTATAGAAATGAATCCTTTTTCGATGGTAGTGTGTCACACATCTCTTTCCTTCGAAGTAACAAGTGCACTAAGTACGTGTTAAATTGGGTATTCTTAACGTAGCTAATATCAAAATAAAAGAATTAAATGTTTACTTACGAGTGACCAATTTCATGTGCAATGACATGAGCGTTCTCAAACCCTCTTTCAAGAACGAGGGTACATCCCAGTTCTTTATCACACATTCGGTATATTGGTGTGTAACCTGCAGAAAATTTGATTTGAGGAGTAGACAAAGGTAGTAGGATCCGAAGTGTAGGCAATGATAGTAGGATATGGAGCAAAGGAAGTAAGATTCAAAGTGTAGACAAAGGTAGTAGCATTGGAATTGCAGGCAAAGGTAGTTGGATTCAAAGTGTAGACAAAGGTAGTAGGATATGATGTGCAGACAAAGTTAGTAGGATTTGAAGTGTTGGCAAATGAAGTAGGAATTTTGAAGTGTAGGCGAAGGTAGTAAGATTTGAAGTGTAGCCAAAGGTAGTAGGCTTTTAAGTGTAGGCGAAGGCAGACGGATTTGAAGTTTAGGCAAAAATTGTAGAATTTAAAGTGTAAGCAAAGGTAGTGGGATTCGAAGGTAGTAGGGTTTAAAGTGTAGGCACAGGTAGTATGATTTGGTAGACAAAGGTAGTAGATTTGATTGGTAGAAAAGGTCGTAGGATTTAAAGTGTAGGGAGTTTGAAGAATAGGCAAGGAGATAGGATTTGAAGTCTATACAAAGGTAGTGGGATTTGAAGTGTAGACAAAGGTAGTTTTGAACTGAAAAGAAGATTGAAAATACAAAAGGACCCACCTGAATAGCCGTATCTCTTCCTGTAAAAAGATATGAAAAATCCATTAAACGTTGATGGAGCTGCGTTATTTTAGGAGTACTACACAAACCTGACTAAAAACCTGATTAGTATTTTAACAAAATATCTATTTGGAAAATCAAGAATTATTGAAGGGAAAGAAAGACAAATAGGTAGCTCCAAAAGTGTCGTAATACATCAGATCAAGTAGGAATTGTTTACCTTGTCATAACAATTGCAAAATCGAAATGATTTTCATGATATTCTGAATGGTGATTGTAAGTCGAAGCGAACAGACAGGCGTTCCTCATTGAATTCTTGGGAGCGCCCGCTATGATCTTCAGAGAGGCCTATAATGAGATTATCATGATTATTATGGGATGATTATTATTAAGTTGTTGAGATTGATATATATAAATACAGTCATCCACTACGAAGAAAGAGATTAAAAAGACAAACTTACTGTCTCCACAAGCCTTTTTCGTGGTTACCTAATCATCGGGATGTACAGAAATGTGTCTACAGTGAGTGTATATACTACTCTATGTATCGAGCACTATTATGGGAAACCGATTCACAGCCTTTGTAAGTGCAGTTATCAGAATAATTCACATGATATTCTGAATGGTGATTGAAGAGCCATCTGCAATGATCTTCAAAGGTGATTGAATGAGATTATCGTGATTGTAATGAGATTGTGAAGGATTGTAGATGATAAAATATCGTGTTATTTGACATGTATTACAGGATAGTATGAAATAAAATAAATGAAGTTATTTGTAAACTTGAGAAGCAGTTTGATTTGGAAGATCAATCGAGATAATTTGTGAGGATGAAAATGAGCCAAGCAGAACTCGAACCCACAACCAATAGGCACTAGAGTTCAAATCTAGAGGTTGTGGGTTCGAGTCCTATTTGGGTTATCATCATTTTCACAAATTATCTCAATTGATGCTATTTTTCAAAATAGGGGCTTATTAGAAAGAGGGATAAGAAGAGAGGGGCTTATTAGAAAGGATGGGCTTGAAAAAGAGGGGGCTTCGATAAAACCTTTACGGTAATCAGGTTTACAAGACGATACTTACAGGATCTTTTTCAAGCAACTCGATCCTAGTGACAACAATTTGCAACTTCAAACCGAATGACTTATCCTGAAAGAGCCGGTTCACCTGAAAGTAAATAAAAATTTTAATCGGTTTCGTTTTAAGCTCACTTGAAACAGAAGAAATTGGGGCAATACACCACGTCGATGTTTGATGCTGATACTAGTAACTAGTTAATAGAAAAAGCATTTCAAAATAGTTCAAAATCGTTTGTTTCCGTAACGAATCGTTTGGATTAGTAACGATGATTTTTGGACGGTCCTTAAAGTTGAAGTTTTCTTTAAATTCTTTTCTTGAACCTTTTTCTTATATCGTATAATTTTATAAACGAAAAGGCTAGTGAGTGAGTGAGTTCCTGTTAAGATGTTAGCTTGACTAACGTAGTAGAAGCTTATGGTACCTTGTTTCCAGTAGAAGCTTGGTACCATACACTACATCACTTCATAGAGTATATTGAGGTCCCAGTGTGTTTATTGAGTGAGTGAGTTTCTATAAGGTACTAGTCTGACTAAGGCTTGGTCTTGTTTCACATAGGGGCTTGGCAGCATGCACTAAATCACTTCATGAGGTAGTAAGATGTCCTAGTGTGTTCATTGAGTAAGTGAGTTAATGTTTAACGTGCTAGCCTAATTAAACAAGGCCTTGCTTGTAATAAAGATACGGCAGCAAACACCAAATCACTACATATAGCAGCAAGGGGTCCCGGTTTGTTTAACGCACTAATTTGCGTAACTGTCGCTGTCTGAATTTTCGAATTGGTATAGAATTAAGGAAAAACTGAGCTTACAGCATTCATCAATGTGAGAATATACTTCTCAGTCCCTTTTCCGCGTTTCTTTACAACTGTAGAGTCTGCAATTACCATTACTTCGATGAATTTCTCACCAAAAACGTTGCTTCGAGGACTCGGCTTGACATTTGCTGAAAAATTAAACAATGATGCATATTAGTTAGATTAAATTTTGTTTATTTTTCATCTAACCGCCTAAGCGCAATAAGCATTGCTTTCCTTGGGCCGTTTAGTACAAAATATTTTTTAACCTTGTATTATAAGATTGAAATTGAAATGAAATTAGATCAGTCATTGATCCGTAAAGAGCTTGAGATTGGTGAGGAAATTCGAAAAAATTATGAAACATAATAACTACTGAAGCTTCACTTCATTATACTCTTCAGAATAGTACGTTAGAACATCTGCAAAAAGCATTAAACGACGGCTATGACCCTCTAGGATTGATTTACTAGCTTCTTCTTGCCAGGCACATGCAAAAAATAATTTTGGGATAGTTGTAGGTAAGTAATGTGTTATTTCTAGCAAATTGTTAAGCAACAGTGAGGGTCTGGACCCAAAGTCAAGTTGCTTATTGAAAAAAGTGTAATTCAATTCAATTTCAAATTCAAATATCTTCTTACGTCTCGTAGTAATAACCACACTAAGTTTCTTGCCCAAATGTTTGTGTAAGACGAGGAAATTGTATCTGTTATTCAGACGCATGTCGTAACGATTCTGCTTGTCATATGCCAGCCATGTGGTTCCGACTTTTGAGTGTATGACCATTCTCTCATTCAGGCGTAAAGTGAAGTAGTACTGACGATACCCACGCTGGTCCATGTAGAAAACCTGGAATGCATCAGAATGAATATGAATGGAATGGCTGATCAATGTCAAGATATTGCAGGGTAAGTCAAACTTTTATCAAAGTTCATCAATATTTCCAATTTATTTCTATGGTAGGCACAGTGGCTTGTATCTGCTATTGAATCTTAAATCAGCTGCTATAGATTCTTGAAGGTGGGTTCGACATTACAATGGTGACTAATTTCAGGGTTTCCTAGTTGGTCATTTTCAAATATGAGCTCCTCTTGCACATATGTGTGCATTAAAGATACAAGGACTTCAGTTACTAGTAGTGCATGTTAGAATACGCCTTCCCTGAAATAGGGTCTCTTTTATCCTTACGTAGGGTAGCATGTTAAACATAAACTCACCCATTCACTTACTAATTAAATGCAATAAGATCTCGTTTACTATTAAATGTAGTGATATAGTGCATGGCACTGTGCTCCTTCTGAAAATAAGGCCTCTTGTAGCCTTCTGTAGGTTAGCAGGTTAAGCTAACTCACTCACTTTCTCCCTCAATATCGATTAGAACGTCAATCCATTAGATTTAACCAATTATAAAGTTCCTTACGTTGACTTCCATTCCAGATTTATTGATAAATGTGACTGTTGAATATCTCACGGCTCGCCTTTGCCGTACTCTCTCTATACCTGTGAATATAAAAGAATTGAGATAATTGTGAGAAATTATAGATAATTGTGAGTTTAGAATAGAAACAAGAAAAAAGACTGGCTCTCTGTTACTTAAAGTTTCATGCTCTCGAATCATCAGACAGACTATTATGTTTCCTTTCTTGTTTCTATTCTATATCGCTCTGTACGTTCGTACATCGAGCACTGTGATGTGGCGTTGACAACGCAATCGCTATGGAGATAATTGTGAGTTTAAAAAGTTCTAGGACTCTTTCAGAGCCTGTAAAAAGGAGAGAATTTCTTAGATTTCGTATGTTAATGTCGTCCTGGAATGTTAAAAGATATAGAGAAGCTTTTAGTAGGGGTGTTGATTGATAATATTTCACAAAGATGGGAGATTACTTTTAGCAATTGATTTGGAAACTTTATTTTTATGGTTAAGTTGGGAGCGTAGAAGGTTATAGGACTCTCTCAGACCCTATCAAAACGGGCTTTCTTTCCTTTCGTTTTAAAATGGCGTTCTGGCATGTTAAAAGATATAAAGAAACTAGAAGGAGAGTTGATTGGTAAAATGGCACAAAAAAGGGCGTGGCATACGAATGGTTCAGCTTGGAGAGAAATGATGCTATGAGGGAGGGGATGGTTCAGAGAGAAAAATGGTGTAGCGAGGGGCAAGAAGTAGCTAAGTTACTTGTCCCCCAATTAGTTTACCTTACCATTCAGGAGAACTAGTTTAGCGAGTGGCTAGAAGTGAGTTCCTGACAACTGATTGTAGAATCTCTAATTCCACAACAAAGGTTTGGGGAGCTTAGAGGAGGGTCAAAAAGGGGTTCTATGGAACAGGGGAACATGCTCAAAATCAAAAAGGGAGCAAGGGAACATGAGACAAATCAAACAGGGAACAAGGGAACATTGACAGCAAGCAGGAATCAGCAAACACAAAAGATCAACGTTTCTTCTTAGAACAATGAGGGAACATTTGAAATAAGTAAACTAAGGTGCACTGTTGCAACTAGAGTCATGTTAAGAGATGAAAGGCAAAAGTATAGTGTCAATCAGCACTCGGAAACAGTTGACCAGATTAACAGAGACGTCTTTTCTTTGAGGGGATTGGCATGAGCAGTAATGACTGAATGGGGACCACAAATCCTTCAACTTCTTTGATCTGTGTCTTAGCAAGACCCCACCACGTAGATTCTGTAAATTCCACGAGGGAAATCAAAACCAATGCAATATCAATAGAAGGGTCTAGTGGGGTTAGATTGGTAGCCTGGGGTAAGATATGTAATTTTGTTATTCATATACAACATTAAGTTCCTCTATTTTTACTTTTAATGGAGCTTGGTTGGTTATTCTTTGCTCCCTTTTCCATAAATTAAATGCTAGAATGGTCTATTGATGTTATCTAAGCATAATAATACATTTCTATCTTACTCCTTTGTTACCCATCTTACCCATGGTAGACGTTACCCTGTGCTCCAAATTCACAAGAGGAAAGACAGGATCTTTTATAAACATACTAACCGAGTTCAATTACCCATTGATCCACAACCTTATATGAATTTAAGAAACACTTAAGAAACATGCTGTACTAAATTTTGAACAATCTTAGAAAATTTCAGTGCTGGGATTAGATGTTTAAATTTATTTTTAGAGATAACTTCAGCCCCTGTTAAAGAAGATGACAGCCTGAATTTTATGAGATGAAAAGAAAATTAAGACAGTATTGACAGAACAAGAGAAAAAGATTTTCAGCTTACCACTTGAGGTTTGACCTGGGATTCGTCTTTCAAAGTCATCCTCAACTTTTAGCTTTCCATTCTCAGACATCATGAGCAATTCCTGTCAAAAAAAGTCAACTTTCCTGAATTAAGTATTCAAAACTAAATCAGGTTACTGATGAAGATTACATAGAAACGTTTAAAAGCATGGTTTATTTTTGAAATACTCTCTTAGAATTTTACAAACTTAGGAAATTGGGCTATAAAAAAGAGTGTCGTCTCCTAAGAGTTCCAAAATTTGAAGAAACTTTGAAAACCAAAAATCTATAGATATCAAGTTCAACCTTGTGGGGAATGGTTATCTTGAAAATATCATGTAGTCAACTACTCAACTACTTGGGTCTATATAAGAAAGTTTCGAGAAAGATGGAGTATTGGAAACTGTTGAAAATTAAGGAACTTTCAGGCTGGAGAATATGATGATTCAAACAATTTAGAAATACAAACTTTATAAGCATTCTTACCTCATCGTCTGGAAATAAAATCTTCTCAACGTCATCTGAGACACCGAAATTCACCAAGTGCAGAAGACACAGCATGAAAACAAGAAATATCTTCATCTTCGATAACTGTTGTGTAACTGTTAAAAAACTGTTCCACCTTTCACAACATCATATCATGTAACGCTTGAGAGCCAAAAACTGTGGTTTATGGCCACAAATATTCTCAAGTTTTCCAAAACTTCAGACTAGAAGTCTCAAAGTACTAGAATGATATTTGAAATTATGTCAGGCCAGGACAAGAGAGAGAAAGTTGTAAACACAGCCAAAGATGTCCTAGAGCAATATCCGTTGGGCTGTTATACCTGTGGCGATATCCTGCGGTGAGGTGAAGATTACGTCACATGTGATTATAATTGTATAAAGTCATCAAAATGGGTCGTGTATTTTTAGGTTTAACAGGAAAGCCTCAAGCCACTAATTAATTGCTCAGGAGATTCCAAATCATACGAGACCGATTTTGTAAGGGAAATTCCAACTCAAATCTAGGTCTTCATGATTTACATACTTCACGATTTGAAAATTTGATCTGAAAATCAATATTTATCAACCTCCTTTTTAAAAGGAAGACTAGAAATATCAAAAGCTTTGAATTTACTTGGATACTGAGCCTTGAATAAATCGTTTCCATATGTTTCTATTTTTCCATGAATTTCCAAATATACGTTTTTAAATCCCCTGGATTTTAAGGCTGGTTTACAAGATCATATTCAAGTAAAATTGCCATGCAAGTTTCTTCACATTTTCGCATTGTGGGAAGATGTGATCGTGTAAAATATATTCCCAAGCTGCTTCAAGTGTCAAAAATATTTTTGCTCTTAAGTCTACACTACTTTATAATTTCAAAGGCTTGTCATGATAATTGGTGACTATCGTGTCAAATATCGTCCATTTTATGTTTCTTTCACATTGTCCATCTGTTTTGAAACTTGTTTTCGTTACTGGAAAGACGTCATCAATTGAAACTTGTGTCCAGGCTCCTTGCTTAAGCTTCGAGAAAGGCCAGCAATACGAAATGTGCACTAATTATTGTCCCGCGAACATTGACTGAAGTGCCACAAACACCTCTCCTGCCACTTATTGATGTGCAGAGCACAAAGGCCCAACTGAACAGGAAGATTACTTTCATTTTGAATTATATAATAATAATTATCATCTAAAAAGCCAGTGTATTGGTTTTCAGAAAAAAGTGCTCAATACATGGTAGTAGAGCATAGATAAACACTAATTGGCAGAAAAGAAACAGGAAACTACACGTTCATCCCGACAAGCCTGTTTAATTATTGCACATCTCCTAATGAGTGAGAAATCACAAACAGGCTTATCGAGATGAACTTGTAGTTTCCTGTTTCTTTTCTGCCGATTAGTGGTTAATCATTATCATCAATATAGTGATTTGAAATTTTACAAGATCTACGTATATCGAAGCAAACGAATGTTTATATTATGTTACACTTTAAACCTGCGATGGAAATCTTTACAAAATCTATCGATAAAATCCTCAACTGGAACTGTCCAGCAGTTAATTTGTGTCTTCATTTGTGTTTTAATTTGTGTTTGTTTGGCTTCGCCTTGTTTTGCAAGTTCTGATCAGATACAAAAAAATTATGGTTCAATTAGACTTTTTGACTGGTTTTGTTGAAATCACCCTCTTGATTTGTGATTGGTATATGCGAAAACATCAAAAGCTTTTTATTTCTCTTCTATGCCAACTGAGATTCTGTGCCATCGGAGGCACAAATGATAAGTAACAGTCTTTTACCAAATCATGGACCCATCAATTAGTCTCTACTTCAATTCTATGATTCGGCATCTTCAACAGACTTCTCTTTACTAGTATACATTACATCAGTTCTCATCGTGTATTTCCTTCCTTCCTTCAAAGTTGATCCTTCGTGTAGAATAGGGTGTTCGAATATCAATACCATGCCTGCAAATCAAAGAAGGAATTAAAATCTTAGCAGTGCAGAAGTTTGAAATGCAGAACTATCCAGATAGTTCAGTCGGTAGAGCCGTGACAACACAGTAATCATTGGGTCGAATCCTGCTCTGATTTTTTTCATTCTCACAATTTATATCGATTGAAGTTCAGAGTAGCAAAAAATGGAAACAAAGTGGGAGAGATGTGATAAACCACTGAGAGCTTATATCTGAAAATAAAAAGAGTTACAATCTAGAACTGATCAGAAAAAGAACGAAAATGTTTCAATTTCTCAGAGCCAGCAGTTTAAAGTCGTCAATAAAGGCCAGTCCTTATGTTTTGCACGATAAGAAAAAAAGCAAATCTAAACTCTTACCTGTTTTCACTTTAACCGGGACATCTTTACTCCTGTTTCCAGACGGAGAAACAAATGTGGTGCAGCCTCCTTTGTACCCCTACGAAAAAAGCTCAAGTATCATTGCACTCTCTTCTCTAATAAGAATACTTAAAATCATGAGGAGCATCTATCATTTCCAATTTCATGTTTCCATTCATATTTTCTAGCAATTTTGAGCTTCGTTTTTCTTCAACTTTGCTCAATCATAGTCTATGGATTATCTTACTGTTGTGTTTTTATTTTTAGTGAGTGTGCACATATCTAAACAATTTTTTCGTGTAGCTCAACGTTTCCTTGGATAAAATCAAGGTCCTGTTTACATGGAAGAGAGCCACATAGAACATGAGTCCACTAATGCAGTTACAGAGTTTTCCAACTCTCTGTAATTCCAGGCTGAAGGTGAAGGAATCACAAGGTGTGGTCACATCGAGAAGAAGGACCAGTGCCGCACTGCTCAATTAGTCTACCAATTCAGTAAACCCTTTCTGCTTTGCATATAAACCAATACCTTGCAAAGATAGTAAGCGTATTTGCCCATTAACATCAACTCAACAATCAATTTTCATATGAATTTCACAAATTTGAATTTCCCTATCCTTTTTATCCTTCTTAAGCAACTTTTTTCTTAGGCACCCTAGATTCCATACCTCATTGAGATAGAGATGAACAGTAATAAGACTCTTTTCTATTCCATCTTCTCTCACGTAACTTCCATCATAATGCGGCTTGAAGTACTCTCCAGGCTCGTAACAAAGAAAACGCAATCTAAAAAAACAAAAACATCAATATATGCTTTTGAATACGTCTTTATGCGTTTGAATACGTAGCTAGGTTTACAAACTTGAGCTAATTCAAATTCCGTTTGAATAAACTATTGATAGATAAAGTGAAGACCCCAAAAACTACAGTGAGAACTGTTTTTGCATCATCAATATAGAGTAGGTTAACATTTTACTTGGGAATTTGGAGTCTCTCTACATCATAACCCTGGATACCATATTGTGTGGATAGAAAGAGTTCATTTCCCACTTTGGCTTTTTCAGTAACAGTTAATTGCTCTTCTTCCTAGACCAGCTAGGGATACTAAGCTAGAACGGGCTAATTTTTTTGAAATTAGCTCGTTCTGGCTAATTTTAGCCCGTTTTGGCTAATAAAAAATTATTTTCTTGAAAATTTTGAAGCCCAAACAGGCTAAAACGTCGATTTCTTGGATTTCCAGGAACCGGGCCGCTATTTTGACGCGATATTTGGGTTCTACGCATCAAGAAACGGGGATTCGTGTTAAAAAATTTGGGGGTTTCTCCGGCGGAAGTTTGAGAAAAATGCGACTTTAACTTTTGTGACGTTTTCTATTGTTCTTTCTGATGCGGTTAAGCCCGCGTAATGACACCCGTGCCGTGCGGCGAAATGAAAAAGAATAGATAATTCAGACTTTAACACCAGCTTTGTACGTTTTTATAATGAGGTTTTCTAATAAGATGTTTATCAATACAACGTAAATTACAAAAATGTTTAAATTAAAGTTGCACTCATAAAAGCCTTGTTTCTGAAGCTTCCCCGCACGGCACGGGTGTCATTACGCGGACTTAACCGCATCAGAAAGAACAATAGAAAACGTCACAAAAGTTAAAGTCGCATTTTTCTCAAACTTCCGACGGAGAAACCCCCAAATTTTTTTACATGAATCCCCGTTTCTTGATGCGTAGAACCCAAATATTGCGTCAAAATAGCGGCCCGGTTCCTGGAAATCCAAGAAATCGACGTTTTAGCCTGTTTGGGCTTCAAAATTTTCAAGAAAATAATTTTTTATTAGCCAAAACGGGCTAAAATTAGCCAGAACGAGCTAATTTCAAAAAAATTAGCCCGTTCTAGCTTAGTATCCCTAGCTGTAGACACCTAATGATTATTGTTTTTTCCCCACTATACCAATCACTCACCTCCTTTCTGATTGGCCAATTTCCATCCACATCTGGGTATCACAATTCTCTAGTTTTCGATTTTGTTCTATTTTTTGACGTACTACTCAAGTGAGTTTCAGATGCAAGGCTTTATGTTTTGCTATTTTCCTTGCTATCCTCAAGTTCTGTACTGATTAAAGATAAATAAACCTGAACCATATACATCTATAAAGCAAGATACCTTTCATTCAAACCAACAACTTGAAGAGTTTTGAACTTGACCGGAATATAAGGTTTGATTCTTTCCCAGAGCCACTCCGCTTTTTCGACTGAGTCCCAAATACAACGAGTATTATTTCTCACTGCCGTGTGTAGAATTTGCCTGAGATTTCAAGAGAGATTATTAACAAACACATAATGACAAATCGTCAAATGCAGCAAAGTATGGGTGGATCCAGGGATATGGATTAAAGGATGCAAAATGATGGCATTTGAAGGTATAGCTCAAAAATTATTAGATATTTGACAGATGAAGATCTACATTCATACAATTTAAGAGGTCCATTTACGCCCTTTGCACCCTTTTGATCTGCCATTTGCTCTTCAAAGAATTACTGATAAACTGGACACAAGATAATGAAAGCTTAACAAAATTGGAGCAATGAATGGAGTGATGAGGTGCCCTGCTTAATAATCAAATTTGAAGGGAATAATAAATAGCCCATCTCAATTTACTAAGGGTTGGTCCACCTGAGATCAGTGAGAAGGGGAATTCTCTGCCCATCTCATGGCCAGGTCTGTATGTGCCAAAGAAATTTAAGCTTTTGGTTAAGAACATTTCAAGTTTTTGTAGTGATAGATCAAGAGCGTGAGTATAGTCAACTTAGGGCACCAACTATATCTTGCTGCGCTTCCAATTATTTTGACTAATTTGAAAACATATATAAAAAGATATACCTGCCTCCTCCAACATTTAAAAGAGCTGCCTCGTATCCTCTCTCCTCTGTCAACCTTATCAGCTCTTTGCATTCCTAAGAAAAATGGTTTATCATTCATAATTAGCAATTAATTTATAAGAACTTATAGAAATAGGTAATTGGCAGGGTTTCTGCAATACTCCTATATTTCCACTGGGTAGCGCTACCGTACTTAACTACTTCCTAGAGTGTATCAAGATATTATTGTTAACAGCAAGAACATCAAAGTGATTCCTTGTACCTCTCCACGTGGAATTGGCAAATGCTCTCCTCACACTTTATGTGACAGGTCTGAAGTGATCCAATCCACTCTGGCATCCTCATCACACTCCCCGTCCGGCCCCCTTTTAGGAAACTTTTGATAAAGATACAAACCTCTTCTGTTAATACATTTTCCAAGACAAATGCAAGTTGGTCGGTTTCATGCGAAGCAGGAAGTTTGACAGGCACTTTCCTGATTACCCGTTCTTGATCTTTAGAATCTGTCTGCCCCATTTTGCAGATCTTTCATGGAGATGGTTGGTAGTGCAGTAACTCTTACCTTGGAGAAATTACAAACAATTGATTTATTTTCCAGCAATTCTAAAATAAATTGGTGACAGTCAATCAATGATGATTTCAGAGACTTACGGTGTCATCTGTACCAGGGTGCATTTCATGTACCTAGGCCCAAAGATCTTTGTTGTTCAACTTGCTTAGAAACAATTGAATCTATTGTTTTTTCATTGTTTATCGCAAAATCTTTGGTGTGCATTCAACATGGAAATCACCCTGGGTTAGGTAGAAGGCTGTTATAAGCTATGCCGCGCTGGCTCGCAGATGTTATACTCATGTTTATGTTATGGACAGTTGCTTTTTATCCATATCACAGTTCTATTATTCTATCTAAATTGTTTTTGCATAGAAAGCTCTTACTGAAATCTAATAATAAGATGCAAAATGCAAAACATAATATAAAAGAATTTTGTATTGCTACCAGCTATTTGCTCTAAAAAACACTATATACAATAACAGGATTTTAATTCTCAATTTAAGTACATACATCATCAATCAGCCCTCTGGCTGGGATGCTAGTTGATACCTCCTGCTCAGGGGTGGTTCAAGAGTACAGCTACTACTGCTCGAGCCACAGATTTCCAGGCCTAGTATTTTGTCTTTCTTCTAATTTGGCCTCCAACATAAAAAGGAATTTATCATTCCGTCACTTGTACCAATATGAGCAGTAGTAATTTTTCCTAGATCCGCCACCGCAGCTAGCAGTGCTATTTACTTCACATAATACAGATACCAACCTTTCTCCCACTTTGCTTTTACTACAATCTGCAACTGCACGGAAGCTTGTTTTGCTAAGGATCTGACCAGCCCTGTCCTTGATGTGTGAGTCTCAGCGATGTTAAGTATGAAATAGAGATGCTCAGACTAGTCCAACAGGTCCTTTTATCAATCCAAAATGATGGTGGCTATTTATATATTCGATTGTTGTTTACATCATCATACGGCAACACACAACTTACTTCCTCGTTTTGCTTTCGTGGAGATACACAGGGAACCAAGGCGCAATGAATTTTACTTGAAAGTGCCACGTGATACATTTGTCCAACATGGCAGTTCGTAAAGTCTGTTGTTGTGTTGTTCGTAGCTGGTCTTGGTCCCTTTCAGCTAGTGATAGATACTAGTGCTCAAAGGGATATTTGCAATTATGCCAAACACCGGAACAATGTGGACTACCAACATGTGTTTTGGATATACATTTTTGAATGTTGGAGTTTGCTTTAAAATCAGTTATTATTATAAGGCGGTATAGGAGGGGTTAGAGTTAGGTTTAGAGTTTGGTTGAGGGTTTGGCTTGTGATTTGGATCAGGGTTAGGGTTAGGGTTTGGTGCTTAGTAGGGTTTGGCTTAGAGTTCGGCTAAGGGTTGGGCTTAGGGTTCGGTATAGAGCCCCCCCCATAGTACCCCTGGATAACGGATTCACGCGTCAATTTTTCGTTTATCACGCCATCATGGACGTTAAAACAGAGTTTTCACGATCTTTTCCATCTAATTATGCAAGAAAATTTTTTAACGACCAGAACGCGTCACGCAATCACGCAAATCTTGAAAATTCCTTTTCACGGAATAACGACCTCATTTTCAACAAATCACGCTGCACGCAGGATTCTTTGATCCCGGATTCACGAACCGAAAATATCTAAATCACGAAATCACGTGTGAAAATATGCCAAATAAGGCTTCACGTACAAATATGGGGGGCCTCGGTATAAAGCTTTGCATAGAGTAAGGGATAGGGTTTGGCATAGGGTTTGGTATTATTACAATTTCATAATTCACAATTTACAAATTAGATTTATTCAAACACAGGTAGGACTCAGAAAGATTTATCTGCTTTACATACCACCTTGTTGGACCATAAACAGTATAAAAACAAAATTGACCTGTAAAAAAAGAAAGTTGAAAAGAGAAAGAAGGCCTTCGTGCAATTTAGTTTCCTCACTCGGTAGATTAATCGCTAAGATAATATAGAAAAGTTGAACAATCAATAACTATAGGGTTTGGCCTTTGCCATAGAGTTTGACAAAGGGTTTGTTATTGGGTTAGGGCTAGGGTTAAGGCTAGAGTCAGAGTTATTATTAGGTTAACGGTTAGAATTAGGTTTAGAGTTAAAATATGGGTTAGGGTTTGAAAAGTACGGATAATTGAAAGAATGGTATTGTTCGTTCATGCTATTTAGTATATCGTAGTTTAGTTTTATCTCTTCCTTTTTGCTGTTAGCATTGATAACGACGCTCCTTGTAAAAGTGTAGCAAGTTATGTTTATATAAATTGAAATTGAATTGAATTGAATTGTTTGGTTATTCTGGTTTCTTCGTGGTCCGGTTTTTAGTCACTTGAAATAAGGTCATTTTACCAACTAGTATCCAGCATCAATCCAATACTTTCGAGCAGAAGGAGATGGCACGAGGTGAGAAAACGCACCAAAACGACGACGGTCCTACCGCAAAGCAGCCAAGAAAAGAATTTTCCAAAGTGGCTTCCATCTTTGAAAGCCTGGAGTATGGTCCTGCTCCAGAGAGCGGTGAAATCGCGAAGAATTGGATCAAAAGCCACGGGGATGTTTTAGGCCACTTCATCAATGGAAAGTGGGTCAAGCCTGAAGGGAGAAAGAGATATGATTCCTTCAGCCCTGCCACAGGTGAATGGGGTTATTTTTTTGGAGAAATGTTAGCAAAAATTTCCTCGACGAACCATGCTGGAAAACAGGGGGGCTGGGCCAGATTATCTCTGGCTTGGTGCAAAAAAAGTCTTTTCTACTGCCTTGAAGAATGTCTTGTATAAACAATTTGCATTATGTTAACTTTCGGGGTAACAATTATGCACTTTCAACTCGAGTCAAAGGAGTAAACAAAAAAAACTTAACTAAATATTGGCTGTGTATTCAAATAGCCGGTATGGAATGGCACTTGCACCTAGATTACACCCAAGATGAAAAATAAGATAGGTAGAACAAAAGAAAATTTCATTTGCACAAAAAATTGTGATAAGAGGCAGTAGTGCTGTTGGGTGGGGGTTGGAAGGTATCTGTCCCCTCAAGTATTAAAAAATAACCCCAAGAAGACTCCTTTGTGGTTGGCTTTTCATGCTAGTTTTAGGAAAATGCACATGTCACCACACCCACCTTGTAACTAACAAAAAGTGCCATATTTTTTGTGCAAAGGCTTTGGCATTTAGCTCATAAGGGTTATGGACAAGCCTTACATTATTTTGTCAAAAATTAATATGGTATAAAATTATAGCATTATAACAAAGATTCCCTTTTTTGTTTTGTTTCACAAAAAATATGCGAAATAGCCATGAGACTGACAAATAATTACTAAACAAGTAGATTGAGAGCACATGGATAAATCAGATGGTCAAGAGAGTCCACATCTAAACCAATTAACACAACTAATAGTAAAAACAGGCTTCCACATCATTAGAAAGTAAGAACAATTTAACAAGATTTCAGGCTGAAAATGGACGAATAAATAACAATAGCAAGCTTCAAATCAAATTTACTGGTTCTTTTAAAAAAAGAAGGTAGGCAAGTGCATGTGTGACATCACCCACCATGTACCTAACAAAAAGTGCCGTACTTTTTGTAGAGTGGCTTTGGCATTAAGCTGCTGGGGTTATTGGACAAACCCCTCTATCATTTTGTCATAAATCAATATGTGGTAAAATAAAAGTGTTATAGCAAAGATTCCCTTATTTGTTTTGGTTCAATTAGTTTGCACACCTTTCAGGGGAAAAGCTAGCATCCACCATCCAAGGAGAAAAAGAAGACATTGACCTAGCTGTATCGGCTGCCAGAGAGGCATTCAAGAAGTGGAGCAAGCTCTCTTGCCATGCCAGAGCCCGTCACTTGTACAGCATTGCAAGGCATGTTCAAAAACACATCCGACTGATTGCTGTTCTTGAGAGTTTGGATAACGGGAAATCAATCAGAGAAACAAGGGATGCGGACTCACAGATTGTTGCTAGGCATCTTTATCACCATGCTGGATGGGCTGAGCTCATGGAAACAGAAATGAAAGGTTGGCTGAAGTTTATTCATCTCTTTCTTATTTATCATGCTTTATTCATCTCTTTTCTAATTGGCATTTTTTGATCCATATCTGGGTATAATAATTTGATGGATTTTTGTTTCTTTCTCTTTCTGACTTATTATTCTGTGAGACTAAAAGCTTGAGTAATCAACGTTTTTGCTATGCCTTTGACTTTTCTGGCCAAATTTTTTATCTATCTCTGTCGTTTAATCAGCCATGCTTTTATCTATCATAATCCCATGAGATGCAAGAGTATGCACTACCAGGCTTTTTCAAGTTTCAAATTATACATAATTACTGCCATTTGTTCATGCTTTTCTTGTCTACTATGACAGATTAATTTGTATGAATGAAACAGACCAAATTATTTTTCAACTAAAAGCAGTGATGGTGTCACACAGATTAGTGGTGGAAGTTTCATCTTATTAATGGTGGCTGCAACCGAAATGATTTTTGGTATATGAACAAATATTTGAATTTTTTGTTAAAAACGGCCTTCCTGTTTGAAGGGCCTTTGTTGCAATGATGGCACAAGATTTTCTCTGACAAGGTGGCTAGAATCTCTACTTTAGGGGATATTTCCCATGAAAATTCAGACTTTGGGTCTTAGACAATAAATATCTAGTATTACCTTTCTTCAGAAAGGGGGTGCTAGCCTCCTCTGACAGGGAGGTTGTAGCCCCCTACCCCCTCCTCTAGTGCAACCACTGATCTGTTGGAAAAAACACAGCACAACTGCTGCAGCTAAATCAATTAGATTTTTGTATTTCTATATGAACTTGGTTCCCTTTAAAACATTAAACACACAAGTCCTCGTTAAGGCCCTGTATGGTCTGTTTTATTTATTTCATATCATCTAATACCTTCGTGGCTCACACATTTATTTGCATCATAGGTTGGGGACCCATTGGAGTTGTTGGAGGAATAGTTCCTTGGAATTTCCCATTGATGCTGCTATGCTGGAAGGTCTGCCCAGCGTTGGCTATGGGTAACACAGTGGTGTTGAAACCAGCATCCTATACAAGACTATCTGCCCTTCTTTTTGCTGACATTTGTGCCGAGGCCGGCCTACCTCCTGGTGTCTTTAATGTTGTAACTGGTCCTGGTTCTTTTGGCAGTCAACTTGCCATGCATCCTGATGTAGATAAAGTTGCATTTACAGGATCTACCGAGGTTTGTTGTTCTTCTGCCGGATATTTGAAATTTGCTGATATTTTCAAGGCTGTCAAATTTTAAGAGATAATTGTAAGGAAATGATGAAATGATTCCATTTTCATAGAGCTTGTTGATCCTTTGATTGGTACAGAACTTGATTATGGTCAGAAAGGTCAGGAATACTATAACTACTTCTAACTAACCACATCTGTGTAAACTTTTTCCTTAGGTTTTGTTTTCGTTTTATTTCTGACATACAGTACCGCATTAAGGAAGCCTAACATCGCGGATCGCGTATTTTGCGAGTCGCGCTCGATCCTCGATACCCCGCGATGCCCTCTATCGCGGACCCTGCGATACACCGATCGTGATGAAACGCAACGGATCGCGACCATTCGCGAGCGAACGCGGGCTATTGTTTTGTATCGCAGACCCCTCGATCTAATCGCGAAGCTTGGTGGTCAATGTTTTTCAACGATTTCTTTTAAGTTCCGAAGGGAATGAATAGGTTTACGGCCTGTTATAGATTAACCCCAAAAACTGGTTAACATTCACAAGATCATAGGAAGAAAAAGAATTTGACAATTTATTAACAGATTCTAGTAATAAAAGTTTCTTAAATGTTCCATATTTTGATATTAATAGCAACAAAAGATTGCTAGAAGATGATATGCACAATGTGTATTTATAAGTCATCGAAAATAGGAACAGATGTTGAAAATGTGTCGGCAAGTATAAATCAGGCAAAACTGGGTTTCTGATGTACTATTACTAGCTTAGTAATGCTTCTGAATTTCAAGTTTCTTAACAATATTAGTTTAATTCTTAGAGTACCAACGCTCTTTTCTATTGGAACACGTTAATTTAATTTGACGCAAGCTATTCTTAAATATTCCCCTATCATTAGTTAGAAATGTTCATACCATTAATCCCTTTTAAGTCTGCTTTTGCTATTTGCTTCTAATAATTCTTATAAATATTGATAAATAATGAGGAAAAATAGGCAGCTTTAGCTCGTTTTTAACTTGTTCTTACCATTAGGCATAATTTTAGGCTCGTGTTCTTATGAAATTGTTCTTTAGTACTAGGTTTCTTATAAACTGGTTTCTTAGCTACAAAAAAGTGTTTGTCTCGCGGACAATTAATTGAAATGAAAGGAAAGATCTCTTGGGTTAGAGACTGATGTGTTCGAGGTCATAAGGCAATTGAAAGTAAGATTCCCGAGAACAAAAGACTATCACTCTTCCTCACAGCTCAACCGATTTCCATCAAATATTTTTTACTTCTCATTTCCCTTAATTTGCCTCTTGGGAACAAGACCTATTACAGAGAACACATGTCATACTAAGACAATAAAATCAAAACCAACAACCCAAAAACTGTTCTTGGGTCTTAATCTAAACGCTGATAATTGCCACAACTATCTAATAAACCTATTGCAAATAAAAATCTGTTATGATGATAAAACGGTCAAGACTACGAAATGGCAAAAAGAGACCTCAAAATAAGGAACTGAAAGATTAAGGGTCTTATCTAGTTTCCTTGTAAAAACGTTTACTAAGCTGAGAAATATGTTAAATATAGGTTTTTAATTTTTTCAAATTAATTACTTTTGATGTTTTTTCCATCCGGGTGGATTTTATAGAATGTCCCTTGTCCCTTGACTATTAGTACACTTTCATTCCAATAGGGTAAGCAACTGGACCCTTATCCTAGCCCTCAAAGTTGCCTAAATATTAAGAGTTTTTAGCCCTCAATTTTTCTTTGAGGGTTTAGATTGATGATTCGTTACCTGTAGTTGTCTGACAAATACGGACACATTTTTTGTTATTGCCTAAAACATACGACTTGATCACCATTAAAACCGATAGTTTTATGAATAATTTTTGCTCGAATTTTTGCCCAGTCCTCCTTGACCACGAAATTTATCAGAGCTTCGAAAGGAGTGTGCATTAAATGAATACATCGCGGACAATCGTGGATCGCGGATCGAGGACCCCGCACTCGTTCGCGCTCGATCACACTCGTTCGCGCTCGATCTCGATGTCCGCGATCTTTCGCGATCAAAAAGTTGAATTTTTGCCCACGCGATAGCATCGAGGATCGAGCGCGTCGCGCAAATTCTCGCAACGCGATGTTAGGCTTCCTTAATGCGGTACTGTACTACTCAGGTGTCAGAATTAAAACTTCACCATCTTCAAGAGCCTGTCCACATTCTCTATACAACAATTTAGAGAAACAAATTTTCTGTAATCAATGAACAATCTCTTTGACTAAAAGAAGAAAAACCTTTTTGTTAGACAAATAGATTTTTCCCAACAGGTTGGTATGATTCTGCGACGATTGACTGCAGGGAGTGGAAAGAAAATATCGCTTGAACTTGGTGGCAAGTCGCCAGTTGTTGTGTTTGATTCTGCAGATCTTGATAGCGCAGTGGAAGGGATTGTGCAAGCTATATGGTTCAATCAAGGACAGGTATTATGGCTTTTATTGATTGATATTTCAAGGTGATGTGCCATTACTTATGTTTTTTATACACTGAGTGAGTTTGTGAGTAAGTGACAAGTTGCTTTTTAAATGCAATAGCCTGACCTACGCAGGGCCTTGTTTCTCACAGGGACACAGTAGTATACACTATATCAATACCTGTACTAGTATGAGGTCCTATTGTGTTTACCAAGTGAGTGAGTTTCTATTTAACTTGTAAGTCTGACTAGGGCTTTGCCTTATTTTTATCTGGGACACATTAACAGTCACTACATTGCTACATATAGTATTTGTCCTGGTGTGTTTAATGAGTGAGTGAGTTTCTGTTTAACGTGCTAGCCTGTTCCAGAGGAGCAGAGGTATGATTGCATACACTGCCTCACTACATTAGTAAGAAATGCTTATGTGTTTATCACACCCATATGGGCTACAGAAACTCAATTTGAAAATAACTGCCCACTAGATAACCGCTTGATTTTAGATTTGATGCATCATACAGAGAAGCCATGATAGCCCCTCAAAAAATGTTGTTTACTAAAGGAACTTTATAAGACCACACCAAACACTAGCTGAATGTGCAAGTGTTCCAAGACTTTTGGCGGGGATTGTAGAATTACTAGCCCAAAGCAGCTGGTTTTTTAGTAAATGCCACTGCATTCACATCACTTGCAATCAATCTCACGTTGTTTCTGATTTTATCTTGCTTTTCTAAAGTTCTTTACCAATCAAAGAAGTGGAATATCAATTCTCTTTAGGTATGCAGTGCAGGATCAAGGCTGTTAGTGCAAGAGACTGTAGCTGATAAACTCATTGCAAAAGTCAAGGACAGGATGAAACATTTGCGGTTAGGTCATTCATTGGATAAATGCATTGATATGGGTCCTATCGTTGATGAGTCACAGCGGAAGTCCATCAGTGGATTTGTTGAGGATGCCAGACGCGATGGGGCAGATGTAAGTCCTGAATTTGCTTTATTCTATTCATTGATTGACGCTTACCAGAAATAATAATTGATTAAAAGCTTGATTGTTTGCGTTTGATTGTTTCTAAAATATGAAAATTAATTTTCCTCTCCATTTAGTACCACCAGAATAATGTATGTACGAGTAGGATGAATTGTATTTGTACATTGCTTTTTTTCCTGCATTTTAATATTAATTGATTCAAATAAGTACAAATTATTCGTTATTTTTACTTCAGGTGTTCCAAGCTTGTGCTTCTATGCCCGATACTGGTTGCTTTTATCCTCCTACTCTTGTAACTAATGTTTCAACAACATCACGCATTGTAGCTGAAGAGGTAAGAATAGTTGTTGAAAACACATTTACGCACATCATTGAGATGTATTAGTAAGGGATGAATAATGATAATGGTAAGGGGATAACTACCCACGGGTTTTAAGGGGGGGGGGTTAAATGACCCGGTTAGGGCTCAAACCCACTACTACTGACTTTGGACGTCGTTGCGTTACCAAATGAGTAATCAGGGCTGGTTAAGAAAGTATTGTGGCCCAGAGGTTGGTTCTACCATCAATTTTGGCAGTCTCGTAAACTGATGTTGAGCTCCACTGAACTGTCTACTTTTCTTTCTTGAATATCTATTATTTACATCTAACTCGAGTACAGAGTGTTATCCTGGCTATAATGCTTTATATACACAAGTATAGAGCAAGTCACCGAAGGACATGTCTGTTTATTAATTTGTTAATTCTGGTTTATCTGTTATTATTATGTTTATCTAGGTGTTTGGTCCTGTGCTGGCCGTGCTAACCTTCAGAACTGCAAAGGAAGCTATAAACCTTGCTAATAACACCAGGTAAACAAACGTTCTATATTTTTCTATGCAATTTCATCTCATTACAAGGCTTGAAAATATCCAGCAGCACAAATACCGCAAATGGAAATTACGCCCCATACCTCTTCCAATCAGCAGGGGTGTCCCAAATAAAACTAACTTTGCGGGCATTTAGAATAATTTAGTGGTCGCCAGAGTTCCAGCTGTTGCTTCCCAGTTGACTGCTGGCTACTATAAGCAAAAGTATACTTAAAAGTAAACAGTATCTTCATGAACACAGACGCATACTTTAGTTAACATAACAATCTCCTTCAAACTATTTTGAAAACCCTTGCGACCCTCACGACCCTGTATATTGTTTTAATTCTGATTTCCTTTTGGCTAGATATGGACTTGCTGCAAGCGTATGGAGTGAGAACATTGGCCTAGCCATGGAAGTTGCAAGTAACATAAAAGCTGGGAGTGTGTGGATAAATAATCATAATTTATTTGATGCTGCAACTGGCTTTGGAGGTTATAAAGAGAGTGGATTCGGTAGGGACGGGGGTAAAGAGGTAGGGCTGTTTTTCATTTGTTATTTTATTTTTGTAGGAAGAAAACCGTTTAATTGTCTATTTTTTGTGCTTAAGTATATAGTTAAAAAACAACGGCCGTGTTTTGGCTTTCTCTAAGACAGTGCTTGATATATGAATGAGGGTCACGAAGGAGTAAATTGTGAACAGGGATTTGCCTTTTTATTAACTGGGTGAATGGGATTGGACGTCTTGGGACTGGGATTTGGGAATGAAAAAGTAAAATGGAATCGGCATTGTTGAATACGTCAATATTGGGAATTTCTCTACTTTTCTCATTGGAATTTATATTATCAGTGCTTGGCATTAAGATCAGTTATCCTTTCAGGACATTCGTAATTGTAGAGCGTAGTGTATATTGTTAAAAAAAAAGACAAGAGACGAATTACTGCATCTCTGTAAGCATAGCCAGAAAAATCGGAACCATAATGAAACGAACACATAGATACTACTTAAGCTTTTCGTCTGACACTCAACAGAGTAATACGTCAGAAAGAGAACGAAATAGAAACCTATCTTATTGGTCAGCTCACTGTATCGTGGGTGTTGATTGGTTTTCCCACACCATACCAATCATTCACCTCTTTTCTGATTGGCCTATTTCGATCCACATCTGGGTATATCAATCAGTTAGGTTTCTATTTCGTTCTCTTTCTGACGTATTACTCTGTTGAGTGTCAGACGAAAAGCTTAAGTAGTATCTATGTGTTCGTTTCATTATGGTTCCGATTTTTCTGGCTATACTGAAGTTCTGTACCATCCAAAGACTGATCTCTGTAAGCCTGTCCTGTGGTCTCCCACTCATCTTGAAATGTACTGATCAGTCTATAGTTGTCTCCCAATAGGTGGGCAACCAGGAACAGGCTTGTAGAGATGCAGAGTTTAGTCTCTTCACTCTGTCCATAAAATAGTTATAAACCTTTACTAGTTATCATATTTTCTGTCAGGGTCTTTACGAATACGTGAAACCAACATGGCAAAAGAGTGTTCGATTGAATCTGGAATATGATATCAAAACCTTTGGTCCAGCCTCCTTTCCACATGTCTTAAATCCAAACGAGAATCCTGTCAGCAATGGTGAGGCAATGCAACCAAAGTAAGTAGTTTTGATTACACTTGTCTACTTGTATTTTTATTCCCTTAAAGCATGATCATAAGAAAATGTTAAAGCTTCCAGTCGTAAAAACAATCTAAAGTGTTGAGCCAAGAAAATCTATTAGTTTTGCTTTATGCTCAAAGTATCAGAAATTAATTTAGAATAGATGGATTGATCAAGCAGAATTACCCTGGTCCGTCCTCTCGATGTGGCCACACCTCTTGCCTTTTGCCATAGAATTACAGAGAGCTGGCAAATTGTCTCCTCAAACTTTATGTGATAGGTCTGAAGGTGGATTAGAACTCACAACCCTTTGAACAAGGGTTGAGTTTTCTAACCACTCTGCCATCCTTGCCTTAAAATATGAGCCCACGTTGCACAGAATGTCTGATACCAGATAGCCGTGTTGAAGATAGATATCATTGACCCTTTATTCATACTTAATAGGCTTACCCCATACACCCAGTATTGCAAATTTAGCCATTAATAAGAGATGCATGATTTCAGTAGTTCAGAGAATGGTCTTCACGGAAATAGTACTGATAATGGTCTTAACGGAAGGTAATTACTAACGGCAAGCTTTCTACAATGGAAATTTGATAATCAATTCTGGATAACAAAGTTTATGTCCCTTCTCTACCTGGTTTTTCGCATATGAACACTCAAGGCTAGGTGTTCACGATGATTTTGAAGACGACGATGACTTATGATACATACTTTTGATACATATTCATCTGTTATGGTATGTATTTATTCTAAGAACATGAATTGCCCATAGCTGAATGACTTCAGTAGTACTGGTAATGGTCTTAACATAAAGCAATTGCTAATTTTATTGTATATATGATTATTTCTAATGCCCTAATCATCTACGAAGGGGTGTATTCACTAATGCATAAATTACTTTTAATTATGTCTGTAGAGTTGATCGAACGCACAAGATGTTTGTGGGTGGCAAGCAAAAACGTCCAGATGCAAATTACTCGAGAACAATCCTGAATAAAAAGGGAGAAATCATTGGACAGGTTGGAGATGGAAACAGGAAAGATATTCGAGACGCTGTTGAAGCAGCTGCAGGGGCATTGTCAGGGTATGTTTATTTCTTGAAGTTTCTAACTTTGTATTAGAGAAATGGTGTAAACTCGGAGGAGTTGGGGGTTATTTTGGAGTCATCATAATTCTAATGTAATTGCAAAGATATTCGACACACTGTAGAGGCAATTGCAAGGGCATTGTCAGGGTATGTCAATTTTCTACACATGTATTAGAGGAAGGGTAGGTATTTAGGTATCATCGTCCATGACTTCCGATTCATCATTGCATGGTAATCAGATACTCGAAACGCAGAAGGGAACAGTAGGGACATTTTCAGGGTTTAGTATTCAAAGTTTCTACTGATGTGTTAGAGAAAAGATGTAGGCCCAATTGAGGCTGTGGTTTTTTGGAGTCATCATAATTTCATGGTAATTGGAAATAAATTTGAGTTGCAGGAGGGAATAGTAAAGGTACTCCCAGAGTGTGTATTTGCACTTACTACTGATGTATTAGTGAAAGGGTATACATTTCGAGTGGTTATGATCTTTGAAAGGGGGCATTGGGTAGCATCATCACTTGGTGGCAATCAGAAAGATGAGCATAGCTTTATTTTAAAATCCCACAATAAGAAATTATAAAGTAACCAAGAGTTGATAGGACCACGCAAAAATAGGCAATGTGAAACAGTTCAAATCTTTCCCAGCTGTGGTCATATGCTGCAGTTATAAGTTTTCGTCGCTATGTGTTGCCAGGGAGTATATTCCCATCATGCATTGCGTAATCCAGGATACGCCTAATACTTTTTCATTCAAATCCAAAAGTTGCATCAAGAAAGGCTTTAGCTTTAAATCCTCCAGCACCAATTGCCACTCTTGTTAAAGCGTGCTTTATGACGAAAATTCTAATGGAATTATAGTGTATAATAAACACAATTAATACGAAATTAATATAATTGTTATATTCATCCGTATCCTACACGAATCTAGAAAGAAGGTTGATCGTCTCTAGCTGTAACACAAAAAGATTACAACTCAAAAGGAACTCTTAATTCTTTAATGAAGTCTGCTCTTCAAAGCTTAGTATGAAATGGTACTAAGATAAAATGTTGAGATATCCTTTAATTTGTTTTTGTCATTAAGTTCTTAAAGTTCATAAAGAAAGGCTTGGAATGTTACATGACCCAAAATCGAATTTTGATCTTGCAGAAATAAGCTTTATGGTAGAAATCGCTTGTCTTGTTCTATTTTGTATGTAATTAGCATGATTTCTTCCACCCAACTCAAGGATACCATAACTTTTGTCGTTATGATGATAAAGTGTAATAGTGCATCGACATAGATTGATTCTATGACCCTTTGATCGAGTATACCTCAATCATAGAATTCAGTAGTAGATCTTACCCAAATTGCAGAACAGTAAGGCCAAAAGATGACCTAAAACATTCACAAATCTGTGTATGACCATACCTCCCCTGGTAAGCAGTGGTGATTTTTCGAAATATTAATAAGTGGGGTCTCGAAAGCCAACACCGCCAGAGTAGATGTGGCTTTTTGACCATGCCCATTTTCACGTGCTCGAATATAAAACCAGTGCTTAGTACCAACTTTGAAAAACTACTGAGTGTGGCACTGGGGATACGAGAATTAACATGCAACACACGACTAACTACAAAAGTGCTACTATTTATCTTTAATGAACCTCAACTTTTGGCAAAACTAGAAATTATTCCAGCCCTCAAATACAGCGTACTGTTCAATCTAACCCCTCCCCTCGAGAAGTTACCACTGCAGTCAAGTTGCAGTCGAGTTTAGGTAGAATAAAAAAATAAAATTTGGTAGATGGTCTTCATCACAGCAAAAGGAAATGACTGACTGAATTGGAAGATTATTTACAATCGAACTCTTGTTTATGTTTAGTTGGTTCGAACCCAAGGTTTTCAAGATGTTTCATGAATTTTCAGCAATATTTTTAAACGATCACTTATATTTCTCTCATAGTTGGAGCAAGCGCACTGGTCACAATAAAGCTCAGATTTTATATTATGTGGCTGAAAACCTCGAACTGAGAGTAAATGAGATTGCTGGTCGAATTCAAGAAGAGACTGATTGCTCCGTGGATGCTGCTAAGCAACAAGTCGATATGGCAGTTCAAAGACTCTTCCACTGGGCTGCCTATGCCGACAAATATGGTGGTAGTGTACAGGTAGGCCGTACTGATTTATGAGGGTCATTCTAAGAGTCTGTTGACCGTTACATAAATGGAATAATTGTATCCACCAAAAATTTACCTATTCTTTTGCGCTCTTACATTCAATTTCTTCATTCACGCCTTTAAGGGAACCATTATGGAAGTAAGGTAGTAAGGGCACTCTGACCTTTTAATGCTATCCCTGCAATCTTAGTCAAAGGTGTCTTTATTAGTCAAGTTGATTTCATCTTCTGGTATTTTTGATATCATATTCTTTGCATTACTGTAACTTGCCTAATTTCCTAGTTCCAGTGCTTTGATATAAAATGGTAAATGGATACTTTCTTTCTTACTTAGTTATTTACTTACTTGCTTACTCGCTTACTGGGAGATTTGCTCCTCAAGCCCTTTGGTTTTCGTTTTATTTTAAACAATTGCCTGTTGCCCCTTTTTCTAAAGGACAATAAGTTGCCCCCCAGTAATGTACCCTTGTCATAGGACCTGGAAAGTTAACACTTAATCTCATTTTTCGTAGGAGACACAACAATACGGCACAGTTCTTCGTGTACATGACCCTGTCGGTGTGATTGCGATTGCTTGCCCTGATGAAACCCCCTTGCTGTCTTTCGTATCATTACTCGGCCCCGCAGTTGCCCGTGGTAACACTGTTGTTATCATCCCAAGTGAGAAATACCCTCTTAGTGCCATGGATTTATGTCAGGTAAGAAATTATTTCTTATAATCAAACCGAAAATCTAGGCTGAATCACATCATAAAAATTTATTGCAAAAAACTTTTTTGCCCCCGAAAACAATTTATCCCCAGAACTCAGCTTCTGATTATTTGCCATTCCTTTGTCCTTGAGTTGATTGTTGATGTAGGAAACCCTGCCTAACCAGGGACGAAACTAGAGGGTTTTCGTTGGGTGGTGTTAGCCATATCTGCCCTGCAAACTTTCCCAAATGCCCTGCCATAAACGGAAGAGCTGGGTAATTTCCCAACGCAAATCAGTCAGACTAATCCAGGTGTAGTCTCTGCATTGCTGTTGTGTTGTTGATGCATCCTGCTACTATTTCAATTTAGAGATGGGCCAACGTTTTTTAGCCGAGATCATTTAGAAATCGAAAGCTAATATCGTTTATAAAAATATGCCTGATGCCCTCCCTGACCTCCCCTGCGAAATCAGCTCAATTTGCCCTGCAAAATCAGGTTTTTCCTGATTGGGGGGGGGGGTAGACCACTGTGCCTGACCGTGCCTTAAGCTTGCCCCTTTTCCCTTAGTTATTCTGTGCTTCTTTTTGTTTTGAGAACAAATTTCAATTGTTATTATTTATCATTGCTCAGGTTTTTGAAACTTCAGACGTTCCTCCCGGCGTAATCAACGTGGTAACCGGCAGTAGAGACCATCTGACCAAAACCCTCACCGAACACCAGAACGTGAACGCCATGTGGTACTTCGGCTCCGCAGAGGGAAGCAAATTCGTGGAGGCGACCTCCGCACACAATATCAAAAGGACCTGGGTCAACTATGGAGTCGCACGTGATTGGTTGGATCAGCACCAGGGGGCTGGGGAAGAGTTCCTGTTAAGGTCTGTTGAGTGTAAGAGTGTGTGGATACCGATGGGACATATATTTGCGAATTAGGTTTGGTGTGTCGCTTCAAGTTTGGTGTGGGCTTAACAATCAGGGAGATTTTCAATGGAAGACTTTTTTACCAAACACCATAGTTTATAGAAATAGATGGTTAGGAAATCTATTGTGTTATACGTATATGTTACGTTTTGACGTTGAAAAGTACCTGAATGTGCACAGTGATGCCTTATACAACGTTTACACTACAAACTCTTAACTCAGGATGAACCTAGGTTGAAGGTTGAAAGTTGTAGTGTAAACAGAGTTTTGGTTTCTGTAGGTAATGTAATTATGTAATGTAGATGAATTTGTCCTCTCTCTTGACTGATAAAAGGGCATATGTACACATTGCCTACATCAATATGATGGTAGATAAAATAGCTAAAACCTGGTTCAATGTGTATACAGATGAAATTAATAGCCACAACAACTGTACAATTATGAATAGCCAGAAAAATCCGAGACGTAGCGAAGCGAAAACATTGATTACTTAAGCTTTTCGTCTCTATTTTGAAGTTCTTTTAACATTCAAAACAATGATAAAGCTTTCGTAAATATATACCTTCATCAGTCTCATGATGGTAGATATCATGATATGTTTCATTCATAAATAATGATTTTGAATATGGAACCAAAACAGTTGTTTTGGTCTTTTCATAACCATAAATGTTTTGGCTTCAACAATATTAAATCCTTACACTGTGCACTCTCGTTTTACAAAAATCTTGTACTAAAAGTATGACAATAGGTTTCCAATCCATCTCTCTGTATAAACTATGCAAGCATGAAACATTCACTTTATATTTGACTTTTTGTGTGAAATTACGGCTGAGCATGTGTTTTAAAGAGCTTTAAAAGCATTCATTCTGCATTTGACTGGTGAAAAGAAACGCTTAGTGTTAGTTCATGTCTAGAAAAAAGGAAAAAGTCTTGCATCTAAATTTACTGACTAGCTGTTTTGATATTCAAAGCTTTGAAAGTGATTGTTATTAATATGAATCGGTATTTAAGTATTATGTATCAGCTAAAAGCATGGTGATATCATATATAGTATGTGTGTTTGAAAATTGCACTCCTTTTATTCGACTTAGGAGTTTTAAGGGAACATATTATCGGGGTACTGGAGATGGGGGGGTTGTGATACCAATTCCCACCACTCAAATGATCGAAAACCCAATCCCAATTTACTGTTTCACTCCTGAATCCCAACTCCCAATAAGTCCAATCCCATTTTCCCTGTCTACAAAAGGCAAATCCCAGTTCCCCTTTTACCCCTCCCCTCCCTTCTATAAAACGAGGGGCATTTCACTACTTTTCAAAGCGTACGAGATTTTTTCAAGGACGAAAGGATTTCCTGTGTTTTTCGAGGGATCTTCATTAAAACAACAGGTTTTTCTGAAAGATTTAACGAGATTTTCAGCGAGTAATTTGCCCCTCGCTATAAAAGATCCATATTTTCTCATGGAAATTGAGAATATTTATTCACTATTTAATTCCATCCTGTAAGAATAAGTTGATATTGATATGTCATGCGAGGAAAAGGTTTAACGCGGACTAACTAATCGTTAAATTTAATGATAAGTAATCCGATGGTGAACCGAGCTTCCTTGTTTTTGTTTTTTATCAGTGTCACTTTTCTCTACCGTCGAGCCTCCTTAACTGGGCTACCATTTATAGGGGAAGTTTATCCTACGCAAAGATGGTGCAAGATTCACCTACTTTTTCACGCTCCTTCGCAGTAATTCTGTTTCAACGTGAAATAGCCTTTGCAGTTGACCGATAAATGAAGGGGGCTGCCTACCTTTCTGGGCTCTCACTGTGTTTGGGTGGGGAAGGCTTGGGTAAAAGTAGGCCAGGCCTGAGTCCCGAACGATTTTCATTTCGATTTGTAGAAGAAAATAGGATCAATAGATATACTTTTAGGAATTCATTGCAAGAGTAATTTTAGAGAATCATTTTTTCGAGAAAAAGGGGGCATTAGGCTATTATTATTGTATTGTCTACAACAATAGGAGGAGCAAAGGTCTTGAGGGGTAGGCTCGTTTTTTATGAGAAACCAGGCTAATTATTGGTATAACCAATAGTTTCTTAGCAAGTTCCTTGACGCAAAATTATATGTATCTAACAGTAATATTTAAGGTGGGATACGTTGCGAAATGTAATTCTGTGCCCAATTAGTACACTCCTACTGAGCATTTCTGAGTGAATCGAGTGTAATCAACCCCTCCCCCATGTCAATTATAAAAAAGGACCTTGGAACGCACGAACTCTTTGTTTTTGCCGCGGGATATTTCACTCGCTGAAAATCTCATACATTATTCCTATTGCTCTAATGATCTCTAATCAAGATCCCTTGGAAATCTCTGGAATACCTTTTGTTCTCAAAAAATCTCGTACGCTTTGAAAGGGAGTAAAATACCCTTCTGTTTTTTCAAAAAGAAAATTCGTTATGGGAAAGACAGCAGGGTGGGAAATTCGATGTAGGGGAAAATATGGTGGCAGCTATACAGTTAAAGAAGATTACAACAACAACAACATTCCTGTGTTGGCTCGTGGGGAGAAGAGAAGAGGTGATCGCGAAGGAAGGGAAGAGACTCCCTCCCCATCAGAACACGATAAAATGCCTGGATTGATTGCCTTTCGCAGGAGATGGATGTCCGCTTCAGACGAGCTTGTCTTTCCATTTGGGATCAGTTTTGTGTTGAGAATGGCTTGGTGAGTATTTTGATTAATTTTCAATTTTCGTGATCTGATCTGTGGGAGTTTTTGGAGCAAAGAAGGAGGGGCATAGATAAGACCTAAAATAAACACAAGAAATTGGGCCTAAGTTTGACTGCTTCTGCTAGAATCAAGTCTAGTTTGGGGAATCAAGCTTGTTACTTGTAAATTTACAAGATCATCTGTCTGTTTGGCCCTTGCTCCTAGGTAACTTACTGGTACCTCTTTTGTTCTGCAATGTCAACATGATAATGGATTATCGAAACTCCAAAAATTGTGTATTCTATTATAACCAAAACACCTTGATACTCTTATTCAGTTATTGTTCAGTTGCTGTAAAAATGTTTCAAGCATGAGACAATCATTTTTGGTGGTATCAATCACCCACAAAAAGGGTTCTGATAATTCTTAAACAACTCATCAAAGTAAAATATTCCAACACATCTGATACTTATTCTTGAATAGTTTGATTTGCATGGAGAGATTTTATGAAGTGGAACTTCCTTGTTTTCATATCAGAATAAAAATTAAGGAAAAATATCATTTAGGTTGAAGATACTTGTTAAGAAACTTTTTATACCGTAACTTGGGGGAAAGCTCAGAAACTCTTGTACAAATATTAAGCATATTTCCTCATAAAAAGATGAATGTACCAGCTCCTACCCTCAAATACTGCTAAATAAACTATCCTGATAAGAGGGAACTAATAAAGCAATCTCAGGAAGTCATTACCTTTGTGCCTTTCTGCTTAAAACATTTCTCTGGATCCAGGGCTCCTTGCTCGTTGACCTATTGCTTATAGGAAGAAGTGTTCTAGGCAGAGTGGTGGTGCTAGAGTTGGGACAGGGCGGCTACAGCCTGTCAGAGCATAGATAATATTATTGCCTCAGAGCAAATTTTTAAAATTTCTCCATGGTAAATAGCCCCCTCTGTTGGAGGTTCTGGCCCCCTTATGGGAGTAAGCACTGGCTATAAGATATGAATAATTGCTCTGCAATTGTTTAGCAAACAGCTGGTACCAGATAACCCTTTCAATATTGAACTATAGAAGTTTATAACCCATTCTATAGAGGATCTTTTGCACCAAGCAACTGCTTTGCAGGTGCGCTTTGCTGCACCCACAATCTCTCTGACTTTCCTGTTCTCAAACCATATTCTGAACAATTTCATTTCATTTCATTAATCTCCAACCAGAGATGTTGATAAGATTGAGAACACGGCATGGGTGTGTCAGAAAGTTGATTCGATCATGGTTTCCTGGTGAATTTTTAATCAAAGTATTCTGAATTTAATTCAAATATTTTCCTGTTCAAAATTCAAATTTGGTCAGGGATGTTTTAGTTTTCTTTCAATTTTAGACAATTGGCCACTTTCACATGCTTTAGACATCTAAGGCAGATTATTAATAATTAAAGCCTCTTAATTTAATGATTTTTAGAAAGTTTAAACCAAATCATGATATTTAAGAAAATCCATTGTTATAGATTCAATATCAAAGACAGGGGGCTTTTGCATGTCATTTACAAAAGGCCTTGCTGCACCTATGAAGCTCTGGTAAAATACTTGGTTTATTTCACAACAAACTTTAATAAATAGTCTTAATGAATAACCTGGGGATTAGTGTCAGTTATAAAAATCATTTTCAATGAGGGACTAGACTTTGATCTAGCCGATAAGTTGTTTAAAAGTGTTTGATTTTCAACCCTGAAAGCTACTTTGTAGTATAAAAAAGTTAAACAGAAGACCCGGTTAAATCTTCCCTGTTCTATTATGATCCTTCCCTGGTCTGAATTGGTCTCACTAGGTCTGTAGCTAAAGCCATACTGAAATCTTTCACAAGTCAGCAGAAATAGGACTGGAGCACTAGTGCTTGAACTTTTAGAAGGCTCACTTTCTTATGATCACTTACTTATGAAAAAACAAATAGAAATAAAGGCTGTGCTAGCTTTCAAATAGTAGGAGAATAGGGTGTGTTTCCCAAAGATCATCTTTGGTAAAATTAGGGGGACTTATTCTTTTATGGCGCAGCCAACCAGCCTCACTCTAGTGCTAATGCTTGGATTTCTTGAAAACACTTTCTTATGATACACTCTTTTTTTTAAAAGAACCAGTAAATTTGATTTGAAGCTGGCTGTTCTTAAATGTTTCTCAATGTTAAGCCTGATGTGTTCTTAAATTGTTCTTACTTTTGTATTGCTTTTGCTATGGCTGTGTTGATTGTTGTAAATTACCACTTTCTTGCCCATCTGACATACCAATGGGCAATCTTTATTTCTCAGTCTTATGCTTATTTCTTACAATTCATAAATTGTGTAGCAATAGCCAGCTTTACTTTTTCTTAACATTTGGTCAAATTTGAGGCTTGTGTTCTTATAAATCGTTCTTATAAAAAAAGAGTGTAACTTACTTATAAGAAATATTGTAGTCTTGAGAAACTGCAGGTCTGGGAAAATACTAATCCAAAGATGGTGTGCAGAAGTTTGTGTCTGTGATAAAGATTAAACAAGGTGACCACTTCCTTGAAATTCTGTGCAGGATTAGAGTTGATTATGATCAAATTAAGCTCAAGTGGCTGTGTGATTAAAGTTTAATCCATCTGCTGGCAGCAAGATGAAATCCAAGGCAATAAATACCTTCTGGCAATAGATACCTTCTGGCAATAAATACCTTCTGGCAATAAATACTTTCTGGCAATAAATACCTTCTTGCAATAAATACCTTCTGGCAATTGATACCTTCTTGTAATAAATACCTTCTGGCTTGACAATAAATAACTTTTGACAATAAATACCCTGTGGCATCTAGCCATACATATTTTTTATAAGAATATTTGGAATCCTGAGAACCAGTCACACCTATAAATAAGATGGTTACAGTTGACATTTCCTGCTGAAACTAGCTACTACCTAATAACAAGCAGTAATTAACTGTCTATGAACAAAGCAACATCAATAGCTTATAAAAACATCTTAATTAGTAATTTATATTACTTCTTTCATAGATAGTTTTTAGCGCTGGTTACTGGTTGCTCACTACTGATTACAAGGGATTAAAGCTGGTTTGGTGATTCCTGTTTTTAGTACTAACGCCAGCTTGGGACTTTCATTTGGACTTCCCTGTCACTTCCATTGTTGATTACTTTATCCACTTCTGTATCCTCACCTCTTTTCAATACATGCCCAAACCTCAAACGCTATCTCCCTAACCACTCTTCTATCAACTCTACACCCTCCCTTTCTACAACCCCTGTGCTACTTATCCTGTCCCTCATTGTAACCCCTCACATCATCCTAAAAGCATCCTTCTTGTGCCTGGAATTGCCGAGTAGTTAGATCACTCGACCCTTCTTCAAAGGGTCCCTTCAGACTAGTCACAAAGTGTGTGGAGAGAATTAGCCAGCTCTCTGTAATTCCAGGCAAAAGACACACACGAGGTGTGGTCACATCGAGAGGAAGGACCAGGGTCGCACTGCTTGGTTATTCTACCTAATCAGTAGGCCCTTTGTGCTTTGCACAGAAACCAATGTCTTACGAAGATGATAAACGCATTTGCCTATCAACTATCGACTCTCTGTGGAGACCAGTTTATGAGTAATCTTAATTCTTATGTAGTTCCTTCATACTAATTGCTCTTGGCTCTGTAACGTGGCAACTTTCAAACGTCAAGAAGCGAAAATAAGTTTTAAAGCAGAGGTTAAGTTTGAAAACAAACTATTCGTTTCTAATTAACTTAAGCGTGATTAAAGATCATCTTACTTCCTTATCAACTTAAACCATGGATCTCGTTTGGCGCTCTGCGCGGTTTTGTAATCAGACATATTTTCCATCAATGATTCCCTTTGAGGTGTGCATACCGTACGAGCCAAAAAGGGATAATCTTTGATTCCATATAATGAATAATTGTTCTTGTTTAGAGTTAGACTTTCTCAGAGTCTACTTTTGGCCAAATCTGTACTGGGAGGGAAAGTATGATATGGAGGAGAGAGGAGAAGTTGGTTTGTGGGGTGGCATGCATAGGAGCTGTATATTTACGACCCGGTCTTCCATCCCCTTTGTGGATTGACATCATAAAAAACACGTATCCCTTTATCAAATAAAAATGAACGTCAAAATTGATATTTATTCATTTTACAAAACTTTTAACACTAAAGTTGACATTGAAAATCCTTATGAAATGGTTTTGATTCACTTTACTCCTGCTTAGTAACGCTTCTTAATCTTAGTTTTTAAGCTTGTTAAAGAATATTGGTTTTGGTCCTTAAAGTCTTTAAGAGTTTCGATTTAGTTAGAACGTTCTAAAAAAGATTTCTTATGAAAGACTTGTACTTGGTTATGGAATGATTTTTATTAGTAACCAGTCTATTTTGCTTTTGAGTTGGTATCGCTGTATTGCCCTTAACATATCATATTAACCACATTAATCTATTTCATACCTTTTTACCACTCTTTCCTCCTTTTAGGTTGGTCTAATGGTTATAATGTTTGACATTCACTGTGAATTAATGCCCTACCCAAACAATTTCAACCATATCAACCCCATTAACCTGTTGAATACCTTTTTAACTGTCACTTTTCCTTTTAGGCTGGTATTGTTGGTTATCATGTTTGGCATCCACCACCAACTGTTGAAGCCCACTGACGCTGGTAACCACGTTAACCCTGAGATAGAATGCAAAGGGAAAGTCAGCATATACCTTGTGGGTTACATCTCGTTGCTTCTGATCATCGCGGTCATGGACCTGTTAATCTGCTTTGCAAGCAGCAGAGGTAGTATATTCGAGGTTGAGAAGCGACGGCCTGTAGTTCCACTGCTGTATCTAAGACTGGCACTGTTTATTGTTGAAGCGGCATGGCTAGGTCTCGGGATTTATTGGATATTCATAGACGATTTGCGTAACCATTGCAAAAGCATGCCAACAAAGAGACTGTCACAAGGCGTGGTGGTTTTCAATATTCTGTTTTTGATTGGCGTGTTGATATCGGTGTACATGTCGTTTGATCCTGCTGGAAAGCTGTGGTCGCAGTTGAACTCGAAGAAGTCTAGGAAGTCGCAATATGGCGCCATTAACCGGCAGATTCGAGCGGAGTATGAGAAGAATTGGGAGAAGAGTTGCAAAGCGTTGTTTTGTTGCACCAAAGTGGAGAGTGCTGAGGATAATATTTTTGGCTTTGTGTCAAGGTGAGTTGGCTTTATTTAGCTAACCTTGACTTGACTTAGCTAGCTTGGCTTGACTCGACTTAGCTTGGCTTGACTCGACTTAGCTTAGCTTGACTCAACTTAGCTTGAGTTGGACTTTCTTAGCTTATCTTGGCATCAGCTTTGTCTTTATCTTTTGTTCTATCATTTTTCTTGTTTATGCTATGTTTAATTCTACTTTCTTTTAGAATGTTGTCTGAGTATTTTCAAGAATATTTGGACCTTGTCCCTTCTGATATCGTGGCTGGGTTGATACTTCTACGACGTCATCAGAAAATCCAAGAGTCTCATCGTGTTTGTCGATTCCTTAGTGATAAAGAAGAAAACAGTGAGGTAAGACCAATTACAATATTTGACATGAAATTCACCACTTATCATGATACGTCCTGTGATATTAAGTAGGGCCCCTTGTGATACATTGGAATTTATCAAGACTGTTTCTAACACAATATTTGATATGATAGTCACCACTTATTATGACAAGTCCTTTAATATTAAGCAGGGCCCTTGTGATACATTGGGACATATCAAAACTGTTTCTGGTATAATATTTGACATTATAGTCACCACTTATCATGACAAGGCCTTTGATATTAAGAAGGGCCCCTGTTAAAGATTGGGACTTACCAAGACTATCTTTAGCACAATATTTGACATTATTGTCACCAATTATGGGTAACAGGAACTATCAAAGGGTTTCAGGAGAGATCCCTCTCCTATCATCGGGTAATGAGAAATGTGATTTCTTTCTTATTTGTAGCAAAGGCTCTCCCGAAACGTTGCCTTACCAAATATCAAAGTTTTGTCAAGATAACTATCATGTCAAATATTGTGTCAGAAACAGCCTTGATTTAACCGAACATATTTACTTAGGCCAATTAGTTTCAAGAATCATTTTCTCTCTGCATTAGCTATCTTTTTGATTATTTGCTCCTTCATTTTTATCGCTTGAACAAGAACTTAGTTTAGCAAGACATGCCAACATTTGCCAACATCTTCATCATTTTTCACTCCATTTTTGCAGTTTTTGCACTAGGACTCTTCATAAAAAGTTTGTTACTTACCTTACTAAACTCTTGGTAATGACTGATTGTTTTTTACCCAAACTATATCAGCTTTCATAAGGAAATTGATTTCCTTTGATATGCAACCTCCTTGATAAAAATAATTTGTTCCTTTCAGAGTGGGGAAGAAGGTGCAGAGACAATAGGCCACAAAAACTCCAGAACAGTTCACAGACATCAGAAAACAAACAGTGCCAAATCATTCAACTATAAGAATTTGGTAAGTGATGTTCACATCCTATGCAAATTTAAGGGGAGAATTTGCCAGCTCTGTTGCTATGTGCCAAAAGTTATTACGAGATTTAGTGATATTGAGAGGAAGGACCAAGGTCACAGTTCTTGATTAGTATCATTTAGCTATTTCTGCTTTGTGCATTAAACCAATAATAAGGAATGATTGGTATTTTGAAACGTAAAGAATCCAATGTTCAATGAAGTGCTTTGTTGAGCAAGATTATACTCTACAAAATTCAAGCAGCCTTCAATCGAAAGGCTCAGTATGTTTTAGCTGTTGCTTAACTTTAATCAAGATAATTTTTCAGAATGAAAATTACCTGAGTAGGACTTGTAGCCACCATCTCTAGATGAGTACTGTTGTAGGCTATACCATTCTGTAGTGGTATAGCACACTAGAGAAGCTTCTAATCTAGAGGTCATGGGTTCAAGTCCTACTCAGGCCATTTTCATTCTCACAAATTATCTGGATTGATTTCCCAAATCCTGCTTCTTCTCGAATTTCTTAATTTTTTTATGTCAACAATCCCTATAGACTTTACCTCTGAAGTGTTGTTATGTATAAATCTGATGGGTTCAGTGGCGTAGCCAGGGTCATAACTTTGGGGGGGCAAGATAGCGAGCGAAGCGAGCAAAGAATGGGGGTCCGGGGGCTTGCCCCCGGGAAAATTTTTTTGGGCCACGCCCTTCAGAACGTCGGAGAACATTCCTTTTTGAAAGACCACCCTAGAATGATTAGTTAGAAAAGTCCTAATAATTGACTATTTTGTGATAGAATTATGCCAAGCACAAGGCATACTTAACATTTAAGCTTAGAGGAACTGTATGTGGTGACGTTTACTGGGCTTCAATATTCAGTACTTTAATATTTTCAAAGCTGAAAGGTGATAGCCCTTTTTTATGAAACGTGAAGGAAAATCTAATTTGAGGGACAAGAAGAAGAAATGTTTCTTTAAAAAGTTCATTTGAAACTTAAGTTCTAATCGAAAGCAAACCTTCTGAGCGACAAATTTAAGTTTTGATAATAAGTTTGTGTTACGTACCGATTGTCCCAAAGAAACGCAACAGATTCAAAAATCTCTTACGCAAGCTGATTCAAATTCAAAATCATTATTCTCTTAATCTACATTAATAGGATTAAATCTTGGTATAATTTTCAGAATTTTTTGCGACCTGGTTGCAAAGGTATAAAACAACAACCTCTATATTTGCTGTCAGGGCAAAACTGGAGCTGCCAGCAATGGTGCAAAGTATACTGCAAAATTGAAAGCGTAATCTGCAACTTCACAGGATTACACACAAGCACACAATTTCATCAAGAGATTGTTACCAAGGGATCCCTTGATGATTCATGAGTTCCGAGGGAGTTCACAGTGCTATTTTCAATTGAAAGTATAACTCTATAATAATGGCCAAGTCACTTTAGAAAAAGCAGTCTGTTCAACGTTCAATTACGTTGTGTGTTTGTGTGCTGGTCAGCAATCTTCGGTAATAGCTGACATTGTCATGTTTATATTTTAACAACATAATCCACTGTTGCTAATGCACCAGCTCTGGTATTAACCCAGGGGTAATTTTGAAGTTTGCTAAGTCACCAAAATACTGGGAATAGATATAAATTCATTCTAATTATTGCAAATATGGAAACGCACAGTGCATTGGTTGTATTGGTCCTTTCGCAATAACATGATTTCTTGGTACACTCTTTTTTTCATAACAACCAGTAAATATGATTTGAAGCTGGCTGTTCTTAAATATTCCTCTACTTTCAGCCTGAAATATTCATAAATTGTTTTTCCTTTTACCATTGGTTTGGAAGCCTTTTTTTGCTATCAGTAGTGTTCATTGTTTAAAAGTTTGACGCTCTTGACCATCTGACATTAACTGTGTTCTGTGCATCAGCTTGTTTTGTAATTATTTCTCAGGCTTATGGTTATTTCGTAAAATTTTCATATTGAGCCAAAAATTATCAGTCTCAGTTTGTTAATTGCTTGTTGTTAAGTTGTGGCCAAAATTTAGGCTCGTGTTCTTATAAAATTGTTCTTATAGAAAAAAGTGTATTCTGTTACTTGGAATGGGAAAGCAGGGGTCAAACGTATATGAAGATAAATCAGCTGGCATCTCTGTTTCTGACATTCTTTCTGACATGACACTAAGCCTAGCAAAGTACACAGCACGAGGAGATACGCATCCAAACTAAAAAAACCAAAATGAATGTCCTCGCTTTCACTAGGTTTTATTAAAAAAGACGTACCATGAGAGCGATAAATTAACACTAAGAAACAATGCGATGTCTTTTGAAAAGACAACGGTTTCCAGTGGAATCACAATAGCACAAACAATTCTCATGAATCACAAGGCATTTTGACTCTTCCAAACCCATCCCAACAAGGAAGGGATGACCCTCAAACAAAAGTAACTGGTGTGGTCGATTATCAAAATTGCACTGAAGGCCCTAATTATCTTGAAGACGCTGTCAGGACATGTGCTTACGTGATTGACCAAATATCTTATGAGTAAAGAAATTCCTATCGGAATAATTTTGTTTAAATCTATGATTAACCTACCCCCCCCCCTGAGGTGCTGATTTTATTGCAGATTTGGGCTTTTCTCAGATACCAACTTTTTGATCATTGGGGGGGCCGTCGCCCCCCCTTGCCCCCCCCTGGCTACGCTACTGGATGGGTTTAGCTTATTATGTGTTCTCCTCATTACGAAATGAAGTTTTAAGTGGCTTGGTGTTTGATGTTTGGCTATTATATAATCTTACAGTTTTTAGAGTGTACAAAACTTCAATATAGCCAGAAATATTGGAAACATAGCGAAACGAACATATAGGTCAGTTAGGTTTCTGTTTCGTTCTCTTTCTGACGTATTACTCTGTTGAGTGTCAGACGAAAAGCTTAAGTAATCCATGTTTACGTTTCACTATGTTTCCGATATTTCTGGCTATATATAATCTTACTTACCGTATTTTATAATCTTACTTGCTGTGTTTTGTAAGATAATTTTGTAACTTGCTGCACTATGTGATCTTACTTGCTAATCTAATCTTCCTGTGTTTTGTATTTGTGTAGAACGATTCGACGACCTTGGCAGAAATCACACACTTCAGTTCTTATGCGTTTGCAATCTACGGATGGCCTTTCTATCTTTATGACAGTATCATGTGTGGCGCATGCACCCTGTGCTATAAAGTCAGGTTTGTCTCTCTTTCCAGTTATAAAAGTAATCTCCCATTGTGCCTTGCGCATTAACCAATACCTTACAAAGATATTGTGTAGCTATTTACCTATCAATGTACTGCTTGGATAAGTCTACCTATCCAGTGGACTCTTTTTGCTTAGTGCATAAACTTATAAGCATATCTGCCTAATCAACTATCAATGTACTGCTTAGATCAGTCTACCTTTTTAGTAGACACTTTGTTCTTTGCACATAAACCAATATCTTTTGAAGATAGTATAACGAAGGTAGTAAGTATATTTGCCTATCAACTATTGATGCACTGCTTCAATTAGTCTACCTATTCAGTCGGACCTTTATACTTTGCCCATAAACCAATACCTTACGAAGATAGTAAGTGTATTTGCCTATCAACTATCAATGTACTGCTTCAATAAGTCTAACTATTGAGTGGACCTGTATGCTTTGGACATTAACCAATATGTGACAAAGGTAGTAAGCGTATTTGCCTATCAAGTATAAACTATCAATTTGCATTTGTTGTAGATGTTGTGCGGGTTGCTGTCGTCCTGCTACCCATGATTTTGTTGTGACGGATGATAATTGCTGCGAGTGCAACCTTGCTGCAACAAAGTTGTTCCTTACTGAGAAAGATCATGACATCATCTACATCAGCTACACAGATGACGTGAGAATTTTATTTTCATTCGATATATTTCAATTCTGATTCAACAATCTTATTGTTTCTGACTATATTCAACCAAACTGGGTTTCTGAAATCCTGATATGCCTCTATCAAGTCTCGAGTTCTGATATGCCCCTAACAAGTCTAAAACCCGGGATCTTTCCCCAAAGGGGGACACGCTAACCACTGTCCTAAATCAGTAGAAAAGTTTACCGCAGTACACGCTTTTTTTTACAAAGAACCAGTTTATAAGGAACCTAGAACTAGGATTTACTGTGAAATACAATCGATTCTTTTTTTCTATTGTTCCGGGTAGCAATAGAGAACATTAGAAAATTTAAGGAATTTTTAGTACTAGGCCTTGAGGTAGGTTCCTTGAGGTAGGATAAAGAGCGTGTAGCTTAAGTTTGTTTCCAGCTGTAGGTCTATCCACAGTGAGTCATTCATTTTTCTTTCAACTTCAGAGCCATGTATAGTATGAACATGAATTTATAAGGCATAGTCAAAGACGAGAAACTATATTTTACCAAAGTAGGGTACCACCGTTCTGATATGCCCCAACCAGGTCTCGAACCCAAGACCTTACCTAATAAAAAGAAGAGCATGCTAACCACTGTCCTAGGTCAGGACAATAAGTTAGCACAGTAATATAATGTTGTATCCAACTCTAGAGGCCTACAGTACCGCATTAAGGAAGCCTAACATCGCGGATCGCGTATTTTGCGAGTCGCGCTCGATCCTCGATACCCCGCGATGCTCTCTTTCGCAGACCCCGCGATACACCGATCGTGATGAAAGGCGACCTTTCGCGACGGAAGACGCTCGTTCGCGCTCGATCTCAATGTCCACGATCTTTCGCGGAAAAAAGGTCGAATTTTAGCCCCCGCGATAGCATCGAGGATCGAGCGCGTCGCGCAAATTCTCGCAACTCGATGTTAGGCTTCCTTAATGCGGTACTGTATCTACAGTGAGGCATTAATTCGCGTTTTGGATTAAATCCTTTTCCAGAGCCATGTTTATAATTGCCTATATTCATGAGGTATTTGTAATTTTTTGTAAGAGTCCAGAAGAGACTTTATACTTCTTTTGGATGCAATTTCCATTAGCCAATGTTTTTCCTCATTTAGGGGGCTATGTACTAGGGTGGTTGAGTTGTAATTTGCAAGCAGAGATATGTAAACATTGATATTACCGAAGAATTCTAAAAGCATTAAAAAGACTGCTGTTAGAATTTACCACTTTACAATGCTATAAACAGCATTTTTATACCATTTGATATGAACATTTTGGAATACTTCCTCAATTTCTCAGTTTTTCTTATCCTTTCTCCGGTCAATGACCGTGCGACTGCAAAGTCTTCCTGACTCTGTTTTATGTGAATACTTAACCAAGATTTTCTTTATATATGCTTTTGTCTGAAATACGAATTGTGAAATTTGCCTTTTGCAGACAATCAAATTTTGTTATTTGGGGTGTTACATTCAAAGCCTTATGGGCATTGAGGTAGACCAAATCTAGTTTTTTTTACATTCATAGAAAATCTTACAATACGAAACATGAATGCAATATTACATAGACGATACCATGGTGAGCAAATTTGATTGTCTACATCATGGCCATTGCATATATTGACATTAAGAAAAAAATGCTAAAAGAAAGATTACGCACAAAAAAAATTAACAGAAAATTAAGAATGACAATGAATTTTCGGTTTTTTTATAGTTTCCACCCAGTTTAAATTCTCAAGGGTTTTTTGCATCAATTGTAACATTTTCTTCTGCAGACTGAGATGAAAGTTTGAATGGTAATTAAGAATTGTTGTTTATTATTTTAGATTTATAAGCCTCCATTTTTTCTGGCTGTTGATCATAAGAAGAAATCTGTGGTGATTTCTTGCAGGGGAACTTTGTCGTTAAAGGTAGGAACAGTCATCAATTATGAAAATATTTTGCTTTTAATGATACAGTTCGTAGAGTATTCCCTATCTTTGAAATTAATCATGAAGCTAATATTCAGAAATTTGAATGATACTTTGTTGACAATTCGATTTCAGAAGTTAGTGCTCAATACAATACATGATAGTGGAGTGTAAATATACTAGGCATGTTACGCTCTACTAAGCAGATCGTAGATATAGTTACTTAGATATACTAGGCTTGTCGAAATGAAAGTGTAGTTTCTTGCTTTTTTTCTGTCAATTAGTAAAGGAAAGGTAGATCTATATCTATGTTCATGACTTCTCCTTAAACACAACATTGTTTATCATTTATCTGATCATTTGAATTATTTTCAATGTTGACTCAATTCCAGTCTTGGCTTTGCACAATCACTAAGGCACTTCTTTTTAACCAAAAGGGTTCTTGAGCTAGAATTCTTCCACCTACATGAAGTTAAATAAACTCCCTTCCTTCCTTCTTCCTTGAGCTGGAATTCTTCCACCTACATCAAATTTTAAATGTGTCTATTTTCAGTTGGTATTTTTTCAGCTTCAAACCAAAACGGTTCTTAGAGCTGTCATCATAAGATATACAATTATCTAACTTATTATTCGTTTGGTTTGGTTTTCCTTTCATTTGCTTTGCTTAGCTTTGCTTTGTTTAGTTCTTCCTTGTTTTGTAATGTTTTAATTTTGGTTTGAGTGAGCACTGCCTGTGGTAGTGTGATATTATTATATGTTGCACGCATTTCTGATATAAACGTTTTCTAGCACCAATCAGCTTATTATCTACCACATACTTTTTTTATTTGATGTTTTATTCGATTTTTATCAGGATGTGCTTACAGATGTGATGGTTGAAGAGGCGAGAATTCCTGTTGAAAATGGAGACCCAAGCTGGATGGCTCACAAGGTACAAAGTTAACTTAAAAGAATTTGTTAGGTTTCATTTTCATTCTTTATCTCTTGTACTATACCTATTAATGTCAGATGCAAAGCTTAAGTAGTTATAATGTTTCAATAATGTTACCAATTTTTGTCATCATCCTCAAGTTCTGCATTGATCAAAGACTGTTCTGATTTACTACTCTAATGAGTATCAGATGCTAAGCTTAAGTAGTTATTATGTTTCACTATGGTAACCAATTTTCGTCACCATCCTCAAGTTCTGCACAGATCAAAGACTGTTCTGATGTACTACTCTAATGAGTGTCAGATGCTAAGCTGAAGTAGTTATTATGTTTCACTATGGTTACCAATTTTCGTCACCATCCTCAAGTTCTGCATTGATCAAAGACTGTTCTGATGTACTACTCTAATGAGTGTCAGATGCTAAGCTTAAGTAGTTATTATGTTTCACTATGGTTACCAATTTTCGTCACCATCCTCAAGTTCTGCACAGATCAAAGACTGTTCTGATGTACTACTCTAATGAGTGTCAGATGCTAAGCTGAAGTAGTTATTATGTTTCACTATGGTTACCAATTTTCGTCACCATCCTCAAGTTCTGCATTGATCAAAGACTGTTCTGATGTACTACTCTAATGAGTGTCAGATGCTAAGCTTAAGTAGTTATTATGTTTCACTATGGTAACCAATTTTCGTCACCATCCTCAAGTTCTGCACAGATCAAAGACTGTTCTGATGTACTACTCTAATGAGTGTCAGATGCTAAGCTTAAGTAGTTATTATGTTTCACTATGGTAACCAATTTTCGTCACCATCCTCAAGTTCTGCACAGATCAAAGACTGTTCTGATGTACTACTCTAATGAGTGTCAGATGCTAAGCTGAAGTAGTTATTATGTTTCACTATGGTTACCAATTTTCGTCACCATCCTCAAGTTCTGCATTGATCAAAGACTGTTCTGATGTACTACTCTAATGAGTGTCAGATGCTAAGCTTAAGTAGTTATTATGTTTCACTATGGTTACCAATTTTCGTCACCATCCTCAAGTTCTGTATTGATCAAAGACTGTTCTGATGTACTACTCTAATGAGTGTCAGATGCTAAGCTTAAGTAGTTATTATGTTTCACTATGGTTACCAATTTTCGTCACCATCCTCAAGTTCTGTATTGATCAAAGACTGTTCTGATGTACTACTCTGATGAGTGTCAGATGCTAAGCTGAAGTAGTTATTATGTTTCACTATGGTTACCAATTTTCGTCACCATCCTCAAGTTCTGCATTGATCAAAGACTGTTCTGATGTACTACTCTAATGTTTATTAAAAAAAGCTTCAGTAGTTATTATATTTCACTATTTTTCCAATTTTCCTCCCCATCCTGTAAGAAATTTACCCTTCTTTAGAGTCTAAAAATGTTGAATCTTTGTGGGTGTAATATTTCGTTAGGTTTCCTTTTCGTTCTATTTTTGAGTTACTACTCTGATGGGTGTCAGACGAAAAGACTTCATGGTATTTACTTTCATTGTAAACTTTCTTAATTGTTTATAGGGTATGATACAAGCAGCTCTGTACGTGCTTGACATAATCGACAAGGAAGGACTTCTCGAAAAAGCATTCAACAGTGATCCTGTGAGTATAGATTTATCATTTTTTCAGCTTAACCCTTTGATATATCTAACGTCAAAAGAATCTTGATTATATCATTAAAACTGAAACGCAACAATGAATAATATACCCGCTCCCTTCTAAACTAATCGACGTGTGATACGTTATTTGATCCCCTTTGACTACTGAGGAAGTCAACGCTTGATATGCCTAGTGTATCTTTTTAGATGCTTATTAGCTTTGTTTCATACATACACTCTGGTTAATTCTTATGACTAATGCCGTACTGTGCGTTGATGCATTGATTTTATGTCATCCCTTGAAAGCTTCTTCTGTAAAATCATATCCCGAATCCTCGTGCTCGCTTCACTTCGTGTGATACGATATTTGATCCCCTTTGATTACTGAGGATGGCTACACTCAATATGTTCAGTGTAACTTTTGAGATGCCTATTAGCTTTATTTCTTACATAAAGTTTGGTTAATTTTCATAGCCAATGTCGTACTGTGCGTTGATGCGTTGTTCTTATATCATCCCTTGAAAGCTTCTTCTGTAATATCATATGCCGAACCCTCGTGCTCACTTCACTGCATGTGTTACGATATTCTACTTGTTGTCGGTTCTGTCCTCCTTTTCAAGAATTGAAGGTGCATTTTGCTCTTCTATCCCAATATTGACAAATACTTCTGGGCCTCTCTGTTCCTCTTCTTTCTTCATTTTCTTGCAACACGAGTGAAGACGTTCTTTCAACCAATTCCTCGACTTCTTATTCCGGTATAAGATTACGGACGCGTTTATAAATGAATTCGCAATAAATGAGATAAATGCGGTATTAGCAAGAATTAGGAACCCGGTTGTGTTCATGTAGCTTTTATTGACAAAACTCAAAATGGTTGCCGTGAGATTCAGAGCTAAATTAGGAAGAAGCGAAATAACTGATGCGATGACAAGTATGAGAACAGTCTTGAACAGTTCTTTCAGGTATCCGGGGCTTTCGTTCGAACCCAAGTCTCCTCTGGTTTGATAAACTAGGTTTCCAGCCGCTAAACGACGTATTCGAAGATAACCGCGAGTGTAAACTGTCACAAATATTGGCATCATTGCTAGCAAAAAGATGGTGCAAAATGCAGTAAAGTAGGCCAATATTTTAGGATTGATTTTTACTAGGAAATATAAAGCTATTGATGCGATTGTGAAAAATGTGCAGCAAGTAAATATCAGAATGTAAACTCTTGGTCTTTGGAATAATTTTGCAATCTTTGAATCGTTATTTCGAGCGTTAAGATTCATATGTATGTAACGATCAATGGCTAGCAGCATAGTCATGGTCAAAGACATTCCGTAAAACAAAAACTGCAATGGAAAAGACACTATTAAGATTGAGCAGAGTTTTTCGGAGTCGAACCAGAGGCTTTTCATGAATTGCATCGGCACGACAATTGCACCAATAAGGCAATCTGAGATACTTAAGCAAACAATTAGAAGGTTGGAAGTGTTGTGCATAGATTGTTTCGTCGCGAAGAAGGAGATAATCAAGACGACATTCATTGTAATGATCACAGGACAGTAAATGGCATAGATAGCACAAACGATTCTGCTTGCATAGACAGGGTATGTTTCTGGATAGGTGTAGTAACACTCCGTCATTGCCGCTGTCTTTATTCTGAGAAAGAACTTGCTGGCAAATATATTTCCAACCGGAAATGTTATTGAACGATACAGGCGTAAGAAAATGCGTTGATTTGATTTTCAAGGCAGATATTAATGATCTATTTGAAAAGCTAAGTAAATAAGTAAGTTAATGCCTGTGAAAGGCTAGAGAGTTTATTTTCAGCAGGGTCACAGAACACATAGTTTATATCCCTTCCGGAGGACGGTAGAGTTGTTTAATCAACACCTTGAAGGTCACTCATCCAGATATTGATCTCACACTACCATGCTTAACTTCAGCTGTAAATAGCATACACTTACCCCAGTTCTATTCCAAGCTCCTTTATTTCAAGAAGATTACAGAAGTTTGTGATGCAGTCAATTTCACATTCAGAATTTATTTCTTAGTTCTCAGTTACCAAAAGAGCCGAACTTCACAGTACTTGATAAATCATACCATATCAATCAAGATCCCAATTAATATTAAACGCTGCGCCGTAATATTCGTAAAAATATTGTGATTCATCTAGTATTTCATCAGCAAATATCGTTTCAGCAACACCCAGCCAGGTTATTTGCAAATGCACGGATCATATGTATTGCAGACGTTAATCAAAACACTGAGATTGTTTAGTACAACTTGCTAATTCATCTCAGTTTTTCGACTATTTCTTTATTCAAGAGGCAAACATCAAAACCAAGGAAAATTTATTCATTATTGCTAAGCACCTACCACCTTCAAAATCTATTAATTATTCATCAAATGTTTGCTTTTAGCCAATTGTATAAATGTACGAACCAGTATAGAATTCTAAACATTTTATCCGGAATGGGTGCTTGAACTATCGTTGAGAACTACTCAAGGAAGAATTTAATGCTTAATAAATTAATTTTTTTTTTCTTATTCAATATTAAAATTTTACAGATAACTGACAAATACAAAGACGATACCAGGAGGAGCAACATATCATGACTACCTCCTGGCAAAAACATTAAATATTACAATACACTAATTAACAAAATAAAGAATTACGGTTACAGCTAAGTACAAAAAAAAAAAGGCGGACTTGGTGGTTCATTGCTTATAATAAATCTAGGGTTAACGTCAATTGAATTAAATTATGCGGTTAAGGGCCATCTCGGCCTGGAAACATGAATCTAAAAAAAAATGCTATGTTCAAGCTCTCTTCTATTACTCTATTACTTCAAAAAAGCCACTGTCCACTATTTCAACCATACTTTTATATAGAGGAGGAAAATTATTGGACCAAGAATGGTTCCCTGGGAAACCCTACATAATAAAGCCGTTCGGGAGTTCTTTGTTATTCATACCTTTCTTATGCACACTTTTTTATGTACAACTTTCTTCATTCCTTGCTAATGCATATATTTCTTATGAACACTTTCTTATGCTTACCATTCTTATGCTTATCATTCCTATGATACTTCTCTTATGAAAAATTTCTTTTGCCTACTTTTCTTATGATTACATTTCTCGTGCTTGCCTTTCTTATACTTACCCTACTTATGTACACTTTCTTATGCACACTTTCTTATGCTTGCCATTCTTATGCTTATCATTCCTATGCTACCTTTCCAATGCCAACATTCTTTTGCTTACCTTTCTTGTGCTTACATTTCTTATGCATACCTTTCTTATGCACACCATTCTTATGCTTATGATTCCTATGTTACCTCTCTTATGCAAACTTTCTTTTGCTTACCTTTCTTATGATTACATTTCTTGTGCTTGCCTTTCTTATACTTATCTTTCTTATGTTCACTTTCTTACTCTTATGTTCACTTTCTTATGCATACCTTTCTTATGCACACCATTCTTATGCTTATGATTCTTATGCTACTTTTCTTATGCAAACTCTCTTTTGCTTGCCTTTCTCATGCTTACATTTCTCGTGCTTACCTTTCTTATGCTATGCTAACCATTCTTATGCTACCCTTATGTACATTTTGTTATGCGCACGTTTCCTGTGATTATCTTTCTTATGCACACTTTCTCATGCATCTGTAACGACCATAAGTCAGTCAGTAATATCAGGCTGTTTTATTTTTCATCAGGAGAGAGGAACGAAGGATTACAAACTGACAGTAGTCGGACATTCTCTTGGAGCTGGTGTGGCGTCCATCTTGGCCTTTCTCCTTAGGCCTAAATATCCAAACTTGACATGTTTTGCTTACTCTGCTGTGGGTGCAACTTTCAAGTAAGAGTTATTTTATTTCTCGTTTAATTATATCATGGGGACTCTGAAGAGAAAACAGGAAAAGTTGTACTTATTTGTACAACGCTGTATTTTTTGTCATTCTGTATGTTTTGAATTCTGAAACCGATAGACTTCGTAGAAAAAGGGTAAGGTGATCAATACCATCAAAAGAAGGGAAGCTTGTGTAGTTATAAGGGGCATAGGGCTCTCAGGGGCTTGTCAAATATATGTTACCCATGATTTATTGATTATAAGTTCGTCGATAGGTATTAGTTGATAAGCTATTAGCCTACAGAAGCACATGTTGTGCAATGTTTTGCTTATCCGAACTTGAATACTATCCTAAACTAAAAAATTAAGAATAAGCCATAGATTAGATGAAATGATTGATCAACTGTGGTCCGTTCTCAATTCAAGGTTTTAGAATTTAGAATTTAGATTATGACCTAATATCTACCAGTTTAACTGTACTTGAAGTTTTTTTATCTTTTTTATGATCAGCTACGAAGCTTCTGTTTACTCGAGAGATTTCATATATTCCATCGTTGTTGGGAAAGATGTCATTTGCAGGTAAGCATGCCCAAAGTAAACAAATGTAGGATGTTCTATGGTTTGCATCATTTGTTATTTAAATATTACGGTCACCCGAACATTTACCCTGTAGTAGGCCAGGTAGCCATGTTGTAAACATGGAATTGAGGCTGAATGTAAGTTGCGGGTTTTACATGAAGTGGGGGGACTTGAGATGGGAGAGTGATGAGGCTAGGATGATGTCTGCTTTTACGCCTCGTGACTTTTGAAGGGCCAGCTTAAAACAGACCCGAGGAAGGTTATGTAAAAACTTAAGGGAGAAGTTAAGGATTGATTCCAACATACATAGCCAATTAAATGGTGTGAAAGTGCTGTTTAATAGCATTGTTAAGTGGTAAATTCTAGTCGCAACGAGGTCTTTTTGGTGCTTTCGGGAATATGTTGTGAAAATAATGTATATTTGTCTCTGCATGCAAATAATTACCCAACCTTCCTTGTATATACACGCTTTTTATTTTATAAGGAACCTACCTCAAGGCCTAGTACTAAAAGTTCCTTAAATTTTCTATTGTTCTCTATTGTTACAGGAAACAATAAAACAAAAGAATCCATTGTATTTTACACGAAATCCTAGTTCTAGGTTCCTTATAAAAGGTTCTTTATAAAAAAAAGCGTGTAACCTAACTTAAGTTAGGAAGAACATTGGCTCCTGAACAAATCACCAGAGGGAGGTTGAAGACTTATGTGGACTCTGGTTGTTCTGAGATATACAACAACCCTGCATACAAGAATCTTCCATTTTGAGATCACCATATTTAGGCTCTATGTGCAGGATACTAGAGTTTTTCGGAGCAAAACGTGTCAGGGGGTAAAATGGGTCATTCTGTATAAAATGTTGCAGAACACAGCTCCACGAAGAAAGACTATCATGCCTCCATTAGACTGCTGAATAACAAACAACTTTGGGTAACCCTATTTTGCTTCCACAGCATAGCCTGTGGTAGTTCTGAAGCATTTTATACAGAATAACCCCTTTACCCCCTGACTCGTTTTGCACCAAATTACTCTACTTTTCTAGACATGGTGTAAAGGTTCTCAGAGTATCTTGAGGGTATTTTATGGTTTGAATCGTTTGTTGTTTTGAGATTCAAGAACCCACTTATGGAAACCTTACATTTTGAGCCCTGCATACAGTATATCAAGCTGGCATTCTGATACCACCCCTCGGGGGTATCTTAACAAGGATATGGTAGTGGGGATGTGTCATTTTTAGGGGTACCTTTTTAAAATAAAATACGGAATTATGGGTGTACATTTTCACTTAATAGTCGGTTGTACCCAGAATTATGGGTATGAATTTTGAGAAAAAATTAAGACAAGAGAAATGTAATGATCGTAGATCAACCCGAAGAAAAATTTACACTGATGTGTGATATGAGACTTTAATTTAGAAATATTTTGTCTTATTCAGATACAATTATGGGGTTCCATTAAAATTTTGCTTCTTTTACATATTCTGTGACACGGAATTATGGGTCCCTTTTTTCAATTTACGACACGGAATTATGGCCCCATTTTTTTTTCAAAATGGCACATCCCTATCAGTTAACCCCCTAAGGTACCCCCCCCGAGTACCACCCCCTTTCGGTTCTTATGTACCTGATATTTTTGAAAACAGGGTGTGAAGTATCTTTATCGAGCTCTTATCAAAGATATCGATGACTGAAATCTCTTTTTTTTTCAAGGTTGAATCTGCACACCCTGGATGAATTAAGATACATGATTATCGAACTGCTGCAAAGATGTAGTCTACCAAAGGTTCTTCGACCATATATTATTTCTTCTTTGTAGCTCTGTAAATATTCTAGCTTTTTTGAAATCTTTGTGGGTGTTTATTTTGGCTTATTGGTAAAAATAAGTTTTCTCTATCTCTGTATGCAAATTACAAATAGTTAGTGAAGATTTTAGTCAGGGTGGAGTTAGCTAAATTCTTTTCTAATCTTATCATCTCCTTAATTCAAAAATGTTTCTAATTTTATCATTTTATTCATTCAAAATGTTTCTAATTTTATCATTTCTTTAATTCAAAAGGTTTCTAATCTTATCATTTTATTCATTTAAAAGGTTTCTAAAAAACTATAGACAATTCTGCAAAAGATAGCGAATCTCATTTCGCGAAATGCATAATAGGATTAAGCCTCCTTGCAATACATAGCTACCAAAATTGCAACGGCCTAAATTATTTATAGCCGTGGGCATTAGTCTTGGTAGCTATCTGTTGGTAAGGGAATTTATATTAATTCTTAAGGCATGGTTTTGTTTTAATTCGTAAGGCACGTGTTAGACCATGCCCTATGATTTAATGTTAATATTACATGGCTCTGAAGAAGTATTTAATCCGAAACACGAATTAATGCCCCACCGTGGATAAGCCTGGAGTTGTGAACTCATCAAGGATACTGTGCTAATTAATTGTCTTGGTTTAGGACAGCGGTTAGTGCAACTCAACTGTGTCCGATCAAACCCGGGTTCGAGACCCGGTGGAGGCATATCTCAATTCCAGTAGCCTGCTCTGGTACAATTTAATTGCCCGTGTTAGACCATGCCTTGTGAATTAATGTTGGTAAGAGACATATTCCCATAATGCATTGCGCGCAATGAGACGTGCCATATTTGCAGTGTCTTATTTTGAAATCTCAGATTAACGGACTTAGCAGATTATTATGCCTTATGATTTACACCGTTTTGCCTATAATCATGGCCATTGAGAGACTGGCTGTTCACCAGGATAATCGAAGATGAGAGACCTAATTTCCAGTGAGAAAAACCCTATAGTTGATAAAGAATACATTGGTTTTTCATATTGGCCTAGGGACCCTGCGAACTACCCTTTTCACCCCCTATCTCGAAGGTACTCCTTTTGATAAAACAGTCTTTGGATGGTACTTGATAAAACAGCTTCAATATAGCCAGAAATCTATCCACATCTGGGTATATAAATCAGTTAGGTTTCTGTTTCGTTCTCTTTCTGACGTATTACTCTGTTGAGTGTCAGACGAAAAGCTTAAGTAATCTATATGTTCGTTTCGCTATGCTTCCTTTTCATAACTACAATCATAACAACATTGCATTTGATTGTCTTTCAGTGGAAAATATTGCGTGGTTGTTTCTGCCAGTGCATGTTATGCTGCCAGTCATCCTCGAAAAACTCACACGAACACTACCTCGACTATGAGCTGTACGACATCCCCAAATACAACCCAGAGTCATCTAAGAGGTATTATATGGGAGGGAAGGTCGTTCACATCGTCAAGACACAGTCGATTTATCCCAGGTGAGAGCTTGGTCTGAACAATTTGAATTGAATTGAATGCGATATGGTATCACTTAATTTGATTGAATGTTGTATGGCGTCATTTAATTTAATTGAAAGACGAATGGTCTGGCTCTTAAGTAACTTATTTTTAACATCATTATTTTCGGTATTTATCACCTGAAATGACGAAGTAGTTGGTAGGACTCGAACCCATGACCTCTTGGTTTCTAAGAAAATGCCTCAGTGATTGTGCTAAACAGCACAAAATCTAAGGCAGAGAAGGAGTCTATCAATCTGATGATGGTAGATTTCGACCCCAAGACAACTTGGTTTTTTAACCGAGAGATTGTGAAATTGATTCCAACAACCTATATTATCTCACTGCTCCTTCTCTGCTAGACCAGGCGTTCCTGTTCTCAGCAGAACCACAGTTATCTGTTGAACGAGTCAAAATTTGCTAGGCTAACACTCGCCGAAAACCACTGGGTATTCTACTATACGCCATCATTCGATTGCTCACGACATGACTCGATTGCTTTCGCCATTATTCGATTTCTGACGTCAAATGGAACATGCGTGGGAATTTCCCACGGTTTTCAGTGTAATCAACATAGAGCATTGATTGCGATTAGGTCCAGACAGTCAGATATTATACAGCACCAAAGCCAAGGCTGGGAAGGAATCGAATTGTTTGGACGCCACCTGTATTATCTCACTACTTATTATCTGCTGGTACCAGACGTTGCTGTGTTCAGCAGAACCGTAATTTTCCATTGTATAAGTCAAAACTCACAGTTGAGAAATGGGGAGTCAAAAATAATCATCACACCAACTAGATAAACTCAGTCCCTACCCAGCCTTGGTTTCTAATAAAGGGGTCGTGAGTTTAATTCCTACCACCTGCATTTTCATCTAGCTAGTTTCAACTATTTTGCATATAGAATGAAAAAAGTCTTGGAAGTTATCTTGGACGAATGAAGATTAAAAGTGATAAATTAAACTAAACTAAATTTAGAAAACGTCTATCATTATTTCTGACTCGCCTCTTATGAACTTTATTTCCTTCTTTCAGATTCTTTGGGAAGAAGGAGGCAGTCTACGAAGCAGTATGGGCTGACGTGGAAGACTTCCAATGCATTTTGATATCGAAGTTGATGTGGCAGGACCACGTGCCGGATACGGTTAAGAAGGCTTTGCATAGCTGTTGTCCTGACCTAGCACCCCCTCATGCAAATGGGAAACCAGCAGAAGAGGCTGCACCGGAAGGAGGCACGAAAGTCAATGGTGAGTAGTAACGGTCTCCATGTATTGGAATACTGTAAGGGGATGAAAGTATGGAAACGTGAACCTTAATTTACGACAGCAAAATACAAAACGAGGATAAGTAATCCTTAGGAAAGCACGTTTGTTGAAATTTTCTTGTTTTGGTCACGTCAGCTTTTATTTTGTCGCACAAAAATATTTCTTGAAAGAATCTCACACCCTCGCTTTCTGAACACCTTTAAAAGTGCGCTCCAAACTCTTGAAATTCGTCTGCTTCTTTAATTGCAGCATCACGCGAGAATCTTGCGAGCTCACGCAGAACCCTGGACAAACCTGAAGATGAAGTACAGCTTCTTGCAGATGACCAAGAAGACGAATCGTCAGTCTCGCCTGCAAGTGAACCCGAGGCTAATGTGGAAATCAAGGTGCAAGACAGTGTGCAAAGTGAGGCTGAAGTTAAAGTAGATACTGAAGTTAAAATCGAGGCTGAAGTTAAAGTTGAAGCTGATGTTAAAAACGAGGCTGATGTTAAAATCGAGGCTCAAGAGGATGTTAAGAATGACATTGATGTGGTGCAAGTCCACCATCCGGCTGTTGTTGTTGTAAGTCCAGTGGTAACCCCTAGTGACACGGAAGACAAGCAGCTGGGGGAAAACGCCTGAAGTAAGTAAATGTTGGGTTCTTTCGTATGATTATCCGAAATGCTTCCCCCTGTCTAATCGTGAATCTAAATGATATACCACTGCTGGGTAGCTGTTTAATCGGGGGCATCCAATGAGCCGATTTGGAGTTTCAGGATTGGATGTGCACTCTGGCAATTTATTGGGGATAACATTTCCATTTACATTTGCTAATTCTTTAAGTTCAATATTTATTTTCTTGTATTTCACTCTTTTAAATAAGTCAAAAAGCAATAAAAAGGAAATCAGAAACAAAACAAAAATGATAGAAATTCGTTGGGTTTCACTTCGTTCTCTTTCTGATGTACAATCTGATTAGTGTCAGACGCAAAGCTCAAATAGTTATTATGTTTCGGATTTTTCTTCCTATCTAGAACTATTTTTGTGCAGTATTTTCAGGTCCTGTGTATTGATGTCCCCGATTGACAAGCTACTGTCAGTATTTATGGTCGTTTGGGTTTTGAATTTTTAAATACTGATTCAGATGGCGCAGGGTTTGGGGTTTGAGCCTCTCCATCAAAGGGGATTAGCCACGTAGTTTCAATTTTGTTATTTCATTTGCTGTTTTTGTATAGATAACATATTAAAGCAAAATTTTATTTACTGATTTGGAAAAAGTAGTATTTTTATTAATTTCTGCTGGGTTATGAAGTCAGAGAGATTTGCAGTCTTAGATGGTTACAGAACTTGAGGATGGCGAGGAAAATCAGAAACATTGCAAAACATTATTACTACTAAAGCTTTGCATCTGACACTCATCAGAGTAGTACATTAGAATAGTCTTTGATCGATACAGAACTCGATGATGGCGAAGAAAATCAGAAACATAGCGAAACATTATAACAACTGAAGCTCTGCATTTGACACCCATGAGAGTAGTACGTCAGAATAGACTTTGATCGGTACAGAACTTGAGAATAGTGAGGAAAATTGAAAACATACCAAAACGTTAAAACCAATAAAGAATTGCATCTGACGCTCATCACAGTAGTGCGTCAGATTGAGAATGAAAATGAAACCTAACCAATGAAATAGAAACCTAACCAATAAAATGAAACCCAATAAATAGAATGAAACCGTACCAACGTGTTTTGGCATATACAGTCTAACCATGAGATGGGTTTTTCTATAGAAATGCTAAATTTTCCCAAGTGAATAGAATTATATAATTTGTATATATTTGTTGTTTTATAGCTTCTACTTTAATTGTCACTAGTTTATAAGCTTCAGCCTAGTTTAGCAAATTCAACGAGCAGCTTTTGGCATATATTTTTTTAGATTTTGTAGTATCTTAGAGTAGCATATGGAATTCACACGTATTTTTATAAGCAAGTGCTTTAAAAGCAAGTCAGTACTCAATAAGAAAAATGTTGGCCAATGTCAGTACTTGATCGGGGATTGCCAAGAATTTAGAAAATTTTACGTTCAATACTTATCATAAAAAAATATCAACTGAAACTATACAGGTGTTAAAGGAGTTTTTCAATTTGCATCCACTAGACCACGTACTCTTTTCCCCCACTCTTACTGAAAATGATTCAACAGTAACGATGTAGTAGGAATAATTTTTTTACAGCAAATTCAGCTACCTGGTCCTGCCGTTGTGGGAGATGATATGTTATGATGCTGCACTCCTGTGCAATAAGTATTGAGACACCTTGCAACAAAAGGGCTTCTCCTCTGTGTCAATCCACTTAGGCCCAAATTTGTATTTATATTTTGCAATCTCCTTCACTTATTTTATGCAATGTTTCCACTGGAATCTTAGGCGAGCTCGAGCTCGTATCTCTTTCCAAGTTGAGGGTTAATAGATCTAACCACTCAGCTACCAATGTCTCAAGTTTATGTTTAAATGCTACAAGTTCACACTATCACATGTATTTTTATCCTATTTATTGTTTAAGAATATATCCAAATTTTATATTTGTTGTTATTGGGTTATGAATTTACCAATTTCGTATGTAACCAAATTTTATTCAAATTTCAAAGCTACGTTAAACAATTTCACAATAAATTTTATCGCAAATTTCAAATCTTTCTTCTTTATTCATATCCTGCAATAGCTTTGAAATCACCAACATTAAGCGAGCTGATTCCATCTCGAATTTACATGGAGAGTCTCCAGCCCTTTTAGAAAGGTCAGCCCTTTGCCTTGACATTAAAAATTTCCAGTCCTCCTAGATAAGATCTCGGGTACTCAAGATCAAGATTTCACCTTGAAGGGCTAGCCCTCTTCTGATGTAAACGGAAAAGTTCTTTATTAAGGATAATACAAAAAGGCAAGATCTTGCACAAGAGAGCTATCCTTCGTAAGAGAGCTGGCTTTCTTCCATGTAAACAGGACCTTATTGGGAAAACGAACTCTTTCATACAACTCGTTTCTCCTTTCTTTATCCATGTTTTTCAGCAACTCGATCTTACATGTTATTATAGTCTGCGAGGAAGGTATTGAGCTTGTCATTCACGAACCTTTGTTGACAACTTGCGTAGGTATGACCGCTTACAAAAAGGTTCTTGAATGATGAACTCCATACGAAGAAAAGAAGACTGGCCTACCTCATCTCGAGGAAGGTATTCTAGAGACTAAAACACGAGCCATTGTATTCACTTCTGCAACTGCCCATACTGGCAAAAGAAATTAATGGAAAATAACATCATTTCATGTAGCTTATTTTCTAGTAGAGCAAAACGAGAATGGACATTATCAAAAAGAAACACTGCCCATTAGAACGATTCTGAGACCAAACAGTCTAGAAAATTCCATATTGTCTTCCTCCAGGCTATCTCTCTTATGACTATAATTCAAATGTTTATTCGTTGAGCTAATTAGACTGTGATTGCTTTGTGGAATTGGCGTCTATGCAGCAGACATCTCTCTGCTCTCATTTGCGAGCAGTGAGTTAGAATGCAGCTGCAAGATCACGCTCGGACAGTTCGGACGCTAGGCCATTGAATCTATACATGTTCAGCAGTTAACTGCCATAATTTCCCTTATCATCCTCCTCCAATTTGCTCTGTTTTCAGTAGGTGTTGTTTTACCTATGTTTAAATTAGTGTTCACAAGGTTGAGATCTTTCTGGATAAGTTTTAGCCATGTCAGAGTGGGTCTTCCAACTTTCCTGTGTACATCTGACAGTGCTGCTGTTAGGGAAAGTCTGACAGGTGTTTGTTCATCTAGCCTCATCATATGTCCCAACCAATTTAGTCTTCTTCTCTGTATCGGCCATAGCAGAATAGATGCTAATACCGATACCGGTAACGTGCTCCAGTCACCAACACGTGACTCGAACACAGGGAAACAAACGAAGCAATAATTTTGGAATCCGAAACGCGTGAAGGAAGGAACAAGTATGGCGGATGAAAAAGGTGGAAAGACCGCGCGTCTTGTTGGGCTCACTGCTCTGACGTCTGCCTTTGCCCATCCTTTGGCTTATGTTAAAGTTCTCGTTCAGGTATTTATTTTTAATTTTTTCGAAGAATTTAATGAAGCCTTGTTTTGATTTGTGGAATAAACACCTGACTTTGGAGTGCCACATCATCGCTGCTGCAAAAATCATAACCTAATTAAATGGTATTTTAGGCCTAAGTAGATTTAAAAGGCATTTTTGGCCCAGGCCTAGGAACTTTGCTTACCCTGCCAGCTAGTTTTAATTGCCCTATTTAGGCTTGGAAACACCCTGCTAGCAGTTGATATCATTGCTGTATTTCATCATCCAGCAGATTGTAGGTATTTCATATCATAATTGGTCTTAAAATAAGATGTGGTGTCAACTTGGTCCCATTGAAGAAAATTGAGGATATAACTTTGGGGAGTAAGCCAATAGCTTATTTCCTCTGCCTAAGAAAATCCAGGGTTTAGGGTAGGTTTGCCAAGATCCCAATTTGAAATTTCTAATTGACTAATAACTTGAACATGCTAAAAACCAACCTCTGCCAAAAACCTGCTAGTGACTGCAAAAAACCTACCTCCTGCAAAAAAAACTGACGTCTGCAAAAAACCTAGTGTCTTCAGAAAACATTTGTTGTTTGCAAAAAACCTAGTGTCTGCAAAAAACCTGATGTCTACAAAAAACCTTATGTCTGCAAAAATCCAACATTTGCAAAAAACCTGACAGCCTGTATAAGAAGTATGTCACTTTTTCACAAGATCTTGAGGTTAGCAAGTGAAATTTTCTGTTCTTTTCATTCTATTACTGCTCTCCAAATACAGGGTGAATTTATGCAATGAATTTGCAAGATTGTCTTGTTGTGATATTCATGGCATAAGAAATTAATAAATGAAATACTATTCTCACCTGATTTCCAATCAAATGTATGTCAATGACGTAGCTCAGCGTTCGGAAGATCCAGAAAGATAACATTTCACCCAACAACTGTGGAACCAGACCACTAAGATAGATTAAATCTTTCAATCTACCAATTAAAACAACCATTGACTGTGATGGCCATGAGCCATGTTCCTTTGAAGATTTGTAAGTCATTCTGTCACCGCTTCTTCTTAATGTCCTTCCCTAAAACCACTGGAACTCCTAGAAAATATAATCCTTTGGCCAGGCCCTGTTAGATATTGAACTTTCTTGTGCCATTTTCAAAGAATGTAAACTGAAAGGCACTTTTATGATATGGAAAAGATTCATAGAATCGCTATATCACGTTTGATATCAAATACGTATGAATGGGGCCGCTACGGCTCGGTAAACAAGCATCTTGGCTGTTAGAGATTCTGGATTGCGTGGGTTCGAAACTTTAGATTGAGGGGTTACCTTGATGTGTTGTTATTATGTTGTATTAATAATTTCAAGAAAATGTTACCCCCATTTGGTCACTTATGCAATTTACAAAATGTTTAAATGAACCATTTTCCCATATATAAGCAATGATTTCAATCACAATTATCAACTTGTAGGTTGGTTATGAGCCAGTAGCCCCAAAGAGAGGAAAGACTTTTTTTGGTCAAGACATTCTCTACTTACCTGGCTTCTTTGATTATGGTAAGATTGTCATGCATCTCTGATTATTAGTTTTAAACTTTTGCATTTTGCATTATGCTAACTAATTGTTGATAGCTGTTGATAGGCAAATATATGCTCACTACTTTTGTAAGGTATTGGTTTATGCGTTACAAAGTGGGAAGGACCCACGGAAAAGGTTAACCCTGGTCCTGACTCTTGCTGACTACACCTTATGACTTTCACACTAATGTGACAGGTTAGAAGGTTGTTTTGAACTCACGGTTTTTCATTAAAGGGCGAGTGATCCAACCACCCAGCAATCCCTACACTTATTGAAACATAGACCTGGAGACTCTCCCAAATTCAACAGTAGACTCTTGGCTTGTCTTTTAAGATCAAAGGCACCACCCATAGAATATGATAGAGAGTGGAAAAGATAAAAGAATCTCACGGTTTTTATATTGAGGAAGTAGACATGTCTGATGACATGGAACTTTTAAGAATACCTTTCTAAGAATACGTTTATATGCAGGCCTTTTCGTATAGATATTGTCACCAGGGCGGTAAATCGCCCACGTTGATAAGGTCAGGAGGGCGATAGCCCCTCCAAATATATTTTTTGCAGACAGCCTTCAGGGTCTCAAGAAGATATTACTGCATTGGCCTGAACACAAATTCTTAATATTTGGTTTCAGGACGCTTGATTTATGGTTAATTTGTAAACAATATTCAGGATTAAGGTAAATGTCCACATTGAGAAGATAAATGGCACATAAAGTCAAAGGTTAAGTAATTGTGGTTTATCGCGGTTAGGCCTACACACTGGTCCGCTACTATTGCTACTATGGTCTTCCGTTTTTTTTCCAAATAGATGTCGAGGGCTCTTTCGATGATTTCGTTTCTTTCTTGGACTGTCCAATGTTCTTCATTGCTACTGATGATGAGGATTTGTTCCAAGCGTTTGTGCTTCATTGAAAGACGCTTGTCCGTCAAAATTTTGATCAATGTGCACGTTCAACGGTCAAGTTGGAGCCACTGATATAGATAAGGATCTCGACCAGGGCCCATACATTTGAAAATTCAGGCCTTTTGAAACCCAAGATCTTTTTCCAAAGCTCCTCAGAATCTACGTTTGTTTTTCATCGAAATAACGTAGTTTCTTAAGCTTTTTGCTTGAAACCTACTATTCATTTCCATGTAGGGCATCCCTTTGAATTCATGCTTTATAAACTCACGATCTAAAGGTGCTTTCGTTGCGTTGCCTGCCTTCAAGTAGGTCCCAAACAGACGATGAATCCCAGGTTCTTCGTCGTTGACTTCAAATCCAAATCGGGCAAGGTTGCTGTCTAGAAACTCATCATTCGTTCCAACGGATTCGAATTAACGATTAATGAACTAGCGACGACAACGATTAATGAACTGTCTACTCTGGCGAAGAGAGTATCAATGGACTTCAAAGCTGAGAAGACAAACTTTTACCTTATTCAATATTCAATGGAACAGCTAGAACAGAGAATCGACTTTGTAAAGGTTGCTTGCCTTTTTGGTGACGGGCCTATTCGATTTTCGAATTAGATATCTTGCTTTCGCATATAAGCTTATCTTTATTGCTTCTTTCTTTGCGTAAAATGGATGTCTATAAATCAGAATAATTTGAAAACTAAAATAATAAAGTTTTTTAACGTTTATCTCTTGGGGGCGAAACACGTTTTTGCGAGGGCGATCAAAAGCCCTCGTAAATCATTCGGCGAGGGCAATGGCGAGGGCAAGGGCGATCGCCTGCGTCAAACGAAAAGGCCTGGTTTATATGAGACCCAAACTGAAGTTCCTTCTTCTCTGAGATCTATTCGATTTCCCTTTGACTAATTTTTGTATTTTTTGCAGCTGCACACATCAAGCAAACTGATGGCATATCTGGACTGTACCGAGGTTTGGTGCCTAGGTATGAACATTTTGTTCTCGTTTACTTGCCGCATTTTTCATGGTCTTCAGAAACTTAGGTCCTTGTATAGGTTATTAATCTATTTTCTTTTTTACAGGGTATTACACAATATCGTCATTGCTACTGTGACAAATACTGTCAATTCTGTAAGTGAAATTTTTCTGGCTACTAGCCACTTTAACTGCACTAAATGGAAAATTTTTCTAATTTTTTTCTGATATTTCTTGTTTGTGAATCAACAAGGTTAAGTTAGCTTACAGTAGATAGGCTCCTCACACAACCAGGACAGCAGCTACAATCCTTGTTAAAGTAGGTTATATCTCTTATCAGTCTTTAATATCATAATTTTAGGCCGTATTGCAAATATGCATTATCGTTTGCCTTATTGATTGTCAAAATCTTCCTTTACCCAGATCAATGTTGTTCAGTTACACTGCAGGCTTTTGCCTCCCTAGGAAAGTATATCAAAATTGATAAAGGGGTTTCGATGGGGTGTGTTTTTAGGCTAGTTTCAATTGAAAGAACTTCATTTCTTTGGCAGTTGCAACAGTTTTAGCAATATTTGAAAAGCACAAACCACTGATCAAGACCTGATGTCTTTTCCATTAATTTAGTTTTTGTTCATAACTGTGTACATCCTAAAGCAAGGATTTATTGTCCTGATTAAGACATTGGTTAGCTAGTTGACTTATGCTGGACAAGGTCCTGGGCTCAAGACCTGGTTGGAGCTTATTGCAATTGTGGTTCCCCACTTACTAGATAGGAATATTGCAGTAAATTTTCAGCATTTTCCTTGTAGAACTTTCAAACACAAAACGCTGTTGAGGATAATATGGCAAAACTTGTTGGCGAAGCTGATGAGAGTGAAGAGGTAAGTTTAAGATTTTAAAGCTTTAACTCCTCTATTTTCATGGATTTGAATACCATTAAGTAGCAAGACTTGGATATCACTGAAGTTCCGTATGTTGATTTATTTCAAATTCAATCAAGGGCCTTTTTCAGGGGCAAACTCTTATGGGGTCAAGGGGTTGCCTTTTATTCTAAAACAATAGGAAATGTCAAAACAAATATTCTAATTATAATAAGCTAGATAGCCAGATTATGAGAAAACTACGAAATAGGAAATTTTTAACACAAAATGTCATATGGTTGATTTTAAACAATAGGTTTGCTCCTCAAAAATTTCCTTGGTGTCTACCTATTTGTATGGACAAAAATTCTTAAGCTGCCAGACCCAGGGCTTGAAAGTGATATGTCGCCCTCCTTTAGAATGCAATTAAATTTTCAGCTTGGGTTTCAACCTTGACCATTTTGGAATATTTATATTTGAGCTACGGCAAACAATTAATTTTTCATGATTTCATTTCCATTCTAGCCAAAACCTACGAAAAACCCAAAGGAGTTCCTAATTGAGGTGAGTTGGAAAAATACAAAGAAATATTTAGAGAATGGTCATCTCTTTGATTTTTTTTCTGTTCTCTGAAGCTTTGTAACTCTTCTCTGTCATCAACTACATCATTACAGAATCCCATGAGGATAGTGGCGCACATGCTGTCAATTATTGCAAGAATGGGACTAAAATCCAGATCAAGTTAATTAATCCAGGCAGATGCTCCAACAAGATCTTTAAGATTCAGTGTAAAAAGATTAAAAACAACCATGTAAGAAGTCAGTGTTCTGATTTCCAGAGAATTAGTGCTCAATACATTAATAGTTGATAGGTTGATAGGCAAATACGCTTACTATCTTCATAAGATATTGGTTTATGTGCTAAGAACAAAGGGCCCACTGAACAGGTACACTAATCACAGCAGTGTGACCCTAGTCCTTCCTCTCGATGTGACCACAACTCGTGATTCCTTTTGCCTTTTTCCCTGGAATTACAGAGAGCTGGCTAATTCTCTCCTCACACTTTGTGAGAGGTTTGAAGGTGGTTTGGAACCCGGAAACCTTTGAACAAGGGTCAAGTGATCTAACCACTTGGTAATTCGCGTAGTAGGACGGTGAATACACATATTGGTAGAAAAGGGGCAAGGAACTACACGTTCATCTCTACAAGTTTGTTTCGTGATTGCTCACTCATCAGAAGATATACTAGTGAGAAATTAACTTATATAAATATGATGAAATTAGCCAAGAAAGCTTTTTGGAAAGCTTTTGACATGTACTTTATATCTACCTTGATATGAAAATTATTTTTTGTTACCTCAGACTTGTCAGTTATCGATTGGTAAAGCAGCAGGCGTCATAATCAGCTACCCATTTCACTGTGAGTAATGCATTTTACATTTTATTTATTCTAACGATGCATTGTACATGTGTATGCTATGGACCTCATCTAGGCTCTCTTGTGGCATAAAAGGGGTGGCTAGATCACCGAACCTCACAAGGGTCATGGTTTGAGCCCCTCAATCAGAACATATCATAATTAGTTACCCCTGTCCCTGAGAGTAAAATTTTTTGTTGTATTTTGCAATCACGTAATCTACATTACACTACCAACATTAATCAAGATTATTCTACCAATGTGAGCCAAATCAATCTCACAAATTGAACCAGCACTAACCAAATGTAGAGCTAAACCATTCCAGGCCCTTAAACATCTACACCAAACCTGCCAAAGGGTGGTAATTTTCCCTCGCCAGGAGGACCATCACAGTCGTAGTACTGGATAGGGAAGAGAAGTAAACTTGGGACTAGGGTTGGCTAGGACATAGCAGAGATGATTTCACTCTGCATTGCCATCATTATTGTTCTTAACTTCGGATTTTAAACGTCACCAACTTTTAGCAATTAAGTTAATAAATTTCTCTAAAAGGACTGAATTTTATTTCTGTGAAACTTCTGGCCTAAGTCTGGATGTTTTTCGCTTATTCATGACCCATACGTTGAACTTTACTCTTGCTTCTTAGTGATCAGCATTCGCACGATGGTTCAGTTCGTTGGAAAAGAGACCCATTACAAGTAAGACATTATTCTCATAACAAGTAAAATGATACTAGATGAAGCTCACACAACCTTATGACTAGAGAACCAAATGCTGATAGTGGTATTGCTGAAATTTTCAAGAGGCTTTTAAGATTAAATCCTCCTTTGATATGAGATATGTTGAAGTGAAAGGATACAACAAGACCAAAAAGAAATCCAAAGTTAATCCAGAGATATTTGATTAAAGACCTGGAGTAGCTTTCGGCTCAAAAAGCCCTTTATTACTAGGTCTGCAAATTTGAATGCTTTACTATAAAGCTTTGCATTGATTGAGAATATCCAGGCTTCTAAAAGAGTTATCAGAGCTAGATTTTTGTTTGAAATCAAGATTGAAGAAACAAACAAACAAACCAATCTCATTTGTGATTTGTTTCATTGAAGTTAGGCCCCGCTATTTTGCAGAACAGGAATACCACTTGCTCAATATTACACTATTTCCTTTGACATGATCCTTCGATATTTGATGTACGTGCTACCCCCTCCCCCTTCCTATGGTTACTGGAAACAATATGCTATGGTATTTAGACTTTTTTAATTCATGTCTTTCAACGAATCTTGAAACCTTTCGCAAAGGTGCGATCCCTTGCAATGAATTTACTTAGGTAAGATTATGTCAAAGAAACCAACTATGTCAACGTCATTCTGCTTTAGACTCTGATGAATGCATCTGATGCTGTAATAGTCGAAGGGGCAAGTCATTATGAAAAAGTTTCACAAGATTCTTAACAACATTTCTCTTCATTTTCAGCAATTTATTTTCATCAATAACAGAGATTTATCGGGAAGAAGGAATTTTGGGATTTTTCTCGTAAGTGAAACATTTACTGTTTATAGTTTGTTTTGGTATGTTTCAGGCTTCCCCTCTTATATGTTTCCATGTTAATCCAAATTATTAAACCTATGAATTAGCCCTCGCCCCTACAATTTTCCCCTCTCATTCACATTGATTCATAAGGCATAGTCTAACATGGGAAATTAGATTTACAGAGCAGTCGAATGACATACACCACCACCTGGTCTCAAACCCAGGTTGTTGCGAGCAAAGGCGAGAACACAAACCACTATCCAAAACCATGCTACCCCACTTATTCATTTACTTTACTTAAAAAGTATTGTTTATTATTTGTACATAAACTAAAGACAAGAGAGTTAGTAGACTGAGCTCAGTAGTAGCCAATAGGTTTTATTTTCTGATTCGAGGGTTATGAAAAATTGAAAGATTTTATTTCATTTTTAGAGGTCTGGTCCCACAGCTGTTGGGTGAAATGTTATCTTTCTGGATCTTCCGAACGCTAAGCTACGTCATTGACACACATTTGATCGGAAATCAGGTAAGATTATATAAGGTCTCTCTGGTAGAGGCATATCCTAATTACATTGGAGGGTATACAGCACTATTAGGGTATACTATCAGTACTATAGAAGGATACTATCAAGTACTGAGGAGGATGTTCAGTACTGGAGAGAATGTTCACTGCGTTTGGAAATATCATGTGGAAGTAGCTCCCACAGTGCTTGTTGTTATCGCTTAGATCAGCACCGATAATTCGCAGGAAGTCCTTAACCTATAGAATATTTTGTACCTATAGAACACATACAGCTGTCTTTTTTCTTTTCTTTATTTATATAGAGAGACAACGATCTTTTGGCCAGGGCTCTAGAATGGGCCAGGTCAGAATTCTTTGAGGTATGTTTAGACAAGAAATTACTTTCAATATTTACAGCTTTATCACTGCCTTTCAGGGTGGCCAGAACTCAGCTCTCTACGTCCAAGGAATCTCACAGGTAAGCTTATGTCTTAAATTCTGAAAGTGGAGATTTTTAACAAGTCCTATTAAAACTCTATGCCTTAAGGGGGCTAATTCTAATCAGAGACTTGAATGGTCTTCAAAATCTTTTAAACATATTTAGTTTCATTCTTTGGAAACAGCAACCCAACTACAAACTCTACTGCATCTTCTTTAGCATTAATATTTTCATTTATGTAGACTATATTTAGGAGGATTATTTGAGAGGGAGGAAGGCTTAAATCGAATAATTACAGTACCATTATTTTTGGTGAGCTTTTCCTCATCTTTTCAGCTTTGAGCCTAGGAAAATCTTTCAACCATTTTTAGTTAAGGAGAAAATATGGATTAGCACATGACTTATGTTTTGATGAAACATTCTTTATTTTTTAGTACATTTCATCCTTGGTTACTTTCCCATTCTACGTTGTTACGAATGTGATGGCCATCAATAACACAAGGTAAGACAATGGTACTTTCTTTTAAACCTCAATAACCCATTTTACAATTTTGAAATATTTTTCGTTCCAATATGAAAATATTCAATTGAAGACAAGAATTGAAATTATCTGGAAGAGCTATACCATTAAAAAAGTAACTTGTGTAGTTCTAGTCCCTTGACACTTCAACCCGTTTTACAATCTTACAATATTATTTTGACAACATGAATATGAATATATCCAGTTTAAAACAAGAATATAGATATTTAGAAGAAGCTATCCTATAAGAAAGCTTTTCTAGCAGAGTCTGCAACTATATCTTTCCTAATATTTGATATGTTCTTTGAAATTATTTAGGCTTCTGGAATATTCAATATGCGTCCAATTCTGGAGGTGAACTTGCACCCACGACCCTTCAAACAGTCCTTGAGTGATCTAGCCACAAGATCAATTCCAGCACTAAATGAGTCTAAGGCTCGGATAAAACTTCTCTGAAAACCTGTTTTTCAAATTTCTAGGCTTGCTGCTGGAAACCCCCCTAACATGCCTGTTTTCACGAATTGGATCGACTGCTGGATGCATCTGAAGAGAGAGGTAAACAACTCGTATATTGTGTGTTCACTGATAATTCTTTGGTTTTGGTTTGCTTTGGGCTTGGCTTGGGGTTTGGGTCAGGGTTAGAGTTACAGTTAGGGTTTGGCTTAGTGTTTAGCTTTGTGTTACAGTTATAGGTAGACTTAGAGTCAGGGTTAGTTTTTGAGTTAGATTTATGGTTGGACTTAGAGTTAGGGCTAGAATTAGGGTTAGGTTTGGAATCCAAGTTAGTGTTGGAGTTTGCCTTAGGGTTTGGCTTAGGGTCTGACTTAGGGTTTAATTTAGGGTTAGGATGAGGGTTAGGGTTAGGATTAAGGTTAGGGTTAGGGTAAAGGCTCAAATAAGTTTTAGGTTTGAGATAGGGTTAAGATCAGGGTTAGGGTTAGGTTTAGGGTTAGAATTAGAGTTAGGGTTAGGATTAAGATTAAATTTTAATTTTGTTTTGTAGAAAATCTTACGGAGAGGAGACAGCATACTGCGAAGAACTGCTGCGATCAAATCACTTTGAAAATCAGAACGAGAAATTTAGGCCTGAGTAAAGGTTTGAGGATCTCTAGTAGTGACCTTTGGTGCGTTGTTTTTTATGCCGTCAACACATTGAACGAATATCATATTTTATGGAAATTAATATCACTGTGGATAACTGCCCTAAATGTTTCTAGAAAGTATTTTGGTTTATATTCTTTTGGCTGACGTTCTTGCCTGGTCCCCTATGAATGCTTGTCTGTCGTGTTGCTACCGGAAGATGATGGGGTGTCAATATTTTGATGATCAACAATCCAAGTGTTTACTTCACAGAGGCATGTTTAGCCTTACTCTAAGATCTTTAATACATAGAATGCCATAGGTCTCTAATAGTTGGAATACTCACAAATTAATTAGCTGAGGAGTAGGGGTATGAATAGTTTGGGCTGAAAATTTTGAATAAAATATAAGAGGGAGACGGAATGAAAGTTTTTCTCTGTAACCAGATCATTTGAATATCGAATTATGCTTCATGCAGCTCCGACATTTTCACTTTTGGAAATATGGGTTTACATCAGAGACCTATACACTAATATGAAGTGTTACCCCTAAAACGTAGGAAGGTCTCCTGTGTGAGACTCACTTTTGCTGTAAATGTAAACATGTAATCATGTGATTAAGGCCCTGACCTAAATTCTCCTGCTGCTCATCTACACATATTACATAACCTAGACCCTTTTCTCCTACGAAGGAGCGTTAACTGGGTATCCGTGTAACAAGACTAGTGGTAATCCACTATTGTATTCTTGGCAAGAAACTACCATGACGGTATTCCACCAAAATCAATTACAAAGGAATTAGAATGATCCTGTTTTTTCCCAACAGCATGCCAGGTCAAATTTGGTGTTTTAATAAGTTGATGTTTTGAAAGTCTTAGGTTTAAAGAAAATAAGACGTAAGTTAACGACATTAATAAAGAAAGAAGTTTCTAGTCCATTGTATGTCTTACGATAGGCTTAACTCTTAATGAACTTGAAAATGAAATTTTACGATTTTGCCTCTGTTTGGGCAAGGAAATACTTATAAACCCCTTGCTAAAACGATCAAGTCTGTTTTTGCGCCTTTACACGTCTTTATTTGCGTATATATGCTTGTCAGTCGTACTTTATCTACGTCAGCTGCGTAATTCATTTTCAAATAATATCTTAAACTAATAGATATAAATTACACCGGATTATGTTTCTTTTTAACTTTTAACAAACACCAGCTTTGCCAGCAGTTGCGGAAAGTAGCAGACCAGATCAGCGAATAGAATTCCTTGTTTTTGTGTTCAGTTTCATCTCGTGGAAAATATTAAAGAGTTTATGCGTTTGCATAGAGGTAGGTATATTATCTTTATATGTGAGAAGCAGTGCCTCATCGTTGAACTCATAAATTATTAGTAAGTAATTTTCTGTTTAACGCTCTAGCCTGTCAAAAACCTTAAAATGTTTCCCTGATGAATTAGGAAAGATGTTTGAAATCTCTTAAAACTCGTACAATTTTCTCAAAGTGTCCGTTTGGTTAGTTTACCAAATCTTAGTTTTGGGAGAGATTAGTTCCTCATTTCTTAATTTTCTAGGGGCCAGCTATTTAAAGTATGCTGCATGCATCCCTTCTAAAAATAATACCTGCCCTCTTGAAAACTTGAAACGCCTTTATGTTTATTTTTGGCTAAACCCTTGACTTCATCATAATTCTCATGTTCCGGTTAGAAAGGTTTGATTTTATTTTGGGAAATTTCCTCATTCTATATTAGCCCACTCTTCAATCAGGCTCGCTAAAATGTGTTTGATAACACTGAGAGTGATTAGAGAATTCACGACAACTCGTTTTCTTTCCAGACGCAATTCAATGGCTGACATAAGGAACTTGTTCACAAAAATGCACCGCATGTGGCACACACCAACTCAATCTGAGGAAGAATTTCCCCAGAAGAAGATGTCAGTGGATTTGGAGACCTACCTCGGTTGTGCTCCAAGGATATTGGTAAGACAACTATAGAAACTAGAATTTGATATTTCTTTTTAAATTTGACTCGAGTAAAGTGTGCCCATCCTGGCTATAGTGCTCGATATACGCTAGGCATGGAGCAATTCCACACACAGTAGAATTGACACTCAAAAAACAGACATGTTTTCCTGTTACTCCAAATTTCGTGCTTCTGAACTCATCAGACAGGCTGTACCAATGTCGATATATTCAGTATAGTATTGATTCGGTATAGTCCTTCTAATGAGTGCACAAGCACGAGACTTAGACAAACATGTCTACTTTTTGAGTTTTAAGTCTACTGTGGAATTGCTCTATGCCTAGCTTATATCGACCACTATAGCCAGGATGGTATAATAACATATTACTATAATATTTTTTTGTTCATCTTTTTCATAGCAACAAACTCAATTTTTGATACTAAAGCTTCCTATGTTCTAAATTTCATTGCTTTCTACACATTTTTATAAAAATAGCCTTTCTAAGAAGGGTCATATATGGTAAGAAGTTTTTGCTATCTCCAAAACTGTTTTAGTAAACAAAAGAGATGAATTCGCCAAGGTAAAGCCCTTGCACAAAAACCAACTTTCATCGACTTTTTAGAAGGTTAGGGGCAAGGAAAGGGTAGGGCATTGAGCCGCATGCGCTCTATTTTGTTGTATGATGTTCCACCATTAGTATTTCAGCAGGATGTCCCACTTTTAGCGTTTTGTATTCATTACCTAGAGCATTATGCTCCATCTCTCGAAGAAAAATGTCCCACTTCTAGCGTTATCATTCACCAGATGATGTACTAGCTAATCTTTGTCGATAAGGGTTGAGGGGTTAAGAGAAATGGGTAAAAAGATATTTTGCATTCAATTCAATTCAATATTATTCGCAAATTACATCTGAATTCAGAATACTAAAAATATGTAATCTACACGACCCAAGATAACCGAAGCTTATCTAGCTTGGGTCGTAAATTGAAATCAAAATTCTAAGAAAAGTTTTATTATAAGAGAAATAAAACAATACAGTACTAAAACTAGTACAAAGTATAATTCAACAGTAACAATAGATTGGTGATAGAAACCAGGTAATTCCATGTGAAAACATAGATAAAAACATGTCCAGCGTTAGTATCCACAAGAGTAGAGACATAGCTTACCCTAGTTGAGAAGGGTTTGCAGATTAAGAGTAAGGGGGTATTTTAGGAGGGTTAGAAGGTTAAGAAAAAGGGGGAAAAAGAGATTTTGCATTCATGACCTCTTCCGTACAAGACAACGTATCTAACTATCGTGTAAATTTGTTTTATGCACGATAACTCACGGGGATTGAATATAAACATAACTGAATTTCATGTGGCCTAATTTCAATGGTGAACGCGTGCTTAATTTCGTCATCGTGTTACTTCAGACCACCTCTCGCGAGGAAGATATCTTGTTGTTCTGATGTTGAAATATATCCTCCAGGAAATTAGCCAAATCAACGATTGTGGCTGCCCGCATATAGGCTTATTGGCTAACATGCTAGAACCGTATTTTGTGGGATGATATTAATAGAAATCCAATAAACAGTATGAACTTCAATTAAGTACTCTGACGTGAGTTAATTCCATATTAAAAAACTAATAAAGAGTATGAACTGAAATTAGGTGCCTTGACGTACGGCAAATTAATACGAATTAAACGAATATGCATAGGAAACATTAAATTATTATCAAGCTTCGAGTCCGAGCCGAATCTTTGAACCCAGGCCCCAAACTTTAAAATTGGATTCTAATGTAGAAGCCAAACTAGACATGGCAGGAATTAGCCAAATTAAAGTCTGTGGCTGTCCACATAGGATGACTTGCTGACATGTGAGGACCACATCTTATGGAATGAAACGAATGCTAATTTGATAAACATTATCGGCTAAAATTAGTCCAATTGATGTACGCGTATTTTTTATAAGAAGCCCAAAATAACAATGGACAGAGATTCCAGAAACTCCTGTTTTAATTAGGATGCATAACCTAAAAATCAGAAAGGGCCTTGCCAGCCTTCTACTGGGGTTTAAGGGTGTGGCTCCAGAAAAGTCCCCTCCCCAAACCTTAATGCTGGATCCTGAGCCTGCTGGGATAATGTTTGCTGATATACTTCTATATTGTTAGTTAAATAACAACTGCTGTTTTCTGTCTAGTTTTAGAGCTGTTTCGTATCTAGTTCTATCTGGTGTTTTTAATGTATTTTTATCGATGGAGCCAGAGCGTTGGTGCTTAAACTTCTGATTAAACCAAAAAATATGATCAACATCCTTCAGATGATCTGCAACCAAGTGTGAATTTCAAAAAATCTTAAAAGAATTTCAGCTTTCGAAGAATGTCAGAAATTTTCAGTATTTGGCAGATTTTTTAGTTTCTTATGAAAAAAATAAGTATGAGCTAGATCAAAGCAATTTTATATCGAGAATAATTGCAGAACTTCTTATCAAAATTCCAAGTTCAAAACCATCAGAGATCCACTCAATCAGGCACGAATCCAAGGAGGGGCATAGGGAGGCTCCCCCAAAAAATCTTGAAATTCTATTGTTTTATTGCAAAACGCATTCAGTTTCTACTGCTCCCAACAATAGCTGCCCGTAAGACATTTATCCTTGCTGCGTAGCTGATTGAAATTCTCACTTAGGCCCCAAGATGTAAGATTGTATTCGAATTTAGGGATTAAGTTTTTTCGCCAGGAATTTAGGCCGTGGGGCTTTGTGGTCACCCAGATATAAGGATATTCGTCCATCGCGTTATGATCATATTTTGCGGGGTGGTATCAGTACAAATCCAATAAACAGTATGAACTAAAATCAGTTACCTTGACGTATCTTAGATTATGTTTCAAACGCTAGAAAGCCCTTGCAGCCAATTATATCAGAGTATTAATTCATATGTATTTCTCCGCAGAGGGATTCCTGTCTGAAGACGTTGACCAAAATGTCTGGATTCCAAAGCCCGATGAGAAACAGGAGAAATGTAAGTGACTCCGATCTTCCATTGCGTACAGTTTCCTTGTTGTCTTTAAGTATTCAGTAAAATTACAAAGTATGCAGACGTCTAAAGGTCTTTTCTGGACTTAGGTGGTATAAAAATTACTACAGGGCAGTTCGGTCTACTATCCTGAGTAGCTAAAGGCTGAGTAGCATGCAATACATCACACATATATAGTATACATAAGGTCCTTTTTTGTTTATTAAGTGACTTCTTTTTTTCAATTGCTTGTTGTATTCTAGTATTCAGTAAAATTACAAAGTATGCAGGCGTCTAGAGGTCTTCTCTGGACTAAAGTGGTATAAAAATTTCTATATGGCAGTTTCGCCTACTATCCTGAGTAACTAAAGGCTGGGTAACATGCAATACATCACATATAAAGTAGTGTGAGGTCCTCTTTTGTTTATTTAGTGACGTCTTTTTTTCAACTGCGTGTTGTATTCATGTTTTTAGTGACATAGCAGAGTAATTTAGACGTCCAGGGGTCTTTTTATGAACTTTAGTGGTAGAAAGATATCTCCACAGCTGAGGAGTGAATTTGTTTGACGTGTTAACAGCCAGGGGTACCGTTAGCATGTACTACATCACTAAACAGTTTGTAGTAGCTTAGTACGTTATATTGATTCCATTTCAGAGAAAGTGCATTTATGATGAATGTACCATCTTTTCTAAGGGTTAGCCTATTTTGCAAAAGAGGTACTGTGTACTATATCACTATGTACTTAAAGTAGAATGAGGTCTTTATTTGTTAATTGTGCGAGCAAGTTTCCGCTTAACGTGTTAGCCTGAATTAGCCAGGGCCTTTTTTCAAGGAGGGCACTGTAGCATTCACTACATCACTACATATAGATGTAGGATGCCCTAGTTTGTTTATTAAGTGATTGAGTGATTTTCTGTTCAATGTGCTAGCTTGACTAAGACTAGGCTTTTTTGATTGAGTAAGTTGCTGTCTTGCATGCTACTAGACTAAGAAAGAGCCTTGTTTTTAGCAGGGGTTAGCAAACACATATCCATTGAATTTAGTTTTTTGCTCATATCTTATTTCAATTTATGAACAAACACAAATATACAAGTTAAGTTAAAAGATGTAAAATTTGGTCGATGAGAATGGCATGAAAGTGGTGGGGCAAAATTCCCCACTGCTAGGGTGCATAGACAGACTAGTGGGGAACCATTTTGTTTGATGAAAATACCCTGAACGGTTGTTCCCGAGGCCTAGCCAGTCTGATCCCTCGTACGACTGGTATTTACCTATTCCATAGACAGTTAAAGACATCAATTCTAAGCATAGATTTGTTGGTTTCATAATTTTCAATGCCTCGCTTTAATCTATATTGTTAATGGAATCCAATTCTACTGCCAAAGCAATCAAATTCTAAATCTCCCAACCGGGAATGGTGGAACCTTCTTCAAATTAAGCTGAATCGTTTAAATTTTTATTAGAAATATTTTAATCAAATCAATGAATAACTGGAAAATTTGTCCTTAGGGCTTCTTAATTTCTCTTGGCCTCTTAAGATGGTTTCTTGTAATCTATTGGTTGTTTAACTGGACTCTCCCCCAGTGATGATTGGTGTTTCTCACTATACCAATCATTCATTTCCTTTCTGATTGGTCAATTTCGACCAATGATAGCTCATAAGATGCAATCTTCGTTCCCTTTCTAGGTACTTACGACTTCGATGAGTATCAGACTTCAGAAGTTACTATTATGTTTTGCTATTTTATGATTTTACCATTCCCAGCCTGTTTTAAGAACATGAAGGAAAGACAAACGGCTGAAGATTTACAATTTGATTGCTTTGGCAGTAGAATCGGATTCCATTAACAATATAGATTAAAGTAAGGCATTGAAAATTAAAAAACCAACAAATCTATGTTTAGAATTGATATCTTAAACAGTCTATGGATGTTGATTAAATCTTACGATTTAATATACTAAGAGGTGGGTCGAAATTGACCAATCAGAAAGAAGGTGAATAATTGTTATAGGGCAGAACACACCAATCATCACTGGGGAGGTTCCAGTTAAACAACCAATAGATTACAAGAAACCATCTTAAGAGGCCAAGAGGAATTAAGAAGCCCTTAGGACAAATTTTTCTGTTATTCATTGATTTGATTAACATATTTCCAATAAAAACTTAAACGATTCAACTTAACAAGGTTTCACCATTCCCAGCCAGTAATAAGAACATCAACGAAATGCGAACGGTTGGAAGATTTAAAATTTGATTGCTTTGACAGTAGAATAGGATTCAATTGACAATGTAGATTAAAGCGAGGCATTGAAAATTAAAAAACCAACAAATCTATACTTAAAATTAATGTCTTCAACAGTCTATAGATGAAGCAAATACTAGTCGTAACGAAGAAGCAGGCAGTTTGGACCTGGAGAAAAAACGTTAACGGTTCAGGGAATTTAAAACATACAAAATGATGGGACGCTTCCTTTCCAGCATCTCTGACGACCCATGCACTTGAGCAATTTCCCCCATACACCCCTTTAATGCTCGCTTCATTAAGCGGATTGTTTTTCTTTTTATTCACTTTTGATATTTGCGAATGAAGGTCTCTATTTTTAGATGACTAATTCATATAAAAGATTGCAACAAACAAATAACATATGAAGTATAATCTAAATTCACGAAGCTTGTCGTTATCTCAGGAACATAAAAATCGAACATAAATGTTTACATATGAGGATGTTCCAACGTGAACGGAAAGCTTAGTGTTTCTAATAATTCATACAGAATTCATATCTAACCTTTTAACTCTGCCTGATATCTAAATATTTTTATATTCCCTCACGAATTCGTAACATTGGCTGTGAGTCATAAATAAAAATCAACATAATAGTACATAGTCGTGATCCCTGTCGCGCCCCCTGTAACAAGATGCGAAGTAGACCATGTGCTTTCGTCATAAAAATCAGCACTTGTGTTTTTAGACTTCCCATTTTCTTTGTGCAGATTACCATAATAAATATTATTTCATCATCCTCTCAGATATTTCAACCTCTCTCTTTTTGGAACCCACCATAAAGAGTCTATGAAAACAACAAGTCTGTGTTGAAAACAGTTTTGTTATCATTTTATTGTTATTAGAGGGAGATAAGAGAACATGTTTTTAAACCATGGTGCCTGGTAAAATGTAGAAATTAATTTGTGCTAAAACTCAGTGAATATATGACACAACAGCACAGCAAAACAATCAGCTGTCAGTCAATTCTTTTCACTAAAACATTTGCTGTTGCGTATAAGGTCATTATTTACATATGTTTTGGTTGCCGAATTGTGAAATGTTTTTGATATTTTGTACCGATTTTCTAGCTTTCTATTACCTGAAGGATAAGAAACTATTAAGAATCTATCTTCTTCCAATTAGCCCCCATCATTGCTGACCGCTATAAGGTCTCCTAGATACAGTACCTGATATAACGTATGAGAGTAAAAAACTTGAAAGAAATATTTATGTAGTGCAAGAAGATTGTGAAAAGTGAAGAAACGTTTGGTGCTTTTTTTCTAACTAGGTTTCCTCCAATAAATGAAATAATGAATGATAGATAAAAGATAATGAAGATATAACCAGCACCGTCGAGGAAGGGGCAGTCAAGGTAGCTAGTATCTGCCATGGGACCTTGGCTTCTTGGGGTCCACTAGACGATATATTTTGTTATTGATCTTATGCTCTTTGAGGCCCCCTTATTAGTCTGTAATAGGAGTCTCTCGTTGATAACTCGCCTTAACCTATTAATTATTCTAATTATTAATTCATGCCTTGTTTGTAGTTTCTCATAATGTTGCATAATCAGTCATTTCATAACCTCTAAACGAGTAGCACGTTTATTCCTATGCACTTAACACTACTCGAGATAAAAAGAATCTACTTTATCGGCCCTTTTTACGCCGGCCCTAAATAGCGTTAATTTTCGTCGTGCGGCGGAATGAAATAGCCTAAATGGTGTTAGAGCAGATTTTTTGGGTAGCAGAATTAGGGCCGGCGTTAAAAGGGCTGGCGTAGAATTAGGGCCGACGTAAAAAGAGCTGGCGTAGAATTAGGACTGGCGTGAAAAGAGCTGGCGTAGAATTAGGGCCGGCGTAAAAAAGGGTCTGTAAGGTAAATTGTTCCTCACCCTGAGGCCTTTCTTTTATATACTCTGAATATAATGGCAGTTATGATACGACCAGTAATTTTAAAACAAATTTACTGAAGCTAACAAGCCAGACCTATCTATTGGTTTATTCTCATCCGTTAGGAACTGGTGTTGTTTTTCCCTGTTTACATTTCCGCAATGATAAAATCTTGGAAGTTTATTCCATTTTGTGGGTGAACCCACGCCTCGTGGCTTTCGATGCACGCAATAAACTCTTTCCTAAGAAACTTTCTAAGAAACTTATTACATTAAACCAAAGCTTTTAGAATCGATAAGAAATTGATATTCAAAATAATGCATTGTTATCAGCCACACCTTGCTGCGTTTATGTTTTTGTTTGTTAATGAAAACTGTTTATCTTATCGAAAAGATCACGTTGTTTTGCAAGCGATAAAAGACAAAGTTTAATCTTCGAAGTTTCTAAATTTAATTTGTTATCTCTGTTTTTGTTTCTCAGCAAAGGGGTAAACCGCGTCCATAAATACGTACGTAAGAAAGTTAATGATTTAAAGCTCGGTTAATTAAGGTTTAAGTGAATTGAAAAGATATGTTACAATTTTGTTATTTGTCATGCATTATGATACACTTTCTCAATGTCATATACACTTATTTGTTCAATAAGCCCTGCGAGTGTATATGGTGATGTGGTAGCCAAAGGCTTAGCTCTCTGTAAAGGTATAGTATAGGCTCTATATGAGCATCACTGCATTAGAAAATTAATCAGTAGCACTTTCTTTTATCCCATACACTCTTTTTTCTTTAAGGACAATTTTATAAGAACACGAGCCTCAAATTCTGCCAAATGAAATCAGAACAAGCTAAGAACAAGCTGATGCTGGCTATTTTTGCTCAATATTTTTAATCATTAGAAATAGCAATAACACTGAGAAATAAAGATAGACAAGCAAGCTGGCAGCCTACTGGTATTACAGATGGGCCAGGAAAGTAACAAATTGCAACAATTAACACAGACAATAGCAAAAGCAGGCTCTAAAACCATTACAAAAGTAAGAACAATTTAAGAACACTTCAGCCTGTAAATTGAAGAATATATTTAAGAACCGCGAGCTTCAAATCAAATTTTCTGGTTCTTATACAAAAAAGAGTGTAGTAGCTTTGTTACTAGTGTTACTAAAATGAATGTACCTTTTCACATAATGTATACCTATTTTTTGTAAAGTTATGATAACTACTCTAAAAACATTACTGGACAATCAAACACTGGCAATTTCGTACATCCCGTAGCTGGGAAGGTAATAAACTAAATCAACCTTGTTACATACTTAATACCTATTTTTCAATAAGCAATGTGAGTGTATGGTAAAGGTAATGTGGTAGCCAAAGGCCTTCTCCCTGTAGGGGTATGGTATATGCACTATTAGCGTCACTGTATTAGGAAAATTAGGCCTTGGGCCTTAATCATTTCATAGGTATGACATTTGCTCTTAAGCATCACTACATGATGCCAAATTAGCAGTGGCACTTTTAATACTAAATTTTGTGAATCCTATATAGTTTGGTAGGTAATACACTCAATCAACCTTTCTCACATAATTTGTTATCTATTTTTCAATAGCCGGTGCAAGTTTAATGTAATGGTTAACGTGGTAGCCAAAGGCTTAGCTCTCTGAAGAGACATGGTATATGCTTTATGAGCATTACAGCGTGAGGCCAATAAAACATTGGTGATTTCGTGCATCCCATAGCTTGGTTATTGGTGGTACTAAAATGAATCAACCTTTTCACGTACTGTTTACCTATTTGTTCGATAAGCAATGCGAGTGTATGGTGATGGGTGATGTGGTAGCAAAAGGCTCTATAGAGGTATATTGTATAAGCTCTATAAGCATCACTGCATTAGGAAAATTAATATGTGGCAACTTCTTGAGTCCCATTTGCTTGGCTAGAAGTGGTACGAAACTAATCATCCTTTTCACATACTGTTTACCTACTTGTTCGACAAGCCATGCGAGTTTATGGTAAGGGAAACCTGGTAGCCAAAGGCCTTACTCATTTTATAGGTATGATATTTGCTTTATAAGCATCCCAAATAAGTAGTGGCACCTTTGATACTAAATTTTGTGCATCCCATAGTTCGTTAGGTACAAAACTTAATCAATCTTGTCAAATGCTGTATATCTCTTTTTCAATATGCGGTGTGAAGTTTATTGCATGGCTATCGTGGTAGCCAAAGGCTTAGCTCTCTCGAGAGACATGATATATGTTTTTTAAGCATCACTGCATGATGCCAATTTAACATTGGCAATTTCTTGCATCCTCTAGTTTGTAGGTACTAAACTTAATCAACCTCGTCACATATTGTATATCTATTTTTCAATTAGCCATACGAGTTTATGATGATAGATAGAGTGATACCCTGCAAAAGACCCGAGGCACTATTCGCTGCAAGGGTACATTGATGTGCACCTTTGGTATCACTACATGAGGCCCATTGATCAGTGGCAAAATCTTACATCTTACAGCTTTGTAGGTACTAAATCAAATCGTACAATGGGAGTAATTTTTAAGAACAATTTTTTACTGAACACTTGCTTAACCTATAGGCACGTTTAGAGACTGACCGGACACCAGGGTAATGACAGTAGGGGCCTAATTTCAACTGAGGAAAACAATATGGTTAATGAAGGATTCATTTCTTAGTTCTTACAAGCCTTTAACGCTCCGGAACTCCTTTGGTAACGTAAATTAGTCCATGGACCTATCTTCTACTATATCATATTTAGTGATGTAGTGCATACTTGTACTACCATGTCACTGCTATAAACAAGGCCGAAGGATCCGTCAGCTTTGCACGTCGACTGAAAGTTCGTTCGCTCTGAAATCGCGTCAATATAACGCATTGGACTCAAAGAGAAATGAAACAACCAGAAGTCTATCCATTTCTATTTTAAGAAAATACATTTTTTAGAAAAAGAAATGGAGAAGATTTCTTACATATAAACAGAAACTAACTCACTGAATGAATAAACTAGGACATCCTACTACTTTATGTAGTGATGGTACGCTGGAAACAAGGTCTTGCCTTAGTCAGCCTAGAAAATGAACAGAAACGAGGGTCATTCCACCCCCTTGGAAAGCGTACGAGATTTTTCCAAAACAAAAGGATTTCCAATGATTTTCTTTGGATTCTCGTTAGAACAAGAGGATTTCCAGGAAAAATGTACGAGATTCTTAGGGAGGGATTCGCCCCTTGAACAAAAACTCACTCACTCAATAAGCAATCTAGGACCTCTTACTACTTTATATAGTGATCAAGTGTATACTACCGTATCTCTGCTGGAAACAAGGCCTTGTCTTGGTCAGACCATAACACTAAATAAAAACTCTGTTACTCAATAAACACACTAGGAACTCGTGCTGCTATATAGCACTGATGTAGTGTATGTTACAAGGTCTTTCTGGTTAGAAGCAAACCCTTCACAGATCACAGTACTGATGATATCCTTCAATATTTCTGAACACCTTCCAAGGTACTGTACTCCCCACAAAGTACTGATAATTTCCCCCACAGTACTGAACACCCTCTATAATACTACCCAGACTATCCCCAGGGTGAGTTTATAATGAAAAACAAGTGAAACGACCTTAGATGCCCAAACCATATTCTGCGGTCGAGTACCCTTCCTTATTAAATATTTTCTCATTCAGAGTAAAGTAAGTTTAAGATTAAAACTATTTTTCTTATGATGCATCTATTAAGCCTTTAAAAAGTCTATTCTTGTCTATACACAAGTAGACTATTTCCGACGTGATACATGCCCCCAGATATTTGAGCAGTCTATACTGGTCTATACACAAGCAAACATATTTCCGTAATCAGGAATGACTGAATGAAATAATCATAAAGATAACAAAATCTTTGACATTATTCAAATCTGGTAGTTTCCTCTTCTCATTCATTATTATCTTTGCCTGACCAGGGCAAGAAAGATCAATGTTCGAGTCGATTTATCACGAAAAACAGGAAGCCCTGTAATTCTATTTTGTGGTTCGCAAAAATTTAATTGGATTGCTATGGGGAAAATCTACGTGTTTCGAGATTTCAAGGGATTTTAGGGAGTTTAGTGGGGAAGTTCGAGGTTTAGACCCGACTTGTTTAGGCCTAGGCTTAAGTTATAAAACATTGCTATGGCTCCAACGGAGAGATATTCAGCAGGGAGCAATGTCATTTTAGTTTGTTTACCTCCCGATAGAATATAATGTTTTGTTGGTTTAGGCCAATGCTTAAATCTTAAAACATGTGCATGGCTCTCAAAGTGAGAAACGTTTGTGTGGGGAGGATCCAGGCAGGGAAAAATTCATTTTAGTTTGTTTACATCCATTTACCTCATCAAGTGTAAGTTTTTATTGGTTCAAGCCCATGCTTAAGTTGTAAAACATGGCTATGGCTCTCAAAGTGGAAAACGTTTGGAGGGCTGGGGGCTATACTATCTAAGCTACATATTTCAAGGGATTTTACTGTGCTTAGTCCAGAGATTCGAGGCGAAGGTCTAGTTTACTGGCCTGCTATGCTTATGTTGTAATACATTGCTATGGTTATCAAACGTTTTGAAGGGTAAGAAATTTATTTGAGTCAGTTTACATCTGTTAAGCCCATGAAGTACAAGCAGTTACTGGCTTAGGCCCATGAAATTATAGTTCTAAGGCTCTTTTGCTCATAGTGGAAAACTTGTAGAAGCATTTACTTTTTAAGGCAATCAAAATCAAAATATTATTGCTAAGGTGTCTCTAAGGGATTTTCGAAAGGAGGCAGAATTGATTTAATCCAAGATGGAAGAATTAAATGGAAAATCGTCTATTGGGGGTTCACCACTGATCTCAATATAAAGACTGGATCGAGCATTCTTTGGTTTCTGGAGTTGAATGTCTGAAGCCAATTGCTTCAGCTATCATTTGGCTTCCGAATATGGCTGCCAAAGAAATTACATTGACTTGATTGTTTGTTAACAATAGCTACACGATTTTACAGTCTCGAGTTGATCATTCATAACATTCCGATGATCATCAAAGAAAAAGGCACGCCCCAGTGGAATCTCGATTTATTGAATTGTGCATCCCAATATGGCCGCCAAGGACTTCATTTTAGAACATCCGATGCTCAATCCAGTCTTTATTTTGAGATCAGTGGGGTTCACTCTGTTTCGAACAACAACAACATTCTGTTTTTGTCAACAACGAAATCTTTGTGTTAGTGTGCTATTTACTGCAGCTTTGTCTACTGAAAGACTTATGTTGAAATACTTCCAAGGCTGGTAAGAGTTTCCTTTACAAGAAACTAATGATGATGATGTTGATGGTCATTCAAAGAATACTCCAATTAGGGTCGATTCAGTTTTTGCAGTGACAACAACAGCAACAACCTTGTAAGCTCGCATGCTATAATTAGCATGGCACTTGCATTTCCTTCCTTCAAGAAAGATCGTGTGCTACAAATTTAATTCGTAAACCCTTGGATCCCATTCCACACCATGCCATCATCCGATCTCTCTCTTGGCCTTTCAATTGCGAATTATCTTCATAGGATTACTGGATTTCATCCGTTAAATCGGATTCCTGCATCTCAACAGACAAATACCAACTTACACACTCATACGTCACTGTTTGTTACGATTAAAGTATGGAAATTTTTGTTTTTCGCTTTCAAAGAAATGCGGTGGGAATCTTGCTTCCTTGGTTAGTAATAGAATTATTTCGTCTTGTTCATATGAGCTGACCTCAACTCAACGTAATTTTTTATAAGGAGACGGGCCTAAAAGAATCGATATCAAATCAAAATGGTTTTTGTATGGAGATGAAACTGAAGGAATTGATATCAAATTTACATCATTTTTCATAAAGAGATGGGTTTTAAAAGTGCATTTGTGTTTGTTATATATGAACATTGATGCTTAAAATCGGCAAAGATAATGTATATTCAAGAATAAGCAATAGAAAAATTTAGGATCAGGAAGATCGTAAGTAAGAATGTATTTCATTCTTATAGATTACTATCTGAAAAGGACGCTCACTGTGCCTAGTATTCCGGCTTTTCTCTGCGTCCACTTGCATTGTACCCTATGCTCAAAAATGATCTAGAAAGCTTGGTCCAATAAGCAGTTAACACCAGTTAGCACCATGCTCAATTTAAAAGTTATCTATTAAAAAACGTGTTTATGGTTAGTTATCCCACAGCTTGATGTCAACTAGTCTGTTGCTTATCAAAAGTTGCTATCAGTTTTCTTATAAAAAACCGTGTAGTTAATCTTTCTCATAAGTAGCTAGCTCACGTGGATATAGGCAGAAGTTTGTGGTGATTGGTCGTGTAAGGTCGTCTTGAATCACTTTCTTTGACTGAGTGTAAACATTGGCTGCTTTTATATCAGAGTTACACACTCCCTTGCTTCAGTTCTGCTTCTTGTTTGGTGTTTGGTGGTTCTTGTTCTATAAAAGCTGGTTTCTATAAGAAATGTCCATTGTAAGTTTTGTTTTTTATTTCTAGGTCTTTTTTTTCTAATTATTATCAAGAGGGTGAGGGGAGAAAGGGGTTAGATTTGGAACTTAAATTGCCTTTTTATCAATTGGAAAAATGGGGTTGGTTTTTTTGGGACTAGGATTTGAGAATGAAACGCATATTTATGTATTGAACTGAATTTTAAGATTTTCATAGTATTGGGATATTAGTATATCTCATTTTAATGCTGGGAATGGGGATCAGTAACCCCTTTTTATTTATTGATTTTTATTTACTTTCTTCAAATTTTGTACACACAATAGCCTTTAGTTATATCAGCTAATCTAAATCACTCGAACTACTATGAAAGCAGTAATTAAAATAGCATAACAAAGGTTGACAAAATTGATATTTATTATGGTTAAATAATGTAAGGTATACTCAAATTCGCTATGCATCAGTTGTCATTACGTTGCCTGGCTAAATTGATCGTATTCTAATTTAAAGAGTTTCTTCTAAAGAGACTCTTTAATAAGAGTCTCGATAAGGGAGTCTCTAAATATAATAAGAGAGTCTCTAAAGATAATAAGAGTCTCTAAAGGGATAATAAGAGTTTCTTCTAAAGAGAAAAGATAAGGCGATTTCCCCAATAACAGTTGCTATGCTACGTCTACTTGAGGGTATCAATGTATAACGTTCCTCTCTGCCTTCATAAATGCTTTTCAGGAACGAAATTCTCTCCATTCAGAGCCTAGCTGTTTATTGACAAGTCACTTACTGATGAAATTAGTTTCTTTAGAAATGAAAGCCACGATATGCGAGTGTTTGCCGTGAGCTTGAAAACGCCAGGCAAATCTGTTAGACTTGGAGGATCAGCTATCAGATATGCTTCCTTTTGCATGTAGCTTGTGACGTTAATACAATTACAACTCACTTCCTATAAATCTCGTAATATCTTGTTCTTTGATTACACATCCCTGAAAATCCTTTTCAGAATCGTTTTTGTGAAGAAATCTCTTTATGCGCAGGCCTTCCACGATGTGACGTTTAACTATACGGGTCCCTTCCTTTGATGGAAACAGGGCCTATGGCCTTTCGTAGGCCAGCACATTAAACATAAACTCAACACACTCGCTCATTCACTATTATATTTAGTGATGCATGTTAGAGATAAAGCCTCTGGCCCTTCGTAGGCCAGCACGTTATACATAAACTCACACATTCACTCATTTTCTACTATATGTAGTGATGAAGTGCATGCTACTGTGCTCCTTCAAGAAATAAGGCCATTTGTGGCTTTCGTAGGCAAGCATCTTACACTTAAACATAAACTCAACCCACTGAATCACTCATTCACTACTATATATAGTGATGCATGCTGGAAATAAAGCCTGTGGTCTTTTATAAGCTAATACGTTGTACATGAACTAACTAAACTCACTACGACCTCATTTACTACTATATGAAGTGAGGTAGTGCATACATCGTACCCTTATGCAACTAAGGCATCTGGCCCTCTGATGTAGTGCATGCTGGAAATAAAGCCTCTGGCCTTTCGTATCCTATAGGCTAGCACCTTAAACGTGATCCCAACTCACCCATTCATTTACTACTATATATAGTGGTGTAGTGCATGCTGTCTTGTCCCTGTTGGAAATAAGGCCTTTTGCAGGCTAACACGTTAGTTGTAAACTTGATTGTTAAGGCCAAAGAGATTTGTCATTTGAACAATGAAAAGGGCTCTGCCTAAGCCGCCCAAGACCATCTACTTCTTGCCCAATCAGAACCAAAGCAGAGATCGAGGCTTGAACAGAAATCAGATTGTCTAGTGAAACCTGAATTATTTCTAATCTGCCGAAGGCAGTTTTTCAGAACAAATGAATACAAATCGAAAAATATCAATTTTATCTCGAAACGGAGCAGTATTGAAACAGGGAAAGAACCACGTTTTGGTGGTAAAAACTTTGCAAAACGAAAACGTAAAAGTGTGAACTATGAAGTAACTGTGACCGTTATGATTTAGAAAATTGTTTTTGAACGGAATGACCTAAGGGACGCAAGTAGTCTTTCAGGTGTCTTTTCAATCTAAACGCAGCACGTGACTGCGAGTAAATACAAACTTCTCAACCCGAATGAAGGTCAGAGAATCCATGAAAGAAGTGCATGTTATTCTTACGTCATGATTAATCTTTTCAAAAACAGCACATGTATTCTTTTTATGCGTTCAAGATGCTTGAAGGCCATTTAAGCGGCAGAAGAGCCATATGATCAAAAGCTATGCCCCCTCTCTATCATTTGTTCCTATCCATTCTTAATGTACTTTGTAGTTGTTCTTGTTCTTAATGTTGTTGTTTCTATATCAGTGGTACTATTTTTGTTGCTGTTGATAATGTTGTTGATGTTGATGTTGATGTTGTTGTTGTTTTTGCTACGGTGGCTATAGTTGACTAATGTTAATGTCAATGTGGGTAAAAGTACGGACTGAACCTTCTGTCCTAAATCCTTCTATAATTATCAAATCGTATATTTATTACAATAATTGATCATCCTTCTGAACCCTTTTGAGCCTTACTGCCTTCTTATTCATAAGTTTATAGGAAGGGATAAATTGGGACTGGGATTTGGTAATGAAAAAGTGCTTGGGGATTGGACTTGTCAAACGTCAATATGGGGAATTTCTCTATTTTCTCATCGGGATTGGGATTTTGGATTATTTTTGTGTTGGGCATCGGGATCAGTACCCCTTTAGGACCTTCTCATAAATAAAATTTAAAAACAATTTCTTGTCAATTTTCAGGGTGTTCACAGTGCCAGTGAAGTAGAAAGCATGGGTCAGGATACTCAAGATAATGAAATTCGACTTGCTGTTGTGGGAGCCGAGAGATGTGGCAAATCAGGTAATGATACTTATTATTCACTTTTTTGTAAAATAAGTCAACTTGAGAAGTACCAATACTAAACTACTAATCTAGAGGTCTTGGGCTCGAGTCCTATTTAGGTCGTTTTCATTCTCACAAATTATCTCGATTGAAATTAGTTTGAAGAGAATTCTTGATTGAAAGCTAAATTCATCACTTCACGCCCAAAGCATACCTCATACATCCCATGCATACCATAGCATCTGCTTTACCCTTATATGGAAAGTGAGTCGGTTAGAAACATACCTCTCATATAAATAGAATCCTAGAAGCCTGTTCATAGATGTACAGTGCTACATCACTATACCTTAATATGGAATTAGTGTTTAATGCAAAGATTATCTAATGAAACTGTTGGTATGTGTGGGTTGGGAGTTGTCTTTCGTGGTAAAAGCAATCGCTCATGTGAAATAGACTCATTACTTCCTGGTTTGCAAGAGACACACCATGGCCGTACTTGTTGGGAGGTAGCAAGGGTTGTGGTTGCCCCCAAAAATTTTCTGAAGAGTATACAATTCTTTTTAGAGTTTCCTCAAAATATTCTTCAAGATAAGTTTTGCTTCCCCCTGCGAGAAATGTACTGATTTAAGCCTTGAAAACACTATTACATCTATTGATGTATTATTAAAAAAACAATCGAGATAATTTGTGAGAATGAAAATGACCGGAGTAGGACTCGAACCCACGACCTCTAGATTTGATCTCTAGAACGCTACCACTGCGCCACCGGGGCTACGAGAAACCCAGGCCATTTCATTCACACAAATTGTTGCACCACCACTCACCAAATGCAGAGACGAACCTATCCGGGCTCTTTGACACTGCACTGGACCTGCCGAAGGGCGACGACTTTCTCACATTTTCATTCTCACAAATTATCTCGATTGATTTTCCAAATCCTGCTTCTCTTCAAAATATTAAAAAAACCTATGTTTAATATATGATGGAAAATCTACATTTTCAACAATTTCTTCCACCATAAGCCAAAACTACCTAGAATACCTTAGACCATTAATAACATCTACCAAACCCTTATTCAAGTTCACACAGCGACTCACTTTCGTCGTGTTCAACTGAAAAACATTGCAATTTGAGATTTAGGGATTTCACTGGATTTAGAGGAAGGCCTAAGCCGAAACGTTTTTAGTAATGTGGTTTACATCTGGATTTGGCGGATTTTTCCTTGATCAGATTTAATTTCTTTTTAATGTCTCCCGTAATCTATGGGCAGACGTTTTTATCCAGGATGGATTTTGATAAATCAGTTCAAAAACAACTTGCTAGAGTCGGTAAATGCATGAAAGAAGAAAGTTGCTATGAGAAGTTGCTATAGATTTGCTTCATGAGTCCTTGTTTCCCTGCGGTCTCTGATCTGCCTAAGTCACTTCACCAATAAGCTGATTGACCAGAGTGCACATAGGGAAACAAGGACTCGTGGAGCTATTCTTAAGGTATGGCCTCGCTATGACTTACTCTCGTTTTCAATTTTATCATCTGAATTTTCAGCCCTGACTGTTCGATTTCTAACAAAGAGATTTATTGGAGAATACGACTCTTGCTGTGGTAAGTTGTTGTTGTTGTTTTTGCTTTGTTTATTGTTATTCAGCGTGCTTATTTAGGCCTACTTTGTATGCTGCTGCTAGGCCTAAACATTTTATTTTAAAGAGGCAGTTGAATGCTAGCTCTAAAGCATGTTTGGAGAAGGGCCAACCGTCGTCTTATAAGTTCACGATGGATATCATAATTACTGTAGGGGATATCCATTTGGGGTATTCAGTGCTATGGAGGAAAACCATCCTTACAATTGGGGGATCAGTACTTTCGAGGATATTCAGCATTCTGTTTATTCAGTACTACATATCATCATTACTGTTGTGGAGGGGTACAATCTGTGTATAGGAGGATATTTAGTACTGTTGAGGGAAACCACAAGCACTTTGGCTTAACCTCCACAGTACTGATGGTATCCTCCATGGTTTCTCTTACGTAATGCAACTAGAAAATTGAGAACACTTGTATTTTGCTTCATGTAAGATGGAAAAAGACGCACCTCTTAGGTGTTGACCGATACCAAAGAAAATATTGAAATGAAACCTCTTGCATAGAATTCAAGTATTTAGGGTAGGGCGTTAGTGGGCGAGATTGAGGTTGTTGGTTTTTCTTATTTTTAGCCACTTATTAGAATCTATTATCTCTTTTCTCAGAGCTTAAAAACAGCTTAGTAGATGCCAAACCATCAACAAACACTTTAATGCGTTTTTTGATTGTGGTTGATTCAAGACATTGAACTCTTTTCAATGGAAACCTGCATTTGATAGATTTGAAGCCTTGAATGCATTGTTTTAGTACACGCATTTTATTTTATAAGCAATTGCTTTATAAGCAAGTCAGTACTGGACATGACAAAAACTTAAGCATTTCCAGTACTGGATAAAGGATTGCTAAGCAATTTGAAAATTCTAATTCAGATCCAATTGCTAATGAAAACCGTGCAGCAGCTATTGAGAAGTAGGTTATAGTGGATATCAGTACCCTGGCACACTTTTTATGCAAGATACTATTGACAATCGCTGTACAAAAACTTCTCAGACAGTATTCTAAGAAACAGATCTTCGAGTATAAAAAGCTAAGCAATTGCTAAGCAATTCTGAGTACTCAAATTTGCCCTCTACCTAAGCAATTTTCAGTACTGGGCTCGAGCTGAAATTGCTCATAGAAAAAAATGCGTGTACTATGAAAAAGTGCTGCGTGAAAAAATGTGAGAGTGCGTTTCTGCTTGGTGTGCTATCTTGGCTTAGGCAAGGATTTTTTTTCAGCAGAGGCAAGGAATCATAGACTACATAACTGCATAGAGTATATTAAGATGCCATTGTATATATAGAGTGAGTGAGTTTCTATAGGATGCTAGCCTGACTAAGGCTTGGAGTTGTTTTCAGCAGACATGATACGACATTATACACTAAATCCCTTCATAGGGTAGTAAGAGGTCCTAGTGTTTTTATTGCACCAATTAATGCTATAGACATTTTCAAATTAAAACCTTCTACCCACCAACCATGTCCGCTTTCCAGGGGGAAAACTTTGCATTTGTTTAAGATAGAGGTCTTAACAGAAAATGATTTATATTGAAGCCTTTAACCTTAAACTCTTGACTGAAACCAGAGATTCTATCGAGGGGCCTATCTAAGCAAATGGGCTACGACCACTATTCCTCCTATTAGAAGCATCACTGATTGCACAAAGCTCTTTGTTGACTATTTGCTGTTATATAATATTTAATATTAGTTAGATGACGCACTAATTCTATATTAAGTAAATTCTTATTTAGTGTGCCCATGTCAACTGTAATATTGGATTTGGAAATCTAATGAAAAACAACATGTTTAGTTACTCGGTGCCTCTCTGCGGTTGTCCTCAAGCATTTTCAATTTGTATGTTTTTAATTTCTGATTTTCAGGCTTATCAGAATAATTGATGTGTTTTCTATTTATAGATTCGAGATTTCAAAGAGAGATATTTATAGCTGATAACAGAATCGTTCTGGATGTCAGGGATACGTCCAAAATGGTAGGTTTGTTATCATTTCGACTTCAATGCACCATTGACTACATCTATCAATAGCCTCGCTTTGAATAACCTTTTTATAACAACAACCTTTATGATAAAATCATTAGGCTAGAATTAGGGTAAGGATTTCTAAAACTATTCGATATAAACCAAATATACCAAGTTGTGGATGTTTTCGATTCACCATGCTTCCGAATTTTCTGGCTATATTGAAGTTTTGTACCGATCTAAGAATGTTCAATAAACAGACATTTATCATTTTTCTGTAACACCCAGTTTTGCTATGGAGAGCACTTAAAGCTCACAATGCAAGCCATAATAACGAATTTATTTTGAATTTCAGTACTGGATCGACAAACCGAAAAACCTCATCAACTGGGCCTCGGCAATCATCGTCGTTTACTCGGTAACAAGTCGCAAAAGCTTCCTGGAGGCTGAGAAAATCCTACAACTCATACACGAGTCCAAACCACTGGAGCCTGGCTGCACGTTACTAATGGGAAACAAAAGCGATTTACGACATTTGCGACAAGTATCGCTGAAAGAAGGAAAAAGACTGTCCATACACTACGGCGTAAGATTCAGCGAAAGTTCGGCAGCTGAGAATTACGAGAATGTTTACAATACTGTCATGAAACTGTTGATCGAAGCGTTAGTCGTCGAAAAGGCGAAATTGCACACAGAATGCCGGAGACTGTCGTTTTCAAGTGAACATATCGCTCCCAGTAATGGCAGTCCGAGGAGTAGTATAAAACAGTTTATGAAGGACACGTTTAGTTCGGTTATGTTGTCGCCGAAACTAAGTCGAAGGACGGTTACGATTTGAAAAATGTGATGTTTATTGATTTGATTTTGGAGCTGCAAATGGAGATGCAAGTCATATTGAGAAAAGTGTTTGAATATTTTTGGAAGCTCTAAAAAACAGGACAAAGAGTTAAATAGGCTCTAAAAGAAAGAGGGCACAATATTTTTGGAAGCTCTAAAAGAAAGAGGACACAGAGTTTATATGGTTGCTGATACTTTTGCGTATATTTTTTTGAGTGAAATTAATCATCCTGAGGAACGTCTGTTCAGTTCTGTCGAGGATGTCCAGAACTTTGAGGATCAAAATCAGTAATTTGAAGAGATATCATCAGTAGTGTGGAGGGTGGAGGTATTACCCAAAGTGTTAATATATTTCTTCCAGAGAACTGAATATCCTCCACAGTAATTGAAAGACGTTCCTCTGGGCGATTCTTATTTTGCTTGCTTTAGCATTTTGATCGCTTTTTTGTCTTGAAATACCCATTTAAAACGAAAATGTGATTTTCTTTTGCCAAAAAACGAACAATTCAAAAAGAAGGATAAGGTTAAACTTGTTGAAAATATGTTGTGTGGATAGTACCTTGGCTTGGTTTGTTTGTAGAATGATTAGTTGATTCAACAGTTATGTTCCAAATACGACTCACTAAATTAGATGCTTTTGTGTCCCTGATGTTAGTTGTTCTTTGTAAAATAATTGGTGCATTATTTTCAGACGAAAGTGCAGTAAAGAACCGTATGTAAGAACCACTTCGTTTAAGAATTTCTAACCTGACACATATGGGCTTAGTTACCCTAGGGTATAAAACAGTCTGTTTTTGTTCTCATTCTGATATTGTTTACGAGAAAAAGGCATGAATTTCAGACGAAAAGACTTAGTAGCTATCATATTTGTGCTATGTTCCCTATTTTTCTCATGCCTTTCTGAAGCGATTAACTTATTTGTAAAACCGTATGTAGTGGGTTCTTATATGCAGTTATTTACTGTACTGAATTTACAAAATAGCAAGTTCAACCTCTAAGTAGATTTCCCTCAATTATAGAATATTTTAGAGACTTGAAGCTTGTAGACGACGCCTATATTTTGTTGATATTATTGTCCTAATGCTGTTATATTTGTAAATTGATGTAAATATGAAATTGTAATATAATTATGATCGTACATAATTTATCCAGTATATTAAACTTCATCTTTGCTTCTTCTTCTTGGTCACTTTGATACTTGGAAGCTGGTCGTTCAAAGCAGTGCTGCCACTTTTCTCAGTACTTATCAATTCTAGGTAGACTTCCTTTTGAAACCAATGAATTTTCCTTGCAAATCATTGCAACTACAAGAGGATTCTGAAATGCGGCATTTATCAAAATTCCCATTACTGAAATAGTCCAAAATCCGTATCTCAATGATGAAGATGATTGAGAAATTCTTAAAATTTTGGTTTTTATTAATCTCTATCCCACTTTACCTTTTATCCCCGAATCCCAGTTCCAAGAAGTCCAATCTCATTTTCCCAGTTAATAAAAAGGCAAATTCGAGTTCCAAATTTACCCCTTCCTTGCCCTCCTTTAACTCCCTGTAAGAGTGTTTTTTAGAGGGACTGTTCCTTTATAGGTGGTAATTAAACTGTTTCCATCCATCATTATCCAATTCGTAATTGCTTTTTATTCCTTTTGCTAATAAAATAGATGTGGTCAATTGCTTTCATGCTCACACCCCCAATAAAAAATAGTATCTGAGGACCATGGTGCGCCCTATACAAACTATGAAAGTTTGTAACTTTATTTTTCTATTGTCACTCACTTTGTACAACGATTCGTTGAGGCCTTGATGTTTTGACAAATTTTATCATTTTGATATTTACTTGCAATTTCCCTAAAGATTTTCATTTCCTTTTTTTCCCTTGCAATAGTGAAAATTCCTTGAAAAGTGAAACCACCGGTTCAAACTCCGCGTCAATGTGAGAACTGGGAACTAGTTCCTAGGCTAAAATTCGAGAGCGCGGCCGAAGTGGGCGGGAACTATTCAAAAATAGGCCTATAGGGCCTAAACAAGAAGAAAACCAGAGAGGAGAAGGCGATGAATCAAAGATAAACGATTGAAATAAATGCAACTAAGCAGCAAGTAAGATTCATTTATTCATATACAACAATTCTATAATGTTATCATCCTAGTGACTCCTCAAATAGTGGGAGTAATTTAGCAGCCACCCCCCAAGGGCCCTTATAATGGCAATTTTTTGAACAGCACGTGAAAACACAATCTGCATCGCATACTGTGAGGGTTTAAAAGTATCGAAACGATGACGTAAACATGGCGGGTTAAGGCAAGGGCTGGGCTTAGGCCTTAAACTCCCAGTTATGATTTTTGACCCCTAGAAACATCCTAAATTAAAAATATCATCAGAAATACAAAAACAATAACCCACAGTATCACAAAATGTTAATTTAGAGGAAATAAATCCTTTTAAAGTCCCTTTTAAAGATTAAAAGGTCAAGAGGGTTCAGAACCACAGAAGTTTGATAAGGTGATTAGAGCTTAGTATATAAATTAGTAAAATGTAAACATTTCTTGAATATTTTGCTATCAAATGCAGTTGAGGATTTATATTTGAAATATTACTTCAAAATGAAGGGGTTTTATCCAAATTTCAATGCTGCAACACTGAGAAACAAATCAGGATAATTTGGTGCTAGGATTGAACGTTATGAAAAAATAATTTGAATTTTGAACACCAAAATTAAAGCTCGGAAGATATAAACTTTCACGACAGCCTCGAGAGAAAATTTACATTAAATGCAAAGAGAAATAAAAGTGCCTCTTGAAGAATAAAGTTTGGAGCTAGAAACTTATCGTAAACTACAGAGTAATGTTGACATTTGTTGGTGGACTGAAAAGGGGAGTTTTAAAACTTCCCTTGCCCTTTTAACAACGAAGTTTATTTGATGAATACTCGCTTTTTTGTTAGTGACTCCAAGCTCTTGTGGTTGAAATAATAAAGTTAAACTTACGTGGAATTAGTTTCAGCAGCAAATATCTGAATTCCTTCAAATAATCAGTACTTTCCAATTAACTTTTGCGATACAGCTCGTTATCCATTGAAAATATTCCTTCCCCGTACATGTTTAACCTCTTGGCCTTCAAACACTTTTTAGAAGCGAAAAAATAAACTTTTTGATACAATTTTAGGTTGTGAGAGAAATTGTTTTTGTTTTTACGCGGAAAGTTTGAAGCGCGGACAAGTCACGAGGTCAAAAATCGCCAATGAAATTCAAGGGCCCTTAGGCCATCACAGCTTTGACGGCCATGTTTACGTCATCGTTTCGATACTTTCAAACCCCTACAGTACATCCATATAAAAGAGTAGGTACTTTTGTCCCCCCCTTAGCAAAGATCAGGAGGCTTGCTCCCCATTTCCAACGTCCCTGCCGCCAGAAACCTTTAGTGATGAGATCTGATAAATCAGTTCTAAGCTGAGTGCTTCTCTTGCAATACATTCATTGTCAGAAACAAATAATAGCATATGATGGACCTTTACTTAGCACAATGGTGCACGCACTCAGTAGATGTTGGGGGCTTTGATCTAAATAAATCAATTTTTAGGTACACCTTGGGTTTCTCCCGAAAACTAAGTTTTGTTTGCTTATTTGCTAAATTTGCACCCTTGAATACAACCAAGTTTTTTGCTTTAAATTACTCTCATAGCAATTAGCATATTTGTGTGGGTAAAAATCTACCAAATTTAGTACCTACTATGCTTAAGGGTGTCTCAAAAAGAAGCTGTATCTGACCCCGCACTTGCTTATATGAGGAGTCCCCTAAAGTTCTATATACATAATCAATTATACATTCTACTGTACATTCTTGAAAACCTTTTTTTTAAAACGAATATAAGATAAATATACATTAATATAAGATAAATTAAATTGGCTCTACCTCTCCAGGGGTGTCCAAATTTATACAGTCTGAGATATACACGCCTTAGCAGGGCTTGTCAAAAGCTCGATATTTTGCGAAGGGGTCTTTTTCTTCATTTCATGGTGAGGGCTCATCTAATAATGACAAAAATGGACTACCAAAAAAAGTTTGTTTTGAAAGCTTTAACGGTGCTTACTGGTCTACTAATCTGAGTGATAAGGCGACCATAATTTTTCTCCACTCTCTTGTATGTACTCTCTGTCTGCTGCGATCCTTGTGATACCAACCTTGGCGAAACGGAACTCTAAACAGTCTCTGATCGCTTCTTAAAAATTGCGGCAGACAGTTTTCTTCGCACAGATTGCTTCCGCTCCGTAGGGGACTTTTTTGTTGTCACTTGCTTGTTCATCAAAACGTTTTCTTCAATCAGTGGTAGATGAAGATTTGCAGAATGATAACTTGAGCTCCGATGTTTTGGCATTGCAGCTTTAGTAGCGTTTATATGCGACTGAATAATCAATGTGTTTAGCGGTAAAAATACATTATCAAAGTCTTCTGCGGCTGAGACCTCATAGAACACTGCTCCGTAGCGTAACGCGAGGCTCCTTCCTTCCTCTGTTGACACTTCCCTGCGGTGACATAGGTCACATTTGTTGGCAAATATTGCAAATGATGGCAATGCACCTGACCCAGGTGGTGGATTACGGGCCATCCGCCTGGCCTCTTCGAGTATGACGGCAGCGCTTATAAAACTGCTTCTGTCCACGATTGAATAAACAACTGCAACTGTGCTTGCCCAGGAGAAATAAGATCTTGGGTTGGCCGCACAAAGCTGAAAATATGGAAAGACAAAAATCGAAATGCATATCGTGTGCAACAGGAATACAGGTTACGTGAATGAATAATAAAACCTGGTGATGGGACATGAGAATTTTGGTAGTCCGCTTTTGAAAAATGTAATGTCCCAAGTATGGTTTTTGAGGCAACTGAGCTTACTTTGTGTCCTGGTTTAGGACAGTGGTAAGCGTGCTTGGCTTTGTTGTGTAAAACCGGGCTCAAGACCTGGTGATGGCATATGATATATCTGGTAGACTGCTTTTGGTTAATGTAGTTAAATGTAGGTAGGGTAGGCCTTCAAACCAGACTTACTCAAACCAGACAAATGTAAATATGACAGAAACTATTAGATTCAATATTTTGATTATTTCAAAACACCAGTCATGTTATTTGAGTTCAGTAAAGAAATGGTGGCCTGTATTAAAATGGACCCCTGTATTAGAAGATAGGGAATACCCCCTGTAGGAAAATGAGGCTTTGTAGGACTTAGAAGTTGACTTTACATAATGTACTAAGAGTTGAGAAGAAACTTGAATTAGAGACTTAGGGTTGACAAACTGGGGGCATAAACAGCAAGGAATATATTCAGGTAGTTAGTCATCTTCTGCACCACACAGCACGTGATCCAGATACCAACAAAATCTTCTTACCCTTCCCGATGAGTCTTTGAGCTCGTATGATATGACGTCATCTTCAAATGCAGCCTCTTTTCGATAAATGGATTCTATCAGAAAAAGGAGAGACATATTTGTAGAAATAGGGGGAGAAAGCTCTCCATTAAAACATTGCCCTGCCTACAATGTCAAAGTCTTGTCATGATAATTGTTGAATATAATGTCTAATATTGTGTCAGAAACAGACTTGATAAGACCAAATGTATATACGTTACCCCACTAAATATTGAATACTTGTCATGATAAGTGTTGCATACCATGTCAAATATCTTACTTACTCCTTCCTCAAAAAGTGCTCTTACTGCATCAATTCTCCACCAATGAAAAATTCTGAAAAGCTCCCCTTATTCATGAAAAACAGAATTTGATGGATTTTCTTTTCTTACCGATTCCAGATTCGTATTCGCCAATGAACCTTCTCGTCAGAAACCGCACTGAAATGGCTGAAAGAGAAAATCATGGAAATGGTGAGAAAGTCCATTCGGTTTTATTTGGTTTTCTTTCAGTATTGTTTTGTTTTTATAAAAGGGAAGTGATGTGATGTTTCAGACTTGTGACCAGGAAAGATTACGTAATCATTGATGTATCTATCAAATAACGGGTGTACTGCACATAAAAAATCAACTAAATAGCTAATGAATGAAAATAGGCCAAAAGTGAATAGAATAATCAAGCATGTGAATCTTTCCAGCCAGCTCTTACTCAGTCCTTTTACAGTCCTTCCAGCTTTCCCTTTTCAGTACTACTGTTAATAATACCTTTACTTTACGACTGACGAAGGTTTTTACATCGAAATATTTGCATTTTAACAGTTATGTTTTCTTATTTACGTATTTCTGTTATTTTTCATGGTTGTTCTTTCTATTTAATCACTTTACTGTTAATAGCCATTGAAGCTTTCTGCCACCCCCTCCCCCCTAATTATGAGATACTTTCTATTGTCCCTACTCAATTGCAGATGTATCTTATATCAAGCACCGGGTGCACCACACATAAATTAGACACAAAATAGAAATATGAATGGAAGAATTAAATGATTACGTAGCAAATCAATTCGAGGCTAGTCCAAAAGAGATGACGTAATGGTAGACAAATCTATCAAATACTGGGTACCCTGCTCATAAATTAGAAACACAAATAGAATAGTCAAGTTTGTAAATCCTTCCAGGTCTTTTTCAGTCCTTTCAGCTTCAATTTTTCAGCACGTTTAATAACCGAACGTGGAAAATCACACATTGGACTGTAAATCATTGTTATCTGGATCAATTCTGCCAGTCGATAATACTGTGAAGATTATCCACCATCAGTCAGGTGTCCAAATACTAATCCTTCTAAAAGCCGTATTTCAAATGGATAACTGCTTTCTTTGATTTATTTCACCAGTTTTACATACAATAGTTGTGCTAATTCAGTTGATATCTTCATTACTACTAGAATGGCTTGCTCCATACCTTCTCTTTTCTAGTGTTTTATTGATGAGGATTTGAAGACTAAAACTTAGGGCATTCCTAGAGACGCTTTGTTGGGATATAGATAGCTTTGCAGAAAAAATCCTAAATGTGTAAACTTGAGGGGGGGGGGGGGGCTCGAATAATAGTTGTTCTAATTCAGTAGATATTTTCATCACACTATTCGTGTTATTTTTCCAGGATTTGGATTTGAACACTTAGGGCATTCCTAGATACTTTTTTGTTGGGATGTAAGTTGATTTTTAGAAGAAATGAACTTTGGGGGCATAAATGATAGTTTTCAGAATTCAGCAGCGATTTTCTCGTTACTAATATAGCCTGCTCAAAACCAATGCTACGTGCTCATTTTCTAGAGTTTGGATTCGAAAACTAAAACTTAGGGCATTCCTAGATACTTTTTGTTGGTGAGCAATTCTATGACTTTTCCTAAGAAATGTTTGTTGTCCCCTTAAATGAATACAAAGAATATGGACACCACTACGTCAAAAGCGTTTGGTCACTGGCAATTATCGGCCTGAAATAATATCAAGATTCGTTGCTAAGCATTGGAGTGAGAGAGTTCGCTTTGGGGGTTTGCAGGGTTTTCTTGGTAGCACTCCATTGGGTTCTATTTTGCTAAGAAGTGCTCAATTGGACCAAACTCTCTGTCACTTTCTGGTAGATTCTCATCTATTTACCTGACATTTCTTTCTAATGGTTTATATGGTACATATTTCCCGAAATGGTAGAATATATCAGAAAAGTACCATGGCGGTTCAATACAAACATAAGATGAATCAGCCTTAGCTAAATTAACCATATTAGCATTTTTGCAAGTTTTATCCCCATCTCGATTTCCTTTTATAAATGTTCGCATAGGGTAATTCTTTAGCTAATAAAAAATCTAAGTTTAGCTTAGTTTTTGCTCAAAATAGGTCCACTTTTGCAAAGTAATAAAGGAAGAAAGTTACATAAGCCAATAGACATAAGTAAGCTAATAAACGATAAAATCCTCTTTTATCAACGGCTTATTTTACTTGCATCGGCACGAGTAACATAAGCCAGGCGTACCCTTGTCATCGCCTCAAGAACCATAAATCAACCGTCGATTTAATGTCAACCACATTTTGGTGTGGAAATTACCAAGTACATAATTGGCCTTTATCTCTACTTGTTGAGATGTGAGTCACAATGAAAGGTTCTAGTGGGCTAGGGCTAAAGTTAGCTCGGATTTGGCCTAGGCCTAGGGGTGGGGATACGGCTTCGGTTAGGGTTTGTAGAGATAAGCCTTGTTCCCCATGTGTCTGTCGCATGACTCTTCAAATTCGGCAATTAATAAGCAAGCAGTTGTCGAATTTGAAGAGTCAAACGACAGACACATGGCGTATAAGACATGTATAGTTGTTTGATGAGATTTTTTAAATAGGGCTACATAGGCTATTTAGCCTACCTTGATGGCCAGAAAAATCGGAAGCATAGCGAAACGAACACATGGATTTTCTTCTGACACTCAACATAGTAATACGTCAGAAAGAGAACGAAACAGAAACCTAACTGGTTTCGAGAAGCTTAAGTAATCTATGTGTTCGTTTCGCTATGCTTCCGATTTTTCTGGCTATATTGAAGTTTTGTACCATCCAAAGACTGTACTATTTAGCCTTTCCTACCCTGAAAGCTTTATTATTATCACTATATGGTAAGGTATAGGATTAGGGTTAAGGCTATCTGACTATTTGGCTATTGGCTATTTGGTTAGTGTGAGGTTTGAGGTAAGGGTTTTCGTCAGGGCTATCTGGCTATTTGACTTTTTAGCTATTTGGCTATAAGCTATTTATAGTTATGGTTAGGGTTAGGGTTAGCTGAGGCTCAGGGTTAGGATTGCAGTGGGTACCTTCCAATGAAAGACTCTGCAAACGAGGCTGAACTCATTTGACGCAATGCATGATAGGAATTTAGACCTTAGAAACGCATGACTACCAAACTTTCAACGGCCTAAAAATCATTTTACTGATTTAGAGATACTTTGAAATCGCTAGACAGTTATTGGTGAAAATAAATGTGAACATAAAGGTGAATGTATGCACTGTTAGTAAAATGAAGGGCTGACTTTATGATTTACATTTCCAAAACGAAAAAAAATATTTTAAAAGCAAACTTTATGACTCAGTTTCGTGTTTGAAAATAACAGCTTAGCTGAAAAAACCTTCACCGTCATGTTTTGTTTAAAAGCAATATGGCCGAGGCTGATTTTGAAAATTCCCACGATAATTCCCTCGATATGATGAGCTTTCAATTCGGTCACATCAATGCAGATAGCTAACAACAGGGCTAAAAGGGGTCACAAAAAGGTTAATACGGGGATGCAACTAATTCCAGGAAAGATCTTTGGAGATTTTCGGCAAGCCTAACTTGAAACAGTTTATCATGTGATGTAAATCAAAATAGGCGAAAGTTTACTTTTCAATGGCCTTTTGTTCATTGATGATATATACTATCATCTACTGCCAAGGGCATATAGATGCACTGCCAGGAGCATAAAGGATAAATGGGTACCCAGACCCCAAATAATTGTAAGACTCTTTTTTTCATGGACGTGTAATGTTTTAAACAGTACATAGTTTTGAGAATTGTGATAGTTTGGCTTTTCGGCTAGGTTTAGCTGAATAATGGGACAAAACGCACACTTCGTTATTTTTCACAGATGTAATAATGTACTGACAAGGACACAAGGGATGTAATGGTACCCCGACCCCCAATAATTGCTATTGTTCTCGCGTTCAATGTTTTAAACAGTAATCGTGGAAATATGATGGTTTGGCTGTAGGCCTATGTTTAGCTGAATTATTGGAGAAAAGGCACTATTCATGATTTAGTTTACGGATTTACAGTCTTTGGATGGTACAGAACTTCAGTATAGCCAGAAAAATCGGAAACATAATGAAACGAACATATGGATTACTTAAGCTGTTCGTGGAGTGCGTTCGTGGAAAGCGTTCGTGGAAGTTCGTGGAGTTCGTGGAAAGCGTTTCTCTGTTGAGTGTCAGACGAAAAGCTTAAGTAATCCATGTGTTCGTTTCATTATGTTTCCGATTTTTCTGGCTATATTTACGGATTTACTGATGAACTGCCAAGGGCATAAGTTATGTGAGGGTATCGAGACCCAAGATAATTGCAAGACTTTATTGTTCTCACAAGCAACGTTTTAAACAGTTATAGTTGAAATTATGATGGTTTTAATGTAGGCCTAAGTTAAATTATGGGAGAAAACGCACACTTCATGATTTAATCTGCAATATATCAGTTTTTAGATAAACGCTTTTTTATATAAGGAACCTGTTGATGAGGAACCAAGAACTAGGATTTCTTGTAAAATACTATGAATTATTTGCTCTATTGTTCCCTGTAACAATAGAAAGGAATATAGCATTTAAGGAACTTTTAGTGCTAAGCAATCCAACCGAGTGATTAGATACTTTTCACGCTTAGGCCTTTGAAACTTTGGCCATCATCAGACTGTAATTAATTGTTACAATGCCCATATTTGCAAAGAGTCCCTATTCTGTAATTTATTTTTCATGTAAGGGCTTGTTTTATCCAGCTGAGCAGCAAGGAACGACTTAAGTGGTAGCTAAAAAGAAACAATTAAGATATAAAATGATTTATCTATTAGACATCGAATAACGTTTTTACTAAGACAGAGACTTAGCCTCCATTTTTAAGTTTATCCCTTGTTCTACCGAGAAGAACTGCTATAAACCAGATTGCAGAAATGAAGAGATAAGAAAAATTGCACTTAAATATCAAAGGATAGCTACCAAAATTTTAAGATTGTTGTACCACCTAAAGTATCACCCGTATGATAACTCGTAACTCTTCAGTAACACGGTAAAGACTGAAGAAAGTGTTGGCTATGCTTGATAAAGTACGACAATAGGTGAGCCTAATATCCTAATTTAATATGATATAATAAGGCAACTCAAATTTAATTGCATTTTTTACCCTTCGATCATTTGATTTTTATCCGTAAAACTGTTCTATCAATGATTTGGGGACCTAATAATACAGAACAGAAAAAAGGGTATCTGATAAAGGAATTAACCTATTAAACAAAAACCTACTTAAACAATAACAAAGGACGATAATTGTACTTTACAAAGTACGGCACAGCTAATCCCCTTTGGAATAAAAGAAACTGCCGGCTACCACATAGAACTGTACTTCCTCCTTTAAAAATATTTTATGTTGTTGCCTTTTTATCTTCTACGGATTAGTAACCTTAGATATTAAGTATTGTCCATATTTAATCATGGAACGGTTTTACATCATAAAATGTTAAACTAAACGGACTACCTATTCGTGCTGTGAATGGGTTATTTCATGGTTGAATTCTTACCTAATTTCCTCACTCCTGGTGCCCCCATAATTGCTACTAGGGCATCTTGCTTGGATTTGTCCCTCATATTATAATATCAACTTTTCAAAGAATAGCAACCTTAAATAATGCGTATTACATTTGATCATGGAAAGGTCCATATTACACAATAGAATACAAACATGGAATGCCTGTACTTAGGATGTTATATAAGATATAGTATTATGAAGTTGGTGTAACCATAAGTAGAGAAACAGTGCTCGATACATATATAAAAAGGTGGATAAACTTATTGGCAGAAAAGAGACAAGAAATCACCCTTTCAACTCTACAAGCCTGTTTCACGATTGCTCTAGTCATTGCCTGTTTCGTGATTAATACATCTCCTGACGAGCGAGCAATCATGAAACAGGCTGGTAGAGATTAAGGAATGATTTCTTTTATACTCTCTGTTAATAGATGAAGTATAGGGTAATTGTATGTTTAATCTTACCTGATTTCCCCACTCCTGGTGCCCCCATAATTGCCACTCGGACATCTTGCTCCAGTTTGTCCCTCATTACAAATGCTCCACTGGAACCACGAGTCTTCTGCAACCTCTAAAAACCCCAGCTGTTCACTGTTGTGAAAATACAGCACCTTGACCCCCTGTGACCTAACAGTCTCTCTATTTGTGTAATAATGTAGCTGAAAGTACTTCCGCAGACGCTAATATTTGACTTGCAGCTGCAGATTGACGTTATTGTGCATTCACTCGACTTAACATTTGTATTCCGTCTGATTTCTGTAGGAAGAAACAGTACTTCAACCCCTTTTATCCCGCCTGCTTTCTATGCACGCCCATACACAAAACCTAACTGTGTCTTTGTGCAACTTTACATTCAGGATCTTTCAATAAACTGTTGTAGTTATGAAGTAAAGTTGTGCTGTTTTATTTTTGGATTTTTGTGTACACAAACAAACGATCATAGTAACAAAGATTTTCTTGGTAACAATAATGCATAAGAGCTGTATTTTGGCTCAGTATTTTGGTTCTCAACTTGCCTTCAAAAAAGTTGAATTCGTGCACACTGTTCCTTTTATCCTTTATTCGACTTGCCAACCTCAAGTCCTGAACTTTTGTAAACCATTAAATTTCTCCTCCCTTGTTTGATATGGCTGTCGTAACAACAACTTGTCTTCAATCTGAAATATTAATTTGAGCACAGTACCTTTCTTCAACTTGCTAGCCTCCAGTCCTCAATTTTATAGATAAATCAATTTCTCCTTCTTTATTGGGTGGATACAACTTTTCTTCAATTTGAAACGTTTGATTTGACCACAGTACATCTATCCACTTTCCAGGACTTGCCAACCTCCTATCTTCAACTTTTGTACATCACTCAATTTCTTCTTCCTTGTTGAATGTGGCTGTAGCTATCTCATTGTTACAAAACTTGTCTACAATTTTAATTGCTGAATTTGATCACAATTCGTCCGCCTCTTCAGCAAGCCTCCTGTTCTCAACTGATTTAAACGATTCAACGTTAGGACAATTCAGTTTCGCCTTCTCAGTCGGACTTCACGGTATTCAATTATTACGAAACTTGTCTACAATTTTAAACGCCGAATTTGCGCTCAGTTTGTCTGCCACTTGTATAAGTTGCTAACCTCCATCAACTCGCATAAACCATATAATATTGTGACGATTTAATTTCACGTTCCTTGTTGGATCTGATTTTATCTAATTGTTGCAAATTCAGTTATCTACAATTATCGGTTAAACGTTGAATTTGATAACAATTTGTCTGCCCTTCTATAACTTGATCACCTCAAGGTCTCACTCTCTATAAATCAGAGAATGTTGTAACAATTCGATTTCACCTTCTTTGTTGGACCTGGCTATATTTCATTATTTTACAACTTCTCAGCCATTAGACACGATGAATACAAGCCTTCAGTTCCCAATACAAGCCTTCAACTCCAAAAACAATCCTTTAGCTCGAGACTCATAGAAACCATTAAATATTGTGGAGATTCTTCTCGTTTACGATTTGTCTCTTGAATAGTCTGTTCTTGATCCTACACAGCTTTCATTTGCAGTTTCCCTTTGCAGCATGTAGTATCTTCACATTGTATCAAATCTGAATTGAAAAATTCCTGATTACTTGTAATTCCAACTCTCCAGATTGCAAAACACGAACTGTTTCTCAATACGAAACTGTAGCCAACTTAACCTTATAAACTTATGCGATATATCCAGACTGATTTGAAAAACTCCTTATAACGTTTGATTTCAACTCTCCAGCTTCTAATAAACGAACAGTTTTCAATACAAAACTGTAACCAACTTAACCTTATAAACTTTTACGTTGTATCCAGACTGATTTGAAAATCTCCTTATAACGTTTGATTTCAACTCTCCTGCTTCTAATAAATGAACAGTTTTCAATACAAAACTGTAGCCAACTTAACCTTATAAACTTATACGTTGTAATCCCTGCAAACTCTCTAACTCTCCACCTCCCAATAATAAACGAACTGTTTTTCAGCTTATTTCCAATATGAAACCGTAGCAAACTTAACCTCGACTGTTAACTTTACCAATAAGGCGTATATTTGATACACAGCGTACAGACCAGAACGTCCACTGTTAAGACATTTCAATAACTTCACCTCTGCTCGCTCTACTTTACAAGCTGTCTTCCTGGCGTAATTGCTTGTAACTATACTCGCTAGCCATAACCTTTATCTCTCACAGAATTCCAGCCAAAGTGTTTTGAGTCTCAGCTTACCCATTTGATGTAGATCTCCCGATTCCGCTATGAATTAGTTTTAAGACGGTGAAGGAAGAGGCCGACTCCAATAAATCACTTTCCAATCCTGAAGGATTTTGAATTATTTACTGGTTTCTTGCTGGCACGCCCCATGTGCTCCTGATGATGGATTGAATATTGGTCGGGGCTGTGGGTAGGGGGCAAGGCTTTAGTTAGGCCAGATCAAGCATTCTTTAAAAGGGGGCGTAAAGAAAATGTATTTCTATGGATGATTTCACAGGAACTCTCAGCATTATAGACCTGAGATTATTACTGGTCTGAAAAATTAGGGGGACCCTCCACCCTTTTGATATTATTGGTAGGGGGAGGGGGGAGTGCTGGGGCAGTGCTGAGTAAGGGGCAGTGCTTTATCAGTGCCAGTCAAATATTATTTTTTAAGGGGGGGGTATCGAAGATGTATTTCCAAGGATGATTTCACAGAAACTCCAAGCATCTTAGACTTGAGAGTATTACTGGCTTGAAGAATAAGGGGAGCCTACGCCCCCTACACCCCTTTTAAACCAGCTTGTTTGTTATGGAGCAAGGGATAAAGGCAGTGAGCCCCCTGATTGAATCAACTGTAGACTCCAGATCATGATTCATGGTTTTTGTGTGGTACAGAGGGTTGGAGGGGTACTTGTATTTTTATAATGTAGGGCTGGTTACATGAGCCGGTGATAATAATCCTCAAGGTAGACCTATAACGAGGCTAAAATCGTCCACCATTAGAGCTACATTTGAATAAGGGACCTTATAACGAGAGTAAGTATTTAAAGAATTTTGTCAAGGATAACCTAATTTATGATAATTTGGCCAAGGTTTGTTGAAATATTGCCCAGATTCGAGTTTCAATAAAGGCCTTGAATTTGGAAATCACGTTAAACAATGCAAGGAGCCCCGAAAGGCTAAAAGTTCCATATTTTTCACATCACCACCACCCTATACAATGTGTGTGTAACAATACAGGGTCGGTAGTTTTACGGATGTACCGAATTGTGACGGATGTTAAGTAGTGTGGAGTAATATCGCTGATTAGTGTGGGGGATTTTCAGTAGTGTGAAGAGACATTATGAGGAATTGGAGGATCTTCACACTACTAGATATCCCCCAGATTGCTCAGAGATTTCCTTCCACACTACTAAACATACACGCTTTTTATTTTATAAGGAACCTACCTCAAGGCCTAGTACTAAAAGTTCCTTAAATTTTCTATTGTTATCTATTGTTACAGGAAACAATAGAACAAAAGAATTCATTGTATTTCACAAGAAATCCTAGTTCTAGATTCCTTATAAACAGTTCCTTATAAGAAAAAAAGCGTGTAATCATAAAAGAAACCAACCCTTAGCTATGAGTGGCTTTAAACATTGAGTGCTAGAAACAAGAATGCTCTTACAGAATTCAGAAATAGAAAGGAACACAACGATTTACAATCATCTGATTTAATCATTAATCAAGAGTAACTGCTCGCTTCTTCTGCATTTCTCTCTTCTCTTTAACCTGTTCGACTTGACCACACGATTTCACATTTGCTCTCCCAGCTTCCTGTCCTTTGCAAACAGCCTCGTTTTCGAAACGTGGCACATAAATAGAAACAGCTCTCTTCCCAATCGTCATCTGCATAGTTGCATACCCCTTTCTGAAGGACTTATTTCGTTTGACACTATCCGGAATTTTATCCTGGGCCGGACGGTCTTTCTTGCTCATTCTATGTCTTGCTGAAGTTGTCGGCGTTTGTGCTCTGTACGTAGCTTGGCGTACTTTCAGGTCTGCTTTCGTTTTGTCGACTAACTTCCTCCATTCCTCAGAGCTAGGCGTTAGAACGACCTTTTCTTCATTATCAACGTCATCATCATTATCAAGTTTTGAAGTAGCTGTCGAACTGCTACTCCAAGCTGTTCTCCTATTTTTGTTACTTGGGCGCTGCTCATTTGTTGAAACTTCATTGTTACTATCGGGTCTCGACGAAATAGCTGACGTATTGCTACTCCATACCGTTCTGCTGTTATGAATGCTTTGGTTGCGTTCATCTGCGTTCGAAGTCGTGATGTCGTCATGATCAGTATTGCTTTCGAACGAGGCTGATTTAGGCCGTAGTTTGTTTTCTTCACTGAGTTGCAAATATTTCTTCATCAGCATGTCGAACTCGTCTTCGAGATTCAGTTTTTTCTTTGAAACTTTTTTAGTTTGCAATGATATATTTGAAACCTCCTCTGAAGCATTTTGTACCCCTCTCTGTAATGAATTTTGTGTTCCTTTCTGTGGTAGATTTTGTGACTCGTTCTCTAAAAGTTTCGGAGAATCTTTCTCTAATGAATTTTGTAACCCTTTCTCTAATTTCGTATCTTTTTCTATCAAACCGTCACCCATATTGTTTTGGGAGCTACCTTCTTCGGATATACTATTCATATCCTTAGCTTTAGTTCTCCTTGTAAATGGCATTCGAGTTTTTATTTTTACAATATTTTTTAGCTTTGATTTGTTCTGGTGTTCAGAGGATTCCGGTTTATTCAAAGTTTCATTTCTTTTCAGTCTCTCTTGAAACTTTTTCTCTTCAATCTTTTTCTGCGCCATTTTCTGTTCTTCCTCTAATTCCTTGTAAACTTCACTCACCCTTCTCCCTGTTGTTGGGGGTGATATGATTCGGAATTGAACAGGGCTTGGCTGCTGAAAGCTTTTAGGCCGGTGAGTTAGCATTGGATCGATAGCCTCGTTGTCGCTATCACTATCAGAATAGAGGCTGTCAGAGACCTTGGACCTGTGTTTCTTTGCAAGAATATCAGGGGGTAAATGGAGTGGGAAAGTCTCGGTGCTTGACAAGCTATTTGCAGTACTTGATCTACTATATGAAGTACTTGCACTTGATAGTCTACTAATCGAAGACATGTCATCAGCCCCCTGCTCTGACGCTATTTCACTGTCTTCTGAGGCCCTAGACGGGGGTCGTGATCGCTGTTTCCTTCGTAAAGAGTTTTCCACTGCCGACACAAACTCGTCCATGTTGACATCCCTGACTTTAAGACTCACTCCATGCTCAGCCAGAAACTTCCTTCTCATTGCACTGACTTCCATTTTTTCTTTCACCGTCGTAATTTTTTTCAGGTTGAATTTTAGGCCGAAGACGTCGTCTTCGTGGGTGTGTGAACGAAGTTTTTGTGCAGATCTGTACCGATCCATTTTGTCTTTGAGTTTCGTTGTTTCTGTTACGTTCACTCTATTGGTTCGTAAGACTCTCTTTGAGAGAAGTGTAGGCTTCTCGCCTCGTTTTGATTCTGAAGTCATGCTGACAAGCTTTGCTATTTCTGAGTCCCTATCTGTTTAGGCTCAGCCTGGTTAGGCCCGATTTCCAAGCTGTTTAGGCCCAATATTCAGGCCCATAGAAAAATATGCACCATAAGTTTATTTCAGTCGGAAGCTAAGACCATAATCAACATTGCCTCGAAAACTGTTTATGTTCAATGCCTTGATCTTGAGAGTAATTATTTTCAAAGGTTCAGTTTTTGAAGCTCCTGATAAATGAAGGCTCTGTGAGCTCTTGAAGTGCAATGTACCGTCTCACCAGCTATTTCGGGTTCAGTTTCTCAGCGTTTGGATCCTCGTTCTTCAAATATCGATTATGCACAGGATATGAAACCCAGCAGCAACAGAATTGCTTCACTAAATATCCCTCAAGTTTGCTTGGGAGGTATCTTCTTGACTATTCAACCTAGAAAATAATGTAAGGGTTAGTGAGTTTCTGTTTAGAACATACAATACTGTATATTGCAAGAGTTACGACAATGATAACATGCCCCCAACAAGTCTCCAGCCTTGAAACTTTCCCACAATAAGGCCAGCACGCTAAGCATGGCACTAAACCATCACAACAAGCTAAGAATGTACAGTAAACTCTGAAAAATATAGAAACGTTTCGAATTTCGGGCTTTAATTATATTATCTTTGAAGTAAGAATTAAAACTGAATTTTCATTCTCTCGCTCTCGCTTATGTTTCCATATGATTTGAATTTCACATCTACTTGTTGAGAAATTAATGAAGACACTCTATTTGAAACTTTGATGTAAATGGAAGCTATGGAACAAAATTCAGTGTTGTGATTATGTATGCAACACTAGTCTCGTAATTGTTTTCATACATATTGGATGTGAGTGCAGTTTAATGGTGTATCTATAGGGGTATCTAGCTCGAGGTCTTTCCATAGTAGAGCCATTAATTGGTGTCTCAGATGAAATTCTTCTTCAGAACCATATATAATTACCTAGATTACCTGAATTCATTACCTAAATTCATTAAATATTCATTACCTAAATATATAATTATAGATTATCTAAATTCACAAGACATGATCTATGTTAGTTAGATGTTCGACAATACCTTGTGAACACACCTAATATAGAGTGCAGTAATAAGCAATTTGGGAAGTTGTAAAATGGTTTTGTACAGTAATACATAGTCAGCTAGGGATACTAAGCTAGAACGGGCTAATTTTTTTGAAATTAGCTCGTTCTGGCTAATTTTTGCCCGTTTTGGCTAAAAAAAAATTATTTTCTTGAAAATTTTGAAGCCCAAACGGGCTAAAACGTCGATTTCTTGGATTTCCAGGAACCGGGCCGCTATTTTGACGCGATATTTGGGTTCTACGCATCAAGAAACGGGGATTTATGTAAAAAAATTTGGGGGTTTCTCCGGCGGAAGTTTGAGAAAAATGCGACTTTAACTTATGTGACGTTTTCTATTGTTCTTTTTGATGCGATGAAGTCCGCGTAATGACGCCCGTGCCGTGCGGCGAAATGAAAAAATAGATAATTCAGACTTCAACACCAGCTTTGTACGTTTCTATAATGAGGTCTTCTAATAAGATGTTTATCAATACAACGTAACTTACAAAAATGTTTAAATTAAAGTTGCACTCATAACAGCCTTGTTTCTGAAGCTTCCCCGCACGGCACGGGTGTCATTACGCGGACTTAACCGCATCAGAAAGAACAATAGAAAACGTCACAAAAGTTAAAGTCGCATTTTTCTCAAACTTCCGCCGGAGAAACCCCCAGATTTATTTACATGAATCCCCGTTTCTTGATGCGTAGAACCCAAATATCGCGTCAAAATAGCGGCCCGGTTCCTGGAAATCCAAGAAATCGACGTTTTAGCCTCAAAATCGTTTGGGCTTCAAAATTTTCAAGAAAATAATTTTTTATTAGCCAAAACGGGCTAAAATTAGCCAGAACGAGCTAATTTCAAAAAAATTAGCCCGTTCTAGTTTAGTATCCCTAGCTGATAGTAAGAATAACGATATGTAGTGATCGTATTATTCAATTGCAGAGGACAATCTTTATACTATATCACAGACATTCTCTCAGATCTACCTATCTAAGCTTGCCTTTTCAAAAACATCTGATAAATGTATAATTTACAAAATCTCCCTTTTTTAGTATTGCCTGCTATGTGATCCACCTTTTCTCTCAACATACAGCTGATCTCGCTGAAGGCACAGTCAACAAAAATTAATTGAAATACTATCTAAACTAGCTAAATTCTTCAAAATGTACAGTTATAAATTTGCCTTCAAATTAGGTATGATTGTGATTTTGGATGTTTTTAAATAGAACGCCCAAAGGAATGTTAAAAAAGCGAGATGCTTCTAAAATTTGGAATGAATTAGCGTCTCGTGTTCTTTCAGAAATGGATATTCCCTTACGTCAATAGAATCAGATTTATGGTCGTCATGATAGTAGACCTAGTGAGACAGGTGAAAGGACTCGATCTCGGAGCACTTCAACTCAGTTGTAAACAGAGATCCACATAAATTGAGCCTAACATCTTAAAAGCTATGACTGGGTAGATGTCAAATCTAAATCTTTCTTTTACGACCTCTCATTTTAATGAATTTGTCATTTTAATGAGTTCATCATTCCTCAACTAAACTTTGACTTGTCATTCGATAGGTACCTATAGGGCTTTTAGTCTTGGGCGTAAACTAAGGGGATTTTTGGGCTTGAAGCCCCTACCGGCCCTTATGAAACACTACTCTTTTAAACCTGCGTACAATTTTTTGCTCCTCAGCTTAACAGTTAAGAAACTAGTGAGAGAAAACCCAGAGGGTAAGTCGTTTCTCGCTATACCAACCATTCACCTCCTATCTGATGGGCCACTTTCTATTTACAGGTCTCATTTCCGTTCTCTTTCTCACGTATCACTCTGTTGAGTGTAGTTTCAGTAGATATAATTTTTCGCTATGTTTCCGATTTTCCTCATTGTCCTAAAATTCTTAACCGATCAATAACTGTCCTTTAACGTTACAGAAGGCTTGAACTTAAGCAACCCTTAAGCAACTTGGAGAACAGAAAAACATTCAAGTGAATCTGGTACCAGAGTCTAGATGGATTTTCATAGAAAAATCTACAAATAGAAATTTCTTACTTACCAGCTGCAATGCTTTACGTCATAAATGCTATACTCTTCCCAAATTTTACCGATAGGCAATTGATAGAGTCAATTTGAATCTGAAGTAAAGACAAGGACAGTATTGAATTAAAATGATCTTGAATTATCAAGTACAGTGAGGCCCAATAAATAGGAAGTAGGTTTCAGATCGAGTGCCACTGTAGGTTTAGATAATAGTTTTCACTACAGTCAGTTCTGGTTGGGTTAATGTCCATTCTTTTCATCTTGCATGCCTTTTCTTTGCCGTGCCTTGATGCGCACAATTGCAATGCTTAATACAAAGAGTTGTTCTTTGACGTAGGGTGTGGGAAGGAATCAAACTTGTGGGCACGACAATTCCAAGGCACTTTATCAAGAGTGGCAATTTCTGAAAGTGAATAGGACACTTCATTGTTTTTCGCAGAATATGGAGGGAGAGGGGGCACTTATCCTCAGTTGCTTTGACTTTGGATTTGTCACTCAAGAACAGGAGAGGTTCTATAGAGACTAACCACTTATCCATGTCTGTAGAGAAAACAACGTCATCTTCTACCTAAAAATACGTCACATGTTTACAAAAAATTGTTTACGAATAATGTGTATTCTTCTCCTATTGATCTTTAAAGAAAAAGAGCCTAATTTTTTATTAAATGTGGTTTCTTATTAGAGGTCACTAAATGTATTAGTTATCTATTTTATTATGAAATAATAATTGACAATAGGAGGGACGTAATTAGAAGGCTGGTGCTATTAAGCATTACTGTGTAAAGCATTCAAATATGAATAATAACCCCAAAGAAATCACAGCAACATGCAATCTATAATTAACCCTTTTTCAAAAAGGGAAATGAATGGTCGTCCTGGCTACCTCTCTGGACAACAGGGTGTTCTTTTTACTGATTATTATCAAACCTAATTACCTTTCAAACTTTTCCATTGCCAGTGAGTTATTTACTTATAAGATTTATATCTTCAAGGGGGATACCATAACTTCATTAGTGGGTGTTCAGGAATGTACATTGGTCAAAATAGGCCCAAAATAAATGATTTCAAATAGGCTTTTAATTCACCCAGGGGTATTCAGCGAGCAGTATCAGGCTATAATAGCTTTGGACAACGCATGAAATCACAAAACAATTTTCTTCAAAATCAATCGATATTTGGAAAAAGCCCAAGAATTACTGAAAAGCATTCAAATGTAAATAATAACCGAAAGAGATTTAGAAAAACATGCAATCTATAATTAACCCTTTTTCAAACGGGGAAATGAATGGTCCTCCTGGCTACTCCTTTGCATAATAGGGTAATGTTTTACTGATGTCAACTCTTATCAAACCTAATTACCTTTCCCTTTCAAACTTTTCAATTTCAATTAGTGAGTTGTTTTCTTATATGATATCTATCTTCAAAAGGGGGAGTAATTCGAAAATAAACCATGCTTTCTAAAAATATTGATATAATCAAGATCAGCAAACTCAAGTTACCAAGTTAGAATTTTGTAAACTTAGGTTATAGGGCTCTCGTATTATTATTCAAACGAGGGATATCATCAGTACATTGGAGGGTACTCAGTACTGTGGAGAGATGCATTTAGTACCGGCTATCTGCTAGAAAAAAGGTTGGGTAGCCCATGGATTTTCGTCAAAATTGGCCCAAAATAATTTGTTTCAAATAGGCTTTAATCCACCCAAGGGTGTTCAGCGAACAATATTAGGCTATAATAGCCTTAGACCACGCATAAAATCACCAAAATATTTCTTGAAAATGGTTAGTACATGGTTTTCAGTGAAAATTGGCCTAGAAACGTTTTTCTAAATAGGCTTTTCAGCTACTGGAGACTTTCCAGGGACTTATATTAGACTAGCCTTACATAAAACATAATAGCTTTAGAAAACGAATAAAATCACCAAAAATGTTTTCCTTCAAAACGGCAAGCACGTTAAACAGAAACTCACACTCACTCACCTAATGGAAGTAATAATTCTTCAATGACTATTCGAGCAAAAATCCCTCATTGCTTTGTTTAAAGCCACATAAAAGAGAATTAAATTGTTTTATTAGAAACTCTGTCTTTTCTTTCAAGATCTTATTTCTGAAGGTTTCTTGTCAATGAGAATTAAACACAACCTGCTTCAGAGATAAGAGATTCACTTGAAACTGAACTTTTTGTTTGTGTGTTAGATAGTGCTACCACAATTACTTAACAAACATATTTTTCATAAGCAAAAGCAAGTGCTTATTTTAATCAAAAAACAGCTGAGTTTTGAAAATAACATTGACATAGAAAAGCCAGGGGCAACTCACTCCATAATATCTCGTAGCTACACCTTTCCTGAAAATCCTATTGCTCTAATTAAAATCACTTGAAAATCTCTGAAAATCCTTTTGTTTACAAACAATTTTCTTACTCTTTGAAAGGGGGCAAAACTAAAGGGAGAGATTAGAAAGGGAGTGAAATAAGAAAGAGAGGAAAGCACTACGTCGCACATAATGCCCATTTTATTTCAAAAGAGCCAAGTGTATTGCATTGCCTTTAGAAAATTATTTGGGACCACTTCAAAGATTGAAACAAAAATTTTTAAACAACTCTAATCCAAGAAGTGTGGGTTGAAACTCTTATTATGTAATATGCTTGCTATCTTCGTTCATTAATACCTCAATACTAAATCGTATGTGAGTGATGCCAGTTTATATGGCATGGATAATATACAAGATATGCTCATTTGCGATATTTCTTCTTACAATCTTTTTTCTTTATAAGAATACTTAAAATTTTCCGGAGCCTCAACTTTTTCATTGTTTATTCTTAAATCTCCATTGTTCTTTGGCGATTTCGAGCCTCAATATTCTTATAAAATTTATTCTTATAAAGAAAAAAGAGTGTATCTTTTTTTCTCTTGTCGTTCGTTACGAATTTTCTTTATTATACGTTCTTATAAAAGATGCTTATTAACAACGGTAAGTAATACCTCGATACTAAATGCAAAGTGATGCCAGTTCTTATGCCATTAATTACACAAGGAATGCTGGTATTGATATTTTATTTATCCTATCGCTTGCTACGAAATTTTCCTATTCTTCCCTCAATATAATCCAATATGCTTACCCTCTTTGTTAAGTGATACCTCAATACTAAATGCAGAGTGATGCCAGATTGTATGCCATTGATAAAATTCAACAAATTTTCTCTGTGATATTCATTCTTATCATCTTGCATCTTATCGTTTGCCCCTCCATCTTCAATCTTATATACTATACTAACAATCTTCGTTAGGTAATAACTAAATACTAATGCAGAGTGATACCGGTTCGTAAGCCATTCATAATATAAGAAATTCTCATTTGCGATATTCCTTCTTATCTTTTGTCTTATCGTTTTTCACGAAGTTCTCTAATTATACCCTCATTCTTATATAATATAATATGCTTATGCTTAACCTCAATTAAGTAATATCTCGATTCTAAATGCAAAGTAATGCCAGTTCGTGTGCTATTAATTATACAAGGAATGCTGGTATTGATATTTTATTTATCTCATCTTTTGCTACGAAATTTTCCTATTTTTCCCTCAATATAATCCAATATGCTTACCATCTTTGTTAAGTGATACCTCAATACTAAATGCAGAGTGATGCCAGTTTCTATGCCATTGATAATACAGAAATTGCTGATTTGTTGCAGATATTTTTGATACTTATTTCTTATCTCGCGATGAAATTCTCCAATCCTTCCCTCAGTCTTATATAATATGCTTATTAACTTCGTTAAGTAATACCTCAATACTTCATTAAGAAGAGTGATGTCAGTTTCCATTTGCCATTGATAGTATGTAGGTAGTAATTATGTTGAAATTACGAGTTCTTCTTTTTATCTCGTATCTTTTCGTTTGCCATGAAATTCTCTGGTCCTTAACTCAATATCATGCGTAATATGCTTACCATTTTGGTTAAGTGATACCTCAATTCTAAATGCAGAGTGATGCCAGTTTGTTAGCTATTGATAATACAGAAATTGCTCTTTTGTTGCAGATATTTTTGATATCTCTTTCTTATCTTGCTACCAAATTCTCCGATCCCTCCCTTAATCTCAATCATACTAAAAGCAAATCATCCTATTTATAGTGGAAAGCAAAAATCGTTTATCTTTGCAACTGATACGACAGAAGATGTATTTCAAATTTATTTATTTGTTTTAGCATTTCGATAAGACTTCTGATGCATCTATAATGCAAAGGGATTTCTCTGAGATCGATTTCAAACGAATTCTAATGTGGCTAATTCGATTTAAAACGATGTATCCAAAGCAGTCCTTATTCTTATCGTCAACGAGAAATCCTTGAATGCATAGCTACCTAAACCAAACACTGCAGCTAGACTGCTACCATGACAGATTTAGACCCTTCACATCGGTAGTCATGTGTTGCTAAGGGGTATTTTCCTATGATGCATTGCGTTGAATGAGATCAGATAAGCCAAACGACCAAGTTCATAAAACGTTTTTGGTTAAAAATTTTGGTTCTTTTTCTGGCGTACTACTCTGACTTTTGCTAGAAGCAAAGTTTTGGTAGTTATTATGTTTCACAATTTTCCGACTTTTCTCGCCATCATCGAGTTCTGTACTCATCAAAAACTGTTCTGACGTACTACTCTGATGAGTGTCAGACGCAAAGCTTTAGTTGTTAGTATGTCTCACTATGTTTCCGATTTTCCTCCCCATCCTCAGGTTTTATCAAAACTGCTCTGACGTACTACTTTGATAAGTGTCAGATGCAAAGCTTTAGTATTTATCATTTTTACTATGTTTCCGATTTTCTTTTCTATCCTAAAACGGTAGTGCTAGTTTCAAGTAATAACATCGTTAAGATAGCCAATTAAAAGAATAATTGATTAAGTAAAATGAATAATATCATTATATCAATTAAGCAATATAGACGACTCACGTTTTAAATCAATTGTTTCCACCCCATGAATCTTGTTTTTCACGACTTGAGTCTTTCTCGGAGAGCCTGAACGAACAGGTGAAATCGTAGGAAAGTTGTAAGGTGAGGAATCCACTTGATTTTATTATTTAGTTCTGTTTACTTTAGAACCTGCCTCCATGACTAAGGAACCTCTCATTTAAGACTCAAGAGCAAACAAATGAGTTTCTGTTTAACATGATTAGCCTGGCTAAGGCCAGGCCTCGTTGTTATAGCAAAGAAATTCTAAATTTGAAAATAATACGCAATTAGACAACTCTTATATTCTTTGGTAGCTTAGATACTTTGGTCTTCCAGCCCTTGTTGCTTACTGAAATAAGTGTAGTTTGGCAAAGCCGTATTGTTTAAGAAAAGAGAAAACCAAAATAGAAAATCGCTGCCCAATTAGACAACTCTTACATTCTTTGGTAAGTTAGATATTTTCGTCGGTATCGCTTTGGTCATATCAGCATTGTTGCTTATTGAAAATGTGAAGTTGAGCGAGTTTCTGTTAAATTGAAAAGTAAAGCCTTATTGTTTAAGAAAAGAGAAAACCAAAATAGAAAATCGCTGCCCAATTAGACAACTCTTATATTCTTTGTTGCCGTGGAATTACTGATCGTTAACGTCTTGGTCATACCAGCCTTGTTGCTTATTGAAAAAGTGAAGTTGAGCGAGTTTTTGTTAAATTTGAAAGCAAAGCCGTATTGTTTTAAAAAAGAAACACCAAAATAGAAAATCACGGCCCAATTAGACAACTTTTTCTTTCTATGTTCGGCGGAAATCGGCCTAGAGGAAATATCAGGCAAAGCCTTGTTGTTATAGTAGAGAAATCCTAAATTTGAAAATAAATGCCTATTGACTTACTATTGGTTATTGAAGGAGTAGGTGAGCGAGTCTTCGTCAGGCAAGGCCTTGTTTTAATAGCCTATGCACAGAATATACCACTTTCAGAGTGTAGCTACAGTTTTTCAAAGCACATTTAGGCCCAGTGACGCAGGCAAGGCCTTGTTATTATTATGGAAACAAAATCCTGAATTTGAAAATTACTACCCACTTAGACAAAACTTTCATTTCATGTTTTATAAGCAAATCAGTCTAGAAACCCACACGATCCAGAATTCCTGGTAGCAAGCAGATGGTTTACAGATGCAAATGCAAGCCATAGACAGGGGTTAGCCTGGGTGAATACTAGGGGTCACAGGGCTCTGAGGGCCCTAGAGTTATAGGTATTTTGTTCATTCATTACAAACTATCTTTCAGGAGGATTTAGGCCCATTTGATTACCCTGAATCTTGTTAATGCTTTAACCCTGGGTACGGCTGTGTAATACTGAGTCTCTCATTGATGACGCGCCTTGATTTAGCTATACTAATTATTACTTTACGCTTTCTTATAATTATGCATGTAGTCAGTCAGTTCGCAACCTCTACAATACAATAGTAGCACGTCTTTCGTCACCCTCTTAAAACTATACTCGAGATAACATGAATGAATACCGTTATAAGCTGCACAGCCTTGCTATAAGGAGTCGATAGTTACATATCTGTTAAACTCGCAATAAAACTCGTTTTTCAGGCCTACCGAGACTTCGTATATATTTGTATACCCCTAATCTAAAAGCACGAATATCGATTAGACCCATCAAAAGTTGCCCTAGGTTCAGTTTTTCTAGTAAACCCAAGTCCTAGAGTGGAATTAGGCCTGACTTAAACACCTCCATCTCTATCTTTTCAAATCTAAAATTATAGTATACTTCATAGTAATAGCAATGTTAACAACTTTCCCAAGGTTGTAAATCAAAAATCGATGAGAGAAAAATAAAGTATTAAGTAGATAACTTACATCTAATTCTGCACTTTTCGACCCCAACACGTGTTGCAAATCCTGCCTAAAACGATTGCGAAAAGCAGGTGAAAGTTGTGAATGAGTCAAAATGAAATAAATCCACTTGAATTCAATTTTAAAGATTCGTTTACCCAGTGACCTGTCAATATTTCTCTCCAACCATGCCCTGGCTGTCTGCCCACGTTGAGATTTGATCCGCGTGTTCCGCGTCTGTCCCAATAAAGCTTGCCCTTTCTTTCATCTGGGGTGAAGGAGTTGCGCAATAATTTACTACGAGGGTTGTTCGTGAAATCAGATATTATGTTCCTTCTGGGAAATCCAGAAATCCAATCATTTGTATTAGCATCACTGCTAACCAGAAGGTGAACTAGTCTAAAAACCATAAACCAAAAAGAGAACTAAAAGCTTGAAGGTTTACCCTTTCTTTCGTATAATTTACTATAAGGGCATTGCGTAATGATTTACTATAAAGGTAATTGTTGGGATCAGATGTGATATCCTTCTGAGAAATGGGGAATCCAATCGATTATATTTGGATAAGCTACTGCTTACTAAAAGGTTAGCCCAGCTCAAATACCAAAAAGAGGACAAAAGGCTTGTCGGGTTTACCCTTTCTTTCATCTGGGGTGAAGGAATTGCGTTATTATTTACTAGAAGGGTTAGTGTTGCAATGATATATTGTATCCTTCTGAGAAATCCAGAAATCCAATCGTTTGTATCAACATTATTACTTACCAGAAGGTGAGCCTAGTCCAAATACCAAAAAGAGAACAAAAGGCTTGTTGGGTTTACCCTTCCTGTCTTTCAGGGTAGAGAAATTGCTTAATGATTTACTACGAGGGTTGCTCGTGAAATTAGATATTATGTTCCTTCTGAGAAATCCAGAACTCCAACCGCTTGAGCCAGGAGCTTTTGTCACTCGGTGATATAAGGACTACTACTTACCTAAAGGTCAGCAAAGCAGTGATGTAGCTATCGGCACCTTTGGGTAAAGGCAAAATTGATTTTGGTGTCCCCTAGAGCCATCAAAGCTAGATGCCAGGGACGTTTTTCTTCTAAGATCCTTAATATTCTCATAAACTTCTGAAATGCTTTCATCTAAACATGAGGTACTTTTTATCGAGTCAACTGTGGTGAACCGTACTATAGGAGTCCTGATGCTCTTCCAGATAAGTTCGCTTACAAAAACAGCTCCTTTGGCCCTTATGGTCTCTTTCAGACTGAAACTCAGAGGAAAGACATTGAAGAAACTTTCAAATAATTCACATACAAAACAAAACTTACCTCACAGGTACTTTTCGCACTAAGCGGGCAGTTGCCCACGCAGATGACGTAAGGGCTGAGAAGGGTGCACATTCATTCCCTGAAATTTGAAAAAATTTAGTTGATAGTTGATAGTTGATAGGCACATCCACTTACTATCTTCGCAAGGTATAGGTTTAAGTGCTAAGCACAAAGAGCCCACTGAATAGGTAAACTGATCGAGCAGTGCGACCCTGGTTCTTCCTTTCAATGTGACCAAACCTCGTGATTCCTGTTGCCTTTTTGCCTGGAATTACAGAGAGCTGGCTAATTCTCTCCTCACACTTTTTGAGAGGTCTGAAGGTGGGTTCGAACCCGAGACCCTTTGAACAAGGGTCAAATGATCTAACCACTCGGCCATCCCCGCCTAAAATGAATCATCATTACAATTATATGAGTGCCCACTGTGCCCTATCGGTTGTCACCATTCGACCAGTGTAGCAACATGTGAACGATGTATACCTTAAACATTGATAGAGAACTGTCTGTGTATCTTGAGCCATATTCGACCATTTTACTGTCCAGTATCTAGCATATAAGTATGTGATCGTGAGTCCAATATGCCCTCCTGGTAATTGTCTAACTGGCTTTGTAGCGCAGTGCTTTATAGAGCTTTTATCATTGCTGTCTGAAGATTGCATAAGCATGAAACTGATAGTTACACAATTAAAGCTTGCTTTTTAGTTTTATACTCTATAATATCACTTTAAACATTTCATACAACATTTTAGATAAAAATAACTTGAAAACAATTCCTACCAGGATGTCAGCCTCAGGCTGTCGCAGAAAGTGAAGAGTTGTAAATAAAATGAAAGGAATTGTATAGAAGAATGAAATCGGATAAATATTTGATTTTAAGATGATCCAAAGCTGGTCACGTTTCTATTGCTGCTTTTCTTTATTCATGGCTATCTGAACAATAACATCCAATAAAATATGGTTTTATTTGGCTTTGTTGCCATGACAAATAACTGGTGAAACGAGTGGCTGTACTATAAACACAATGTACATACTTTAGTAAGAAACTAAAACATCTGCCATCGTCATCATCAGAACAGGCGCGGATAGCCCAGGACAATTCCACTCTTTTCCTCCAATCATCTCTATCTGACATAGCATTTGCAAGGTCATCCACATGGAGACCAACCTCGTTAGCAATCTGGTCTAGATAAGCAATACGAGGTCGGCCCACAGACTTGTAGCCATGTCTTGCCTGCCAGAAGATTACTTCTCACTAGCAAGCTCTACGACTGTAATTTTCTTAAATTTGTTCTGATAATTATAATTGCTGTTGTAGATTTGAGTGCTGCTAGTAAGACAGGCTAAACAAGTAAGATACAGCAATAAACGATATATCTTAATAGCGGAGAAACAAGAAAGGAGACTGGCTCTCTGTTACTTAAAGTATCATGCTTTCGCAATCATCAGACGGACTATTACTAAAGAGATATATCTTAACTTAGAATAGAAGCGTGAAAATGTTATAGTACATCACATTACTATGATACATTATTTAGGCATTTAAAATGGCCAAAACATATCAACACTTGCTTTTAGTGGTTCACATCCTTTTATTAGTTGAATTCTAATGGTTACAGAAGTTGATTTATGCTTTTTGTGCAGTGACTGATTTAGAACCCATGCTATCCTGAATCTCTAGCACAAGCAGATGTTTTACAGGTGCAAGTAACAGTAAATTAAACTGAAAGTTGAAAATGTCTGAAAATAGATCTATACGTATTTTTCCGTAATCAAATGCTTAATATGCAAGTCAGTACTTGACAATACAAAAACTTTCAGTAATTCCAGTACTAGATAGAGGAATGCTAAGCAATTTGAAAATTTTAATTCTGATCCAATTGGCGATGAAAATCGTACAGCAGCTATAGAGAAGTAGGTTATAGTGGATATCAGTAACCTGGCACACTTTTGTATGCAAGATACTATTTATATTTGTTGTACAAAAACTTCGGAGAAAGTATTCTAAGAAACAAATCTTTAAGTGTAAAAAGCTAAGCAATTTTGAGTACTCAAATTGGCCCTCTAGCTAAGCAATTTTCAGTACTGAGCTTAAGCTGAAATTGCTTGTAAAAAAATGCGTGTATTTTAAGAGACACATTTTTAGATAAAAAAGGCTAAACGATTGCTAAGCAATTTTGAGTACTCAAATTTGCCCGCAAGCTAAGCAATTCTTGGTACTGAGCTCGAGCTGAAATTGCTTTAAAAAATGCGTGATTATACGTGACAGTCTTACCTAACACCAAGTATTGTCACTTCTACAAGTGAACTGTCGTCTGTAAGAATAAAACAAATAGGAGCAAATGAACTTCGAAGAGTATGGTGAGAAGTTTCGTACCGATCAAAGACTGAACTTCAAAGAATCAGATATTAGACTTGAGATGATCTAAATCCGGTTTCTTTCATAATTGTTCCTCTCTCTTCATTCCTAGATAACCTCGTAATGAAATCTTGGGTTCATGTGGCAATGTTGCCATGACAAACAGACTGGTGAAATCAAGATAAGTGACTTTGGTATGTATTCTAATTTAACATGACTCTAGTCCCAGCCCCCAAAGTTGCTCAAGATATTTGGATTTTCAGCCCTCGCAGTGATTTTTTTTCATCCAACCCTGGAATTGCTTATTGTTTTGGTCATCCCAGCCCTTCTTCTTCATTAACTTGTTGCTTATTGAAAAAAGTGTTCAAGTACTGCAAAAGTCAAAGTAAAAATGAAAACATGTGATGAAGTAGATTACTTTCATGCGAGACTCTATGATTAGTGCTAGTTAAGAGTTCAGATTCTAAGTAGTGGAAATTAAAAGGATATAGCCTACATTCAACAAGGAATCATAAATTGAATGGCATAATGGCCTATGTTAAAAGAATTCAGTTTATTGTAGAAATTAGTGTAATAGTACAAAATATAGCATCACGCTAGCGAACCTGTATTCACTACTGTGTTGGTAATTCTGAACTACTGTGGTGTGCTATTTTGCTTATACTAGGCTTAAAGTTAAGAACTAACCAGGAATTGGATCGCATAAAGGCACAATTATGGATCCTTCTTGAATTGAGCATTTAGAATAATGTTTTAAGTTAAGATCGGAGGAGAATTATTTCGCAACATGTGTTAATGCAGGCTATAGTCTAATATCTACCATATCACAGGGCTACAAGAAGGATAAAGCAGGAACGCAAAATCCAAACAATTTAAATATGGAAATCTATTAAATCCGTTAAAATAACAATTCCAAAATGAAGTTACCTTATTTCTTGGCGAGGTGACTCAAACCAGATCATCTGTATTTACTCATTTAGGCCCGTTGTTAAAGCGAGGATATTATTTCCGAAAAATCCGAAGCAAGCAAAGGAAATTGTTGAATACTGCGTATGAAAAGTGTTGTTTTGAAAATTCACTGAAAAGAACAGAGGCAGGATCTAAATATTTATCTTGACCTCTGAATAACATTGTTTCAACTTTTATTAAATTCTCAATGAAGGGATTCTTGCGAAAGACGTTGTTCGGTTACACTTCTTTTAATGTGTAGTAAATCAATAATTAACAAAGGAGAAACCAGGGCTGAATAACCAGAACAATAAGGAAAAGAGCTCGATGAAAAGTTGATGTAAGCAGTTGCGAAACTTAACTTTCTCCAGAGGCGTGGCCAGGCGAAAATTAGTTAGTGGGGAGGGAAAACCTAAAAATTTTCAGACTGGGGGGCAAAAAGGTATACCCAGACATTTTTATTGCATTTTTCAATTACAATTTTGGTCAAGTTTTGAAAAGTGGGGGGGCAATTGCCCCCTCATACCTCCCCCTGGCCACGCCACTGACTTTTCTCTATAAAGAGAAAAGTTTCTTTTATTATAAGCAACCGGTGATAGGAAGTGTTGAAGTGCTGTGCTTGTTTGCCTTTACAGTAATAAATTTCTATTCTAAAATATTATCCTTTACTTTTCTACTGATATAGGATACTACCGATGTAGGACACTAGGCTATAGGCTACACCAATGTAAGACAATCGACTTTGAGCCACTACCAATGTAGGGCAATGGGCTTTAGGCTAAACTAATGTGACACAACGGCCTATGGGCTAACCAGTGAAGGAGAATTGGCTTTAGACTTCATTAATCCATTAATGTAAGACAATCGACTTAGAGCTACTACCAATGTAGGAAAACGGTCTTTAGGTTAAACTAGTGTAACACAACAGGCTAGGCGCTAGGAAAATTTGCTTTAGGCTACATATTGCTTATGGGCTACACCAAGGCGGGACAATAGCTTATTGGCTACACCAATGTAGGACTATGGGCTATATATAGCCTGAATCAGAGTAGGAAAATGGGCTAATGTATTAACTTAATGTAGAACAATGATCTATGAGCACTACCAATGTAGAACAATGGTCTCTGAGCTACTACCAATGTAGGATAATGGGCTATAGGCTACCAATGTAGGATATTGGGCTATAAGCTACACTAATGTAGGACATAGGTAATTGGCTTCTAGCAATGTAGGACAATTGGCTAAAGCCTACACCAAAGTTGGAAAAAGGGTATGAGCTACATCAATGAAGACCAATAGGCTGCAGGATACTACTAATGTAGAACAATTCGCTATGAGCTACTACAAAAGTAGGATAATGTTCAATGAGCTATACCAGTGTAAGAAAACGGGTTAATGGCTACTCCTTATATAGAGCAATGTGGTTAATTACCAGACACTTCTGATAACAAGTGACATTGCCCTATTTTCCTGACTCATACATTTGAACAGGCAAAAAACCTTCCCATTCTCAAAATTTAGATGTATGGCCTTATCATCATAGTATACCAAGCTGCACCAACAAAATGAAGCACAACATTTATTCAGTCTTTTCTGAATTCAAAACGAAACACTATTACAAAGTTACTGTTTAATTAAAATTCTGGAATAAATATTTATTAGATTTTCAAATATGTACAACGGAATCCGGATTCTACGAGCTCTGAGGGAACCAAATATTTTTCCTTGCATTGAAAACACTCGAGATAATTTGTGGAGAATAGTAAAGTTACTTCCTCCCTTCTAATGACTCTGGTTTCGCAAGCCTCTTAGACTGGCCTAAGTTTAAGTACAGATATTAAGCTTGATAGATCGGCAATTTCGTAGTATTTAGAGCTGACTTTATCTGAATTACATTGCGAGACAGGCCAAACTAAAGATAACAGATATATAAATTTCTACATTGGCAAGTTTTTTGAATTTAGAGCTCACTTTATCTGAATTTCATTGCACGTAACCTATTTGTTTATAAATGTAACAAAATTAGAATAAACTCAGGGGTAGCTTCAGTACTATGTGGTACAGGGTTGCACTATGCTACGGCCCCTTTTTTACCCCAAGAACCCCTATAGATTCTGAACTTAATTCAAATTGTTACTTAAATTGTTTTACTGAATACTTTGATATACCACCATCTAAATCATACAATAATTTGTTTAGTCTAGTTTTTCAGTGGGCACTTTGTGCTTTGAGTATTAACCAATACCTTACGAAGACAGTAAGCGTATTTTCCTATCAAATATTAATACGCTGCTTTGATTAGTCTACCTATCCACTGGGCCCTTTGTGCTTAGCACATAAACAAACACCATACAAAGATAGTTAGCGTATTTGCCAATCAACTATCAATGCATTGCTTCGATTAGTCTTCCAATGCCTATGGTGATCGGTGCATAATCCTATATCTTACGAAGATAGTGACTGTATTCGCATATCAAGTATGAAATAAAATTACCAACTTTTTGAGATGTGTAAGATGTAGAATAACACAGCCCCCATACCAACAAATACTGAAGCTGCACCCCTATCCCCTAGGATTACAAAATACATCTGATGTACCCGATATCTACATGTCCAACAAACCAACAAAACATAAAACTAACTTATAAATCACAGCTTAAGGCTGTAGTCAAAACACTTTTACGTCTTCCAAGACTATATTTACACCGAAAATGAAGTATTGAACACATTTTGAAAATTCTGAGAATATAGATACAAAATAATATTGCTTTTCATATTTCTGATCTTAAGTAACAATCTTGTATAAACAGAAGATAGAAACTCGAAAAGTATATAAAAAGACGTCTTTTTTACATGGGAATTTTCACCAAGCTTTTTTCTAACATGTGAAGTATTAAAAAACTTTAACTAACAGAGAGCCAGTCTCCTTTCTTGCTTCTCTTCTAATATGTGAAGTATATATTTTGCAAGAACACGTAATATTATTTTTGGTTATGATCACTTTGATTCTAATTGTTTATGAAATTAATCCACTTTTCTGAATATCTTTGATAATTCTTCTAAGATCTATCAAACTTCAAGCTGAGGAAAATTCGAAACATAGCGAGACCACTGAAGCTTTTGTCTGACCCTCATCAGAGTACCGTAAAACCTCGCATATCAGAACCAACTTTTTAAATAACACTTTTCAAGAATACAGTTCCCCCATTATCGATACTCCCAAAGCCAATACTGAGAAGTTCCCCCTCTTGCAATACGATAAACAGGGTTTCGTGTCTTTTCAGCTGCACGGAGAGCTAGAAGCATCTGCCCATCACGTGGGTCGAATTGAACTGAACAATTGGATCGAAACTTCAACCAACATATGATGAATAACCTAACCTAAGGGTGAGTAAAATATAATTTTAGTAAACTTAAGGACCATTCACATTGACGCTTTCTGAAACATTTTTGATGGGTACAGAACTACAGGATACTAGGAAACATTTCAAACACATGGAAATATAAGGTCTTAGGCTGGGATAAGATAAAGATAATTTCGTAATATATGCCTCTTGGCTAACTGACAAAAACTTATGGATTTTTGGAGGAATCATTAACACAAGTACCAGTATCCCCCATCCTCCCCCGTGATAAATAGTGTTGTAAGTAATCCGAGGTTGAACAGTTGCCTTTTGATATTCGACTTCTTTGTTTCACCATAAGGGACTTTTTCAGTTACAAATCAACAATGTTTAAAGGGAGATAGGAACATTTTCGGTCGAGTTGAAAAATCAATCAAGCATTCCAACAATTTTGAAAAAGAGACAAACTTACATTTATGAGGCATCATGCCACCTCTCTGGAGGGGGCTCTGCAGGGACACCCAGCAAAGCAGGGGGTGGTTGGGGTACGGAGCTCTCCAAACCCCCTTCAAATCCCCCTTCATCCATAGATCCGCGATGGCCACTTGAATGCTTCGGTTTGACGCACTGAAAGTCAACATGTCTGCTTTTGCTTTCTTCCTTCTCCCACGACATGTGCACGAATGGTCTTTGGATGTAGTTGTACACAACTGTGTAGGAAAAGAAATAAATTTCATAACAATAATTATAGTCATCAGTTTTCTTTTGAATCTTAATTTTCGAGAGCGAAGAAAAGACCGGAGAAGGAGTTGAACCCACTATTTGACACATTAGTGCTTTACCAGCTAAGTATCGAGTAACTTCAATAGACATACCTGAGCTACATTACTATCCTAACTTGCAGCACCACTCACAAAATGTAGAGACACATCTATAAGGGTTCTTTAACAACTACAGCCGACCTGTCTAAGGGTAACAACTTTCCCACATCAAGAGGTCCATCGCAGTCCCAATACTGGATATGGTTCAACAAGTAAACTTGAGACTCAAGCTCAAATTTTCTTTTGACTTGTTAATTAGGATTGATGATAGTTCTCTAATGCAGATTTGAGAAGTTTTGACTGTCTTACTCATTTATTTTGATAATATAAAGGGGATTGCTCTTGCTTTTCCTTAACTGTGTAAAACCAAAACTCGATGAAGCAAAATTTTGCTAGACTTAGGCCAATTTGTTCCGTGTTCATAATCTTCCTCTGAATCTCGCAACAGAACAAAACATTTCACATCAATATGTAAACTCAACTATTAATGCAACAAAGAACATAAAAAGTCAAATAAAGTAAAATAAGAAACTGTGAAAGAAAAATGCATGAAAGAGGAGAAAAAAGCAAAAATCTTAGATTTCGTTTCATGACATTAGATGCCTTCTTCCAACTTCAAATCACAAAAAATTGAATGCAGATTTAATAAATAACTCACTGACCTTCTGGCTTTCCACCATTCGGCTTGAATTTCAACTTCTCCATATGGGTTGGGTAACCTTTTGAAAACAGAACAGTATCAACTTGGGAAACCAATAAATCTCTTTATATTCATAACAACGAATCCAGAACACAAAGATTAATAGTATCTAAATTCTGCAAAACTCGTGCCATAGTTTTTTCCAATCAAATCTGTAAACTTTATAAGTTACCTTGACTTTCAAAACTTTTTATTTGGATACAAAAAGGTATATTAGATTCATGACAAACAAACCCCTTGATCAAAATTCACGTCAGCAAATATTCAATCATTGACAATTACCTCAACCAGCATTAATTTTTTGCAACATATTGCATGTAAAGGGGATATCTTTGTATGAATTTCATGGAACTACAACTTCACAAAACATTTTCATATATAGTTAATTTTGTTTGGCAATTACCTTTTTTTTAAGCTACCCTGTATATAAGTTACCTTCGATTCCCAGTTTGACTTTCTTCAGTCCTCGATCTTTCAACACTTCTTTAGCCACATCTCTATTCTCAAAATATTTGAAAAATCGCAGCAATGACGTACTGTATATAACTACAAGAAAAATAAAACAAATCAATTAAACTGGGCAACAAAAATGTAGAAAAAAATCAGTTCAAGTTGATAAAAATAGGCTTAACTTTTAATGGTCAAAGGTGCTTTTCTCCTAAAGGGACACAACAAATAAATATTCTTGGTGCTTTGAAGACAGCACTCAATATAACAACAGCCTTAACTTTACATCACCGAAAAGCCACATAAAACGAATAACTAGTCTAGCAAGTTCGATGTAATCAACCCCTAAGAGTTGATAAGACAACAAACTTTATGAAGGAAGAAAAGGCTTACTTTCCACAAATTCTTCTCCCATATTCGGCGGGTAATCAGGATCCCACTCGACAGAGTCATCATCTTGTAAAACCACCAAATGACACTCTCTGTTTCCTTTCTACACACAAAACAAGTAATTCAGAAATAACCTACAGCTCTGAATGCTTTGATGTGGTTAAGAATATATATACTTGCTTACTTTTTTCCTAATCAACAGGATACATTTTTAAATATCCCAAAGACAAACCTTGATGCCATTAAAATCTTTCCAAAATGTTTCCTGGGTCGTGGATATTAAATCATAAAGTAGCCTATAGATAGACATATTGTGTAAAATTTTTCTCTGAGCCTAAAAACTTTCGTAGGCCCAAAGTTTAGGAATGAATCATTCATAAGAATAATTGCACTTAATTCATAGAAAATTTGCAAAAGCTTTAGTAATTATATTTCGCTAGTTTCTGATTTTCCTTGCCATCTTCACAACTTGTGTACCAATCAAAGACAATTCTCGGATCTTTTAGAAGCGTTTTTGGATGAAATATCTTCCAAGTACTTTCCTATTTACATCACCTGAGCATGCTTGTTATGTATGCCTAGGACTGTTGAAATACTGGCGAGGTCCCAGGGCAATGACAAATTCAAGGGGCCTGCTAATTTCCACTGATAGAAACAGTCTAGTTAGTAAACTATATACTGCTTATTTCTTATGAGCCCCTTCGTAACTACCCTGGCTAACCCCCTCCTGAGCGGCCTGGTTATGACATTGGTTTGACCTAACCACTAGAACTTTTGAGTTCAAAATTCCAAACTTGTCTTAAATTATCACTGACCATTGCACATTGGATCATCAATGGAAGAATGAGTTGCTCGAGAAATTCATGCATAAATTGCTGTCTTGCTCCCTCATTCGAAATCTCATGTAGAAGGTCACCTGGAAAATAAACCAAAAACATATCAGAAAAATATCCCTCTCTAAAACTCTCTGTATGCGATGCTTGGAACTAGTATACTACACAACCCTATCCTCTATGGAAGGGCTATGATAGTCCTCTTGGTGTGGGGAAATTGCCCCTCTTCTACGGCAGGCCTTTTCAGGAAGAAAGTTACACCGGAGTGGATACTCGCTCTGGTCATTTGGCTAACAAGCTCTACTGGTTACTTCACCAGTGTACTGGCAAGGCCTAAAACTGATTGCTTTGGTCAGAAGAGTGAGATCACTCTGGTCAGAAGATAAGGTCAGAAGATAAGGCCTGCTACAGGTCAGGTCATGTTTTAAAGAGCCCCGATAGGTTTGTCTCAACATTTGATGAGTTTTGGTTTGTGAAATCCTTGTGACTAAGTATAATAGACTTAATCATTTGATGTGATGCTCAGTTGGTAGTGCAAAGATGCGTTGAAACTTACATAAATTCTGGCATTTTATAATCGTGGCATCAAATGGTATCAGCAGATAGTCGCATGCTTCTCGTAACTCTGGTATCGTCACATTTGGGGTGCAAGTCATTGTACCCTTCTTGTAAAATTCCTGAAAGGAAAAAATGGACTTCATTATTAATCAAAGATTAGAGAGGATTGCCAAATGCGGATGTTTTTGGTAATTAATGTAACAGGAATCAGTACTGTCGAGAGGGATTTACAGGGTAGTTATGAGGGGACCTGCAAAATGTAAATTATCCATGTTTATTCATCATAAGCTATCTTTGGGGGAAGTTTTTTCCTATTAGCCCTGGGCCCAGCTGGTCTTTTAATGGCCCTGACAGGAACAAAAGGAACCATTCATTCTTCTGTCAAAATGAAATATAGATGACCCTTTCCTTGCAATGAAACTTTTTAGAGGCTTTTATGTGATGTGTGTATGGTCATAATATTTCTGAGAAAGGAAAAATAATGATAATTCAGCAGGCAATCTTACCATGATGACTTTGAAAACACTTGACGAAACTCCTTTTGCCACCTCAAATTCTCCATTCTCATTTGCCCTCATGTAATCCGAGTGTGAACTAAACATCCTAAAAAAGAACAAATACTCACATTATCTCTGAGGACTTGCCTGTTTATATTCAAACTTAACTGAACTGCTGTTACAAAATTTAATTGTAAAGCCACTACCATAATAAAGAAAGAATTTCCATCAATTATCCCTTTTGAGAAAGTTGTGTTGCCTTTTTAAGCTTGAAGAGCTTTCTTGAACCAAAATAATATCTTCAGAGCTCTGGACAGCTCTCAAGAGTTATTTCCATATAATCCACATGCTTCTGAGCTCTGGAGAAGTTTTTCAAATCCATGTGAAAGACTGTGTGTGACAGTGCCTGAAACTATCCTGTAGTCCAAAAAACAGATTGCTTCATCACCATGAACTCAAAAGATTGTTGAGGAATTTCCTTCCAGAGTGTCCTCAAATTCTTTTACTCTTTCCCTTATTATAAATCACCTTAAATGTCTATAGACCCCAACAAAAAAGCTTTACCAAAATAAAAGAGTAAAATTGTACCTTATTTTGTGCAGCTTATCTAAGTAAGTTACAACTCCCACCTCACTGTGCCTTGTGATTGAGATCTATTGGTTTTCTCGATGTCCATTGAAAATTGGCAATCTTATGTGAAGTTTCCAATGATCCTACTTGTTAGCTGGCTTAGGTTATGTAATCTGTTGGCCGGATAGAAACATCTGCCACGGGAGTATTCCGAATGGAATTAAATATCAATCAAAAGCCTTGCAATTAAGATGGATCATAACAAAATTAAGCATTTAAGATTCACCACTGGTCCAGGGGGTACCCCACAGCTAGGTCATATGGCAGAGCATTTTTCAACAAACAATGTTGTGGGCCCATTCATTGCTAGCCACTTCAATTTCGCTGAAAAACTTTTCCCCTACCACTTTGCAGATTTTTACTTTCTTCTTTAACTTTGTAGATATATACTTACTCTTCTTTAATTTTGTACATTTATTATTTTTTGCATTCTTTATTTGGTTGGGCAGTAGAAGCAGGCCTTTCAGGCTGATGTTGACCTGCAATAGGTATTTAACTAGATTCCACTAAGAAATACTTGATCGCACTAAGAAAAATAAATTCTCTCTGAGTGCTGATGTGTTCTCTTCATCTGATGATGATTCAAAAAAATCCCTAATAATTAAAGGGTTTTAAGAACCTATAAGGCTGATATTTAAGCCTTCATAAACAAAGAAATTTTGAAATCAAGGTTGCTACGAGATGAGTTAATTCTTAGAGATTTGTTATTGTCTTTAACAGCTTGTTTAGGAATTTGGCAAAACAGTAAAAACCCGCAACTATCTATATTTCTAGTCTAGCTTTAGTTAGCCTAAACAAGTTCTGAAATAAATCGTGGATAACAGTAATGATAATGCTGCAAAATTGTTGTTTACAGGCATTTAAACTGTCCTTAACTCCCATTATTACTATCAGTAAAAATCAACAACCTTTAAACCTTAAATTTGTAATTTATACCGTTAAAACACGATCCAAACTTCAAAATCTTAGGCTTAGAGGTTCTTAGTTGCGAGTTTTTACTGTATACAAACACATATCTTTTACAGGTCCTCGTGAGTAAGTTCTATTCCAATAAGAACTTGTCTCGGCTAAGTAGAAAAATCTAAATTCTTATACACGCCGGTTTTTACTATTCTCGGAAAGAAAAAGTGGTATCAAACCCACACAATCCTGAATTTCAAGCACTTGAAGCAGCTGGTTTGAACACACCTGCACCTCTATGTTGTTGGGTCATACTTCTTTCCATTGTGAGAACACGCACACAAACAGAATTTATATTCCGGCTGTTTTCTCTGCTATCAGGGGTTGAATGGTCAGTGGATTTCTCTCCAGACAAATCTATGATTATAGTCATGAACTTTTGGATGCCCTTCCTGACACCAATCTTTATAGTCGCCGATTATAACACCCAGGGATACAGCGGATAGATTTTTACCCCCAACCGCAGGAGATTATTTATTTATTTCAATCATATGTACCTAAATTATCCTTTTCCTTTGTAAGAACACACTTTATATATAAGAAAATTTACAAGCTTTGAGTTTGGAGGAGAACAATAAACAATAGACTATTGTTGAGAACAATATTGTGGAAAAAGCATAGCCGTCAAGAGACTTACAAGTCCCAGGGTAAGGACAGACATGAAAACCTAATTTTCATAGAGAGAAACCTTGTTTATCCTTTATAAAGTGTACATTGCTTATTGCCTAAGGGCCCCTAATTCTTAGAGTCTTGAAAGAAACAGATATCAGCTTTTGGCTCCTTGCCAAAATGAATCTGAGGATGTAATTTAGCAAGATCGTTGGCGTAGAGCAATGTCGTAAAATCTTATTTGGTTCAGATAGAAACTCAGATTCACCCTGGGCTCTCAAACCGCCAGTCCAATCATTTCTTTCTAATTTTGGAATTTCAATTTCATCTATAAATCCAAAGTAGAGGAACTCAAAACACACCTTAAAATCTGAAAAATCTAAGTGATCATATTTTTACAGGGATTTATAATTTTCTCTTCTAAAGGTACAGAGTCATCGCTTTAAGAAAGCAAGGACTGTACCAATCAAAGACTGATCAACTACATAGCTTTCTGTGAAGCTTCTACATTTTTGTGGTACGCCCGGTATATGTCAAAAGATAAACAAAGTTTGTCAAAACAACCGTTCCATACTGAACATCTAAAAACTAACCTCCCAAGCATGGTATCTGGCATTTTCAAAAACAACTGTGGATCTGCTAGAAACCTTGTGCCATCCACAACCAACGTGACTCTCTCAGGCAGAGAGACAAACATGCCATGCCTTCCTGCACCAGACGTGGATGTTGACATTCTGGCTGTGGTCCTCGTTGCGGTGGGGCTGAAAGCAGATGACGAACTCCTCGCAAAAAAGGCAGCTGTGCTCTGCACCGGAGCGGGAATCAACTGAATTTGCCTGGCAGCTGAAGTCCTTCTTATTTCACCAGGCCCTTCATCTGAAACATCAAAACTCGATTTCGGAGAAGTAACTGAATCGATTGTTTTTAATTTTCGGGCCAGTCTCTCCTCTCTGGCTGTGCTCTGTTCCTGCTGCTGGGGCCTTGGCACCGTCAGAGCAGGAACGTCGCCTTGTATGTTTGAGCCGAGTTGAGCTAGCTCTTCGTCGGAGCTGGCTTCATCATTAGCAACAGTGCGTGAGTGAGAAGCTCGATTGTTTTGGACGCTTTCTTCCCCACTCATTTAAGACCTTTAACCAACGTTACACAAACAGCAAATCCACAGAGATTTCTGTTAATTCAAGCTGTCTTTTCAGCATCCAGACAACGGCTGGTGATAGATACTAATGCTCAAAGGGACTTTTTCCAATTCTGGTAAACACCGGAACAAGGTGGAATTCCGACAAGTATTTAGGACATTAGTTTTAGGGTTTAGATCTAAATTAGATTCGCTAAAGGGGGAAGGGGTTAGGGTTGGGCTTAGGATTAGGGTTAGGGTTTAGCTTAGGGTAAGGTCAATGTTAGGGTTAGGTTTAGTGTTAGTGTTGTTTTGGAAAGTACAGATCATTGAAAGAAGGGCCCTCTAGTACTCTGCCCTCCAATATGTATGGAAACGACTAGGAGGCTAATATGGCGGACCAAATGTCAATCAAAGTGATGAGAGAAATATAACAATGAGTTTCTACGTAACCAAGCGTCCAATAACTGTGAAATTCAAACCAATGACAGAGAAATCATTCTTTTAATCAGAAATCATTTTCATTGTCTCGAAACCTTCCTGGTCGATTCAAAATTTCAGTTTTTCTCTTGATGCATCGCAGGCAAGAAACAGCTTGGAAAGTCTTGAAAATTATTGTTCAAGTTTGTTTAAAGCTGTTTGTTTAGGTCGAATACCATTCTTGAACAATTTTTGTTAGGGATTGCTCTTTAGTCCATGGCAAGTTTATTTAAAACTATTTTTATCCAAGAACTTCAACATTTTTAAAGAAATTGATATCGAGTTGTATCAAGTGATTGACTAGGCCCAAGTAGACGTTTGATTGCAAGACGGCAAGTAACATTTTTATCAAGCAAGCTATATTGCTTTATTTGTGAACTTTCTTATGCATGAAAGACATCAGAGGAAACCCTTATTCATATTTTTTGCATCACTGAATTTTCTTCCAAAGCTTTTGGCAGTAATAAGGAGTTATCATGGGGCAAGTGCATATGACAGGCTTTTTTCCTCCATTGCAAATTCATCTCGAAAACCCTGCTGATGCCAAATATTTTTTGGTTGACCCAGGATTTTGTGAATCGATAGAGAACGAGCCCACTTTTGAAATCCCATTATTATTTAGGTTGTTGACTTGCTTTTGCAATTTTTTTTACTATTCCCATTAAAAGTAAAACCCAACTTATTCCTATTTTTTTGTGAACCACTTAGTCTTCAAATAAAATTTTCGAGCATCTCGCCAAGCTTAAGATTTTCAATAAAAACTTGTCATGTCTAACTTTATTTTACATTTAAGCTCCAAATAAAGTTTCTGCACTAATTTCTCAACAAGTTGATGTGTGATTCAACTCATGTAGGGAGATAAGCGAGAGACAGATTGGAAATTTATTTCTATGTCTTACTATGAAAACGATTTAATTTAGGCCTAAAATTCGAAACGTTTCCATATTTAATGGAGGGCAGAGTACTTTACTTCCTCGTGGTCCGGTTTTTAGTCAAATGAATGAGTATCTAGTATCTATCTTCAACCTTAGATAACATTCAAAGGACTGTCAACAACTGCTCCTGTGCAGCGACGGTGTAAGTGCGAATTTAGAAAGTGACGTCAGTTGTATATGTCAACATTAACACGTGGTTGACAGATGTTGCCCTGCAGCTGGGAGAAATACGGTGACCATCTCTGGGGGGAGCTGAGGGAAGGGGAAGTCCTAGGCAGGGGACGTTACGACTTCCTTTTTCTGGCTGCGGTCTAAATCCTTTATCACATGTCCCAAACAATGCTGTATGAATTAATGTTAGTTATAAAAATTTATTCATATACACTATTTTATAAGAACAATTACATAAGAACACCAGCTTCAAATTTGGCCAAAACTAAAGAACAAGCTAAGAACAAACCTAAGCTGACCATTTTTGGGTCAATCTGAAAATTTTATGAAATAATCTTAAAACTGAGAAATAATTACAAAACAAGCAGATTGGCAGCACATAGATAATGTCAGATAGTCAAGAGGATCAATAGTCAATAGTCAAACTTTGCAACAATTAACACTACTGATAGCAATAAAGGCTTTCCAATAATTGTAAAAGTAAGAAAATCTAAGAACATTTTAGCTTGAGAAAATAGAGGAATATCTAAGAACAGCCAGCTTCAAATCAATTTTACTGGTTCTTATAAAGAAAAAAGAGTGTATTTCCTCGTTCGGCTTTATTTAGTAGATGTTTCAAAACATTATATTCTTAAGTCCTGAAATTATTCCTTGAAAATTAAAATAATATATCGCGTTCTACCCCGCTATTACGGCCCATATATGGGTATCGTTTATCGTTACTACATGTCCTTTACCCTTCTACTCTTTAGGACTTAAGACTTAAGAAGTTTTAAAAAATTTTCAAACTTTCTTAGGTTTGCAAAACCCTGCACTGGACTCTCTTAACTTTTTGACTGATAGAGTACTTCTTTCTTATCTTATAAAAGTATTTTTTTATGAAAGGGACCGTTCGTGCAAGAGGTGATCTGATTATTCAGTAATTGTTTGATTATCATTATTATTACAGCTGTTTACCTCTGTTTCCAAAAGAGGCTTTTTGAATATGGAACCACCAACTGCAATCACATTCACATGTGAACTTTAGCAGCATTGAATTTTCTCTCGATCACGGACAACTTATTATCCTATTGATTTTTTCAGAGATGTTAACCTGTGCAACATGGGTAAAACAAGGAATAGCCAAAGAAATTCCGGACAAGGTAAGACATAGGTACCTATCAAACTTCCTTAACGATGATGGCAAAAAACAAAAAGGATTGATAGTCTTTCTCCTTTTTAGGCCATTTCTTGATCATATCAAGTTCGAGGGGCAAATACTCCCTCTAAATATCGTACACTATTCCTGAAAATCCCATTGTGGGCATATTTCAAAATTCTAAATAGGTTAAACGGAAGGATTTAGATGAATTTTTTTGATCATGAAATATTTTCGTAGTATGATATATCACAGAACTTTGAGTAACAATGGTTGTAAGGCCAAGTAGTATAGCCTACAATGTAGTACAATGTAGTACATAGGAAATTATAACTTGAAATTTTATCTATTTTCAAAATTATTAAAAATGCAAGATTTGGTAAGGAAGGGATAGATCTTCAAAAATCTAAATTGCCACTGCATCATCAATTTTATCTCAAGAGGAGGAATATGATATAATAGTATGTAATAAAACCTTTTAGTATATTTTACCTATGGGTCATACTAAATAAATTGAAAGTTTTTGAAATATGCCCTTGTTCTATGATAATCTCTTGAAAATCTTTGTAACTACTTTTACTCTTCAAAAATCTCATACCGTTTTGAAGTAAGAAGTGTTCACTCCTTGATCATGCTTTTTATTGAGTCTTGATTTTTGGATTTCTTTTAGGTGGAACTTTCAAAAGAAGAGATTGAGCAGTTGATGAATGAGACAAAACAAAGAATCAGGTATAGAATTAGACACATACATGAAGGGTGCCATTAGTCGTTGCCTTTTACCCCAGACTGGATATCTTTCACAACAATTTCAATTGAAATAGTTGATATTGTTCTTGGAAAAAAACTTCTGGGTACGCAGCTTTGGAACCTACCCTCCACTTTTCCAGATCTGGTTAACCGAGGACACTAAAAATGAAAGCAGTAAAAAACAAGCTAAGGGGGGAAATGTTTTGAAAAGGGAACTTTATTTATAACTTACACAGCCAGGGGTCTAGAGCCTGCTCTGTAAGCCCGCTGTGGGTTCAGGACAGAGCCTTGATGGAAGAAGAGGATGGAAGAGGGCAAGGGGTTTCACCCATTTCATGCTTCCTTACTCTATTTAACTTTAGTAGGAATAGCTTTTTGGCAAATTGATTGATTCCAAAAATTTGGTGATGTTTTTACCTGCAAAGGTATCTTCCTGTAAAAGTTTATTTCATTAAAGGCATGAGACACTTATGAGACAGCATGGATAAAATGGAATTGATAAGGCATGATTTGATTAGCACATAGCTTCCGTTTACTGTCAAGATGATTTCACATTTGACAGATATTCATAGACATGGAAATTGTGGGCATATGCCTAATTTAACAGGGTCAAATATCTTTGAAGTAATGTGAGCTGTGCACACCTATTCCTTCCCCTTGATTCGACCACATCCTTCACTATGATCACATCACTCAAAAGGAAAAAGATTGTTAACTTACTCACTTAAAGGAGATAATTATTCTTAGGGATGATGAAGAGGAAATAGACAAGCAAGAAACAGAAGAAAATGTTACTGAAAAAGTTGGCCTCAAAGACGATGAAGAAAATGATGAATTGAATGAATATGATTTTGAGAATTATGATGAAGATAGTAAGTTTCAAAGATATCCTGATTTTTCATTTATTCTGCTGGATTATATAACTTGTGCCAGACCTGATCATGAGACTTGCCACTACCACCAAGATCTGCACTAGAGGCCATTTCACCCAGGTGGGCAGTAAATTTCCCTCCTCACTGCTCATGCACAGGTGGGTTAACCTTAAATAAAAGTGCAATTGAGGTGGGCCATTACCTTCAAATTTAATGAATAGGAGGTCAACTCAATGCTCTCTTCAAGTTACCAACTGAATTAGAACAAGATCAAAAAACCTACTAGCCTGGCTATGAGACTTCAAGTAGGTAGGCAGTGAATTTCCTTTGTTTTCTGCATGCTGGAGGAAATGCTTACCATCTTATAGAAAGGACAACAAACTACGGGTCCTGTATCTTGGCTAGAAATAAGGCCTTTTGCCTTTTGAAGGCTAGTATGTTAAAAGATATACCTACCTACTTGTTAGTGTTTGACTACGGTGTATATAGATCTATGATAAAGATTTTTTTGTGTTATAGATGGAGAGGTTATGTCTGGTGCTGGGATGGCTGGTCTTACCTATTTTGCATCAAATGAAGATGACCCATACATCACAATGAAAGATATTGTAAGTCCACTTTTTTGCTTACTTTACAAAAAAGATTTTGCTGAAACAACCTTACATGTGTGTATGTGGTAGTTTTCAGTGGCAGATCCAGACTACCGCTACTACTGCTTGAGCCGTGGTCAGAGTTTCAGGCCTAGTATTTGTCTCTCTTCTAATTTGGCTCTAAGATAAAAAGATCAATAATTCGGTCATTTGAACTACTTGGAGCAGTAGTCAGAATTTTTCCTGGATCCGCCCCTGGTTTTCTTGATGTTATATCTGGTATCCTTTTGTCTGCCTTTGATCATAAAAGCAATTTTTTTGTACTTGCTTATTATGTTATAGTTTTTTTAGGCACTGGGGAATGTGAATATGATGGTGTGGGTTTGGTTATCCATTTTCCAGGTTTTTGGTGTACAATTTTGTATATACATTTTCAAGATATTGGTATAAATTTGAGATACATCTAGAAATGAATTTTCAGAAATTTGTTATAAAAAAGAGCATTTTGCTTCTTGGTTGACATGCTTCTATCCCAAACTAAATTAAGTACTCGCCCCGGGTTTTTTAGAAAGTTTTTTAAAAATCTTCTTTTTTGTAGGATGAAGAAGACAAAGATGATTTCATCATCAAACCCAACGATAATCTGATTGTGATTGGTAAAATGGAGGAAGAATACTGCAATCTTGAAGTTCATGGTTGGTTGTTGATTCAATATTTTACACCTCTAATTTTCTAGCAATTCCAGTCTTTTATAAATACTAAAAGGGTATTTAATTTGAATGACAAAACTTCATGGTTAGACCTGATGATTATGATCCAAATGATGATTTCTATCAATAAGTATTGAATTCAAGGTTGATTTAGCTTTAGAAGAAACCCAAGTTATATTTTCATCAACTAGTATTTTCATCAAGTATGTATCAGTACTTTTAGATTCTACATTTAATTGAGATGATATGTGATAATGAAAACGGCCTGAGTAGGACATGAACCCTCAACCTATTTCTAGATTAATAGGGTTTGAGTCCTCCTCGGGTTATTTTCATTCTCATAAATCATACCTATTGATTTTCTTCCTTTTCATGCGAAACTTTATGTTCATTTTATAGTTTACAACAATGAAGAAGGAAGTCTCTACGTTCATCATGATATTATGTTGGAGTCTGTGCCTCTTGCTTTAGAATGGCTTAGTTTTGATCCTACAACCAACCAGACAGGTAAACATTTTGTTTTCTTAAGGTATAAGAATATTGTTGCAGGCCTTTTAGGAAGAAGACTGTATCAGTGCGCCTAATCACGGCTTATAGAAATAGATGGTTAGGAAATCTATTGTTGTATCTTTTTGTGCAAGTTTTTCAAAATTGAGAGTGCACAGTGTTTTGTCCTACTATTATTTAGCCAACAAGGTCATAGTTGAGTGAAAAGACAAAAATGCTTCTTTTGGTTCCCTATCTAGAAATATTTGTTATTTAGAATAGATTCTATTATAATCTGCATCATATTTATGTAGGCAATATTTACATGTAAAATTTTAACAGTAAAGAGAGAGGATAAGACATTTGTTGTGCACTTTTAAGTAGTGCTCAACATCAACAATGGGTTTCCTAACCATCTATTTCTATAAACCATGGCCTAATCACTCTGCTCATTTCGTTTACAAGCTCTTGTTGTTTTTTAACCAGTGTGCTGATGAGAGCCAAGAGTGATTGTTCTGGTCAAAAGAAAGGCCTTGATGGATTCGTAAGGAAAAGAATTCATGATTTTTGATGTGGAGCAAATATTTATGACCAAATGCCCTTCTTGACACCAACCATGGACAAATTTTGACTTCCAACCACCAGGTCAAGCAACCTTGTGTATTACTGGATACCTCAAAACTTCTAGAGTTACCTTCAATATGTTTTTCTTCAGGTAATTTTGCTGCTGTTGGAACCATGGACCCTCGGATAGAGGTCTGGGACCTAGATGTTGTTGATACCATGGAACCCGTCTTTGTGCTGGGAAAGAAAAAGAAGAAGAAGAAAAAGGTCGGATATCATTTCTTATTCTCATCTTGTTTCAACCCCTTATTTCATTTTGTAGCTTTGAATTGATTTTCAGTTTAAAATGGATTTAGTCTAAAAGTAAGTGGCTAAATGAATTGGTTGAATGCACTGCATTTGGAGGCCACCTGAAGGCCCCTCTTTCATGCACTACTATCTTTTCAGATAGGGATGTGTGTGACACATATCCTTAGCCTGAAAGCCACTTACCCTCAATCTATCTCTTAATGCTGAGTGCTAGGCAGAGAGGCATTGAGTACCATTTCTAAAGTCTTTGGTATGACTCGGCCAGGTTTGAACCTTTAACTTACAGTGGCAAGCACTCTACCAATATTTAAATGAAGAGATAATGACTTGGATCAGGGCTACCTCCCTTCAAGGGAAACTCAGAGTTTGTCAGAATTCTACTTGAAGCAAGTGCAGTCTATAAATCCTGATCCAACTAAAAATGTTTCTTGAATTAAGGGCCTAAATTAATCTAATGAAACAATTTTTACTCTCAACAGAAAGCTGCCTCAGCATCTAGCAACCAAGGTCACGAGGATGCAGTTTTAGGCCTATCGTGGAATCATAATGCACGGTAAATATATGTTTTGAATCAAATTCATTTTTATCTCTTCACTGCTACATGAAATGAAATATTATTTATAATGCAAGTTCGTTATATATATTTTGATTCAAATAGGATCCAGCTATGCTTTTGGCTCCCATGACAGTAACCATATATTTGTGAAGATTTTTTATCATCTGTAGTATATTGTACATGTCTAAAAAGGACATTGGCTGGGGCTCAAAACTCATCCACTGTATTCCTGCGTGTTAGAAGAGGCAACCTGCAGGGTTGGCATCAGGATGGGCAGGGGGTCGGATCACTTGACCCTTGTTCGAAGGGTCCTGGGTTCGAAACCACCTTCAGACTTGTCATAAAGTGTGAGGAGAGAATTAGCCAGCTCTCTGTAATTCCAGGCAAAAAGGCAAAAGGAATCACGAGGTGTGGTCCCATCGAGAGGAAGGACCAGGGTTGCACTGCTCGATTAGTCTACCTATTCAGTGGGCCCTTTGTGCTTAGCTCATAAACCCATACCTTGCAAAGATAGTAAGCGTATGTGCCTATCAACTACCAGCAACTATCAACTATCAAGGACCATAAAACTTTGCTCGATAAACAAGCTCATGGATTCCTCTGGACACACCTGCTAGAGAGAAAGCAGTTGGAATATGAATTCTGTTTGTGTATTTGTGAGTGAAAGGCACATGGAATTTAATGTTTTTTAATTTCATTCAAGCAATGTATTAGCAAGTGGATCTGCTGACATGACAGTGAAGTTATGGGATATGAATGGATGCAAATGTGTGCACACTTTAAAACATCATTCAGACAAGGTAAAACAAACCGCCTTCATTTTTGTTAGTTCCCCATGATTATTGGAAGGAAAAGGGTTTCGTTTGACCAGAGCGATCACTTACTGTTGTTAGCACTTAGGGTGGAGATGTCTTTAAAAATTGAAAAAGAGCTTAGAATTTCATCCCTATTGTTACAATTTGAACAAAAATTCATTTGACTGAATTTTTTCTCTTAGGACTGCTCTGACCCAGCCTATTTCCCTATTATGCGCTCTATTATACGCTCAATTGAAATAATCACACAGCCTCCACCAAGTTTCAAACACGGACTTTACTTGCCCAAGGTCAGCGTTGTAACCACTCTCCTTAGTCAAAACAATAAATTAGTGCAGTATCCTTCTGGTGTATTCAATTCTATGCCAAACATCCAAAAAATGTATGTTCACCAGACCATATCTTGGACCATTGTGAATTAATACATTCTCTCAAATACAGTTTTCCCTGCTTATGTCTCGATATAAACATTTTTTACTACTTTAGGTACAATGTCTTCAGTGGCATCCTTATGAAAGCCAATCTTTGCTGACAGGCTCTTTTGATCAGTAAGTCCTGTTAATTCGGTGTGAATTATATTCTTGCTACATGCTCCTGATTAAATCAACAATATGTTAGACCCCTTTCACAATGACGTAGAATATGTTTGAAAGTGAGGCAAGTGATGTGATTCCCTGCTGAGCAAGAATTCTTCATCATATCATTATGCAAGAAATACAACTGTAAAACAAATCTATGCGTTGCAAAGAGCAATTCACGCCTTTGGGATTTGGATCAACATGATATCGAGGATAGTGATGTTCCCAGGAGTATTTCAAAAGAATTGACGTCATTGTGAAAGTGGTCTATTGTCCTCGAATCAGAGATATTAACTTCGCATCTTTGTCATTTCCTACTAGATATGCTTTTTTCTTTTTAGTACAGTGCAAGTACTGGATTGTCGAAGTCCAGAGGTATGTCAGATGATTTATGTTTGGTCATTTGAACTTCGTATAATACAAGAAAGTTTTAAAAGAATAGAAATCAAAGAAATCATGCTTGGAGAAATTTTCCAACACTATGAATACTTCTAAAGTATCTCCTTTTCAATTGTGCTATAAAGCTAATTTCATACTTTTCAGTTTGCCATCTGAGAGTCATATCATTTAGGGTTATGGTTGCGGCTAGTCTCTGGGTTAGGGCTAGAGTTACAGCTAGGGTTGCAGCAAAGGTTGGGGCAAAGGTAAGGATTAAATTTTGGAGGGATTTTTAGAAATGTTAGGTTCAGGGTAATGGTGATGGTTAAGGTTAGGGTTCGGATTCGTTTGCACGTGTATGCTAAGTGCTATTTTTGAAATTACAGTCTTTCTTCTGTTAAGACTTTGTGAATAGGGAGGAAAATCGTTCATAGAGCAAAATATGATAACTAAAAAAGGCTTTTATTTGAAACTCATCTGCATTCAATGGTAATATTTCTATGCTTACAAATTCTTTTCTGTTCCGTTTCAGAATTGTGCTAAATCTTGGAAACTGTCTGGGGAGATCGAGCATGTTGTTTGGAATCATTTCTCACCCTTTAATTTCTTGGTAATGTATCTGTATTTGATGCAGGCATTCTTATGGTTTAAGGAACGCACGAATTTTGTTTCATCATTTTTCTCATCGTCAAGCTAATGCCTTTGCATGCATCTGTAAACCATTTTGCACATTAAAAATTATTTGATTTCATATTTATTTATGTATATTATAGATAACATTTCCGATCATTTTGGAATTCATTCATCCAAAATGAAACTACGCATTTGCGTGGCTCTTGCTCTAAGACAAAAAGACTCTTAACATAGAAGGGCTGAATGAGTGAGCTCATATTGTTTGACGTGCTAGCCTACAAAAGGCCACAAGAGGCTATGCACTACAACGCTATAGAAAGTGATGAATGACTGCTAGTATGCTTATATCTGAACAACAGAAAACGATTCTCTGCCAGACAACCCAGCAAGAAAGTCTGTATGTGGTCCTTTCAGAATCTCTCAATGCTCTCTTCAAATGACCAACTAAATTACAACAAGATCAAAAAAATTTAAGGATTATCACGGGCCTGGCTATAAGATTTTGAGTAGGTAGGCAGTGACTCGCCTTTGTTTTCTGCATCCTGGAGGAAATATTTACCGTCCTATAGAAAGGACACTTAACTGCCAGGTCCTGTAGCTCAGCTAGGACAGAATCTCCAGCAGTAAAGCATTTTGTTTTGATATGCATGCTTTTGATATATACGTATTTGCTAACCTGCTTATTAAAAGGTGGTGCTTATTGGAAGACTTACTACTGTACTAATATTCAGTTGCATTATCTTGTAGGCAAGCACTGACAATGGCAACGTATACTACTGTGATGTTCGATCTGATACGCCTGTTTTCCAAATCAGTGCTCACGATGAAGCTGTCACAGGTATACATATTTTCATCTATTACTTGTAGTTAACTAGGAAAATCAAAAGCATAGTGAACTATGAAGACAAAAACAGAATTTTTGGGGCTACTAGGTGAACGTTCCCCTCCTAGATTTTTCCAAAGGCAATGAAGTGCCCTTCTTGAATTTAGAAAATGCTCCTTAGGGTAATAAAGAAAGTGTCCTTGAAGCGTTACGACCCCCCAAAATATTGAAATGTCTCGTGTCCCTAGTGAAAAATTAAAACTACTTGTGCTTTGCGTCTGATAGTCATTTGCGTTTTAGTAGTTATTTTGTTTCGCTGTGTTTACGATTTTCTTTGCCATCCTCAAGTTTTCTGCTTGTCAATTACTGTTCTGATATTGTAGAGAGGGTTTAATACAAACGATAGCTAAACTCTTCAAACGTATTTTAGACAGTCTCTGTAGATAAATGTTACATTTCATCACTATGAACCAGTATACAGCTTTCTTGTCCTTGTTTATCCAGTAAAAACCTGCAAAGGTTCTTGGATTTGGGGGGGCTGACCATATCACACTGTGCCCAGCCGTGGAAAAAACCTATTTTTTGACTTTCAAATTGAAGCTCAATTCTTAGTTTTAATGAAAGAGGATATGATTAACTTTAGAACAAAAAAAAATTTAGGTCAATAACTCGAGTTAAAACGATTTTATGACCTTTTGAAGTTGCTGATTTGTTGGGAAAATTATTTTCTTATTTCAAAGCCTTGTGAAATTGACAACAATTACTAAAATGGCCCAGAAAGCAGTCAAACTCAAACAACTGTAACTTTAGAACCACTCCAGCTATTATTGCAAACAAGGGTTCAAAAGAAAGGTAATTGTATAGGCTTTAATGTTCATTAAGAATTATTTCTTGTGATAATCCCACTTTCGCAAATCTCTCACTCAATCCTCGACTGATTATAAGTTGAGAAAAGTCAAAATATTCTTGCAATTTCAACTAAATTTCAATATTTGAGAGAGAATTTACTTTTTTGCCGCAAAATGCCGCCATGAAACCCTTTTGATTTTGTAACTACAACATTTAAAGAAGCAGAATTTGTATAGATTGCATTGCCTGACTTTGCCTGAAAATACGAAATTGGATTACTAATAGTTGATCATCCACTGAAAAACATGCGAAAAAATTTGTAATTTCCCTAAATTCAGAGATATTTAACCAACTATTACTTTTGAACCATTCAGGCTATCCTTGTAAGTAAAGACTCAAAAGAAAGGTAATAATGTAGGCTGTTTTTTGGAAATATTTGAAATAAAACGCAAATCATTGGTGAAAAAATTGGAAATAAGAGGACTATATAAACGACTTTTCTTTGCTCAGAACTGAATAGTAGTTTATTGGATATGATCTTGTAGTATGTCCATAGCTTTCACATCGACTGCACTGGTCAATGTTTTTCTTAGAGGGCTTTTTATTAACATGTGGGTGAAAATATCCAGTGTATTTAAGCGAAAAGAGCATTGCCGAGCTCCTGCTGCAGGGCCTGATTTGTAGGGTCAATATAGGAAATGTTTCCTTCCTCAATATTACCCCAAGTGGCTTTCATTTAATCAACAGTTTTCCCCAAGTTAAAGCCTTGGAGAATACATGTTATATCATTGCCTTGATTTTTCGTTACTTTGCAGTAGTGGCAAAAACTCCCGGAATCAACTTGAATGATTTTGAAAATTTTGCCGTCAATGACCGAGAGTCCACTGTCTTCTGGAAGGTCTATCTCGATATCACTAATATTGAATTTAGATGGAGTTTCCATATCATGTGCTGCATCTATATAGGTTTAAAATGTTCTAAAACACTCTGTTATCTTTTTCTCTAAGGAGACACAAATGACGACAAACCAGTACAGAGTTGTTAGCTTGTTTTACCAAATAACTTTCTCATTCGAAGTAACCGATAGAGGACACCAAAAAGTGCCTATGTAACTAGTCTCACAGTTTTGTCGATAATTATCATTTCCAGGTTCATCATTTTCAACGAGTTGGTGACATATTTGATGAGACCCAGAACCATCTATACCAAACTTAGCATCAATATGAACTCGATCATTCGGCTTTAAAGGAGGACTACTTAACGCTATAAGAAACCTTACTGTATCCACAATCAAGACACTTAGTCGTTTCCTGGGCCTTCCACCAATATCTATTTCAACTGGTTTGGCAAACACAAAATCAAAAGTCTCTTTTCTATAATTTGTTTTACTTGATTGACTATTTTGGAAAGCCTTTACTTTTCCTTTCAAATGAACCCTTTACATTTTTCTAAATTTGATTTGAACCCAAGTTATGCTCGTCTTTTAGATTTAAGCCATTAATGCCCATTTAAGGAAATTTGTTACCAGACCCCTTGTTTTTAAATCGTATGAATTTTTTTGCTATTTCTAGAAAGCCTCTACTCTTACCTTTCAAATGAGTCTTTAACCATGTCTCAAACGTGATTAAAACCCAAGTTATGCCCTTTTTGAGATTTTGGCCTCTAATGCCCATATAAGGAAATCTCTTACCAAGCCCCAAATGCTGAATATTTTTCAACTAATTACTTATATTTAAAGAGCCCATGTTACCACCTTTCAAAAAAGTTATTAACCGATTTCTTAACAATGTTTAAACCCAAGTTATACTTGTTTTTCAAGAGAATCCCAAAAATGATCAAATAAGGAAATTCGTTCCCAGGCCCCCCATTGCGATCATCTCTAATTTTGTTTGCAATTTTCGAAAAGCTTTTGTTTTAAACTTTGTGATGAGCCCTTGACCCTTATGTTCAGGCTAGTATATCAAAAGTTATGAGGTTTTTTCCATATTTTTTGATTCTGGGCACACTGTGCATATGTTCTTAATTATTTTCCCCTATTGTTAATTTTCATCATATACAAACCAAAGATAAACTTTATGGATTGGGGGCCATGGCCTGTTCGTACTTCCCCCTGGGTAGGCCCTTGTTTGAATTAGATATCGATCGATAGCTTAGCCTTTCACGTATCTTTTGGGCAAATTCTGGGGATAAATGCAATTCGTTACTTCAAATAGAAGTATCATTTCAGTTGATATCTTTGATAATAAATAATTATTTTTGCTTATAGGTATGTCGTTAAGCTCGCAAATACCTGGTTGCTTAGTAACATCGTCATCTGACAAAACTGTCAAAGTTTGGGATTTCAATGATGGAAAGCCAGTTTTTGTCATGTCCAAAGATATGAAAATGGTTTGTTGATAATTCTTTTGAGAAATTAGCCTTCTTTTTCTTTATCGATAACAACCCAACTTAACCCAACCTACGTATAGCTTATTCTATTACTTTCCTTTTCTTTATTGTATTTAGCTTTACAGGATAAATTTCAGACTGAAACGTGTCGCATTTTTCTCATGGGGATAGCTTAGAAATTAGTTCACTCAACATTTGTTCAAAGGGTCTTGGTTTCGAAACCACCTTCAGACCTGTCAAATAAAATGTGAGGAGAGATTTTGCCACCTCCTTGTAACTCCATAGAAAAAGGCAAAAGGAATCACGAGGTGTGGTCAGATCAAAAGGAAGGACCAGGGTCGCACTGCTCCATTAGTTTACCAACTGTAGGCCCTTTGCGCATAAACCAATACCATACGAAGATGATAAGCGTACTGGCCTATCAACTATAAATGAACTGCTGGATTAGTCAACCTATTCAGTGGGCCCTTTGTGCTTTACAGATAAACCAATACCTTATGAAGATAGTTAGCGTATTTTCCTATCAACTCTCAATGCACTGCTTCGATTAGTCTACCTATTCAGTGGACTCTTTGTGCTTTGCACATTAACCAATACCTTAAAAAGATATTAAGCGTATTTGCCCATCAACTAAAAATGCACAGCTAGATTAGTCTACTTATTCAGAAGGCCCTCTGTGCTTTGCAGATAAACCAATACCTTACGAAGATTGTAAGCGTATAAGCCTATCAACTATCCATACACTATCAACAATGTGTTTCTAATTTCTTCTTTCTAGGGTCGAATTCACTACGCGTGCTCTTGTCCTGATGCGCCTTACGTGTTTTGCTTCGGTGGTGAAAAAGATGGAATTAGAGTTTTGGATCTTCTTGAAACTTCTGCAGGTAATTTTATGTTATCATTGATCTTAAATCATATGTAATAATTGTACTGTATTTGATTGGTACAGAAACACCCTTGAAAACGTCTGTACTGTGGAATAATACCATCAGTTCGTGGGGTTACCACCAGCACTGTGGGGGATACCATTAATTCCTTCGGAGATACCATTAGTACCGTGGAGGGTGTTCCTTACTACGGGGATATCATCAATACTAAGAAGTTGATAGCCCCTGTACTGATGGTATCCCTCCACAGTACTCAACAATTAATGATAACCACAACTCCATTGCAGCCAAGAAATCCAAAACTGCTTTTCAAACGAACAGCACCATTCTTGGATAAAAGTACGTATATATGTTAAAGCAAAGGCTCCCTTGCCAACGTATATTCTAGTTTGGTACGATTTCAATTAGGGACCAAATTTAATAGCCACAACAAACTGGGTTTTGGGAGAGCCCTGATTTTCATTGATTAAGTTATTGCAATGCACAAATATAAATTTTGTTTTTTTCATATTTTCAGGAAAAGAGCATTTTGGAAATAGAAAAGCAACCACAATTAAACAAGAGGGACCGGCTGGGAATAATGTTAAAAAGGTAAAACCATTTTTTCTTTATATTTTTTGAATGATAAAACTGGATGTTTTAATGCTGTTTCCATCCTTTTTAAATCGTCAATCTGTTATGATATTGTCATTTAACCTTACCAATAATTGGAGGAGAGGCTTACTATGTGTGTAGTGGCGTCAAAATCTGATCCATCTATCTTCGAATGATTTTTATTATTTACAGAAATTTCTAGAATTTTTCTAAAGTGGATTTGAAAAATAAACCAACCTGATAAACATACTAGTAAATTGCCACCATACTGATTTCCTTGTAACAAGAAGCTTAACATCGGTGAATACTGCCCAAAATGGTGGTAAACTCCATTTAAAGCACATGTATCTTTAGCCAGAAAATTGCGTTAACATTTACAATGCCCGTCAAAAGTCTTGCAACACTTGCATAATTCTTAAAGTTTCCTTCATTTTGCTCTTTACATTTTTGTTTTTGCCCAATAACATTCATCTAGTGTTTGGTGTAGTTTTATTAAGCTCCTTTTTAAAAATAGCATTGTTTTAAGTCGGTCGGGGGATTTGCTTAGAAATAAAATGCTAGGAAAGCCAAAAATGTATTTATTTATTAAGAAAAACAAGGATGTTCCAAATACTTTTGGTTGGATCGCAGCTACGTATGCGGCTACCTATTCATTGCTTTCTATCCATCTGATTGTAGGAAGCCGTTGATGGTAAAAATGCTATGGACACTGAAATCGCACAAGACGCCTTTGCTTCGTTAAGCTTACAAACTAAAACTGAAAATAAACCGAAAGAAATTATCAAAAAGAAAAAGAAGAAGAAGAAGAAATAAGGTAACAAACACTTTAAGATATTTTTAGAAAATCTTTGATTTTATAATATCAAGATAGGCTGAATGGCGGAAACAAAGCGAAAAATAGGAAAAGTTTTTTGCACGATTCTTGACAGAGTTACGCTTACAGATAACGTGAAATGTTATGAAATATTGTCTTCATTTTTCACCGTAGTTCATTTCTATTACAATCTTTTCTTTCCTGTCTTTTAGATATTGTTTATAAGGTGTTAATTTGAACTGACAACGTAAACTCATCCATCTCTGACCATCGTCATGTGCTCCGTGTGTCGAATCCCGAAAGAGAATTTCGGTCCGTTTTTCTTGTGCACCCAAAACTAGAAAAACAATGTTGAAATTACGATTTAGAAAAGCAAAGAGCAAAAAAATTTTTAGAACCTAATAAAAGTATTTTTGAATTATAAAAGGATAGATTATAAAGAGTTTCAGAATCTTTATTTCAAAATAACATATTAGGAAAATGATTTACCAGAGCAAGTTGAATAAGCCAAGGGGGGCTTATTTAAGACCCAATGCTCCAGATGGAAGAATTATTTGAATTTAGGACTGTATCTGACTTTTAAATCTACATAAAGATCTTTAGTTTTGTCCATGTCAAACAACAGCTCAAGTAGAACCACTTGCTCTACGTCTTTGTCGTAAATGTTTTCGTATAAATAGACTTACCCACAGAAATAAGATTAAGGGGGGTTATTCGAAAGAGGGCTTTTCATATTATTAAGGTAGTAAAGACCTTAGAATTCATTTGGCTGAGATTTTGAAGGCCGAACATACACCATGCACTATGAGAGGTCATTTTGTTTTGTTTTCGACGACCAATTAAGCCTTATGCTACGAAATAAGCTCACGAAAAATATCAGCACTTCTTTTTACACACCTTTTCCGGGCTGTACGCGCCTGGACCTGGGACACAGTTGATATCATGTCCATCATAATGTCTTCCTTTTATCGAATATGCTGGGCAACTTGGTAAAACTAACTCCAAGTCCACATTCTTGTAAGTACCAGGACCTGGTGTCTGAAAATGTAAATTTAGGAGTATGAATACAAACAGCAATACTAGGTTATTCGAAATTAGTACACAGCATAGTAAAAATAAGAACTTTGCTACGTTTGATACATCATGTTGCGTTTACGTTATGTTGTGTTTGCATCATCGTAGATACGTTGTGTTAGGTTTCAAAACACATGGTCCCAATGTACAGTTAGGTTCAAAATGTATTGAGCACCTAGCAACAAAATGGCTGCCAAAACTGTAAACAACTGCAAGGCCATGGCTTTATTTTTTCAATTTTCTGAAGTTTGACACAGTTGAAAAGGAAAATATTATCAAAAATATCAAAACAATAGGTGTATAAATGTAATAATATCACATTTGACTACATGATTTTCTTCTATTCCTTTTTTGAGAAGAAGTTTCTGATTATTAGAAACTTGATAAAAAAAGAAATATTCCAACAAATTATCAAAATAATCAAGATAAAGCAATAGTTCGATGGGAACTAAGTAATCAATGGGAAAACATAGGTTACGGTATAAAGGGTTAGGATAGATAAAGTTAAGATATATTGGGTTGGCATAAATAAGGCCAGGGTACATAAGGTTAAAGAAAGTACAGAGGCTGTATAGGGTTAGGGTACATGAAGCTAGGGAAAATAAGGGCTATGGTATATTATAATAATAATCATAATAAAGTAAAAGCTCGATTGAGAAAAGCAGTTATCAATGGGGTAACAAAAGTCAGGGTATTTAAGGTTAGGATATATAAAGAAGGTTAGGTTGTGTAGGGTTATATGATATAGTAATGGCCCAATGGGGAAACAGTAATCTAGGGTTAATCTCCCGAAATCCCAGTCCCAAAAAGAGGGCCAAATCCACATTAGAGAAAACCCTTCTTTAAAGCATATATGTACCTTTTGGAGATCTTCATAATATGCGCCAATTTTAGGCCTTCCACTGATGGAATGCGCAGCAGCTGACAACTGAACTGCGCAGTTGGGACCCATGAGGCTAGGCAAGGTGTAAGCATTGGCAGCTGGGTGTGGGTAGATGCGATCTAGTCGAGTTCGACTTCCGAATGAATAACTGGGAGCTCGACGGTCGTTCGGTATCGGGTACTTCTCTGGCTTGTAGTTGCCTGCAACAGAGATAACTAATGACGACTTTCATCAGTGTGAGGTAGAAGCAAGGGGCATTGGGGCAAGTGCCCCCAAGGTTTCACAAAAGACAATCAAGTGCTCTTTTTACTTCAAGAAAGTACCGCTTAGGCATACATCATGAGCAATTGACACCAAATAGTTGAGACACTGCTCTTAAATGGACCAAGCTTCCCGTTGTTTTACAAAACTGTTTTGAAGCTAAAATTTTGGTTATGACCGTGTGACTCAAATTCTCAGGATCAGAATATCATGCTTTTCGATGTATCGCATGTGGTAGTAAAAGGCCTGCAATCAAACATTAGGCCACAACTCGTTTCAGGAACAGAAAGGTGCCATAGCATAAAGCTCTAAAAACCAGAATCGTGACTAAAATAAAGGCCAAATTTAGATAAAAACTATAAAAAGAACTGTGTCAAGTTTTATGATGTTTTCCAACGACTTTTGGTCCCACTGTCATGGCTGCTAGTTGGCTTCGTTTTTGGTACCAGCGCCTTGATCCAGTCCTCTTTTGAGATCAGAAAGTGACTATTATGTCTATTCCAACATTCAAAACTACTTGCTTACCTGGTCCTGGTGTTTGGAAGTTGGTCTGCTCGTGTTGTCGGCCGTAGAGTGAGTACGCAGGCGCGTTGTCTTTCCCCTTCTTGGTCATGTACTTTGGAATATGATAGCACGGTCCGGGAGAACGCTCTTGGTACTAGCAACGAAAAATGTTTCAAAAGAAAGTGACGAAACTGATTTATTCTCTAGATTAACTTATTTTATTTTGTAAGCAACTGCTTTATAAGCAAGGCAGTACTTGGCAAGACAAAAACTTCAGCAATTCCAGTACTGGATGAAGGATTACTAAGCCATTAAAAATTTTTAGTTCTGATCCAATCGGCAATGAAAATCGTGCAGCAGCTATAGAAAAATTGGCTACAGTGGATATTAGTACCCCGGCAAACTTTTGTATGCAAGATACCATCGACATTTTTTGTACAACAACTTGTAAGATAGTTTTCTATGAAACAAATTGTTCCGTAAAAAAGCTAAGAAATTGCTGAGCAATTTTGAGTACTCAAATTTGCCCTACAGCTATGCGATTTTTAGTAATGGGGTCGAGCTCAAATTGCTTATTAAAGAAATGGGTTTAAGACAAGAATAACCCATGCTTTCAGACGTGTCGATAATATCTTCTTCAGTTAATTTTCTTACAATGTTTTCGGTATTTAAATACCTAATATAACGGTAATTATCTATTAACTTCTGTTGGTTATTGAAATAAGGCCCCTTCAAAGAGGGGCTTATCAGATAAGGGGGTGTAATTTCGTTCAAATCACCTGTATATCCATGAGTTTTTAATGTCATAATTATTTTCAAGTTTGTAATAAAGGGGTATCTCGCAATGGCTTGCTTGGTTTGCTACTAATACTCAAGCAAACAATAAAGCAACTTTAGGGGCTGAAAATCCAAATTATTTTTGAAGGCTAAGGACAGTTGTTTACTGAAAAAGTATAATATGTCGTACTCTCATCTTTGATTAAGAGACTTTATGTGAACCAAAGGAGTTAAGAAACGTTTTATGTTCTCTCTACAAAAACGACGTTTAAATGCCCTTCTATGACACGTATCTCATCTGTTCTGGTACTTATTCTGGAATGGATTGCATTGGGTGAGATTTTATAAACTGAAATCTCAAACTCTTCATATCAACACGAAGTCAATCTCTAGTGATTAAGAAACTTGCTAAGAAACTTTTCGTACCATAATTGGGTTGAAGGCTAAGAAACTGTGGTACGAATATAAAAAATGAGTGTATATTGTAAAGTTGTCAGTCACTCTCTAACCTTGATAGGAAATCTTGATCCAAAGCTAAAAGCCGGATCGCGTTTTCTTGTTGGGTCATGCAGACGATAGCCGACAGTGCCTGGAAGACGATATTTGGCCGGTCCTGGTCCGCGGACCATCGATGCAATGGTTGGGTTTTGGTCTTCGCTTTCTGTCGCCATTGCTGACAAGTTTCATACAACTGCTTGCTTCGAAGTCTGCCGAGATGATAGCTTGTGACGTCAGAATAAACAGTTTTACGAGATTTGTGTGGGTTCGAAAAGGAGGCCAGTAATTAAACTAAAATTGATGCCTGAAATCTGAATTTTAATTGTAAGTAGCCCTACCCCTACCCAAAATCGATCTGGGGAAAGGGGGTTTTGCTAGTACATTTATCATTTACAATGTTGAGGCAAATTCTGATTTTAGAATTATGTAACGTTGTATCAAAAAATTTTTGCGATTGTTGCATGTTTATATTCAAAGAGCTCACTTCATGTGAGAAAACCTCACTTCACCATATCTTTAAAAAACCCTCGTTGTATGATAAAAACCTGGTTTTTTGCAGATAGTGTGAGGAAACCGACAGTTCGTCCGTCTCATTGCCCTGATATCTGCTTACCATACACCATATAAAAGTATAGGACCATTTGCAGATAAGACTACTAATTGAAACGACCATCCAACGATTTTGAAAAGATTTTTTAACAAAACTCAGTCGATTTGACGGTTCATGAGGGAAAGAGAAACGATTCGCAGCAATTCAAAGATAACTTTCAACTATTTATGCAAACACTTTTAAACAATCTAAATCCCTCTTAAAATCGCTCTAGAGTCGTTCATTTTAACAATATTTGGGAAGGAATTTGCAACAATAATTGTTTGAGCAATTATTTTTCCTGTTACAGTTTATGTTTAGAGCTAATAGGGTAATGACAAGACACATTTTCAAGAGGGTTTGCAACAGAAAAATCCACAATCACTAGGATAATTCACAAACATCCCGTTCAATTAGATATATTTAATTCAACTCAATTCAAACTTCAACAAAACAAGAAAAACAAAATGGCCGCTAGTCAAGCATGTTAGATTGATCACAACTGAATATTTAAGGCTCTCAAATTCATGAAGAAGATATCGTAGTATTGTCTCTAACAGCATAGTTCAAAAGGGTAGTAAACCAGCTTCTCGTTGAGTATTTGGTCGATTTCTTCGTATTTTTTGCAAAACATCAGCAACTTTTATCTGAACCTGAAAAGGCCCATTTTATTTCTTTAATTTCAACTTGAAAATGGCTGGTGGTGGGAAGAACAAACTGGAATTTATCAAGCAGGATACTCCAAAATTTCTTCGGGATTTCAAAGCAAAAGTTGGTTACAAAGAGGGCCCAACTGTGGACACAAAAAAGCAAAAGATTCCAACAAGAAATGATGATGATGATGATGATGATGGGGAAAGGGAGGATGAGAAACCAACAATTTGTGTTTTAAGAGAAGGAGATCTAACAGAAGAAGAATACAATTTACATAAGGCTGAAAATGGTACTGGCTTTATGCCGATTTTGCCTTCTAAAAATAACCTGATTTGCACAATTTGACCCAGGCTGCAGAGAAGGGCACTTTTTGCCGAGATCTTAGGTTTGGCTTTAGATCTCAAGGGCACCAATTGACACACTCTGCAGTCTGGAATTTTACTACCACCATAATGGGTTAACAAAAAAGTTTTGTTACTTGCCAACTGGGAAATCAAGAAAACCCTTTTGGTCAGTTAGTTGAAGCCTCCTATCCACGGTAACATTGTAAAGTCCAGTTTTCTGTCTGTTCTGAGTTGACATGGCTTTCATTTTTTTCACTGCAGACTGGCTAGTCTGCAGAGGTTGGCAATTTTCCCTTAGATCTTTTGCTGCAATTGCGACACTATGCAGTATTGGAAAGTGTGGTCAATCTCTAGAGCTTATTGAAACTTAGAATTTTCAAGGGGGTTATTAGAGGAGAGGGCTACCATGAATATAAAAAGACATTATCAGCAATGTTTTTATTTGACAATTTGATGTTATAATTCAGCCTTATCAATGTCAAGTTGCTATTTCTTTATATATATTTGGCATGATTGAAATTTTGAGGGAGCCTTAATTGGGAGGAAGGCTAAATTTTGAAATTACTGTTTTCGATCTCCCAAACGAATTTATTTTTTAATCAACTGATGACCAAGATATCTAATCCTATTATACTAATCCTAATCTTTCTCGGGTCATTTTCAATCACATTAATTATCTCAATCGATTTTCAAATCCTGCTTCTTTTCAACCCTACCCAGTGGTAGGGCTGGGTTGGCCTTCCTGGTGTGGGAAAGTTGTTGCCCTTCAGCAGGTCCTTAGTTCTTGAAGAGCCCAGAGAGGTTTGTATATGCCTTGGGCTGGGTTTGGTGCAATTGGTATGACAGAAATGGCTTTGGTTCCTAAAAGGATCTGGAGGTATAGCTGTTAGAGCACTAAAGTACTAATCTAGAGGTCCTAGGTTTGAGACCTACTCAGGTCATTTTCATTCACACAAACTACCTCAAGTAATCCTAATTATGTTATCTTGTTGATTTTCAGATAAACAAACTAGGCTAATTTAGTGTGCCTAAAATCTTCCTAAAAGAGAGCTTGAAATGAATAAACATAGATGACTTAGACTTTACAGACCCCTCCGAGCCACGGCCCCCTTAGTAACTACCATGGCTACCCTCCTTTCTTGACGGTACTGGTACTAATCTAGTGGTCATGCGGGTTTAAGTCTTACTCAGGTCATTTTCATTCGAACAAATTACCTCAAGTAATCCTAATTACCTTATCTTGTTGATTTCCAGATAAGCAAACTGAAGCCTCTTCAGATGGAAAAATCATTTTCAAAGCTCCGCTAAAAAGGAAAATTGATGCAGACGACAAGAAAAAGGTAAAAGGAACTAAACATGCTGACAAAGGAAAGAAAAAAGACTCAAGTAAGGTTAAAAAACTTGACAATACAAACTTACTTTCTTTTGCAGAGGATGAAGATTAGAATATTGATTGTTTATTGATTCAGTTTATAATTGTTACTGGTAGCCTTTTGTTTTTCATTCAGTTAAAAAAATGACACATGACCAATTTCCTAAAACTTAACACAAAACTCATAGACGAAAGAATATTTCTCAGAACTTCTCTGAATATAGAACAAACTCATTTAAGACAACCAAGGTTTCGAGCCTTTCCTGGAGGAATATGTCACAAATCCCACTTATAGTGCTTTTGCCCATAGAGCTTGAATTTGAACAGTTTTACACAGCCTCTGTTACGCCTATCTTGATGTCTAATAGATATCAGTACACTTTTTTCAATAAGTAATTGGACTTTTGGTAACATTATTTTCGAAATAACAGACTATCTTCCTACCCTTATCCAAAAAATCTGTTTATTTGCATGTTCTCTGCAAGAGGAAAGCAATCCAATAGAGTCATAGCCTCTATAATGGCCAAAGCAGCCGACAGACTCGTTTAATTTCTTGAAACAATACTCTCCCAGCCTTTTTTTACTAAAAAAAGTGATGTTAACCAAAAAAATATTCCGCTTTTTAAAAGAATTAGCTTTTCATGGACAGCCAAGGTTTTAAGCACTGTATGCAGAATCCTGTTGTTTATTGGCAAAGAACCTTTAATGTTCGATTCAACGAAAAGATGAAACCAACTTTACAAGAAGTGGCTTTCTCGTGTGAAAATCAACCAAGGTAGGAGCATAACGCTTACTTTCAAATCATTTTGAATGTATCTACTTGGAATGCCTCCCTTTTTTATAAGAACCAGTAAAACTGGTTTGGAGCTGGCTGTTCTTAGATATTGCTCTATTTTCAGCCTGAACTATTCTTAAATTGACCTTACTTTGATATTGATTTGGAAACCTGTTTCTGCTACCAGTTTTATTGATTGTTGTATACATTGATACATCAGTGTGCTTTCAACCTGGTAGATATATAATTGCTTTTCAGTCTCATAGTTATGTCTTACAATTAATAATTGAGCAAAAAACGGTCAGCCTCAGTTTTATTCTTAGCTTGTTCTTAAATTTTAGGCTTGTGTAGAGTTTAACTTATTAAAACGTTTGACGGAACGATGAAGTAACATTCAGACAATGACATTCATCCAGCTTAAAATGGTGAATTTAATGCTATTTTTGTACTTCATGGCTGATTTTTTATTGTATCATTTTACCCAGAACTGGAGTCTCAAGTCTAATACTATTTTCAAACTGATTGTCAAACCTGTTTGAATTAAACTAGGTTTTGAAACAGAAGGTTCTGATTGGTCAACTCGATAATTCGAATGCTCTTGATTGGCTGTGAAGGAACCTAGCTAGAGTAAACAATGCTGGTTAACCATTTCAGCATGAATGCGGTGCAACATGGTGAATGTCGCTGATAACAGCTGAATTCAAACCACCGTTTACTCAGGTGTAGCTCAGAGGTAAATAGAGCCCCGTAGAGAACTTTTCTGGTAGGGTTTTTCCTAGGTAGTAGCATCATTGGGGACCCTTGACAACTTGCTTAGGGCCCCTAGGACTAGTTTCAGTAGGAAAAAACATCTGTAAATGGGCCAAAGATATAGCCAGAACTTTTGAAAGGAATGGATCCGTTGACCAATTTCAGCATTCACTTGTTGAAACAACCCACGAGATGTGATCTCTACTCAAAATTTATTTCAAATCTTCGAAAAATGTTCTCCTTCTGGCTACGTTTCTGTTCTGCTTCGTAATGTTTATGCTTTTATGTGTTAACTATTTCATTTTTGTAGCGTAGAGGTCAATCAATTTTCCAGAGACCACCTGGAAAAATTCGTTTCGTAAAGACTTTCCTCTCATGGAAATCAGGCTTGTCCATTCCTAAGGAATTTCCCAACATCATGAAACCTCCTGTTTTTGTTTTGCATTATTTATTCGGTTTGATTTTATTTTCGATAACAGACAGAAGAAACCCACCCGTTTTTAATCAATGAAATTCAACCGCATCATTGTGAACATGGTGGTTTCAATTACGCTTGCAATATCTTCATGAATTTATTTACAAACCTTTATATGTCAAATTGAATGCCTAACAGTTCAAAAATATCATTGCTGGTTTCTGAGATAGTGAAAGACTACTGATATATCGTTGGTTATCTGATGGTAAGAATATTCTATATGGCTCATATGTTGTTGTGTTGTATCAGGCCCGTAGGAAGCAGGGGGCAGGGGGGCATTTGCCCCCCCCCCAATAACCCTAAGATTCAATTTTTCATAGCATGGTCACTAGTCTTCCTACGGTGCTATGTTGTTGTTGTTGTTTACGATTGCAATATCTGCACGTTTTTATTTACAAACCATTCCATTTCAGAATGAATGCCTAACAGTTCATAGGTATAATTGCTGGTTTCAAAGATTAAGAAAGATTACTGATATATCGTTGGATATTTGATGGTAAAATCTTTCACATGCCTCATTATGTTGCTGTTGTTCTTCTACGCTTGCAGTTTCTTCACGAATTTATTGAACAATCTTACATTTCAGATTGAATGGTCAGCAATTCAAATATATCGTTGCTGGTTTCCAAGATTATGAAAGACCTCCGGATAAACCTAAGGTTATTGTAAGGTGAGAATCTTTTTTATTACATTTCATATTTTTTTATATTCTGGTGTTGTTGATATCTTTAGGGATTAGATATAAGCCATGGGTCCAAGACATAGATAACATCTTAAAGATACTAAAGACAAGATGAGAGTAACATAGAAAGACATAGAGAGATAAATGCTATAAATATCAAAGAGGGATAGAGTGAGGAATGCTGAAATTAGGGAAAAACCATTGGAGGAGTAAACAAAGATTAAGTGAAGATGGGCTGGGAATTTGATGAAGAAAACAATAGAAGATGGGTGAAGAGGATAGTGAAATGGAGACCAAAGAGTGGAAAGGAGAGGAAGACGAAGACCAATGAGAAGATGGAAGGACGAGTTTCATGGACTTTTATTTCCTACTCCCATCACCGTTATGATTATCGACCACAGTAGTGATTACCCATCACTGTAGTGATTGTTCTCTATCATGTCTATTTTTCGAAGGGCTTGTTGTGGTTAGATTTGTTAAATGGTGACCCCACAGCATGTAGCCATCTGCCAAATTCTTTGATCGCTGCAGAACTTCAGGATAGCTTCACAAACAACCGAACTGTAGTATATTCTTTAGGTAAGAATCAAAAACAAAGATAGTTGGATCGTGCCCATTTTATAGGAACATCACTGGGAACAACTTTTTCATCTTTAGAAATAGGGTCAATAATATATTGTTTAGAGCAATATGAAGGTGAAATGACTGGAAGGAAAATTGCCACCCTAGTTAGTATATCAAAAAGGCCGTGTTTGTAGATATCTCTTTGGTGGTAGTCTGTGTGACGAGTACGTAAGCACGAAACTCAGATAAACAAAAGGACATGTCTTTTTTGATGTGTTCATTCTGCCTTAATCCTCAGATGGTATAACCTACAAACTGGCAATGACACAAACACGATTCTAAATTTTAGAAGAGAAGTATATTACTAGTTAAAACATATGGACTCGCTATCTCTTTGACCAGGGACCGGTTATCTATCAGTTTTTCCTATATATACTTCAGTGGTCGTCTGTGGACAAGTAGCTATAGAAGACTACAATATGATGAAGGCTAAAGGATTGCACGGTCAATGAATTCTCTAGTTAGTATGTCAAAAAAGTCCTGTATGTAGATATCTTTGACGTAGCAGGGACCTGTTGCTCTATCAGCTTTTTCTATATATATTTCAGTGGCCATTTGTGTTTGCATTATTGATCCAGTCTGATTTTCTTATTGATAACACAAACAAGTATCCCACCCGTATTTTGATCAATGGAATTCAACAAAACTATTGTCGAGCAAGGCGGTTTCAATTACGCTCGAATATCTTAACCAATTTATTTGCAAACAATTATGTTTTCTAGTTCTTCAATAACAAGTAGTGGGAAGAGATGAGTTGATGTTTCGCTGCTGGTTCGAGAGATAACGGAAAATTGAGGGTGTATCTTTGGTTAAAACGGGGTAAGCTCGGTTTATATTTGCTATGTTTTATGTTTTATGTTTGATGCCTTAACCCATTTATTTGATAGACCACTAGGTTCTATTTTTAGCCTTTCCAAAGTTGTTTGCATCTTGCGAAACTATAGGAGTTCCTGGCGTACCTCTCTGATGAATGTCAGACGAAAAGCTTCAGTAGTTATTATGTTTCGCTATGTTTCTGATTTTCTTCTCTATCTTTTTTCAAAGTTAATCTAACGGACGTTTTTTGGACTTATTTCGAATCACTTCTTCTGGGTATAAAGAATCGCTAGATTTTATTTTCTATCTGTTTCTGACGTACTACTCTGGTGAGTGTGATACACATAGCTCTAGTATTCATTATGTTTCGCTATGTTTCCGATTTTCTTCTCCATCCTGATGCTCTGTAACGATCAAAGACTGTTCTGACATACTACTCTGATGAGTGTCAGACCAAAAGCCTCAATAGTTATCATGTTTCACTATGTTTCTGATTTTCCTCTCCATCCTCAAGTTCTGTACTGATCAAAGACTGTTCTGACATACTACTCTGATGAGTGTCAGACGCAAAGCTTTAGTAGTTATTATATTTCACTATGTTTCTGATTTTCCTCACCATCCTCAAGTTCTGTACCAATCAAAGACTGTTCTGACGTACTACTTTGATGAGTGTCAGACGCAAAGCTTCAGTAGTTATTATGTTTTGCATTGTTTCCAATTTTCTTCGTGATCTTCAAGTTCTTTATCTATCAAAAACTGTTCTGAAGTAGTTCTCTGATGAGTGTCAGACGCAAAACCTCTGTAGTTATTATGTTTCATTATATTTTCAATTTTCATCGGCATCCTCAAGCTTTGCTTCTCTAGCACTACCTCAAAATGAGTTAATGCTAATGGTGCTTGCCAACCAAAGGCCACAAGAGACCATATTACTAAAAAGGACTCGGTATCATGAACGTCACCACTACATATAGCAGTAAACGAGGTCCTTGCACGTTAAATGATCTCAATTTTTCAACAAATGTTCATATTTAAAACGACTGGCTACTAGACAACGCTCAGAGGTAATCTGGAAAACTAGGTTTATCTGATTTCGGAGTCAAGTTTTGAAAATGTTGTTGTGCAATAATGGTTTTCTTATCTCAACTCAAACACTATTCTGTGGGTGAAATCTTGGAACGTACCATTTATGTGCTACTTTTTTTAACAAATACGCACTTCTTATACAAGTTTGGCAGGTAGACAATAACAAAACAAAATAACCAAGTTGAAACAGCTAAATAAGACCAAACAAAACTTACTACTACATCTCGGTACGCTCTTAGATTTCAAGTTTGAAATAGCGATTGGGTACTATAAGACACTATTACAGTGAAGACCTACATAAAAAACCTAGATTTTACTACTTAGCATAGACAGGTTCTTATTGAAAGAAACTTAATCCTGGAGATCCCTAAAATATTCATGTATTTTTGTTGAAAAATTATTGAAAAAACTGTGTATAAACCATAACAAATATGTAGAAATTTAAGTCCTCTAATTTGAGCTTTAATTCTAAAATTAACCTAAATGAATAAGGACATCTCAGCCGAACAGGTTCTTTAAACCCAGCATGGTATACGCGGGTTTTTACTGCATTGCGCAATAATATCTTGACTTAAACCTATAACAAACCGCCCACTTCTTCAAAAATAATTGGCATAGCCTCGTTTTCAATTTTTATTGTGTGTCTTCAATCTCACATTGAGGTTTTAATTTTCTTAATTTTTTCTTTCGCAATCACGCACACTGCACCATCGGCCTTTCATTTCTTTTGTAAATCCCTTGTCGAAAAAGTAAATAAGATTTAGGATTTCCAGCAATAGGAAAAAGTTTGTTTACGTTTTTAACTGAAAGACTTCTGAAGAAATTAATAAATTATGCATCTTCTAGATCTTGATTGCGGATTGCTTTGTGTAAAAGTTTGCTTTGTGAGTTGTCGGTGGATTTGATTTTGAATAAATGGAGCAAGCTAGCAATTAAGTTTTCAAATGTTTTTAGCGAAAATCTGCAGGATCTGTTAATGTTCTGAAGGAGTGGTTTGCAGGACTTATTATAAGGCTCAATGATAACCAATAAACCTTTCCTATTAAGGCTACCATCTTTGATTAATACTAAGTTACCCCCTGGATATCCGTTAATGTATCTCGTTTCGCAAAGGATTCTGATATAGTCAGGGGAAGCGGTTTGCAGGACTTGTTATAAGACTCGTTCATAACGAATACACCTCTCCTGTTTAGGCTACCAACTTTCTGGTAAGGCTAGCATCTTAAATTGATGCCATGTCACCCCCGGGATACCCCTTAATGCACTGCGTGTTCTTACTATTTGCAAAGAAATCTTGGATTGCCAGGGGGAGTTGTTTGCAGGCCTTGTTATAAGGTACAGTGAACCAATAAGCCTTTCCTGTTAAGGCTACCATCTTCCTGGAAAGGCTACCATCTTTCTGGTAAGGCTACCATCTTGAATTAATACTAAGTTACCCCCTGGATATCCCTAAATGTATAGCGCACTCTTACGATTCACAAAGGAATCTGATATAGCCAGTGGGAGGGAGTGGTCTGCAAGCCTTGAAGGCTCAGTGATAACCAATATGCATATTCCTTTGAAATATCTGTAATGAAACCAAAATTTTGCCCAAATCACCCAGAATCAGATACTTACACATCGTGATTTAGATAGGCTTTTTGAAACTTAATCCTCAAGTTTTCCCTTTTTGATTTGTGCAATGGTCAAATGAATGCTTGAATGAAATTGAAAAATGAATGAAACAAAAATCATCAATGTTTTCTTTCTCTTCGTTGCCAGCTTGAGGCATAATAAATGAACAGTCCCTAAACACCATCTCGGGGGATGTACAACTCTTCCTTAATGCATACAATATTTTTTTTTAAAAGAAAATGATTTTCTCAGATTTTAAAAAGATATTTTCAAAACAATTGGAGTTTCTGAAAAGTTTACGAGATTGGTAGGAGTGATGTGCCCCTAACCACCATCTTGTAACAGATTCACCCAACATTCAGCCACCCCCGTCCATATCGCATACGTAATCACACTGAGCCAGCCGCATTCAACATATCAGCAACCTTTCTATACATATGCTGATGTTTTCAATATACGTGCTTATAAATAAACCTCGGCTTTTTCATTTAAGTTTCTGATGTTTTAGCGGGTACTTTTAACTTTCTACAACATTTCTATTTATTTTAAGTCCAACTGAATTCAATAGCAAAGTTGTATTTCTTTGATTTGCAATTTTTCAGAGGCACTAAGAATCGTTCAAAGTCTCCCCTTCTCTTTACTACTTTGATTAAGAAACATCATGATAGTCTTCTTTGGATACAGAACTTCATGATTATAAAATGTAGTGAAAAATTAAAGATAGATATTTCACTATTTTCTGTGAAACATGAATCTTTATATACGTTCACTGTTGTTGTACTACGTAGTGAACATGTTACGTTCTCTGCGTAGTGAAACATTAAAGATTTATGTCTGATACTCGTCAGAATAACAAGCTGGAAAAGAAAACAAAGTTGAAATGATTTATTATACCCAGTGGTATCGAACGTGTTTGTAGGCCCTGGTTTAGGACAGGTGTTAGCCTGCTGGCCTGTGTTGGGCAAGGTCTTTGGTTCGAGACCCGGTGGAGGCATGTTAGAATTATGATAACCCTTTTGTGAGAATATATTTTCTAGTTCCATGTTTTATTGATTCATATAAAACGGGTGGACCAGGAAAAGATGTACCGCTGTTTACAGAGCCAGTGGCGGCGTTAGGGGGGAATGGGGGGGGTCAACTAGTCCCCCTACTTTTTGCCAAGCTGGTCCTCGATTATCGACCAAATCCAATGAGAAACATTTTCGAGGGGTATAAGGGCGTGGTCATGGGCCTAAATGTGTTGACCCCACGCTATTCCCCCCATTTTTTGAAGGCTGGTGCTGCCACTGTACAGAGCTTTATTTGAAATGATAAACATTCATGTTCAATGATATCTATATCAAGTTAAGGTCCTATGGACAAAACAGCCTGTTGTCCCTTACTTGTTATATGAAAGGGTGGCAATTGCTAAATGCTAGATTTTCACCCTGCGGAACGTCTCAGAAGCACTGTTAAGGGTATTCAGTACTGTTGGGGATGTCATAAGTATTGTTGGGGGCTAACATTATTACTGCGGAGGATATTCAGTATTGTTATGGGAAACCACAAGTACTATACTTTGGGTATTATCTGCTTCTGGGTTCCTCCACGGAACCGAACATCCTCCGCAGTACTAAACCTCCTCCACAGTATTGTTGGTATCTCTCCAGAGAATTAATGATATCCTGTATAGTACTGAACATCCTCAAAAGTACTGAACGTCCTCCACAGTGCTGATGATATCTTCCACAGCACTGAACGCCCTCCACAGGACTAAACATACGTCCCTAGGGTTGATTTTCTTAAATAGAAACCACGGTCTCTAACATGTTTTGCCTATCCACTTCAAACTGTTATTGTTATCAAGCAGAGTTTTATATTTTCATTGCCTTCGAGACTTGAATTCTCCCGTGGCAACCATCTATAAACATAGCAACCGTCTGTAAACAATGGTATACCTGCAATACATGCATGTGAAAACAGCCTTTAAAATATTGATTGCTAAACTTTTAGTTTAGATAAAAAACCACCCTGAGAGTTGCATTCATACACTCTTTTTTATAAGTTTATCCTCTTGAGTAAGCTACCACAATTGTAATATGCCTTAGCCTGGTATCGAACCTAGAGCCTTGCGTATCATGGGCTTAATCATAAACCATGCTTAATGAATTTTCATCAGAATGGCGAGGAAAATCAGAAACATAGCGAAACATAATAGATACTGAAGATTTTGCGTCTGACACTCCAAAGAGAAGTACGTCAAAACAGTCTTTGATCAGTTCAGAACTTGAGGATGGAGAAGAAAATTGGAAACACAGTGAAATATAATAACTACTAAAGCTTTGCATCTGACACTCATGAAAGTAATACGTCAGAACAGTCTTTGACTAGTACAGAACTTGAGTCTGACACTCATCAGGTTAGGCAGTCAGAAAGAGAACAAAAATGAAACCTAACGAATCCAAGAAGTGGGACGAAATTGGTCAATTAGAAAAGAGATGAATTATTATGATTTCACAAGTCTCACAATATCCTAAAACATCATTGATTTCACGGTTTCCCACCCTTGTTATTCTTATAAAGTATATAGGATTTTTTCTTAAAGCCAAAGGCCAAAAATTTAGGAAATACTAGTTATGGAAAAATATTCCCTATGAAACCTCTATGTCATTGTCTAGATATAAGAGCAGCTTTTTCTTTTAGTTTTTGAGTGTTAAGTTATGTTTTGATTTATAAAATGACAGGGTTTTAATACCTAACCTTCTTGGCTGAACCCGATACTATTATCACCGTACTCAAAATTCGAAACATTCAAGAAACATTCAGTACTCAAAATTTGAAACATTTAAGAAACTTTTAGTTTTTGCAGATTTTATAGTTGCTCATATAAAGTACACAGTATTCTAATAAAAAACTTGAAATTGTTTACTGGCTTTTTATTCCTTTAGCAGGTGTCATAGAAGTCTTTGCAATTGGAAATGAAAACCAAAGAGATATGCAGGATTATCCACACCAGAATCTGAGGTGAGAATCATTTAATTTTCTTCATCCTTTCATTTCACAAACCTTTCAGTTGCAAAATATTATTATTATTAACTGTTTGCTGAAGACTTCCGTAATGTTTGAGTAATTTATAAGCCCTTTGGATGGAAGTGCTTTAGTTTTCTGGAAAAGTTGGATGAAAGTGTAAAATAGTTTACTTCGCCATTTTGTGGGAGGCTTCAACTTTGCTATCAGTGTAATGACTATTTGTGAATCTTAGCTAACTATCACATAAAAGGTCGATTGAAGTTCGTTTGAATACATACAACAATACTACTGCATCAAATAAAGTATTTCAATCTCAAACGGGGAGTCTTATAAATATTATAGGTTCCTTGACAAGTTATGTGATGCTTCATGGTTGCTGTCTGTGTAATGGCGTTATGATGATTTGTGACTCTTAACTATCATATAGAAGGTCCTTTGAAGTTTGTTGGAATACATACTAAAATATAAATGCATGCTACATAGTTTTTTTGTTTCGAGTATCTACAATAGGTGATCTACATTTTACTGGCACAAGACATCATATTGCATAATTTCGAAGATCTTGTAGCTCTCAATCAGATCTTTATCATAGATGCTTTATGATTCTTGCCTATCGAATAAAAGCCTATTTGAAAAATACGACTGCATAAAATTCTGCCTTGGGTATTCAAGAATCGATCTAAAGTTATATACAAGAAGCACCCTGCATTGTTCTGGTACTAGAGGATATATTGCATGATTTATTGTAAGATATCTGTGATAAGAGAATCTTTTAGTTTTCAATCAGATGTTTATCATAGATGATTTGGGAATCTTGTTTATCATACAAATGCCTATTTGAATACATACAACCATATTACTGCATCAAATGAAGTTTTTCCTTCTTGAGTACACAAGATTCAATCTGCAGAACGTTACCGGTACAAAGCACTCTAAACTTTACAGAAACAAGGCGTCAATATTGCTTAATTTATTGAAAGATATCTGTGATAAGATGATCTTTTAGCTTTCAATCAGATTTTGATCATCGATGCTTTGGGAATCTTGTCTATCAAATAAAAGCTTATTTGAGTACATACAGCAAACTAGTGCATCATACCAAGTTTTTTTTATCTTGGGTATACAAGAAGCAATATAGAGGACGTTACCGGTCGAAACAACTCTAAACTATACATGTTAAGGGGACATGAGTACAGTACAAAAGGGCATGATTTATTGAAAGTTATCTGTGATTAGAGGATCCCTTAGCTTTCAATCAGATGTTTATCATGGATGCTTTGGGAATCTTGTTTAACATACAAATGCTTATTTGAATACATACAACAATTTTATTGCATCGTATGAAGTGATTCCGCTTCTCGTATACAAGAAAAAATCTGTAGGTATATACAAGAAGCACTCTATAATGTACGGGTACAAAACGACATGCTGCATAATTTATCGAAAGATATATGTGAGAAGGGGATCCCTTAGCTTTCAATCAGATGTTTATCGTATATGTTTTGTGAATCTTGACTATTATATAAAAACTTACTCAAATACATTCAACAATACTACCGCGTCATATTAAGTGTTCCGCTTTTGGTGTACGAGAAGCATTACATACATTGTACGGACACAAAACGACATACTGCATTATTTATTGAAAGATAACAAAGACTTTAAGGGTTCCTCTAGCTTTCAATCAGATTTTAATCATAGATGCTTTGTGATTCCTGTCTATCAAATAAAAGCTTATTTAAAAACATACAACAATACTACTGCATTGAATGAAGTTTTTCCTCCTTGAGTATACAAGAGGCAATCTACTGGACGTTACCGGTACGAAGCACTATGAACTGTACAGGTACAAGAGATCATATTGCATGACTTATTGAAAGATATCTGTGATAAGAGGATCCTTTAGCTTTCAATCAGATTTTAATCATAGATGCTTTGTGATTCTTGTCTATCAAATAAAAGCTTGTTTGAATACACAACAATTTAAGGGCATCATACCAAGTTTTTCCATCTTGGGTATACAAGAAGCAATGTTCAGGACGTCACGGTTACGAAGCACTGTATATTATACAGGTAAAAGACGACATCTTTCATAATTTATTGATTCATAATTTATCAGATATTTATCATAGATGCTTTGTGGTTATTGACCATCAAATAAAAGCTGATTTAAAACTAGTTGGAATACATTCTGCAATACTACCACTTTCTACTAATGCCTGTATCTTGGATATATAAGAAGCTATCTACAGTTACGGATACCTCTATATTTACATTAGAATACATCCTTCACAAGAGGATCTTTCAGCTCTCAATCAGTTATTCAATGTAGATTAGACCCTATTCTTATAGAAAATCTCTTCATTTTGTAACAATATATAGTTTACCACTAGAGCTCTATATTTTGCGAACTACACAGTATTGTAGTTGAGACATCTTTCCTATACCATCAGTTATCGATTCAGCACTTGTTTTGTATCAACTGGGTATTTCTACGACTTTATGTTGTAAGATCCCATACCTTACTACGCAATAGCCTAGGGAGGCCCTATCAGTTGAAATGGATATCCTCATAAATAACGGGCCTTACTCGTCTATGACTCAGAACCAACAGCTACCTAGAGCTGTAGGGAAAACGGCTGAAACCCCCTGAGTAAAGGCTAATGCGATGGTCCTACATTCCTAAATTGTATCGAACGAACATCGATAACTTATATTTTACGAGCCCCTCAGGGCCCTGGGCCAACCCGTAATTAGTCTAGTTATCCCCTTTCCTTCCCTTAGGCACACGGACCATATTACTAGCTAGTTCCCACGTTCTTGAACTTCATCAATCTTCATTAGTTAATTGATTAAGAGACCAAATATATTGAAAATCCAAACTAAATCATTACCTTGAATAACTAATATTGCTTCAAATAACTAATAATACTAAATAATACCACATAGAATAATGATATCATAAAAACTTGAATAACCCAATACCGCAGTATGTGACTATCTTAGTCATTGATTCAGAGATTCATCTCGCATTCAATTCACTTCAATCAAACATTCATTCCGACATTCACCAAGTGAATGCTTTCATTATAGTTAGTCTAACCAATAGTCTGCCGGTCGCAATTAACTGCTGCTCATTCATTCAATTTAGTATTCAATAAAACCTTTTTATATTCTAGCCAGAAAAGCTGGATGCTGGAAGCTGATCACCTGTTGTAGCTGTACTTGTTGATAGCTTGAAGTTTGGCTTTCTTGCTGTTTACACCGTTATTAGCCAAGCTTTGGTAGTTGCCCAAGTTTATTTGGATTCAATCGAGATTTGGGAATTCGATTGAGATTTGGCCTTCTTGCTTTGTTCAACATTACTAGCACAGATACTGAAACTGATGCCAAAGTTTTCCAGGTTTGGAAAACGTGAAAGACTCTGTACAGATTTTTATTAGCCAAGCTATGTTAATTGCCTACAGAACCTGAATCTATTTGGAATCAATTGGTCTGGCAAATTGAGGTTTGGATATTGAATTTGAATCTGGCTCTCACAGATACTTAATCTGGCCACCAGAAGTTTTTGGAAAATTTGAAAAGACCCTAACTGTATATATAATTAATAGCTGAACCATAGTAGTTGCCTACGGAACCTTAATCTATTTGGATTTCTTCAAAATTTGGTAATTTGATTTTGGCTATTGATTCCTGTCTGGCCTTCCTCGTCTGTTGCAAGTTACTATCGCAGATTAACCGATTGGCAGAAGTTTCAAGATACTCTGAAAATACAATGTCTTGCTTGCATCTATCCACAATTGCAATTTTCATATCCACATTCCAATTCACGATCAATGCAAAAACTTACAATATCGGTGGAGCTTTTTCAACGTCTGAGCAAGAAAACGCGTTTCGAGACAGCGTTCAAGCCGTTAACTCAAATTCAAGCAAATATGGACTGAGCAACGGGCGTTTAAACGCCTCGATGTTCTTGTTGAATGCAGACCCGTTGGTCGCGTTGAAAGACATTTGTGATAAACTGATCAACAACAGCGTGTATATCGTGCTGACTGATCGTGCAGTGAACAGTACACGAGACCCGTACATCGTGTCGCACGCGTGTGCCTTTTATCATGTTCCAGTTATTGGCATTTCAGCGAGGGACAGTGAGTTTTCTGAAAAGGTAAGATTTTTATTATATCCTTTGCTTTCATTTTACCTTGGTTTGAATTTATTTTTTCTAATTTGCTTGTTATTAAGTCATTGAAAAGTCTTTCCTCGGTACAAAACTTAGAGGCTGGAGAGGAAAATTGGAAACATAGTGAAATATACTTCATGTCAGAGAAAACGAACCAAAAGATTACGGAAGTTTAGCTCCTTCGACGGCCTGCGAATAACTATTGAAGTTTTGCGTCCGACACTCGTCAGAGTTGCACGTCAGAAGGAGAACGAAAAGGAAACCTAGGAATCTTGCAGTCAGTCTACATCAAAACCATGAATCACATATTAAAATCTTTGAATAGTACATCACTTCAAAATAGCCAGAAATATCGGAAATATAGGGAAATGAACACATGGATTACTTAAGCTTTTCGTCTGAAACTTAACAGAGTGTTCGTTTCTCAATATTTGCGATATTTCTGGATCACATATTGTGTGGACAGAAAGAGTTCGTTTTCCACTTGGTCTCTTTTGATAGTCTGTTGTTGGTCTATCTGGTTGGCCAATTTCGGTCCACTTCTTAGTATAGCAATCAGATAGGCTTCATTTTTGTTCTCTTTCTGATATAGCTACTAATAGAACCGTGTTAACACTTAAAAGGAGTTCATTTGAGGAAGGTTACCTAATTAGGATGGGGGCCAACCTGGGTCAGTGTAAACAGACCATATGCATTGCCATTTCTGTAAGCGGAAACACAGCCCCCTGAACTAGTGCTGTCATCATTTATGCATGTTATATAACGATAGTAAGACGAGTTAAGATAGATGCAGATCGGCAGGCCAATGAATACCTCTATCATAATACAGACATGTCCACCTGTTAATTCCACCACAAACTCAATCGCCTGATGTATTATGTATTGTATTATGATTACGAAATTAACTGCTTATTACGAATCTTCCACAAATTCCCATGGTGAATTGAAGCGATATTGGTCGCAATTTCAAAAGGATTTTGCATGTTGTTAAAAAGGCTAGGGTGAATTTCAGCCATATATCTACGATTTATGGCTATATTAGTGGCGATTTAAAATGATTTTGCATATTGTTAAAAACGCTAGGGTGATTATGAGCGATACATGTAAGAGTAACAGCGATTTTAGTGGCGATTTCAAAGGACTTTACATGTAGTTAGAATGCTAGGGTGATTTTGGGCGATACATGTAAGATTTACGGTGATTTCGGTTTTAAAGGAATTTGCATATTGTGAAAAACGCTCTGGTGATTTTTTCAGCGTTTGTGAACGATTAGCAGCGGTTTCGAAACGAATTTAAAATATATGTAGCGAATTTGCAGCGCTTTTAGCGTTGATGAAACGATTTATCGTGCACCTATTGATGCAAATTGATTAATAGAGCATCCGTAAACTCTCGTATGCGAATCGAAGCAATTTGCTATGATTTTGAAGCAGCTGCTTTTCACATCAGCAGAAAATAGTCTCACTTAACCGAGGCTATTTCAATATGGCGCCAATGTTTCAAAAACCAACCATTGACATTTTTTCAAACGAACTACTTAACATTTGTAAAGGGCTCCTACTCTTTTGATAGTTGGACATTACATGTAACAGCTGTTCAGGAATATCGTCAAAACATTTGACTTGATGTCTCTGCTTTTGCATTATGTTCAGTATCGATTCAGTGATTCAATCTTTCGTTAACATTTATGTGACAACGGAGCCTCATCAAACCGTATTTCGATTGTAAGCTGCACTTAATGATGTTAAAAAACGAATAAGGCTAGCTTTGAGTGTACTCGTTTCGTATTTTACAAGGAACCTACCTCAAGGCCTAGTACTATAACAGTTCTACAACAGTCTTTGGATGGTACAGAGCTTCAGTATAGCCGGAGATATCGGAAACATAGCGAAACGAACACATGAATTACTTAAGCTTGTTGAGAGTCAGACGAAGGTCGTTTCGCTATGTTTCCGATATTTCTGGCTACTATAAGTACCTTAAATTTTATATTGTTTTCTATTGTTCAAGAAAACGATAGAACAAAAGGATCCGATATATTTTGCAAGAAACCTTAGTTCTAGGTTCCTTTTAAACTGATTCCTATTTATAGAAAAAGCGCATTACCCTCACCTAGATTAAAACAGTTAAACTCTGCAAACAAGAACTGGCAGAATTCTTGATATTAAAACTTGGCTCTGATTTCAGTCTGGTCGTTTCTCATCTTTGAGGTGATTTACACTAAATCATCACTCCCTACCCTTCTCAAAAATGTATTTGAATATTTTTCTGGATAGTGGTTGGTGAAGTTGTCTAGAATGTTTATCTAGAACAGTTGTGGAGATACTCTCTGGTCTCTAAAAGAGGGGCGGGTTGGAATAGTAGAGGGGGGGTTAGAAAAATCTCAAAAATTTATAGGTGGGAGAGGGCTTGAATTAGAATGTTCTGGCTGGAAAATTGTTTGAAAATTACTGAAAAGGGGACCTCTGTGAGAGATAGAATGTAGCAACAGTGAGATGTTAAAATACAGTGCAATAACTTTACTGATTTCACTCAAAATTCTCAAATCTCATAGCTTTTTGAAGTGTTACCCTTGTTTTGCTTGCAACTTGTTTCTAGGATTAATTAACGGGGGTTGGAATGAGAATGTCTTGGGTGGAGTTTTCTAAGAATTGATAAGCGATTGGGGACGTCTATTAGAGACCAAAGAGTATTAAAAACTCTGACCTTGCCAGTGTTTCTTACAAAGGTTATCACAAAAATTATATATTTATTCTTCTTTCACCATGTTCTCTCTACTTTTCCGCAGGATCAACACGGATTCTTTCTTCGCACCGTTCCATCGATCGCAGACCAGGCCAGACCACTTGTCGACTTGGTGAAGTCTTTCAAATGGGGAAAAGTGATTTTGATCACCAGTGACAGCCAAGATTATCGGAAACTTTTCATTAAATTCACTTCGTTGGCTTATGATCAGAGTATATCGGTAAGCTTTGTATTGAAAAACGATTAACTTCTATTTTTCTTATCTTTTGTTGTTGTTTAGTGTCACGCTATGTGATATATTGCGTAATATTGATATCAGGAGGAAACTAGGGGTTCACAAAGGCATAGTAGACATCATTCGAAAGCGTAGACTTCAACGGTTTGGTTTGGACACCTAAACAGATTTCCTGAAACCAGTTTTGTGAAAAAGGTTTACAAAGATGACTTCACTGCAAGGAGACCATGAGGAAGACCAAGACGATGGTCCGAACATATAAGGAACGACACGAATCTATCCCTATTAACTGCAGAACGACTAACGAGAAGCAGGGATTTTTACTTTTAAAAGCACCTTTAGTCCTTTCTCATATTGACATATTTGGAATCATGGGCGAAGAAAGAAATATACCTGCTTGAGAAAAAAGCGACTTGCGACCTAAAATCACGATCAAACATTGCTTGGCAAACTTCTTTCCTTCTCATATTCGATGTTTATCAAATAATCATCTGGTCAAACGAGCGCAAATGATCGCAAATCCTTTAAAAGTGAAAATATTTGTATATGATTCAGAAAGTTTTAGAAAAGCAAAGATGCTTTATAGAACCCATGTTTGAGTTGTTGCCTAATGTTTGGTTGATTTTTGTAAAAAGTTTGAAAAGAGACAGGACTTTTTATAGCAAAGAAGAACATGTGTTGGATATTCACTGATTGGCAGAAAAGAGACAGGAAACTACACTTTCATCTCAACAAGTCTGTTTCGTGATTGCTCACTATTCAGGAGATGTACTGTGGCTCATTAGTACATCTGACATTAGTACATCTCCTGATGAGTGAGCAATCACAAAACAGGCTTGTCGAGATGAAAGTGTAGTTTCCTGTTTGTTTTCTGCCAATCATTGTTTATCTATGCTCTACTTCAATGTATTGGGCAATATCTTCTGAAAACCAATACACTGGCTTTATGTCTTGGATATTCAGTACATACCTCCACAAATAAGGCGGGTTGCTAGGGACGCTATAAGGTGGCTGCTTAGAGTGGGCCAGAACCATAATTTCCCCATCTACTCATGTGCTCCAAATGCCCCCTGTTCCTTCACCCCTGTTATTCGATCTTTTCATAACGCTGGAAAATATTTGATTCATTTTAGGTGGAGCACCCGGTCATCTTTCCAAGTGGGTTGAAAAACCTGACGATTTATTTGAAAGATATTCCTTCCAAGCATTCGAAAGTCATCATATTTGGCAGCAGGTTCGTTTCACTGGTCTCAAAATAAAGACTGGGTCGAGTATTCTGTCTCTTGATTCAGATGTTGAAACCCATTGCATTGGCTTGCGTTTGGCCTCCCAATATGGCTGCCAAAGAAATCATAGTGACTTGATTCTTTGTTAACATTAGCTGCACGATTATTTAGTCTCGTGCTGAGCATCTATATCATTTCAACAATCATCAGAGAAAAAAGTAGCCCCTAGTGAAATCTCAATGTATTGAATTGGCCTACCAATATGGCCGCCAATGACTTCATTTCAGAACGACAGATGCTCGATCCAGTCTTTTTTCAGATCAGTGGTTAGTGCACGTTTCTTTATGAGGACACTCTGCTCTGGCTTCAGTTTTTCTTATTCTTTAAGTGATTTTATGATATGAATGATTCAAAGTTCATATAACCCCAAAATATGATAAAAGATCCAAATTTTCGTTTCGAAAGTTTTACAGAATTCCTGAAGTTAATTCAAAAATAAACTTTGCCTTCAAACTTTCGATTTGTAAATATTCATCAGTATATCTTTTCTTGCAACAATTTGGAGACCTGTTTATACCACTAATTAACAAAACGACAGAGCAGCAATTGAATAACCCAAACAAAGACTTGCATCCCCCCTCCCCATAAATTGTAGCTTGAAAAGCATATATGGACTACAACAAACTCGTATTATTCAAAACACTGTTGTCTTGCAGCCCCAAGGATTCGGTAACCTTCTTGTACACCTAATTGATAAAACTATATTGTAACACAGTAAGAAACTCAATACTTTATGTTGCAGTTCCCTTCCTTCTCGAACAGTAGCTCGAAAGCTTATATTTACTAAGGTTAATAAACTCATATTATTCTTAATTAACAAACTTTAAAATAGCCAGAAATATCTGAAACATAGTGAAACGAACACATGGATTACTTAAGCTTTTCGTCTGACACTCAACAGAGTAATACGTCTGAAAGCGAACGAAACAGAAACCTAACTGATTTATATACCCAGATGTGGATCTAAATAGGCCAATCAGAAAGAGGTGAATAATTGGTATGGTGTGGGAAAACCAATCAACACCCACGATAATCCATCTGTTCGTTTAACATCCATGTGTTCGTTTCGCTATGTTTCCGATGTTTCTGGCTATTTTGAAGTTTTGTACCATCCAAAGACTGTCCCAATTAACAAACTCATGACACCATTATCTTGTAGTCTGAAAGATGCTGCCATTGCGTATCGAGATGCTGCCACACTTGGTCTGACAGGAGCTGGATACAGCTGGATCGTAACTGAAGAAGCAGGCACCGGGGCTGCTATGCAAAATGCACCACAAGGTAATTCAACTCAATTGATTGGTGTAAGAGAGCAGCAATGAGTAAAGTTGCATTCAATAATCCTCATTCTTGCAGTGGCCATTACAAATTTAATAAAACCTTTTTTTGGACTTATCTTCGTTTTCGTATCTGTTAGTTCAAGCGAGGTGACGTTTTTTTGGCACACTATATTTCAAACAATGTTTAGATTGGTTATACTGGTATGAATTAAGGTTTTATGATATTTCTTCATTTATAGATATCATTCCTTTCTAAGTCTGCTCACAAAGGCCTTTACTTCTGATGAGAGTGATCACTCTTACCTCTTGTCAGCACACTGGTAAAGTAACCAGTAGAGGTTGCAAACCAAATGACCAGAGCAATTAACCACTAGTGCCATTTCCTTCGTGATAAAGCTTACAAAGGTTTTGTATTTTGATGAATACAGTATTCCAAATAATAGAATGGATTGGTTATATTTGCAAATGAAATACGAATTTCTATTTTCCTCTCATTGATGAAAATCATCTCTTTCCAGGGTTGCTGACACTCAAGCTGAAACAAGGCTCAGACTTCAAGTCGCATATTGCTGATGCAGTTATGATTGCAGCTAGATCGATTGGCCAATTTGATTCGAATACTTCAACAATAACCCAACCGCCGTCTTCATGCAATGATAAGCCTGGACTTTGGACTTCTGGAAAAAGTTTATATAAGTGAGTTATGTTAGACTGAATTCACAATTTATACCCATTCAATGCTATCGTGGATAAGGTACCCTGTTGAAGCCCTGTGGATTCACATCCATGAGCATTCTCAAAAAACATAATTCATTGCTGTGACAATTTCAAGAGATTGAATTTCTACACTAAACTTTTACACCAACTTTGGACCAACCAAAATATTTGAGGGAGTTATCCCACTGTGCTGTCATCTTTTGTCTGCACATTTTATCGATTAGCAACCCTGTCTATTTATGCTGATTTTTTCTCACTAAACGTCTGTGCAGTACTGTGGATGGTGTTCGGCACTCTGGAAGATGTTCAGTACTTTGAAGGGATACCCAAAGTGCATGTGGTTTCCCTCAACAGCACTGACCCCAACAGTAATGGTATCCCTCCGTGGAACTGAATATCCTCCACATTGTTCAGACGTTTGTTAGGAATATTCTGTTGAAGAAAATCCAGGCTCAATTTTTAATGCTTATATGAAACAAGATTTTAACGATTTTTAGGTCCATGGTGAACAAAACTTACTTCTCTGGCAAAACTGGAGACGTCAAACTTGACTCATTCGGTGATCGTGTAAACGCAGCTTATGAAATTTATAATTTGAACGTTAAAGAATCAAATGGAGATAAATATCTGAAGAAAGTTGGAAATTTCGCGGGTGATGGGAACATTTCTGTCCAGCAAAACCTCATCAGATGGCCTGGCAATCAAACTCAAAAACCGAAAGGAGTTTTTGTCTCAAACCATCTACGGGTATGTAAAGTTTTGATTATATAAAGTGAGTTAACCAATGTTGGGTGATTTGGCTAGCTGGCTTGGGTAGGCTTTTTTCATGCAATCGCAAAAAAGGTGAGTTGACAACGGGCTGTCAGTAAAAGTAGTATTTTATGAAGTGAACTGACCTGGGTTAGGCCAATATTCCGAGTTAGGTCTGGCCAGCATTTCGTAGTAAATGATTTTGCGATTACATGAGGTAGTTTAGCTCTGTAACTCAACTTTACGTGAGCTAGAACTGACTCGGCTAACTTAGTGGACCTTGGTCAGCTTTTCTCATATGATCTCAAACAAAGTATGTTGACTCAGCTAGCCTAGCTTATCCGAGTCATATTTTCTTATATAATTGCAAACGAGACGAACTCACAACGTGCAGTGTGGTTCACATGCTTATTTCCTTTTTTGTACCAGCCTGGGCTGTAAATGAGCTAATCCCGAGCTTTCCCGCTTGGGTTTTTCCCATAAAATCTTGTGGCTCAATTGAAACGAGCTACCTTGGCCCAACCAGGGTCAGCTCGCCTCAAGTTATCATGTCCTAAGTTTAAAATACCCTCTAAATAACATTGAAACCTTAAATCTTAAACTCTTGTTCCTGCCATTACTTTCAGCTTTGAGTACTTTACACACATGAAAGGTTTCGGGACATAATTTCTTCCATGCTTGATGACATTGTGTCACAAATATTTTCTGGCTCTTTCTTCTCTGTGGATCAAAATAATTAAAACCATTAGGTTTTATTTCCTATATGATTCTACACATGAAAACTAACGTCCTATAACATAATATGTAATGATAACAATAGAAAAGCAAAAAACCCAAAAAATAATTACAATTTCTTTCTTCTCCGTAGATCGAAGGATTTCATCTCTTTTGTGATTCCTTATCTCTTGTTTATTCATTTTTTATTGTTGCAGATTGTGACAGTTGAGAGTCACCCGTTTGTCAGCACGAAACCAATGCCAGCTAGTAAGAACTGCGCAGACATCAACCTGGTTGTCAGGGGAACCAAACGGCAGTTTGTCAAATGCGTTGGACCGTCTGCTGTTCAGTCTGGAAACGAGCATTGCTGCATGGGTGAGTTTTTTGCCTTTGCTTGCCTGTATGTAAGTATAATGTTATAAGTAATCAACGTAAAGTAAAGGATCAAGCAATATTGGACACAATCAGGGTATTTTTTAACATACAAAGTTGTGAGGCTATTCCCCACTAGCCTCTCTAATTGCCCCACCGGTTGAAAACTCTTACCCTTTCCACTTTGGTGCCCTTTCATTTAGCGAGATTTGAATTTTTTACTCGCTTTGTATATTTGTGGAAAAGAGTCTAAGTCTCCATCTGTGTTTTTGATACGTATGAGTGCCTACTGACAAATGCTTAGAAAATGCACTGGACAGACTATACACTGATATTGATATTACTATAATTATGAACTTATTTTCATGTAGGTTTTTGCATTGACTTGCTTTTAAAACTGGCGAACAAAACAAACTTCACATACGATTTACATTTGAGTGGAGATAAACAATTTGGAAGTCTTACCAAGGTAAGAATCTTATTCATTACCTTGACCATTTGACTGTTTGGTTTTCTAATCTGGAAATTATTCACTGTCATACTTAAAGGGACCATTATAGAAATAAGGACTATTTTGACCCTCCTTGCCATTGTCAATTATTTCTTAGATAGTTTTCAATTTGATTATTTCATTTCTATGCGGATTTTATGTCTTACTTTAGTTATAATAGGTAAGAGGTCGTTGAATAAGGAAAGAGATCAGAGGCAAGGGACACCATGAAGTTGAGCATCCTAAGGCCTTTCAAACTTCCGATATCTTCTGAGCTATCCTCACACTTTATCAAGTGGAATTAGATGATAATGGAGTAGAATTGTAAGATTTTTTATGATTTGATGCTTATCAATCGTTTAGGCAATACCCGTTTTCATTTTCATTTCAAATATTTAATACTGGGAGGGTAATAAATCAGCTCATAAGTGTTCAATGGCAGGAGGCCCTCCCTAAAACAATACAAGATAAACCTATTTAAAACTTACTCGCTACATTGATTAAATAACGTTGAACTGGATTATCCTATTTACAACTCAAAGGTTTTTCAGTCACCTAGTTGTGATAAAACCATGAAAATCTCACTATTTTTCTATTTGATTTTCTTCGTAGAAAAACGGGAGTAACGTAAAGCGATGGAACGGAGCTGTTGGCGAAGTGATTGATGGAAAAGCAGATTTGATCGTGGCTTCCATCACCATCAACAACGAACGAGCTCAGTACATCGAGTTCTCAAAGCCTTTCAAATACCAAGGAATATCCATTCTCGTCAAAACGGTAAGATTCGTGCTTGTAGAATAAATTCATATCTAATTCTCAAGTATTGTAGAGGATGTTCACTACTGTGGAAGGTTACAATCAGCATCAGTCCTGTGAAGGATGTTCAGTGATGTAGAGGATATTTAGTACTGTGGGGAGGGGGACCTAAAGCACTGTAGGTATTATCTCCTCAGTTCTGATCATATCCCTCTCCCCCTAAATATCCTCCACAGTACTGCCCAGACATTCCTTAGCGTGATGTTATTGAAAGAATATCGTTGTATTTTCCTACCGCATTTATAGGGATTCCATCGTTGAGCAGATTGAGTAAAATCGTGAGTTCTAAAAAAAGAAAAATCGCTGCACTTTAAAGCGAAATCTGGTTAAGATTTGTCTGAAAGTTTTTTTCATATTTTTCTTTTCGCAGAAACCAACAGTGAGCAAGCTGGATTCATTTCTGCGTCCTTTCAAAACAGAACTTTGGCTGCTCGTTCTTCTCTCTGTTCACATCGTAGCTGTCATCTTGTATCTGTTAGATCGCTTCAGTCCTTTCGGCAGGTATCAGCGAGCTAAAGCAAACAAGCAGGAAATCCCGCTGGATCTGCCAAGTGCAATGTGGTTCTCATGGGGAGTGCTGCTTAACAGCGGAATTGGAGAAGGTAGTTAAGAAATTTAGTAGTTGAGCTATTGGATGAGTGAGTTTCTGTTTAACGTGCTAGCCTGACTAAAGCAAGCCTTTGTTTCCAGCAGAGGCATGTTCGCATACACTACAACACTACATATAGTAGTTTGAGGTCCTAGGATGTTTATTGAGTGAGTGAGTTTTTAACATGCTAGCCTGATAAGAGGTCCACTATAAATTTCATATAGTCTGAAGTAAACTGACTAAATGCTTCATCGATATAGCGCAATAGACCAACTTCTTTATATGTTTAGAGGTCTTATTTCCAGAGTGGGCATTGTATCATACACTACATCACTAACAAGTGATATCCTGATATTATTTGTTTAATGCTCCCATTTTTGCAGAAGAAGTGCATACCCGAAAACGAGTGCCCACTAGAAAACCCCAAAATCAAAAAGGAAGTTGGTTTTGAATCACCGATTACCAAAGTGGCTGGTTTACAGATGTGTGCCATTAAAGCCAGACTAAAGATAGTTTTCGGTATAATCATCGGACCTTTGAAATCTGAAATTTTTTCAATAGCATTTAGACTCTAGAATCTTTTCCACCGAATTGCTACTAATCTATTCTTAAAATCTCAAACATTTTGTTTCTAGTGACACCACGAAGCTTCAGTGCACGTGTTCTTGGCATGGTTTGGGCAGCATTTGCAATGATTATTGTTGCTAGTTACACTGCCAACTTGGCAGCATTCCTGGTGCTTGATCGACCCAAACCCGTTGTCAGTGGCATTGATGATCCTAATGTAAGTAAAACTTTTCAACTAAAATTCATTTTATACCTTATGCATCACATTGCTCATCAATAATGGGTTATTTCAAATTTGTTGATTACGAAGGTTTATATCTATCCCTACCCATACATTATACTCGAGTAGATCGTACCTATCCTGGCTATAGTGCTTAATATGCGTGAGTACAGAGCAATTGAAAAGTAGAATATTCACTCAATAAACAGACATGTTCGTCTTTGACTCTTAGATTGGTATAGTCTCTTTGACGAGTTTGCCAGCAGGAAACTCAAGAGTCACAGAAGGATATATCGGTTTAGGATTGCTTTCGTTTCAAGAAACCATATTGTGGATTCAGGTCAGTGGGTAAGGAATATCACTTCCCTGCTTGAGCAGCATAGAAAGTGCCCGAGTATTATGTGTTGCACCTCTAATTGGCCTACTATCCTCGTTCTAAGGTATTTCTCTGGTTCAGATGCATCCCTAGATACGTCTACTGAGAATGAAGGCTCTGTTTTGGCAACGTATTTTGCCAAGTACATTTCCCAGCCAGCACCTGCTACCTTTTGTATGTTCATGTGTGCCCCCCATAGCATAAGTGAATCAGGGTTGTATGGTACAACATTTGTGTCCTCTGGGCACCTACGTTTAGGTAGATATCTGTTTCCTGCCTTATTCATTCCATCCTCGTCTTGTAAGGGGTATGAAGATTCTGCTATCTTTACCCTTGATTACAATATAAGAACAGTCTTCCTGTTATAGTCTATGCCCTACCCTAGTAGAATTATCATCATTATCTCTAACTGCCTGCACCAATGCCCCTGTCAACAACAAGCAAAAAACTGAAAAGACGAAATAAGAAGTAGAAACAAATAAGTAAGAAATGAAGCTAGAAGGGAGATAGGAGGAATTAATACATGCAAATTGCTGGACAATATTCTCTTGATAAAAGGATTTTGTTGTATTCCCGATATTTAAATTTTAACTCGATTTTCTTGTAGCTACGTAACCCGTCAGACACTTTCAAGTACAACACCGTGACAGGCAGTAGTGTGGAAGGTTACTTCAAGAGACAAGTTGAACTGTCTAACATGTACACATTCATGGAGAAGTACAATGTCAAAACTGAGAGTGAAGGCATCAGACTCGTTAGAGAAGGGTAGGTACTACTTTTGTATCTATCATAAAGGAAACTATACAATCCCCATTAAGTCAGTGGCATCATCTGATTAAATTCAGTTGGGTGGAAAAAAGGTAATAAAAGTTTGTTTGTCATAATAACCCTTGAAACTTTTATTGACAAAGCCCCTCAAAGCTTGAAGGATGTAAACAAAGCTTAATATATGTAAACAGCATCCTGGCAGCAAAAATGTTTGATGAGCTAGTCTAATGCCAAATACAATTATTACGGAAGGAACTATCTAAGATTTATTACCTAGTCGGTGGTATCACCAAAACATGTTTAATGAACTGATCTAATGGCAATGTCTATAATATCAAATTATCAAAAATAGTCAAAAATATTATGCAAAGAACTCTCTAAAGTATAACATATTCAATGGCTCCACTAGACCAAAGTAAGATAGTCGACGGAAAGGTCATAAATGTATGTGGTTCGTAATGACCATAGAAATGTTTATTGCCTAAGTCCTTCAAAGCTTGGAGAAATGTAGACAATATCCTACCAGCAAAAGATGTTTGATAAACTAGTGTAATGCTGAATTCAATTACTACATAAAGAAAACTCTAGAATCTGACCTTGTCAGTGGCTTTACCACACTGAATTCAGTGGGGTGGATGAAATGGTAATAAAGTTTTGTGGGTCATAGTAACCCTAGAAACGGTTATCCAATACACCCTTCAGAGCTTAAAGAGATGTAGACAACACCCTTGCAGTAAAGATTTTTAGTAAACTAATACTAAAATGCATGTAGACTCTATTTCTCAAAATCTCAATCTATGTTTCTATTAAGTTGGCAAATCAACCTCTGGAGAAACTGGGCTGGACTTGGAGAGCCATCCATCGTATATAATAGAGACATGATTCCAATACTTAGTTTGATACCAAATATTTCACTCTGATAAATAACAGTTGAATCCCACTGACGTAAAACCTCGCAAACAAGAACCTAGATGATATGATAACTTGTTTAGGAAATTGACACGTCGTCTGCAAAATCTTATGGGGGCACATACCCCCAGTTCCCCTCCAAGAATTTACCTATCTCTCATAGCTGTATATTTGATGTCCTCGTTTATTTTTCACAGGGCAATGAAAGCATTTATTTGGGACAGTCCAGTTCTCTATTACGAAACATCCTCAGATTGCTCCCTATCAACTGCTGGAGAACTATTCGGACGGTCTGGCTATGGAGTAGGCATGCCGAAAGGGTCACCCTGGAGCAGCAACATATCTTTGGCCATTCTGCAGTTTCATGAGAGTGGGATTATGGAACAACTGGAAACTTCTTGGATTGATTTTGGATCCTGTCCAAAGCAGACATCTTCACCAACGACGCTGGGTTTGAGTCACATGTTAGGTGAGGTCCCCTGTTTTTTCCCAAGTTTTGTCTCTATATTCTTTGATATGTTTGAAATGAAAATTTTGATTTGTTACAATCTTGTGTTTACTTGATACTTTGGTGGAAGAAAATGATGGTACAGCCAGTATCCCCCTTGTACTTCATCAGGAGGAGGAACATGAAACTTGTACTTCATCAGAAGGAATTTTAAGGACTCTAAGTGTCTCTCTAGCGAGACTTTCTTGGATATTTGCACCCTTGTCCTCTACTAAGGTTGTGCCCAAGAAACCCATTTTGTGTCATACCCCTTTGAGGCATTGTATGAAATATGCTTGCCCCCGTTGCCTTTATTGGCTCAGGTATCCCTCGGTGCAGGCAAAAGTTCCTTCCTTGATCATGGTAAAGATAGTTCCCATTTTCCCTTACGATTTGAAACCAAATCCAATAAAGTACCAAACCCATCCTTCTCTGTACCTTTTTATATTCCTGTATATATAAAATTTGCGTTTGGAAGGTTTATGAATAAAATAATTGCACGTTTCTTTCATTCATAAACAGTGCACAACAGATTGATTGAGTTGCGTCAAAACATCTATACCATAATGGGGCAGCCCCTATAGATGCGGGGCATTGCTGATATTAAGATCCATTGAATACCAATTTTCCAAACAAAACGACTCATCTACAACAGCTCACTCCACGTCCTTCGCACGGTACGTCAAATTGGGTTCATGTGCCTCTACTGGAAACAAAGCCTTTCGCAGGATGGCACGTTAAACATAACTTAACTAAACTCACTCACTCACTCACTCACCGTCTTGACCCTGCTGTAAATAAGGTCTCTTGCCTTTCGTAGGCTAGCACATTAAACATAAACTCAATTACATAACAGACTTTTGTTGTTTCTGTTTCCAGGTGTTTTCATAATGGTAGCCGTTGGTATTGGTGCAGGTATCATCATTGTTATCCTCGAAGTCGTTTACTATCGACGAAAGGGAATGCGGAAAGAAGAGCGAGAACTCGCAGCGAAATACTGCGAACAGTGGAAAACGCAGACAGACGAAGGAAAGAAAAAGAAAAAAGGGAAGTTGTCTGTTGTTTTCACAGGTGTTCATGGTTATGAAATGAATGGCAACGGCACCAAGGCTGCTCAAACCAACCAATCATATGAACCAGACATTTTGCATCATAGTTGAATTGGATGAAGGAGGTTCTGACAAACTTTTGGATTGAGTTGCATGGCTGTTTTGGTATGTAGTATGAGTGGATTTTGGTATGAGAAAATTAAAAAACTTTGCTCGTACTTAAAGATACACAAGTGAAAACCTGTACTTAGAAATACCCGAATTACCAAAACAGTTCGTTCACTGAGATCTTCCAGAGTTTAGTTACAATAAGATATTGAGGATGAAGAGGAAAATCGGAAACATAGCGAAACATGATAACTACTGAAGCTTTGCGTCTGTCACTCATCAGAGTAGCATGTCAGAACAGTCTTTGATCGTTTCAGAGCTTGAGGATGGCAAGGAAAATCAGAAAAATAGCGTAACATAATAATTACTGAAGCTTTGCGTCTGAAACTTGTCAGAGAGAGAATAGAAATGTAACTACCCAGATCTGGATCGAAATCAGCCAATAAGAAAGGAAGTAAATCTTCGTTATTGTAAAATTATTGTTTTTGTATGTAATTCGTAAGGTTTCGTTCTTGTTCTCTTTCTGACGTAATACTCTGATGAGTGTCAGACACAAAATATCATTGGTTTTCATTTTTCGCCATATTTCGTTGTTCCTCGCAATCCTCGAGTTCTATATTTGCCATTGACTGTTCTAACGTAGGTGATTGTCAAGCGCAATGCTTTAGTAGTTATTATGATTCGCAAGGTTTCCGATTTCCCTCCCCATCATGTATAACAATTTGTTAGGTTTTATTTTTATTCTATTTTTGACGTACTACTCTAATGAATTTCAGAACCAAAACTTTGGTAGTTATTATGTTTCGCTTTGTTACCAATTTTCTTCGCCATCCTCTAGTTCTGTATTGGTCATAGACTGCCCTGACGAGTTGAGTGTCAGACACAAAGCTTCAGTAGTTATTATGATTTGCAAAATTTATTATTTTCCTCACCATCCTCAAGTTCTGTACTGATCAAAGACTCTTCTTACGTACTACTCTGATGAGTGTCAGATCGATAGCTTCAGTAGTTATTATGATTTGCTATGTTTCCAATTTTAATCAGCATCCTCAAGTTCTGTACTGATCAAAGACTCTTCTGGTGTACTACACTGATGAGTCTCAGACTAGGCTGTATATGTAAAGAAAATCCCCTGTGGTAGAGTTACCATAAAATCTTACGAGCACATCTGGAGAGTTACCTTAACACACCAACCAACTTCATCTTTATTACTACTAAGGTTCCCATTCTTCTATTACGTGTATGAATGTATGAATTATTGTATTTCTCATGTATGACTTATTGATTGTAGAATCTTGTGAGTAGGATCTTGTGGGTAACTCACCATAAAATCGTACGACCATATCTGGAGAGTTACCTCAGCACACCAACCAATTTCATCTCTATTACTACCAAGATTTCTATTCACCAATTATTGTGTTTTCCTTTCAAGAAGCATAACAAAACCCATTAAAAATACTTCTTGTAGGATCCTTTAAGTCTGATATTGGATATCTGCAGACACCAATTGTAAAAAAATCTTCCAAAACTCAGTGAACTGACTGTAATTCAGGTTTTTCCAATACACAAAATTTTTATAAGTTTAATATCGATTTAGCTAAGATATTTATCAAATCAATATAAGGTTAAGATGAAAAAAAATCATATTTGCACCATATTGCTCGACACAAATAAATGTTATCATTATCTATGATCGTGTAAACGCCTAGAAATTGCAGTATTGTTGATTTTCGAACTATGACAAAAATAAAGCTCAAAATTATGATGCGAATTTATGGGACTTTTTACGATCATGAACAATGATCAAATTTGTTTTTGACTGCAAATGTGATACAAATATGATCGAGTAATGCTACATTTATATTAGCCTTTAAAAGATGTTTAACGTGAACAATGATACCTCTGTATGACAAGAGCTAACGCCCGAGGAACATTGTGCATAACTGTGGAGGGTGTTTAGTACTATGGAGGTGATATCCACAATGCTTGTATTCATGGTATCCTCTCACAGCACTGAACACCCTCAAAAGTACCAAACACCGTCACAGTTCTGCAAAGAAATTCCTGAGGGGAAACCATAAATGGAAATTTGTACCAAACCTCGTAGACCTCGTAAACCTCATTTTCATGAATCCTGTCGAATCTGGAAAGTCAATCGTTTCAGCAAGTGAATTATTTTCAACCTCTCAGATTGTTGCGGCAAATTCTACAGTTTTCAGAATAAAATAAGATCTGTTTTGATAAAAGAAGTACACCCCAGCTACTGCAGTGTGATATTTCTGATTTTAATTGCAATTCATTTTTCTATTTGGCACTTTAAAAGAGAATTTGTATTTATCAACTCACTTACGAAGAATCTTTTGTGTTGTTTTTCGTTTAATTGTCTTCTCTTCTTCCCATAAGATCTTCTAAGAATTTCAATGGAAATTATCATCATAGTCGTGCAAGTATAAATTTTGGATAATGAATTTGACATTGGCATCTTCACTCGCCTTATCTGTTAGGGTTGCACCTGAGAGAGTTAGAAGCAGTTAAGGAGCCCAGAAACAAGCAAAAAATCGGAATCGAAACTGTGAAAACATCTTTGATAACTCTAAAGCAGAAACAAATAGAAGGATACAACGTTTTTTTACAAGAAAGTAGTACTGGAGTTTTTTGTAAAAAACGTTTTTTGTTTGTTCCACAAGATAGGAATCTTTCAATGTGACGTTGGTTAACTCTTGATAGATAAGTTCTTCCAAATAGGCTTTTAATCCCCCTCAGGACTGTCCAGGGAGCAATAGTTCAACCAGAACGTCTTTTATATTTCTAGGTTAATGCAATATGCCTTATCCACTCTGTTTCTAATGATTCTTTTATTTTTAGCTACTATGGTTTTTGTATTTCATGGAGGGTTGAATTTAATACTGGTACAATGCTAAGTAATGAGGCTACTCTTGTGCCCTAAAAACGGAAACTGCTAACAGCACAAGATGTGGGCAAACAAGGTGGTATACACCCCTTGGAAGAAGTGTATAAGGTAATTATCCAAAATATTACTATCTATAGTATCGGGTATAGTGTCCAACTCACTATTGATGACACCAGACAAAATACTGTCAAAGTCATCATACCAAATCAGAGGAATTAAAAGCACTAATGAAGTGGTCTTTGGTAAAAATCGGCCATAAAGAAATTATTTCAAATAGGTTTTAACATCTTTGGTAAAAATCATAAAAATGTAATACCTTTGTCATTTGGAAGTTTTAGGTTGCCACGTGGATTAAATCAATTTCTGAAGACTTTTGATAACAAAATCTAAAGTTCATCGTAAAGATGATAGAGTATTCACACCTCTATTCTTAAAGAGCCTCTCCATTGAAATATTTTTATTTTATGGATAGACCAATTCTGACCTGAAACGAACGAATTCGCAATTATTTTTGTATACTGTAGAAACAGTCTAACTCAAACAGTCAAACTCTCCCTAACTCGAACAGATTTGGCATTCCCCTTGAACCTTATTCATGTTATCGAGAGCCTCGATAACTAGAACTATTTTGTTCGTCCCTTACTTGTTCGAGTAATCCGGATTCTACTGTACACGTTTTTTTTTCTATAAGAAACCTAGCTTGGATGCTAGTACTAAAAGTTTCTTAATTTTTCACCAGTTTCTAGTACTAGAAGTTTCTTAAAAGTTTCTTATTTCTGGATACGAACTTAGAATCAAATTTTGCACTCTCCCTCACATATTGTGAAGCCCACCTACTAATACAAGTAGACTCAAAATCCTGTGTTCCTCTAAATAAAAATGTGTTGCAAACTTAAATCAAGCAAAAATGTATTGTTGACTTTCAGGCTCAGAAAGTCCTCTTATTTTTTCGGAGTTTCTTAAAGATATTGATGTAGTTCTAAAAGTTTCTTAAATTTTTGGGGCTCTAGTACTAGGTTTCTTATAAACCGGTTTCTTATTAAAAAAAACGTGTATCTCTCACGGTTTTCTCGCAATAATCATTTGCATTAATCTTATTGAATTGAATTGTTTTTGAAAAAGTTTTCGGTGCCTTTCGAATTGACGTCACAAAAATTTTCGACACTCCAGAAATTTCTTGTTGTCTACCCTCGCTTCTGTCGTTTTTCATGTGCGAGCTTCAACTTTCGAGGCTTATTGTGAGAAAACGGTTTAAGACATCAAAAATATAATTGTGAATTCGTTCGTTTCAGGTCAGAATTGGTCTATTAATCAAATGAAAATATTTCACTGGAGAGGCTCTTTGAGAAAGCTTGAGTTATTCTGGCCGTAGTTCGAGTCCTCTCAAGGTAAGACCTTTGATTTCTAAGATTTACAATGTTTTGTAAAATGGATAAAAAAAAAGTAAAACCTTTCTAATCGAAAATGCCGAATGGACTTAGCCGAGGGCTTCGACTAGCCGTGGTTTGATTCCTTTAAAGGTAAGTCTCTTGCTTTCTAAGATTTATAATATTTGGTAAAAATGATAAAATTATGATGTCTCTTATTAAGAAAGCTTGTGTGGCCCAGTGGCTAAAGCGAAGTGAAACAAATGATCGGACCTTAGTTTCATTCCTAGTAAGGTTAGACTTTTGACTACTAAACTCTGTTTAAAAATGATATTAACTTCAAACCTTTTCTGTCAGCAGCAGAGATGGCAGAGTGGATAGGTCACTCAACTCTGGATTAAAGGGTTGTTGAGATCGCAGTTCGAATCCACGTAAGGTAAGACTTTTGATTTATAAACTCTGAATAAAAATGATATCAACTTCAAACCTATTCTGTCGGTGAGCTCCGGGTGGTGTGCAGGCAGAGTGCTTGTATCACAGTCGAAGGGTCGAGAGTTCGATCCTGAGACATACGGTTGTATCCTGAAGCAAACCAAAATCCCCTTGACATTCCAAAAAGTGGCAGTGGCTCCACAGGAATTGTCGAGAGGGGCGCCAGGGGTCGGGGGTCTCCCCTGGCGGCTCCCTGAGGTAAGAAGCAGGGGGATTTTGAACAAATTTTGAAGATTGCCAAAAATACTATTGATATATGAAACTATCTATAAACATATTTAGATTCTTCAATAGTTTTTCGTTCGTTTCATTACTGAACTTCATTCGATTTCGTTCGTTTCATTACTGAACTTCATTAGTTCGTTTAATTACTGAACTTCTTTAGTTCGTTTCATTACTGAACTTCTTTCCATTTAGTTCGTTTCTTCAGTTTCTCTAATCAAATGAAACTAAGTGAATTTCCTTAGTTCGATTCTTTCTATAGTTTCTTCAGATTACTTTGCATTCTTACAATAGTTTTTATAGATTACTTAACAAACTATAGCTACCATCTAACTGAAGAAGTTTCTTTAGATTATTTAATTAGATTCTATACTTTCTTCAGTTTCATTTGATTCTTTAGATTAGAGAAACTGAATGAAGTACAGTAAAGAAACTGAAAAACTACATATAGTAAGAATCGAAGTAAACTTTATAGAACAGAGAAACTAAAGAAAGTACAGAAAGAATCTGAAGAAACTAACTAAAGAAATTCATCTGATTCTTTCAATTAGAGAAACTGAAGAAACGAACTAAATGAAACGAAGTATAGTAATGAAACTAAAAACTATTGTAAGAATCTAAATAAACAGAGAAACAAATAGAAGTATAGAAAGAAACTTACGAAAGAAACATAGGTAATCTTATTATTTATACACTTTTTTGGCAATTTTCAAAATTTGTTCAAAATCCCTCTGCTTCTTCCCTCAGGGAGCCGCCAGGGGAGACCCCCGACCCCTGGCGCCCCTCTCGACAATTCCTGTGGAGCCACTGCCACTTTTTGGAATGTCAGGGGATTTTGGTTTGCTTCAGGATACAACCGTATGTCTCAGGATCGAACTCTCGACCCTTCGACTGTGATACAAGCACTCTGCCTGCACACCACCCGGAGCTCACCGACCGAATAGGTTTGAAGTTGATATCATTTTTATTCAGAGTTTATAAATCAAAAGTCTTACCTTACAAGGATTCGAACTCCGGTCAGAACATTTTAGGCACCTCGCTTAACCCACTGGGCCACACAAGCTTCCTTAGTAAGATACACTATTATTTAATCATTTTTACCAAATATTAGTGATCAAAAGTCTAACCTTACTAGGAATGGAACTAAGGTCTGATCATTCAATGCACTTCGCTAAAGTCGCTGGGTCACACAAGCTTTCTTGATGAAAGAGACTATCATTCTATCATATTTACCGAATATTGGAAATCAAAAGTATTACCTTACGATTCACGGCCAGAACAATCAAAGCCCTTGGCTAAGTCCGTTCGGCTTTCTTAATAAACAGAGTTTTTAGGCATGCAATCTCTACACAATATGTGAAGTTTTAAACCTTAGTTGCACAATTCTAAAAAAGTTGTGCAGTTCTTGATACTTTAGTGGGTAGGAATTTTTTTAGGAATTATAAAAAATCGGAACCATAATGAAACGAACACATAGATACTACTTAAGCTTTTCGTCTGACACTCAACAGAGTAATACGTCAGAAAGAGAACGAAACAGAAACCTAACTGGTCGTTCTCTTTCTGACGTATTACTCTGTTGAGTGTCAGACGAAAAGCTTAAGTAGTATCTATGTGTTCGTTTCATTATGGTTCCGATTTTTCTGGCTATACTGAAGTTCTGTACCATCCAAAGACTGTTCAATTATAAAAAAGTTGATTAATGACAATGAAAATCACGTCAAATAGGCCATTTGCAGCAATGTAGACGCATTGAAATTTAAAATTTTCTTACCCTTCGGCAGCGAACTCTCAGCAAACATGTTACTGCCTTGAGCAGTCATTAGTTTTGATGATAGTTGATAGATAGCAAATGTTCATACGTATTGCTGAGTTCATGTTGAGCAAGTCAGCATCAGATCGGTGTCAGATCATTATATTTGTTTTGAACGTTAAAAGGAAGTCAAAAATGAAGCTTCAAAATCCTATATGGTGATATCTCTTTCAGAAAAACACAGTACATCATTTGATTTTACATTCAAAAACCTTAAGAAGGATCGAACTGCGGTCTGATCAACTATAGCGCTTAGTTTAGTCCACTTGGTAATCCAAGCTTCCTAAATGAAAGAAGTATTACTTTTGCATCAATTTTACCAAATATTATAAATCTTAGAAAACAATAGTCTTGTCTCAAGAGGAATCAAATAGTATCAATGTTACTGGACTAGAAATTATAAATATCAAAATCGAAAGTGTTACTTTAAAAACACTCGAACTATGGCGCAAAAGTAGATAAATTTGGCTTAGTCTACTCACCTATCCAAGCTTTCTAAATGAGAGAGATTTTACCTTGGTGCAACATTTTTACCTAGCATTACAAATTTTATAATCAATAGCCTTGCCTTGGCTTATTCCTGTCGACCTTCCGAATTTTCCTCCGACAGGGAAGAAGGCCCAGCCCTTTATGAAAACGTGTCCACTTAAAAGGAAATTTCCTTCTTGAAAAAACTAGCTATATCGAAGGAGAAAAAAGGAAATTATATATTTGTTTAGTTTACAACCAAAAATGGCTCCCTCACTTATTTGCAAACATCATTTTCCAGCAAAGTAAAACCAAAACCGTGGCCTAACCGTCGTGTTTTTTAGCCGATTTTATTTTTAGATGTGACCGTGTATTTGAGCACAAAACGGTGGCTTCATGACTCGGGAAGAAGGAAGAAAAGACTAAGGAAGCACTGGCATTTCTGTTTAGAAAGAAATACCCTTCTAAATGGAAGCACTATCATAGATTTCGTACATTTTCAGGTCTTTTATAAGCCTAAATTGGTTCGAGTAAAATGAAAACTGTTTTGAAAATATATATTTATTCTAATTTTTACCAAAACCATTTTTACGGATCTATGAAATTTAAGCGAATTCGTACGGAGATTATTGCATTAATGGGATTTATCCAATGTATCAGTGCTTTTTTCGAATTCCCTTATTCGATCCCTCAAATTTCCATTTTAAATTCTTTTCATAACTTTGTACTCAGGAAACTCTATGGCATGTCAAAGAATTTTGACAAGACTTTGAGGAACAAATATCCCGTTCATTTATGCCTTAGAAAATCTCATTTGCAGTAATATGCACTTTACTATAGATTGAACAGTATTACCTTTATTTCTCTACAGGCTGAGTTATCCATAAGTCTCACAGAACAAGCTGAGTTTATATGCTGTTCAACTTACAGTATTATTTAGTTCAGTATCACATTGCTGACTATGAACATCCAGAAGATGCAGCTCTCGACCCTGTTGAAGAAGCACTGGCAGCTAAATCTATAACTTTGCAATTTGTTCTGCATACGCTCGGATTTACCAGTTCTGCTTGACCCAGGAGAGCCTAGAATTCAATGAAAGCAGGTTGGCAATTAGAATATATGAAACATTTAGCATAGTACCAAGTAAGAATAATGAATAATCAATTCTGCAAGGTGAATTAGGGGAGCAGCCCTTGTAAAACGGGATCCGATTGGTTCTCTCGTTCTAAAGAAGTATACCTGTCTTTTTGTTCTTCAGAAAAATTAGATTTCGAAAACACAGAGTGCTCCAGGGAATACCTGATATACGAATCAGCCTAAAGTAGAGAGATTTAGTGGATTATCTAAAAGGAGAGGTTTAACTGAAGCTGCTACCTGACCAGCTATGTGAAGACCATTAGTTGTGCGTATCCATTATTGGTCCTTAAAAAACATTATACAGGCAGGCAATGCATTACCCAACGTCGCATGCTTGCTTTCAAAGGGGGGAGGGGGTATTCTGTAGCAGGACAACTTACTTTCTCACGTTTACGTCATATGTTAGTTACCGCAAAACCGCTATTATGCCCTTCCTCGATTTTAAGCCCCTCTCCTGTTTATACAAGAAAGACTACAGAATCTTTTATCACTTATTCTGTAATTAAAAGTTTGAATTCATATGAGATTGAAAATTAAAATTGAAATGAAATGTGATGAAAGCTAATAGATGTGTTTCATCTTTATATTGTGAATTCATAACTTTCCATGCTTGCGAGTAAAGAATTTATTCCAAACCCTCTTTAGGAAGCACTAACTCTAATAAGCCCCCCCTCTACAACCTCAAAGATTAAACTAGCCCCCGGGCGTTTAATAGAGCTTTTACGGTTCGCTAATTAATCTGTTGCGTATTTCGTTGTCTCTATATACTTGTGTTTTGAATTGATTATGATATACCAGTTTTACATCTCAACCCGAGTCTCACGTCTTTGCGAACTCCTCTCGTTCACTACTCAAAATAACAGGAATCAATTCTGTCATACTTCGACAATCAAGTGCCTGGATTTGCTGCTGTAGAGGTTATACTGTTATAAACTTTTCACCTAGCCCAGGGCATATTTTTTCACTTTATTGTTTAAGGCAGCGGTATTATATTGGGCAATAGAGCAGAAATTTCGTCTTAATCCTTCCAAAAAGAAGCCGTTTTCAAGAAAAGTCCAACCTATGAATTCTCAGATTCCCACATAACAATTTCGAGCTTAACTAGCCGAGGGTATCGTCTTTGGAGAGTCTGGTCTGGCCAAGGGTTCTATTTTAGCGTGAAAATCGTTCTAGCCAACGATTTCTGGCTCAATTTCATTTTTAGAATACCACATGTAACATACCTTCCATATATAACGAGCCTGTTTCTTTTTACTTGAGGTAGTACTTGAGGTAGTATCCAAGTGGTAGTGTCCACCTTATGCTCATGATAGTGTCCACAGTAATCGTGTAGTTAGACAGAAGTATTGTAACTGCTACAGCATGAAAGACGTTGTTACAAATAGCATACGAAGAATTCGGGGCCATGCTCGCAGATAGATTCGGATCTATCCAGATCAATCGATCCACATTTGCATGGAAGAGATGGACAAAATAATCTGAAACGGAAAATAGTAAAGTGGTAATCTGAATTTCATGCAATAATAATCATCATTATAGTGATAGCCTTAGAGCAGGGGTTAGAGAAAGCATTGAGGTTAGGGTTTGGGCTTGGGTTGGGGAGAATGGGTCAGGGTAACAGTAGGGTTTAGGGTCAGCGTTAGGGTTCAGGTTGGGGTTGGGTTTAGGAGTAGGTCAGTAGCTGCATTAGGGGTTAGGGTTTGCGTTAGAGTTAGTGTCATCTTTGAGGTTAAAGTTAGGGTTAAAGTTAGGGTTAATGTTGAGGTTAGATTTCAGGTTGCAGTTAAAGTAAGAGTTGGAGAAAGGAGATTTGTGATAAAGTACTGATATATTTGAGGTAGTGCTGGAATTTTAGGGGGCACTCACTACAAATAATTTCCAAATCGTACCTGACTGGAAACTTACCCAAGAAGCAAACTGGGGGACGCATTTCTTCCATACTAATTCTAAAGTATCTCGTTCCGTTTGGAAGTTTTTCCAATTTTTGGCTGATTTTCGAGGAAATATGTTTGTAGATTTTATGTTTTTTCTGGTGCTATTTTTACCAAATATTGACCCCTGAACAGGCCTGAGTATAAAAACAGCCAATTTTGACCAGAAACCATGGGCTGATCATCAGGTTTTTACCAATGCATGGTTGATTTTGAGAGAATATTTTGGCTGATGTTATGCGTTTTCAAGGGTTGTTATTGCCTAATATTTATCCCTGTTCAGTCCTGGGTCAATTAAAAACATATTTGGAACCATTTATTTTGGTCATACTTTGACCAAAACTATAAACGAACCATTGGGTTTTTTCAAGTTTTAGCTGATTTTGAAGGAAAGTATTTTTTGTGTTATTATGTGTTTTCTAGGGCTATTTTAGCCTATATTGCTCCCAGAAAAATCCAGAGTTTATTAAAAGCCTTTTTGGAACAATTTAACAATGTTGATTATTGCTACTCCGAAAGGCCGAATTTCCAATTTTTCCATCAAAATATACCATAATAGATGTCAGTTATGTCAAGACAGTACACTTTTTACTCTTTCTTCATAATCCTACCTAATTACCTGTATCGTCCTCAACTTCGCATTCGAATTTTTCTCTTTTTTTCTAATTCTTGATTTGCTATTCCACATCAAGCACTAAGCAGGCTTTCTCTGCAGAATCCTGAAAGCATTTCTGCGCAAGAATCCAGGCACCAACATTCCAAACCATTCTAAAGGGTCTTTCCCTGATTGCTTGACAGTCATACTTGCAGAGTTTGAATTAGCAAGTTTGTTAAAATCATTGAGTGTAATGTTGTCCTGGTTTATCTTTTTTTGATAATAACTTCTTTGTCCATTTTCATACCTGAAACAAAAAAGAAATTTTAGGACAGCTTTCAAATATGCGAGAAGCTTCATAACTATGAAACCCGTCAAACTACAAATCTCCAAACTTATAAATCAACAAAAAATGGAATGATTTTAATGATTTGTAACAAGGAGTTTGCCTCCAGAATGCACGTTCACCAACTGTAAAGGCATCTTAGATTCACAAGAAATTTCAACTTGGATATGATGTATAATTTACAGATTAGATGTTAAAATAACTATGCACTATTCTCATTGTATTTGTTGCTATATTGCTATTAAGCACTAATAATCATTAGCAACTTGGTATTTTGGTAGATTTGTAACTTTTCAACACATTGATTCCGTGATCCAAGCTAGAAAAGCTATCAAGAATCATTCTTGCTTAGTCTAGCTTCTTGTATCGTACAAATGAAATTGAAATTAAGATAGTTGATTTTTTTCCTATTGTGAATGGCAGTCACTGAATGAAACAGGTAAAGTTTTAATCCCCTTATATCTAGCCGGGGTGGCTGGCAGGATGAATTACATGCTATTAGCTTTTGGGAGACCTAAAAAAGGAATGGGTGGATCCCTGAAATTCATAGAGACCACGCCCATTTCTATGACGTTTTACATATATGTAAATAGTGCAATGACAATAAAAGACATTCTTATTAGCTGCCATGCAATGCAAATCAATTTGTTTTATGTAAAATTTACAATTTCAGGTGATGTAAAGGAGAAACTCTCTCCTAGTGCACACTTAACAACAAAGTAACTGATGAGGTACTTGTTCTGTGTTTTGTAAGATTTTCATTTTTCATTGCATCCCGTACGGTTTAAGAGCAGGGCTCATGGCCCCAAGTTTCGTATTTCCATGGGGACATCTGTGAATACAGCTCCTGCCCTGCAAAACTTAGCCGTGCCCTGCTACTGCTTTACTGAAACTGATGGCGGAGCACTTTCGCTCCATTAAATGGCCTCTCAGGACTACTCTACTTTTTGACAACAATAATGCAAGTCAGGAAAAAATTGTGATTAGGTTGATAGCACTAATAGGTGCCCCAGCATCTACCCCAAATTTGCTAAGAGAAAACTCACAAATCAATATTTCATACAGCGCACCCATTAGTAAAATAATCTTTCTTCTCACTTTCAGTTTTCTCATTGTTTCATTTCAGACAATTTTCATTATTTTTGTCTTATAAATTAGTAAAGCATAAAGAAAAACACCGGTATGGGGCAAATAACTCATCACATCAAAACAAACACATTACACTTACAAAGATACATTACAGATACTAAATATACGAGTATAGAATTTAACATAATTTTATTAAAATCCTCCAAATCCCAAAGGGAAATTAGTGAAGGTGGTTTTGTAGGTTACGTGCAATCATTGTAGTAGCGTGAATACGAAGATTAAGGGGAACAGTGAGGTAAAGGAGAACAGCATCTGACTTCCAGTCACCCATAACCTTAATTAGTTCAATTGGGACCCCAGACTCAAAAGCGAAAGAGGCACCACCTCTACGAAATGAATGAGAACCGTATTTACTGCTATCCACCCCAATACGGCCAAGAACACCCTTGAGCTTGGACATAAAAAAGGGATATGTAAATGCTTGAAAACGGACAGTTTGTGGATGGCAAAATGCTTGAGAGTAGGGGGGAAGTGCACAGGTAAAGGAAAGTGCATGCAAAATGGCAGAAACAGGCAAAGAGGGGACCCAGGGAGGCGAGGTAGGGGGATTGACACACATCTCTGCCTAAATTGAATAGTCTTACTCCAGCGGACAAGAACTATGATACCCCATGGGAGAAAACGAAAATCAGACCTAAGAAACTGGCGTGCTGCATCAAAGCGATTAAGGCCCTTTACTGGTAAATGGGATTTCCGAAACATGCCATAAAAGGCAACTAGACAAATAGCCCAGAAGGAAGCATCAACACTATATGCTGGATTGAGGACCCTACAAATCCTGAGAAGCAAAGCTGGGGTGATAGGGAGCTTCTGCTGACGTTCATTACCCAATAAACGCTTGATGCTGTAAGCAAGGAGGAAATATACCAATTCCCAGAGAGAGGGTTAGGAAGGCCAAACTCTTTGTGGAGAAGACCAATGATACCCAGGTATTGAGAAATGCTGGAAAACTTGAGAGTCCTTGCCAAAAAGGCAGCATACAGGCCAATGGTATAGGGGGAGGCAGGAACAGGGGTTAAATGCATGTAGCTGCAAAACAATAGGTAGGAAGACCGGTGGCTGCTATAGGTGCGTTTGGTACCAGGGGCAAAAACCTGGTTGCGATATTGGAGAACTTCCTCAGTAAGCTCCCTGGACAACAGTGCTGGAGCAGAACCTAGAAAGAAGAAACACAGAACTGTTGTAGGACATATGGTCCGACAGAGAGCCGCGAAGAACAACAAAAGGGGGATAAATGGCACAGAGCAACACATAAAATTTTGACAAAAAATCAGCAGTATGTAAACGTGACAAACTATCAATAAACACATTATCTACACCTGGGATATATGAAGCAGTGATACGAAAATTATAAATTGCTGACAACCAAAAAAGATCCCGCAACCATTCCATGACCTGGGGATTGGCAGTAGTGCCTTTGTTGATCATGGCAACAGCAGCCTGGTCATCTGACTTGATAACCACATGCTGATTAACCCACAGGGAACCCCAGCACCGAGCAGCCAAATAAATAGCATATGCCTCCTTGAAATTAATATGCATGGATGTCAAAGAAGGGGCATCTGCAGGAAGAAAGGAGTAGACCCAGTCCCCCCGAAAAAAAGCACCAACAGCAAGGTTGCAGGCATCTGTTTGGATGTCAACGACGGGAATCTTATGATGAAGAAGACGCTTACCATTTAAAATACTTAGGAAATTTTTCCACCAGAATATATCCTTTCGGAACTCCGGTGTCAGCAGATATTTAGAGTTAGGCGTAACAAGCGAATTCATACGATCAAGAATACGTCGTAAGAAGGTTCTACCACCATGCACAACATGGCATGCCCAATTCAGCTTCCCCGCTAGCTGTTGCAGTTGATGTTTGGAAGCACGGTGACGAGAGGCAAAAAGATCCACCAACTGTTTGGTTTCGTCAAGCTTGTCTTGGGGCAAAGACAGCTCCATGGCACAGGTGTTGATAACAACACCCAAAAAGGTGAGCTGCTGGCAAGGGGCAACCAAGTTTGAAGGGCTTATTTGAAAACCCAAGTCCGTCAGCAGCCCCAGAAGAGTGTCAAAGGCCAAAGTGCACTCTTCTTTAGAGGGAGCAACGATAAGAAAGTCATCCAAATAGACAACTAACCCATCGAAACCCCTCCGGGGCATCATGCGCCTAACGCTTTGTGTTAAGCGATGAAAGATGCCAGGAGATGGCCTTCCCCCAAAGCAAAGACGAGTGTCCATAAGATAGGTAGGGTCCTTATCCCCAAGAAAAGTCCACTTAAGGCCAAGGGCGGGACAGTTAGCAGGGTGGACAGGCACAGACCGGTAGGCATGGCGAAGATCAATCTTAGCCAAAAAGAAATTAGAATCAACGAGCTTGATAGCATCATCAATGGATTGAAAATTAAGCTTCTCCAGGGTGGGGACATAAGAATTAACACCCTGACCGACAGGCATGCTACAATCATGAATTAAGTGCAATTAATTACTGTTAGCCTTTGGAACTGCACCAGGGGCACTAATAATAGTGGGTTTAGTAGGAGAAATGACATAGTTCCCTTCCTGCAGTTCCCCCGAAGGGTCTGTTCTACCTTGGATCGGGCCTCCGGGTTAGTAGCAGAACGATAGTTCTCCATTTCAGCCGGAACCATAGCAGAATCAGCAGGGAGAAGTTCAAATCCATTGAAAATGCCATCAAGCAAGAAGGTTTTATCCTGATCAACAGCAAGTTCTTTAGTCCATAAATCCTTGTTAAGCGGGGAGTTAATTCCATAAGGTAGTCATTTGGGCACACCACCCGCCGAAAAGTGGTGTAGAGCAGAATGAGCACCAACACAAGCCTTGCCCTGAAACTTGCCGCTACAAACATGGGCAAAGGTGCAGGAAGGACGATGGCAGCCATTTGGCTGGTTGACAATCCTGCAAATAATGCGACCATCCCCAGAATACGTGGCAAAGGCAGGGGTGGCAGGATTCCCAGAGGAAGGCTGAAGAGCAGCAGACGCCCTAGGTTTAGCCCGGGGAACAAGTATGAGCTCATGTAAATGCGGTGAGTCATAGCTCCAAGAAAGACTATAAGTGGCCTGAAGCTGACGGTACTCATCGTCGAACTTAAGGACACTAACCCACTCATATTTACCAGCTAGCTCCATAACCTTGACCGTATAGGCGAGATAGTCCCGATATCCTGTAAAATAGGGAGCTTGCTGGAAAACAGAAGGGCATGGAAAATGCGGGTGTTGGCTATGACCCACTGCTGCCAGGAAACATTCGAGAGCCTAGGGCGCTGCTGACCGTGAGAAAGGACAAGGCAGGAGTGACCCATATCGGAAATGACCTCCTCAGTAGTCTGAGGAACAATACTCGACAAAAAGTCAACAATGCGTAAAACTTTCTCACCCTGAGACACAGCTGCTAGGGCCAGAAACATCTCGGAATGATTACTGCGGTTGGCATTAAACACGTCATGCAAGCTGAGGGGCGGTTGCTGGAGGGCAGAAGAAGGAGGAGCGGCAGTATTGTTGGCAGTGCCAGAGGCGTCCTTTGGCAACGAAAGATGCTGTTGAAGCTGCTGCTGCCAGGAAAACCCTGGAGGCGGAGGCACGGTGGCGTCAGCTACCAGCGTTGGTGGGAAACCCAGCAAATTGTCCAGCGGAGCTGGTACTGAACTGGCGAGCGGCTGCAATGCCTGACGTCGAAGGTCTGGCAGGCCGAATAGGCCCGATTCTCATTCTGGCGAAGGCTGGGACATCGTTGTTGTAGCAACAGCACCAGAGGCTAATTGTTGCCTCTTCTGGGCGATGGAGGCCTCTCTCTCAGCAACAGACGAGCAAAGTTGGCGTAGCTTGGCAAGATCATCAAGCTGCTGTTCCTCCAAGGCCAAGGCAGACAGTTTCGCCTCCAGGGCTTGGCGATCGCTCTGGTGTCGAGAGACACGCAATTCTCTACGACTGGCAAAACCGATGGAAAAGAGCGGTCATGGGAAGCATCTTTTGCAGCGGTGCTCACCACCGTGGCAGGAATGGACTCATCTGCAATGGCGATGATGTTGGCACTGGTTTGAGCAGGCCAGACTTCGGAGGCAGCGTTGCCATTTTCTTCTGCTGCATCTTGCCCTTGGCAATTAGGCCCGGGACAGCCCCAAACATGGTCTATGTGCAAGGCACGGCATCCAGGACAGTGAGAGGCACATTTCGATGTCAGCGAGGACACATCAGATTGGTCCCTGACTATTTCAAAATTGATTTCTGCGTCAAAGACAGCAGTTGGATCCTTGGAGGCCATGTTCTTATAGCGAGTAGCGATAGCGTAGCGGATCAGCAAATAACAGCAAGAACAGACCTACAGAATGAGAATAATAGGAGTGCCCACACATAAAAAGGTATGGATTACCCTGAGGTGATTAGGGATATTTAGCATGACATGAAATACCATTGTCTGCAGGAAACACTGCACACATGAAATGCAGCAAGGGTCAAGGTCTGGAGGTATTGTTCTCAACTGTTAGCCTAAGCATGTGACTGAACTATTGTACCCCACACCGGCCCACTCTCCTAATTTAGACAAGCATTGCAATAATGCTCCCCACCGGATCGTAGAAAAGTAGATAAGTGAGCTAAAATTCTGATTTGACCAGGTCCTTACAGCTTCAAAGATTTCATTTTCAGCTGGATTACATTGGATTATTTCCATTCCACTTTTTTTTAACCTCAAGTTTCTTAAAAAGAATAGGTGGCTGCAATATCAGGAGAGGATGGCGGCCTTACATAGTATGAAATAGGTATGAGGACGGCTGTAAGTGCCATCTCTCCTGTTATCTTTGCTTGCGGAGCTGGGGGTTCATGTTACAATTAAAGCCAATCTGTTAAAGATTAATCTGTGTGCCTTCCCTAAAAGGCCGGGACTATGGCAGTTTACAACCACAGGGAAACAAGATTTTTAAAGAGCATACCCTATCATAATGAGTGGATTTGTTTTCTGTGAACTGCGTAACTGTGCAGAGGAGGCGGCCTGCAAAACTGCCCCCAATCAGCTGCAATCTGGCTCTTTAATAGAACCAGCCATTTTTTTCAAACATTCTTTTCAGTTGTAAACTTTGTCAAATGTGTTATGGATTCAAATAGGCCTAATTCTGTTCCATTGTCATCTTCGAAGGCTGAAATTCGCCATCCGAAGGTTGAAGTTCACTGATGCTCCTCCAACTATAATCATATATCTGGATTTCAAAATTTAAAGAAAACCATCCTTAATGAGCTAGGAAGTTCATTCCCCTGGTCTTTGTAGTTCCGTCATTCTTAAAGGAAATCCTTCAAAAGGTCATCTTGCTCCTCGCAAATCAATGTCACTAGCGCGTAAATACAGCATTACTCAATTGATGTCATTTCCTATTTCATTGCCTATCTTAACTTTCAATTTTACATTTTCTACTACCACTTTCATCATGTGTAGCTCATCATCATCTAATACTTCTTTTAATATTTTGAACAGTTCATTCCTCTTAACCGTGTCAAATGCTTTTGACATGTCAAATAATAATAATATTTCATAATTTTCTGATGTAATTGCTTTCTCTGCTAGGACTTTCATACTGAATAGTAGTTCTGTGGTGGATCTTCCATGTTGGTAAGCAGCCTGTGAAGCTGCCAACATCAGCTGTAAACTGCCAGAAACCCTGACCTGCGATAAAAAAAATATGCTTGCTTGCTTGCTTGCTACACTCTTTTATTTATAAGAATACTTAAAATTTTCCTGAGCCTCAACTTTTCTATTGTTTAATCTTGAATTTCCATCGTTCTTTAGCAATTTTGAGCCTCAACATTCTTATAAAATTTATTCTACTACAGTACCAGGTCTAACAGTAGCTGACTCAGCTCCGGTAAAAAGCAGTATGGCCTAAATACGCATAAAGTTCGTCTTACCGGCCTAGCCTCACAACTCTCTGCTTTTGTGCTGGCCTTTTTATCACTTTTCATCCCACACATATTTGACAATCTTACAGACATAAGCAGAAAGAAAATAACAAAGTAAATGTTGCGAGGTTACCTTTATTCTTTATTATATTCTTTCTCTCGACCGCCATCCTAGAAAGCTTTACCAGACACTGCAGTGACTGAAGACATAATTGTTTCGTTTTGCCACCGTTCTGTGCTGTGCCGAAAACCAACTAACGAATATTTTCGCCAACGAAAACTGCTAAACGAGAATTTGAGTAATGCTGTATTTATACGCGCTAGTAAAGATTTTTTAAATTAAAATGGATTTTGTAAAGAAACAGTCCTTCAGAGAAATAAGAACTCTTAAGAATCGTGTTCAGCACATACGAAAATGGCCAGTGGTAAGTTACTTAAAGAAATTTCTGTTATGATGTGGTTAATGAAACTTAAGAACGATGCACGTGGTCGTCCCGAAACAAACGGCCTAAATGGGCCTAAACCTAAAATTTAAGAACGGACCATGGATGAACAACTATTTCATCTAAGTTATGGTCTGCTTTTAAATTTTGGCTTTAGAACGGTGTTCTCAAAAATATCGCAGCCCTGCGTGATAAAGTTTAGTGTCTCAGTAATCTATCGTGTTGGGTGGTTGGTGGTTATATGGCATAATTAATATGTTTTAGGGATGATGAAGATACTAATATATGATACAGACCTGCGAATTCCCCCGTCCCATTTCACTGGGAGACTGCCAGTTCGACCCCAAAGATACAGCCAATGAAAAATCATAGATGACAGAAAGATCAGAGTATCCCAGTCTGCAGAGTATGGCAACTGCACGCGCGAGTCAATTCAGCTGCAGCTGCAAGTGCACGCCGAAAATTAGGCCTTGCACGTGCAAATATAGAGAAAACGAAGGTTTTTGTGGGGTTTTCAGGTGTTTTCAAACATTTTTGGGGGAAAAACTCGGCCTAAACTCCTTCTTGCACGCGGTTCACGCCGAAAATTTTGCGCTGCACGCGCAAGATCTCGTCGAGTTCTACCATGCTCTGCAGACTGGAGAGTATCTCCCGGTTTTTGAACTTAGGAAGTTGGCGCAGGTCTGAACGATATTTTATGTGGCAAAACGGTTTCATCCTAGTTCAACATTGTGTGATTTGATCTGTAGATTTAGAACGGTACCACTCAAGATGGTTGTCATTATTGTGCCAGCCCATACTTCAGCGACAGTTTTTGGTACAAGTTGTACAAGTATGGATGCATGCCAAATGCTGGAGGGAGGAGGAAGTAAAGGTTCAAGTGGAAAATAACTCTTATTTAGATCAGTCTTTGGATGGTACAGAACTTCAGTATAGCTAGAAAAATCGGAGACATAATGAAACGAACACATGGATTACTTAAGCTTTTCGTCTGACACTCAACAGAGTATTACGTCAGAAAGAGAACTAAACAGAAACCTAACTGATTTATATACCCAGATGTGGATTGAAATAGGCCAATCAGAAAAGAGGTGAATGATTGGTATGGTGTAGGAAAACCAATCAACATCCGAGATACAGTGAGCTGACCAATAAGATTACTTCAAGAGTCCTAAGGCGAAAACGAACTCTTTCTGTCTACACAATAGGGGGTCCCTGGTTTTTATATAGACTGATTCCAATTGATTTTTTTATGAACACTGATTATTTTTCTGGCTATTCTTATTTAGACACATCTACTTAGGTTTTGGTTCTCAAGGTAGTTACATAAATGTTTAGCCCCTTTGGCGTATGTCCTTAGTAGAGAAAATTCCTTTAAAAACTCACTGTGCTAAACCCTGTATGTTTAGTAAGAAGGGATTCAGTCAAGATCAGGGAGAATTGTGATTCAATATAATTTCATAATCAAAATATTTCACAGAATAGGTTTCGAGTCAAATTGTTTTTTCAAGTGTGTAACTGAACTTAATGATTTATCTGATTCACTAGTTGTTCTCTCGTTTCCCGGGCTGTCTTTTCTCTTGATTGCCATCCTAAGCTCGTTTTTTCCAGTCCGTCTAATTTTAGCACCTGGCCTAAATGCGGGTTCTTCCTTGTTTTCAAATTGTTGTCTTAGACTAGCAATTGACGGAATGGTTTCAGACTCAGTACATTCAGGTTTAGCAGTTAGGCCTATATCATTTTCTCTGGTGTTCGTTTTTTGCCCTTCAGGCTTCATATCTTTCTTTTCATTGTTATCTCTTGCAGTGGACTTTGTGGTTAATTTTGCTCTGCTTTTTACGGGTTCTCCTTTTTTATCAGCTTGTTTTACCTTTGGGCTGCTGTGAAGAGCAGAATTTGAATTTGTGGCAGTTTTTGATTTCTCTGACTTTTCTTTAGTCACTTGAGCCACATTCGTAGCTTCTGTTTTATTCGTTGAACTCTTTGCTCGGAGAGATAGTGACTTTCGAGTACTTGGTATCTTAGCGATTCCTTCCTCGCTGGTTCTGCTACTAGCAGCCTCTGTTTGCCCCTTTTTACCATTAGCACTCTCTCTTAGTTTAGCATCAGCAATATTAGGTCTGCTTTGCGAGATTTTTCTCTCACTTTGTATATGTTGAGTCTTAACTGTTTTTCCCTGCGTAATTTTGCTGCCACTGGCTTTTACACCTGTTTCTTGTGCTTTACTCTTCGTGCTCGAGACACTGGGCTTTTCTGATTTTTTAGAAACAGTTTGCAATGCTTTATCGTCCGACTTACTAACCGAGTCGGGTTTACCATATGGACTATTCTTGGGATAGGAAACTTTTGCTTGTAACCGACTCTGCGGTCGAGACCCGCTTCGACTAGACCCGGCAGAACTCTGTTTATCAGATTGTGACGACGCTGGGGACATTGCTTCAGTTGAGAGCGTCACACTGTGTCGCCTTGTTACTGATGTTGTGACACTTTTTCCAGCAGGCGTTATTTTTCTTTGAGGTTTAGAGTCCTTTGCACTGGAGCTAGATGTATCTCTTGCCTTCGAGGCATCTTTTGCCTTACTCCTTTTCTCAAGCGTTCCCATGTGAATCGAATTTGACCGTTTTTTGCTTACTTTCGGTCTCCATCCTTCTGTGACGTAATTCTTCAGTTTGACGGCATTAAGACGCCTATCTGAGCCTGTCAAGAGACCGTATATGATTTCCTCGTCAACCACCATGTCCCACAGCAGATCCCCGTTCACCTGATTCAACTTGCAAAACTCACAGAACTCCTTCAACCCCAGATTACTAACATGCTCTGCGACCTCGCTTTCATTCCACTTCAGAGCCTCGCTATTCTCTGCGTAATTACTGGAGTAATTCTCAACCTTCTTTGCGTCTGGTCTCCACCCGAAGACATATTTGCGTAATTTGCGTGCCTCGAACGGTGATAGGCCGATATCTTTAAAAACTGCTTCGTCCAAATCAACAAGTAGTTTTCCATCAATTTGATTGTCAAGAAACTTGTTGATATATTTATGCAATTTAAGATCTTTTAGGACGTTAGCAACTCCATCCAAATCACAGTTTAAAATTTCAGTTTCACTTTTTTTCATACTCTCATAAAATTTTTTGAAATTATCCCTCTCAGAAGCACAGTCCCTTGATACCCTTTGTTTATGTTGCGGTGATGCTCTGAGTTTAGAAGTAATTGTATGCCTCCTTTCCACGGGATGATTTCCAGGCAAAGGAGGCGGGACTGCTGAAGACTGGACTCTACTTACATTTCGTTTCTTACCAACAGACTTTTTTGGTGACTGGAATGCTCTGCGAGCTCCATCAATAACATCCATGGAAACGTATGTGTCAGCTGCTGGTATTTGCTCGTAGATCCCACTGTCGCCTCCGTCAGACGATGCCCCGCTTTGCCTGTCGACTATGATTATTTCAGGCCGCATTTCCTGGGATTTGCGATTCGTTGATTTGCTCCCTCGCAGCTTTAGTCGTACACGTGATAAAAACCCCTGACTTTTGCGTTTTGCGCTATTTACATTATTAACTGGTTCCTCGTATTGGTTAACGATATCAGATGAAGCTGCCTTATCTGGGCTGACGCCATTGGGATGCACCGTTTCATTTTCTACGGCTGATTTTTCCTTGATCAAATCAAAAGGCGCGAAATATACATATCCATTGTCATGAATGTCCTTATCTCTTGCCATCAACTCCTTGAATTTGTCGATATTCATTGCATCAATATTAACCGAATCCCGAATTCTCTCATTGCTACTTTTCACTTTCGGAGCATCACTCATAGGCCTGACTTGCACGTCTAAACTCAGAGGAAAAGCCGTCGCAAACATCCTTCCCTGATAATCCATGGAAGTATACACCAGCGTATCGTGCAGACATTCTTTCAGCTCAATCACCCCAATAGACTCACCGATATCTCTGTTATCCGCAAACTTCATGTACAGCGGTAAATCTTTTCCTAACAAATCGGTCAGCAGATGCTCGTTATCGTCTTCTGCGCAGCCGCGAAACTCGCAGTTAAACTCCACTGGCAACCGAAGATGTTTCCCGCGTTGGTTTCTGAAGTGTAAATACGTAGGCCCATTAGGCCCTCTTTCTGTCAGCAATATTTTCAATCTGTCACCACTTTTAACAAGGCCTAAATCTCGCTTCGTTCTGCTCGACTTTACTTCGACGTATTTAGGCCGTTCTGAAGCTTCGCATAACTCGCGAATTCCCTTGTAAACACGTCCATCGTCTTTTGCGACGAGCTTCACTTTAAAAGGACATTTTGCTGGTAGAATGACTTCTTTGCCTTCAGAGTCAATTCCTTTGAACTGGGTGACAATCTCGTGGCTTTGTACGGTGATGAGTTGACCGCTGCAAAGGCTTTCTGTTTCATTCAACATGTAACCTTCTTCCACCATCACTAGTTGAGGCAGAGAAAAGTTTTTCACCAAATCTTTCAGCGAGTAACAAGAACTGCTCCACTCTATGTTGCTTTGGTCATACATGTTTACGTTATTTGTATCAATCTCAAGCTTATATTGGCCTAGCTACGGCATAGGAATAAAATCTTTTTTATATAACTTGATGCAGTCTTTAGATATAGTTTTGATTCAGTATCTTTCCTGTAAAAAGAACAACACCTTTCATCTATTGAAGATCCTATTACAAAAGAAACAACAGTGCTATAAAACAGTAAACTCAATTGCTCCTCAGTATTTAAGGGAACTTTCCATTCACACTGACTTGGTTAACATTGACTCAGCTTTATCTACTATAGATTTCTTTATAGCCAATCAAGAGCATTCGAATTATTGAATTGACCAATTAGAGTCTTCTATTTATAAACTTGGTGTAGTTTAAAGGGCCACTCCAGCCAAAAAAAAATTTCTGAGATTTTTACGTAATATGGTAGTTAGTCGTGAGTTTGAAGCCATCGTAAAGTTTTTTTTTGAAAAATATTATATTTTCTTGCTTTAATAGGCGTCCAAAGTTGAGTTTCACCGAAAAAAAACGAGCAAATTTTTTCGGTGAGGGGTGCCCTTGTGACGTCACAAAGGCACCCCCTTCGCCTTTCCGATCTATTGTAAAACTGCCGTCGAGAGATTCGGCTGTTTCGAGGAGAACGACTTTTTTCGCTTTGTGATTCGGTGTTTGGCAGAACTTGCACCAGGTTTGGATTTGCGAGTCGAAGAAGCAGTGGAAGCGATAAACAGATCAACTCATTCCTTCGTGTCCGTCAGTATCGCTGTAAAAGTTGCAGAATTTAGTAGTTTGAAGTCGAGCTATGCTGGTGTTCACAATTACTGCAATACTTTGGTTGCGAATGATTAAAAAGCTACAAGATTTGGCTTACAGTCGCGTTGTTTGATCGAGCCATTCACAGCAGAGACACATTCAGCATTTAAGAGATGGGTGAGTAGGCCTAAGTTTGTCTAGTTTCATTCTGTTGACTTTAATGTAATTCCCCACTTAGAAATTACCCGAAAGTGAGGGCCAGGGGCGTGTGGAAAATGGAGGAGCATAAGAAAAAATGACACCTTTTAAAGGAAGCTTTTACATACAGGGGTCAAAATTGAGGGTTTAGACTTAAAAGCAGCTACCTTGGCTCTCATGGCCTCTATTCAACAAGAATTTAGTGAGAAATCATATATCCAAAAAGAAAAGTAGCAAAATTTCTAAGACATGTGACAGGGGCATAATTTCTGGCTTGAAAGTTGGGGGCTTGGTGCTTATGCCACTGCAGTGAGGGAGACCTTTCTATATTTTCATGAATTCAGCATTGTAATACCAAAGGGTGACAACTGAAACCCCAACCTGTTTAATTGCCCCCTCCATTTTGTAGTTCTGGGGGATGGTAAATCTAATCTGGTTTTAAGCTGTTTCCCTCTTGCCATATTTTCCCTTGCTTATTTTCCCTTGCTTTGTTTGCATAGAAAATCTTGCACAATGAAGTCAATACACCTCAATTACAGGGACGACGTGGGACCTCAATTTTAGGTTGGGCCAAACACGAAAAATTTCCAAAAAGGGGATCAAATGCTCAACAATTTCCGAAAAAGTGGAAAAATCGCAAAAATTTCCGAAAAATCTACAGATTTTGCTCTGATAGGAGGGGCCATGGCCCCCTTTGCCCCCTGGCCCAACGCCCCTGCTCAATTACTTGTTTATGGTTTTCTAAACTATCTAAAAACACCAGGTAACAATTAACAGATGCAATATTTATTGTAATGGTGCTCAATAGATAAAATATTTCAATTTCTTTTAGGGGATAAAGTCAACAAAAAGAAGAACATGAATCCAGTGGCTAAAATCATCCAGAATTGTACCAACTCTAGTTCATATTTTTTTTGAAGTACATCATGAAATCAAAACTACTTTCTCTGGCATCATTATCTTGTATTAACTGTATGAAAACCTAAAAAGGAGAATTATAAGAGTTATATATTTCAAAATAAAAAAAGAAGTGATGAGAATATAAAGCATGTTGTCTCTCTTGCCCATCCTAACAAAAGGGCTGGAATCTGGTCAATCCCCTGACAACCCCTCAAGCAGGGTGGCAAAAATACTATCACATATATCTTCTACGGACAGATGTTTTTCTGCGAGATGCGTCCATCCAAGTGTAAAAAAGGCAAGGCATAGACGTTCAATTGAATTAAATTAGTAAGCTCAGAGAAATTAGAAAGCATCTCAAATTTTTTTTTGGGGGGGGGTACAACACTTCAAAGGTACTTTATTCATAAAGCACCAGGGCCCATCTCTGTAACTAAAGTAACAACATCATATCTTTTTTCGCAAAATCTTGGGGTGGCCCCTACGTCCTTGTATACACGTTTTTTTTTATAAGAAACCGGTTTATAAGAAACCAGTTCTAGAGCCCCAAAAATTTAAGAAACTTTTAGAACTACATCAATATCTTTAAGAAACTCCTAGAAAAAATAAGAGGACTTTCTGAGCCGGAAAGTAATATGTCAACAATACATTTTTGCTTGATTTAAAAGTTTGCTACATGTTTTTATTTAGAGGAACACAGGATGTTGAATCTACTTGTATTAGTAGGTGGGTTTCACATTAATACAAGAAATATGTGAGGAAGAGTGCAGAATTTGATGTTAAGTGCGTTTCTAAAAATAAGAAACTTTTAAGAAACTTTTAGTACTAGAAACTGGTGAAAAATTAAGAAACTTTTAGTACTAGGACCCAAGCTAGGTTTCTTATAAAAAAAACATCGTGTATGCTACTAAACTATCAATTCAAAATAAAACTTTTATTATGAAAATAGATGGAAGCTGAACCCCCTAGCTCTCTGCCTGCTGTATGTCCTGCCAGTTCATGTGGAAAATGATATTGCTTGTTTAAAGTCTATGCAAAATCTTAATTGTAGACTACATTTTTCAGTGAAATACACTTTACAAGAACTAACCATTGCACATCTCTGATTGTCATTGTCTTGCGTCTGTAAAAAAATCCTCAGTTTCTCTTTCCTTCTGATGTTCTGCTGCTTGCTGCTCCATGGCCTGTCACGCTTGGCCCCTGGCATTGGCCTAAACCATTCTACTCTATCCTCCCTTCTTGACCTCAAGTCCAAAATAAGCCGTTTGCGATTTGTTTGTATCAGATGTTGAGAGTTGACTCAGCATAGTATGCAGACATTTCAATTTGAACATTGTTTGGAGATTGAAGACAACCTTCCCGAATTGGATGATCTGTTCTCGCTGCAACTCTCATTTTGCATTTTTTGAGGTAATGAAGTTTAGTAGCGGTCAGAGCTGTTCACTTTCGCGCATGAAAAACGACAGGGGCGAGAGTTGACAACGAGAAATTTCTCGAGTGTCGAAAATCCGTGTGACGTCAATCCGAAAAGCACCCGAAAACTTTTTCAAAAACAATTCAATTCAATAAGAGTTATACAAATGCTTATTGCGAGAAAACGGTAAGAGATATACAAAAAATAATTGCGGATTCGTTCGTTTCAGGCCAGAATTGGTCTACTCATCAAATAAAAAAAGTTCACTGGAGTGGCTCTTTAAGTTGGTTTAGATGTCATTGTAAAAGCGGTATAAAGCTCCAAGGAAAGTGATCGAAGTCTTGCTGAAACCAACTTTTACTCTGCAGATGCCCATGTTAAGAACATGTCTAGGCCAGAAGCCGGTTTTTTATCATTGAGCTGAATTGTAAAATGAGACAGGTAAATAAATAAAATTGGCACCGTCTCTTAATCTTTAAAACTCAATATGAAATAAACTTTTTTTTCATATTTTCGTTAGTTTATAGGTTGAATTATATCTTTATAGCACTGCTTAGTCTATAACTGTATCATAGTGCTCAAAAAATATATCAGAAACAACGAAGTCTATGAATTGGTTTTCCATAAGAGTGCTCGATACATAAAGCAGAACTATTATAGTCTGTTTGATGATTCCGTACGCATGAAACTTTAAGTTACAGAGAGACAGTCTCCTTTCTTATTTCTCTTCTATATTGCTCTGTACCTTTGTACATCGAGCACTGCGATGCGGTCTTAGACAACGCAATGACTATAGAGATAAAGTAGAGCTATGTACACCAAGAAGAAAAGACTCACAAGACAAAACTCTCCATGTCGAGAAGCCTGTTTCGTCGTTACCCAATAATCAGAAGATGTACAGATCCTGATACGTGAGTAGCCACAAAACAGGTTTGTCGAGATTGAGAGTTTTCTCTTTTCAGTCTCTTTCTTCTTAGTGTATATCAGAAACAAGAAAGGATAATGGCTTTCCTTTACCTAAGGTTGATGTTTTCACGATAATCAATTATAGTCTGGTCTGATGATTACGTAAGCATGAAACTTTCAGTGACAGAGAGCCAGTCTCCTTTCCTGTTTCTTATCTACGTTGAATTATGAATATCTAAAAATGGAATAAAAGAATGGAAGTGAAACATTTCACCAGCCTAAACGCACATCCTATGGGTGACATAGTAAAAGGAAGTTGAAACGAACAGAAAAACAGTCGAGAAAACTCGCATACAGAGCAAGACTTCTGATAACATCGTCTGTTGAAAACCTATATACTAATATAATGATGTCTAGCTGTGTTTGCAACTTTCCACACCTTAAAAAGCTCTATGTGTGCTATATAACTATATGCACTATAGATCTACATTCTGCATTATAACTGTACTATAATTATGTGGAGTATAGTCAGTCTAATGAACATGAAACTTATTGGAAACACAAAACGTTCAGTAGCAGAGAGCCAGTCTCCTTCTTGTTTCTAATCTATATCGCTTTGAACTTCCGTACATTGAGAACTTTGATGTAGTTGTAGACCACGCAATGCTATAGAAATATCAAATCTTATAGTTGGAAACAAGAAAGGAGGCTGGCTCTCTATTATGAGCTGCAAGTTAGTAGCAACAAAGACCCAGTCTTCTTTCTTGTTTTTAATCTACATCGCTGTGTACTTTTGTACATCGAACACTGTAATGCAGGGTTGGGCTAATCAATGCTATGACTATATGTGCTAAAGAAAGTCTTAAACCTATTTAAAGCAGCATGCACGCTCTCATTGTACTGCACGCCAGCGTCTAATAAGAATTAAGAAATATGTAATCTTACCAATAAAAACTCCTTCCTCTTTACTTCACATGAAAGATGCACCACGCCTCATCCAGCATGTAGAATTAGCTGCGTTCGATTCTGTAAACATTAGGCCGAAACGGATTTATCAGCGTGATCAGTAAAAACATCTGTTACTCAGTAAACAGCAGAAATTCGGTTTGATCACAGTTTAGCAAGATCTTCGGATAAGTCATCAATTACAATTTTCTTGTAGAAAGTAGTATGTAGGCGTATCACTTCGTATCAGATTTTACTATCGTGACCGTCAGATGGTATCATAGTATAACGGTATCCCAACAAGATCTAGAGTTAGTATCGTTGAGTTCTTTTGTATACCCAAGGTTGAAGTCTCGAGTTATCTCGTGCTGCTACCGAGCGTCGACCGCAATTTTAATAAGCTGATCAACAAACGAAATTTAGCATTTAGTTAATCCCATACACCTGTTTCGAAGGAGTCCACGTCAGTCTGGTAAACGTGATGAGTTATTGCTGTATTTAGTCGATTTTGATTTCACGTAATTTTGTTGTTGTTGTTGTTGTGTGGAGGATATTATGGAGCTATTGTAGATGTTGCATCAGATTCTACGTAAATGCTGCTATCGTTAAGTTTTGCTGTACTTTGCCTAGTGTTATTGACTTTTGTTGCTCCTGACTCTTGTAGCTTCTTACTTTTGCTGTCCTTTACTTTTTGTCCTTAATTATTGGTGTGCTTAATTCTTGTTGCCCTTAACTTTTCTTCTCCTTCACTTCTTGTCCTTGATTCTTGTTATCTTTGGCGATGGCTGTTCTTTAACGATAGTTTTGTTAAAACTTAGTGTTTCTAACTCTTGTTGTACTTAGCTCTTGTTGTTACAAACTCTTGTTGTTTTTGAACCCAGTACGAAACACAGCTAACTATCAGTGTAGTTGTGTTTTCCCACAAGACTCCACAAAACTATTGTTTTCGTCTCACGTTGTTGACTACTTTCATGTATGAAATAACCAAGTAATTGTGTAGATATTGAATCATATTCCTCACAACTCCTGTTGTTCTTATGATATATTTATTTCAGTAGCTATAAAGCATATTTGAACAATTAATATAGAGATCTAAACATAGCTATTCCTTTTACTGTTTTCATCTCAAATCGCTGATAATTCCAGTATAAAACATTTAGACTAACTATAGATGTAGATATTCAAACTTGTTCCACGCAACCTCTGAATTTATCACGCTATGCTGTAGTTTAATCCAGTATACACAAAATGGCTGAGCAATGGAAGAAGATTCCAATTTATTCCATATGAGTTCTGTTAATCCATGCTATTATCTTTTGCAGCAGTTTAACTCCAGTTTAATACGAAACTAACTGTTTCTCTAATCCCAACCAATTCCAGCTAACTCTTGCTGTTTTGTGTTCTTCAGTTGACTTCAGTTTGAAACAAAACTGAACTTCTTAAGTCGTGATGCCTCTCTTAATTGCTATAGTTTTCCATGAAACTTGAAAGAGGGTAGACTGCAGTTAGTGTCTATTCTTTAGCATACAACAACTTTCCAATGTTGATTAATTCACCATCTTTCGTACTGTCTTCGCGTCGATTCATTCATCCAGTCAAACCCAGCATTAAAAACACAGTCCAGTTAGGCCTTGGCTGTTATTTCATCGATTCGATAACGTTAAACATGACATAACGTTTATTTTCGGCTGTTAGCTTATATATCCAAACATACTTAACAGTATTTTATTGTGTCTACGAATCTTCTTCCATGTTAAAACCATCTAGCCTCAGATAAAGCTTTCCTTATTAGCGTATTGTGAATTGTGATCCTTCGAATGAAAACAATCGGAGCACGTGGGCAGAGAACGTTCCATTGAAATTAGTAGCTGGTACCTGCTTATCACTCTATCACGTGACGGCTATGTAATCTTTGACATGTCTGCCTCGTTTGAGATTCTTAGAATACGCACGTGCGAGGCCGGCAGGTCTCACTCGAAATCCAAACTTTTCAATACTTGTTGGGGAGACGAGTTCTCAGCTCTATTTTTTTGAACAAAGGAAAAATACTCAACTTTCTGTCACTCTTTTTGGTACTCTTTTCGAACAGTCTTCTGTATTTTGCACTGCTCTGAACATAGGTGAAAAAAATGTTACGTTCTTGGATTATAGAAATATAAGCGAGCATATTGAAAAGATGTAACAAGAGTTAAAATATGGTGGAACAAACTGTGATTCTCACAATCATTAACAATTCTGGAACTAGTCAGCTGCAGTAGATAATTGATTCAAATGAAAACTTTTCAAATCATCATGAGACATGAAAAGTTCTAAACAACATTACTACAAGTATAATGTTGATTGAGAGAAAAGTATTGGATGGCAATGCTCCACTCTTCCCGTCTAAACAAAAAAAAACTTGAGTTAATTAAAAGGGAAGCTTTTTTCTTCCAGGAGTCCTAGATCTGGGTCTATTGATGCCAGATTGTTGTATTTTCCATCCCTGGTTTTGAATTCGTCTATTCTGATGATTTGAAATGAGTTAGCAACAGTGATTCAGTGACGATGCCTAAAAATTCGTACGTAATTTCGTTTCCTTTTAGGATGGCAATATGGACCAACGCATCAAAGATTGTTGTAATTATTCATGATCCTAGCGGAGATTGATGTTTCTAAAGTCATGTTAGGACGAATTTCTAAATGAAGGTGAGTAAATTGCATTCCTTGCCTACTTTAGAATTCATTCCGGTAAAACCAAGTGTTTCAGCGTCGCATATTAAAGAAGATCCAAACATAAATTTCTCCAAAATGAATGCATTAAAATAGGCTTCTTATCCACTCAGAACTGTTCAGCGAGCAAAATTACATTATAATAGCATTGCAAACGCATAAAACCACCAGAATATTTTCCTTCAAAATCGGCCAGAAATTGGAAGAAAGCACATGGTTTTCAGTCAAGATTTGCCCAAAATAAATGGTGCTAAATATGCTTTTAATCCACTCAGGATTGTCCAGAAAGCAATAGTACACTATAATAGCCTTGGAAAACGCATAAAATCGCCAAATAAAATTTCCTTCAAAATCAGCCAAAAATTGGGAATAAGTCTGATGATTTGCCCATTATTTTTGGTCAAACTTCTCCAAAAGCAAATGGTTCCAAATCGGCTCACTTTTGATCCACACAGGGCTGTTCAGGGAGCAAACCTAGGCTATACTAGCCTTAAAAAGTGCATAAAATCACCGAATTGATTTTTCCTTCAAAACGAGCTAAAAATTTGGTAAAGCCTGACTTATAATATTTGGTAAAAATTATACAAACATCATACCTCTCATTTAGAAAGTTCAAATGACTAAGTGAACTAAGCAAAGATCTGTTAATGTTCCGACCTTAGTTCGATTCTTCGTAGAGTAACACTTTCGATTTCTTAACTTTAAACATTGCTTTCTTAGAAAGGAATTTCTTTATAAAAGTGCCTTTGATATTTTGGAAATTTCCTTCCAAGTGAAAGCACCTTCATTTCTCTTTAAAAGGAAATTTCAATGATAAATCTTAGATATTCAAGTCTTACATTATGAGGATCAAACTAAGGTCCAAACAACTACAGCCCTTGGCCCTTAGGTTGTTCATCAAATCGAATGTGAAGCCTTACTACTGAGAAACCAGGTAGATTTAAAAGATATAAAGTGCTTCAAGCATTAAAATATGAACAATATTATGGATAGAATAAAATGCAAAATGTCATGAATACAAAAATATTAAATCTCAGTGTATTTAAAATCAGTGCCCAACTTACAGCTCTAAAGCAAAAATTATTTATTATTCATTTAAGGATTTTAAATACCCATTTGATAAATGCCTTAGGTGTAATATATTACAAATAAAAACCCAATGTCCCATGCTCCATCTTCCTTACGAATTAGAACTTTTAAAAATCTAAAAAGCGATACCTTACGAACAAGTTATTACTTATCGCCGAATCTTTTCTTCATGTTTGCAACATTTGGGGCATCTGTAGATGAAATTTTGCGAGTGACACCAAATTGTGGGCTGCGATTAGGGGGCCTTACCCCAGCTCTAGATGCGGCTCTAGACGTTGACTTCGTTTCGTATCTTTGCATCAAGGAATTCACACCCCCGGCTGAGCCAACTAAACTTTCAGTTTTGATATTTGTATTTTTTTGCAGATTCCCCTCAGATGATATTTTGACGGGGGGAGTAGACTTGGAGGTTATATTGTTTTTCTTCGGTTGTTCAAACGATCGAACAGTATCCGGTGATGCAGGGATCTCGTACATCTCCTCACTTTGTAGTGCCTTAGTTATTGGTGATAGTTCCAGGTATGATAATTCTGGTGCGCTGTTTTGAGAGATGACTGGCTCTTCATATTGCGAGGTGATGGGAGCAACAGATTTTTTCTTGGGGCGCCAACCTTCCAGAACGAAATTCTTCAGTTTGACAGAATTCAATCTCATATCTTTACCCGCCAACAAAAACTTCAGCAAATCCTCATCAGCGACGATATCTCGCAACAAGTCCCCGTTAACTTGATTCTCAGCACAAAACTTTGCAAAATCGTTCATCCCAAGCTGGTTCCTTAAAATCGTTGATACTGTCGCCGTATCCCAGTGCGACGGGTTCTTGCTTGTCTTTTCATACCGGTCGTAATGATTTTTTGCTCGGTTCGCATCCGGTCGCCAACCAAACACAAATTTCCGCAGCTTTCTTGCTTCAAATAAATTCAGGCCTAAATCTCGCAGAACTGCCTCGTCTAAATCAATAAGCAGGCTTCCGTCAACTTGAGAATCTATGAATTTCTCGTTGTATCGATGGAGCTGCAAGTCTTTCAAAACTTGTTCGATTTCATCAGGTCCCCAGCCGCGCAGTTCAGCTTCGCTCGCTTTCAAACCTTCGTAGAATTTCCTGAAGCCCTCGCTGTCAATCGACGGAAGTGAGGAGCGAGGGATGGTACCACGACGATTTAGACTGGAACCACGTCGGGCTTTTGGTAGAGGACACATCTTTGGGTGATTACCTAAACATGGAAGAGTAAAAATGGTTAGGATAAAGAGTTTTCATTTAAAAAATTGATTCAATCGAGATAATTTGCGGAATTAAAATGAACCAAATAGGACTTGAACCCACAACTTCTGGATTCGTACGTACTCTAGTGCAATACTGTGCACCACTGGGCAGGTAGCTAGCCAGAAGCCCATTAACCAATTTTAGCATTCACAGGCATATAATATAATCCATAAAAAGTGATCCCTTCACACAATATGTGTAGACTTTTCTCCAAAAGGGAAGAGCTGTAGCCCCTCTGGTAATGTCCCTGCCAATGGGGCCTTCATGCAACCCAAATCACATTAATTCAAATAGAAAATAAGAGAGAAAATGCTGCTATTCAAAATAAGCAAAGTGTCTCTAAAAGAATGTACTGTAGAGCTAAATTGCAATACTGAAGGAAGTAACATAAAGGAAATGAGAAAGGAATAACAAGGAAATAAACAAGAGATAAGGAAGAAAACAAGGGAATAAAAAAGGAAGTGAAAAGGATGTAAACAAGGGAATAAACAACGAAGTGAAAAATAAAGAAAGAAAAAAATCTTTTACTTGAAAAAACTTAAAAATGTGTCAAAAAAGTTACTGAATTGCTGGGCATATTACTTACCTGGTAAAGGTGGGGGTGCTGAACTGTCTCTCCAATTTTCAATCGCTTTTTGGTCAATCTCGTCGAAACCACTATCACCGGTTTCACAAGATGGAGACAATCTTCTTGTAGCGTCCGGGGAAACTGGAGTCTCGTAGGCACCGTATGCTCTGACTGCCTCCTCATAAATGTCCGTAGACATGAACTCTCCAGGGATCTGTTCGTAAATTTCTCCATCAATCTCGTAATCGGGGTCCAGGAGAGGCGGGGGGCAGTCAGGAAGGTCAGCGTTTTTCTTGTCTTTATCTTTGAAGGCAGAAGCATCAGAAAGTGCCCTTCTACGCTTCTTCATTTTCTTCCACGTACGTGATATGAGAGTTATTGTTTTGGGCTTCTCGTTATTAACTGCGTCTTGAGCAGCTTTGTTCATTCCTTGCACCGGTATTGGCATCTCATAATCGTCTTCACAATAAGAATTTGGGCTGTTTGGTGCCGAGACTTCAGACTCTTGCAAGTTTTCTGCTGATAAATAAATATTATTTTCACTTGATTTTTCTTCTTTCTTTTTCTTCATCTTCTTCTCTTTTTTATCTTTCTTTTCCTTTTCTTTCTTTTCCATTTTCTCCTTTTTCTTCACCTCCAGTTTCAATTTCTTCTTTTCTTCGGCTGATATTTTCCGTTTCTCTTTTTTTATCTCCAAAACTTGAACGTTGGGGACATTTTCAGCTGATGCCCCGCTTGCTGGGGTTTCTATAACTGCCCATTCAGATATTTCCTCATTTTGATTTGTGACATTATCCAAATCTTCTTTTGAAGTTCCGCTATCATCTACCCCACTTTCATCTTTATTCTTCCCTTTATTTTTGGTTTTATTTGCAGCTTTGCCATTTGCTTCCTTTTTCCCGTTGGATTTTTTCTCAGCCTTATTATTGTCTTTAAAAAATGTAAACCGCTTCTTTGTTTTTGAAGACTCACTGGATGCATCGGACAAGTTCTCGTCATTCTCTACTTCAAGTGCATTAAATCTGACGGCATCTTTCCTCTTTAATTTCTCCTTCTTCTTCTTTGCAAAAACTTTATCGAATTGCAGATGAAAATTCGGGTTCCATTCTAAAGGGTCAGCACTACCAACCACTGCATCAAATTTGTCCACATTAACGAGCTCTGTTATTGCCTTCTCTACCAGTTTATAATCCTCTGCTTTATTCACGAAACCTTTGGGTAAATTGCCACTTAATTCAACTGAGGACAAATTCACACAGCAATATGTCTTGCCTCCATCTTTGAGGGTGATGTAAAGTAGTTCAATAGAAGATTGCTCAATAATTTCAATGACCCCAAGAGAACTATAAACAGTTGTTTCTTCACATGGAATAAACTCAACACACAAAGCCAAAGGAGCTTTGTATATGTTTGCAATTTCACTGATGAAATACTCTTTACTGTCGGCGGGACATGAGAAAAACGAGGCTTGTAGATCAACAGGGAGACGAATGTGTTTCCCCTTCTCGTTTCTAAAATGCATATTCAGGGGGCCATTTGCACCCTGCTCTACCAACAGAACCTTCAGACGGTCTCCATTCTTAGCATTCTCAGTCTCATGTTCCTTCTCAACTTTTATTTGCACAAATTTAGGGCGTCCCTCTTTTTTAGCACATAACTCTTTCAAAGAGCTAAAACTGACCCTTTCTTCCTCGGGCAGGGCTAGCTGGACTTGATAAGGGCAGACAGAAACAAGATCCACAGATCTGCCTTGGCAGTCCTTGCCTTTCAAAACAGTGACATTTTTCTTGCCGTGCACTGTGATAACATCTCCACGCTGAACTGTGATTTTATCGGATAGCAAACAAGTCGATTGTGCTTTTATAACTGCAGGAAAAGTAAAATCCTTGATAACATCTGCGATGGAATATACCTCTTCACTAAATTCTAAGTTTTTCAGCAATTTATCCATGATGATTTTCACTGTTCATTAAGATGAATTCACAGATTTCCGCCTGAGCATCTGAAATAGGCCTATTAAACCTGAAGGCCTACGCCACAGCTTCCGTATCGGTCTCCGGAGGACGTCAATCTGACTGATTTCCTTTGCGAAAGTCAAGGAATCGTAATATTCTGCGAAAACTGGATTTTATATCGATACTATTGCGTGATGTTCAGTAGATAAACATCACTTGTAAGAAGAAGGATTATCCGACATCATCCTAATTCCCTGACCTTCGAGGCTTTTTCCTTCTCTTCGAATTTCGATAGTGCTGCCACGCAATTTTCAGTAGTTCCACCTACCGCCTTGTGTAATCCATCTACGCACAATGTCAATTTTCTGAAAAACTCCGACTCAAACTCACACTAAAAAACGAGGGGTATATCCATAGGGTATATCGCTCACACAAAAAAGTGTCAGAGATTTTCGTGATTTCTAAAATCACAGTGATTTTTTGTGATTTTTCTATGATTTTTTGGTGATTTTTTAAGTGATACGCCTCTCGCACAAAACCGCACAAATCCCATCAACTATTTCAAAAAAACTACAGTTATCGTTATCGAAAAGTCCTAAAATATAGTAAGAAGTATCCTTACTAAAGAAGCTTCATTACGTAAAAAGTACAAAAGTTTCATTACAAAAGTTTTCCAGATAACTAACATTATTCTAGACATCTACATCTCACCCAACTTCTTATAAGACAAAGAAAATTCATACTCTAATTTCATTTTAAGTCTGTCAAAAATTGAAATACTCATGTGTTGAAAATGATCTATTTGGCCAATTTATGGCCTGAAATGTCTTGTCTGGTAAAATACCTGCAATATGGAAAAAATATCAACTTGTATGGATTTATACCGTAGTTTACCGTAGTGGGTTTCCGTTATGTCAAAGCACTGAAATCTCCACTGTAGGTAGAAATCCCTATGAGTGGCAGCACTATTTCGATCCCACACAGATATGCAAATGAATCCCAAGAGGATACACTCTTTTTTTTATCAAGACTTTTAGCTTGAATGTAAATAAAGTGTTTTTATAGGCCTGATTGCAAAGGTCTGGCCCGTTGTAGAAAAGAAGGGTGCTGGGGGTCTATTCCCTTCTATAGTGGCATCTTTTGCTGTCTAATATTATCTTTGGATAGAGCTTCTAGATGTTTTTCTGGCTCTACACTAATAGCATAGATTACACGGCCTGAGGTAAAATGATGGTCTCAATTTCAATCAATTTTGCGAAGTGCAAATAGAGGACCAGTCTTGACATGCAATTGAGGATTTCGACCATTGTGAGAAGCCAAACACGGGGGCGTACCTAAAAGCTTTGTTTGTGGGGGTGCAGAGTGTACAAAGTGACAACCTTCAAATGCCCACACCACGCAAGGCTCTCAGTCATGGCAGTTTCAGATCTTTTTGCTTTCTGATTGTTAGAAATCAGGGGTCGGAGCAGGAGTTTATCTCCCTTCTGCACTTCAAAATTTGGCAATTTCTCCTTTCCCTCGTGAACAAAATGCTGATTCTCCTTTCCCTAGCAGAATATTTGTATTTTCTCTCTTCTCCCTTCTTCCTAAATGCTCCATTTCGCGATTAACCATTTACATTGATGAAATTAGAATAAAGTAAATAAAAGATACACCATATAAGTTTTCAAGTTGAAAGTTCAAAGAAAAGTATGAATTAAGAATAAGTTAAAAACCAACAAAACCCCAATGTCAGTGGCAGGGATCGAAATTAGTTCAAAAAATGAAAGTCTAAAAAATCATAGGTCAAAAATCAAATGGAAGATTGACCTCTGGTTGACCTCTGACCTCAGGGTCACGTGATCAGGAAGTAGATGAGTGAACTCAGCTGCAGATTGCTTCTGGTATTCTCGTAGATTCATTTGAGATTCCTGAAAATGGCGGCTGGAAATTGCGAAATGAGCGAGGAAGCGTTCAGCAGCAAAATGCTGGACACCCTCAACTGCTCTGCTCTTTCGATGGGAATTGCGATTGGTGATTACGTAGGATTGTTCGAAGCAATGTCGAAGTTGGAAGAACCTAAGACCTCGTTTGAAATTGCAGCAAAAGCAGGGCTTAATGAGAGGTGAGGGTGAGGAGAGAGAGTTTCCAATTTAGACTATCAACCAACAAGCTTGAGATTTGTATACATTTTTATGAGCAATTTCTTATCGAGCTGAGTTCTAAAAATTGCTTAGCTAGAAGGGTAATTTGAATACTCAAAATTGCTAAGCAATTGCTTAAGGGGGCGGGGCTTGCTTAATTTTCAAGGTTAAAGGGGGGGAGCTTATTAGATCAGGTGCTTTTTAAAGAGGGTTTGGAGAAGGAACTCTTACACTCTCAGGCATGTAAAGCTAGAAATTCTCAATATTAAGATGAAATAATCCAATGCATTACATTTTACTCTTTAGTCTCTCGTTCTTGAAGAGGGGACGTGAAAGAATGGGGGCTTAATAGAGATTTTACAGTATATTTTGTTTACAGTAGATATATTTGGTTTTGATTGTTCTCAAAAAATCTGTCATTTTGTTGCTTTGATTTCCTCTATTTTAAAAGGGGGTCTTTGAGAGGTCCTCAAAATAGGAGTAAATTTACTTGATTAAGCAAAAAAAGCCAAAAATTGAATGAAGGTTGATGAAAAGCATGTTTCCAAAGGGTTTGAATAAATAAGAAATATGGGCAGATATACATCAGTTTTTGGAGCTCCAAAAATTTGGGAAGGCTGACCAACAAAAAGCCCTTTGCCTGAATGGGTCTAATTTTCAAAGAAACTTTCAAAGTTGGGTGCCTTCTATGCCTATGCAGGTATGAGGGTACGCAGGGAGTTATCAAATGGGTTTAGATAATGATAAAGCATGCTTAAGATGGTGAAATATTCAGTGAAATGTGATTTTTTTCCCAAAAGCCTCTAATATTACTCCTAGTTCCAAAAAAACCTCAAGTAAAATCTCTATTTTACTGAATTACTGTGCCAAATGATAAATTATTAATTAGGTTAAATTTTGTACAGATATGTCAGAGAATGGCTTGGAATAATGGTGACTGGAGAAATTGTGACAGCAAACAAAGCAGAGAACACATTCTATCTTCCAAGGAACTACATCAAATTCCTTACGCCTGGTTTCGACAGTATCTCCCATCAATTCAAATGGCTCTTCATGTTGACGGGAGTTGGAAAACAACTACAAGATTGTTTCAGAAATGGCGGTGGGATTGCATACACTAGTTACCCAGAATTCCATGCATGGATGAATGAATTCTCTGTGAAGAGACACAAAGCGTTGTTGTTGCAACAGCATATACCTTCTATACCAGGTAAAATCTTTTAAGGTAGGGAGGGTGGGTGATCACAAAATAGCAATTTCGTGCTGCAAAATAGGTGCCTAACTTAGAGAAGAAAACCTCCAGACAAAGAAAATGGAAATGCTACTTGTAAAAAGGTAGGGATTACCTAGGGAATTAGATTAAGATATTATAATGCATAAAAGCTATATTAGTTTGATAGCCCACATGAAATGCAGAAGTCTAAAGTCTAGAGGTATGTTCTATCTGCTAGGTCATAGCATGTGAAAGAACTATTGATCCCTGCACTGACTGACTCCTTTTATTTGGTATAGAATAAATACATAATGTCCTGCCCTATTAGTGGACAACTATTTGAGAGGGTCTTGCCACAATTCTCTGTATTAGTTTCCGCTATTTTGCTCAGTCCTGGTAGTTTCAATCTGCTGTCAACACAACAAAGGCAATCCTGTGTACACTCCAAATAAATATGTCCTTTGTTTGGGTGGTCTTCCTCTTCTTTGGGTGACTCCATAGTGTGACCATTGCCATTTAGACTCCTAACTGTAGTTGTACCATGATCACGATACCAATGCCCTGAAATGCTTCATGAGTATTTGACTGATCAGTTCCTTAAAATTTACATCATAAAACATCCTCTGTCAAGCATACAAACTATGTGAAGCGGGAATTGGCACGCAAACCTGCACCCTTACTGGAGTAACATTGAAATCTTTTCTGACTTCTTTAGTTCATATCTGTTAATTTCCAGGTCTTACAGAAAAACTAGAAGCAGGCATCAGATGTCTTGACCTTGGCTGTGGAATGGGATCTCCGAGTTTGCTTTTGGCTGGCAAGTTCACAAAGAGTGAATTCATTGGCTATGACATGTCAGAAGAGACGGTTTGCAAGGCCAATAAGAAGGCAGAGACCATAGGTCTGAATAACGCCAAGTTTGAGGTGAAAGACTGTGCCAACATGGTGGATGATCAGGAGTGTTTTGATTTGATAACTGCGTTTGATGCTGTGCACGACCAGGCCAAGCCCCAGATGGTCTTGGATGCTGCCTATCAGCTGCTGAAACCTGGTGGATGGTTCTCACTTGTTGATATCAAAGCTCACAGCCACCCAGCAGATAATATCGGAACGCCCATGTCATCTATGAAGTACGCAGAGAGTCTATTTCACTGCATGCCTGTTAGCTTGTTTTTCAAGGGTGGGGCTGGGTTAGGCACTTGCTGGGGGCAAGAATTGGCAACAGAAATGCTGAAGAAAGCGGGGTTTGAGAGTGTTGAGATAATTGATATTCCAGGGGACGATTACAACATGCATATATTGTGCAGAAAGTAGAGCATGTAGTTAGACAAAATTTATCTTTGAAACTGGTTGATGTGTGCAAAATGGACCATCAGAGAAGATTTTTAGGGTTCAGCAGGGTTCAGGGGGGTTCAGAAGGGTTTAGAAGTGTTAAATATGAAGTCCTTTGTAGAACTATTGTAGCTTTGTAATAAAATTTTGATTACAAATTTTGTTATAGATTTTCTTACACTTTGTAGTAGGATTTCAAGGGGAAAGAAATTTATAAAGACTTAGGCCCGGGGAAACCAATCCAGTTGATGTGGCTTTGGCAAGACAAAATTTTTGGCTTAGTCACTTTTTTTAAATAAACAATAATAACTCCATGAAATATTTGAATTTCTGTTCTGGAAATGCACCAAATTTTATCCTATAGATTCTAGATTAGAAAATTTTCTGGGTTTGCCCTTGGGACCACTGGCTTATTATGAACCGGAGCAACTATGGAAAGCTTTTACTGGGCCTGGGACCAAATAGAATCCATATTTCTATGTATTATTTGGGTGATATTAGTGATTAACAGAGTATTTTAAACTGCTAATATATTAAAATCTGCAATGATATTTCTGGTATATATGAATTCATAAACTAATAGAAATCGGAAAAAATGACGACTGAATCGATATTTTTGTGCTTTTCTTGTTTGAAAAACCTCAATGATTTCCCTCTGGATGGCCTCAGGCTGGTTTTAGAGAATTTATTTGGCAAAGACAGGGTATGGTAACCCTGATTCCCTCATGACTCCAAGAAGGATTTGACTGGTAATATTTAAAGAGGTCAACTTCGGTCATTTTATTTCATCAGACAAATAACTTAAAATGGCTGCTTTCCAAGAGCTCCCAGCAGAAAAGTTTACTGAGAAACTTTGTACAGTTTTTAACAATGCCGGATTGTCGATGGCCTTAGCAATCGGAAATTCAGTTGGTCTGTTCGATGCGATGGCAAAACTGGAGAATCCAGCCACTTCTCAGGAAATCTCGTTGCAAGCAGGTCTGGTGGAGAGGTCAGCTCTTTTTGCTTTTGTTTTTGTCTGGAAACGGTCTGCCTTCTTGTTCGTAAATGATAGCTTATTTATTCAAAAATAACTTATTTATTCTTTATTTCATCTTTCTGAAATAGAGTAGTATCTCAATGGTAAGTTTTGACTAATTTTTCAACGACATTGTGAAACTTAGGCCAAAATTGATTCCGATTTGGGACGTATTGAATACGAGGGGGTGGGTCACTGGTCACGTGACTTCTCTGAGTTTGAATTTTTGTTTTGCTTCTCGGAAGGAAATTGAACCCAAGTTCTGTTGAAACTTCGTGAGATAATAAGTAGGATAGACGCATTTCCTTTACATCTTGTGGGCAGTTGTAGGGGATAGTATCTAGGCTGAAAAAGTGCTGCTATCTTTTCCCTTTAATAACAAGCCTTTTCAATGATGTCTAGACAAGTGCAGACTGTCCTGACATAGACATATCTATTATTAAATTTAATTTTCTGCTTAGTTCAATTTTGCAATATTTCTTCTCTATTGTACTGCCTTGTATTTCGGAAGTGATTTTTATTTCTTCAAGGGGAGGAGTATTTCACTCCCCTTCAAGATATTTTAAAGAACATATGGATTTCTTGAGAAGGGTTTCCACTTGAACAATGATGTCTTCAGGGAGAGTGTAGGAGATTTTCAAGGAGATTTGCCCCTCATTTTCAGGGGGTTTCAAAACTGAGAAATCACTATAGGTCAGTTTTCACACGGTTTATGGGACATTTTTGGATGTTTTCTGCACTCTGGGGCCTTTTTCCATAATTTTTCCCTTGCTAGTGCCCCTTTTGCTATGTAGACCCCTGCTTAAGTGTCTGTGCCAGGGGGACCATTCCCCCACTTTTGCCAAATATGGTCCTTGATTAGCAACCAAATGTAAAGAGGAACATTTTTGAGGGGAGTAAAGGTGTAGTAATGATCCTAAAATTTGTGACCACGCCCTAATTCCCCCTACATTTCAAGGCTGGAACCGCCACTGCTCTGCCTTCCCAAGTCCCTAACACCATTGATTTGGATGCCCCCTTGCTAATCAAAAAGTAATTCAAAATGTTCTGTTGTTTTGTCCAAAGGTATGTGAGAGAACTACTTGGTGTGTTGGTAACATCACAAATCATCCAATACAACAAGGAAGACAAAAGCTACTTCCTACCAAGAAATTATGTGCCTTTCATCACACATGGGAGCACAAATATGGCCGCCTTCTCTAACTTGCTCCTGATGACATCAGTGAGCCAAGATGAGATTGTGTCCTGTTTCAAGAATGGGGGAGGGGTACCGTATTCAAAGTTCACCAATTTTCATTCCTGGATGGACGCCTTCTCCACACAAAGGCATGAAAAAAGCCTCATCAGTCATTATGTCCCGTCCGTTGAAGGTAACTCAACTTTTTACTATTAAGTCATTTTATCAGGACCTCCAATCCTGGGGGGGTAGGGGCAGTTTTAGGGGGAAGGCCCCAGGCCCTAGCTTGATATACTCTCTATTGCCTGATAGATGTCTCCCAATTCATTGAAGTTTTGAGATTTTTCCAACTCCCCCTACTATTTCAGCCCCCCGGTCTATTAGAGACCAGAGAGTAGGCCAAAAAGGGTTCTGCAAACTAATAAAAAATTGTAAAATTAGGGCATAGAAATATAAAACCTGGTCAAATCAAGGTTGCCCCGGGCCCCGCAGTCCCTAAAACTGCCACTTCCACGGAATACTTCTGTGTAAATTCACAATGGGGTATGCATTGCTAGGTTTAATTATTTTACCCCTCCCAGAAATTTGACTGAGAATTGATTTGCAGTCCTAAAATTCTACAGTCATTTTGGTACCCATACCTAGAAGAAAGATAATGTGGACACACGCACACTAACAGAATTTATGTTACAGCCTTTTCCAAGGGTCAAATGGTCCATGGATTTGTCTCTAGACATAACCAGTGGAGAGATAAGGACAGTAGAGAGTTGGATTAACTATCGGCAGGTTATTACAAAGTTTTGACCTTCATGTCCTTGATTTTGGAGAGAATAGAGATATAATGCTGCTTGATCACAGTTTTCTGCAATTATCCCAATCTTAGAAGTACACCCTTTCACAGAATTTATTTACATCAAGTTCACTCGAGTCACAAAGTTTCGTAAGTAGAATTACATCTTGAAGCCAGAATGTCAAAGGCCAAAGGCCAAAAAGTACGCCAAGAATGACGTATATCCCGTATGGCATGGTATTGAAGTGACCACCTTGAATTGGAAATGAAGTTGCAGACTCTGAAAACACATGTTTATAATGGATACTATCTAATAGTGATGTTAAGTGTTACTCGTTCCTCTACCAGCAAATCTCTGTACACCACAGGAGAAAACGAGAATTCCATATCAAATATTTGCAGTACTATGGGGTAAAATCTGGAACTCGCTATCAAAGTCTTTTCTGGACTTAACATTTTTGAACGTCTGAAAATCAAAATGTACAATACATCTTATGGACATTTTTAAGGTGGACTATTTTTGTTTAATGTAAGCTAATTTTTTTCTCTAATATTTCGTCTTATATAAACCAGGTTTAAAACATTATCATTCTTTCAATTCTATTATCTGTTCATGCTAATTTCTTTCCAATTTTCCAGGCCTGAAAGAAAAGCTGGAATCTGGAATTCGAGTTCTGGACTTTGGATGTGGCTCTGGGTCGCCAAGCCTGTTAATGGCTGCTGCCTTCCCGAAGAGCGAATTTTACGGCTTCGATTTCTCAGAGCAGGCCATCGACAGGGCAACTGAGAAAGCAACACAGCGCAACCTGAAGAACGCGTACTTCAAAGTACAAGATTGTGCCAAGATCGGTGAAGAGTACACAGAGTACTTTGATTTCATCACTGCATTTGATACCATACATGACCAGGCGTACCCAGACAAGGCGCTTGCCGAGGCCTACAAAGTGCTGAAGAGAGGTGGGGGTTTTTCCATGGTTGATATTGATGCTCACTCCGATGTTGGGGACAACATGAATCTGCCGTTTGGTCCACTGAAGTACGTCATCAGTCTGTTCCACTGCATGCCTGTCAGCTTGTATTTCGAAGGAGGAGCGGGTTTAGGGGTGTGTTGGGGTAAGGAGCTGGCCTTTGAGATGTTGGCCAAGGCTGGGTTTAAAGACTGTAAGATTATTCCAATTGCCAATGATTTGATGAATATGCACGTGATTAGCAAGAAGTGAAGTGAATGCGGAGAGATGACATAGTTTAGATATAGAAATATGGAGCGGTTGCACCAGAAAAAGTATACAAGTCAGATGCACTCAGTGGCGGAAATTATGGGGGGGCTGGGGGGGCAATTGCCCCCCCAATTCAAAATAAGTCGGAAATTTTTCTGGAGAGTCGGAATTTTTGGTCCTGGAAGTTGAATTTGGTATCAATCCAACTTGAAAATTTTGATCTATGATTTATCAATTTATTTTGAAAGAGCCGAATTAATGTCTTTGACACTTGACTCTTATAAGTCAATTAGTCAATATCATATATAGTATCTTATTCATTTTCTGTTCATGGTTTGTATTTGTACTATTTTTCCATGGTTTTTATTTATAAATAGTCGGCTTTCGCTATCTCAAACTCTCATGGGAAATGAAAAATTGTTGGACGTAACGGGGTTTCGAGATAACGGGAGTTGAGATTTTTCTCGACCAAATGGAAGCTTCATGCGATAAAACAGTGTATTAACCAAGAAAAGATTGTTTTCTTCTAAAAATCACTTTTAAAAATCTAAAAACCACTAAACAGGTATCAATTTTAGCTAAGAATAAGTTTATGAACGGGTACCATGTTTATTAGTCAATTTGGCAGCCAAGAATCGGAAAAAACTTGAAGCCATGATGGAACCGAATAACCTAGTCGACAAGTATGCTTTTGTGTGAAGGAAAATGACACATAGGCCATCTACCTAGAGGGCCAAATGCCAAATTTGAAAAGACCATCTCCTTCTTTCTCAGGTAAAACGAGTTTAGTTCCTGCACGGCTGTAGTTTAGGGGAACCGATGGGACTTTGGAGATGGTCAAGGGATTAGAGGTCCTGGTAAAATACTTCTTGTTTGAAACAGTTTTAAGAACACAGTTATCATTGGCGTAGTAAAGTACAGACGTTATAGAAGTCTTGTGTCAGCTTAAAAAAAAGCTATTATATTATGGGCGTATGATTGTACCACATTGAAACGTTTTTGTAGTCATGTTCGAGATAACGGGGTTTTTTGATCACGGCAAATAAATTTTGTTTGAAATAACGGTGTTCGAGGTAGCTGGAGTTGACTGTAGTTCTAACATATGGAGGATTCTAAGCCGGTTTGAACTCTCAGAAAAAGCAAAATCTCAAGAACTTCCGGGGACTCTGCCTTCTCGGCCTCTGTCAGGGCTTGGCCTGGACCCGCTGGGGGGGGGGGGTGTACAACAATCAAAAAATGACTCGGAAAATTCACCATGCTTGCCCCTCCACTCAAAATGCCCAATTTCCGCCACTGGATGCACTGGCAACTTTTTTCTTGTCCATTCTATAGAAAGACTTGTTACTACAGAAACTGTAGAGCACCCACCCCGCGGTAAACTGGGTCTCGCGAGTTTTCAGCTTAAAACAGGGCCATGTGCAAAGGTTTGCCTGCCTCACTATCACAGCTTTGCAGAAATAATTAACAGAACAGGAATACTACAATAATACGAGAGCCAAATTACCTAAGTTTGTGAAATTCTAATAGATAAATTCAAAAATAAACCATGCTTTTAAACGTTTCGATATAATCTTCATCAGTAAACTATCAGGAATACTACAATATATGCTTCGGGTAGAAGAATTCAGACAGTGTTGGATAAATTAGATTAGGGAAGATTATTTCTGGTTTGCGACCTTACCAAGGCTATCAAAGCTTCTCATTAATTACATTATTATATTGTTGCTAAACCCTGTAGTTAAAAGATTGAATTTATACATGAAATTGAAAGAAATTGAAATTGAGCCTGACTAGGCCAAGTCAAAGCCTATCACTCCCTGACATTGCCTGTTTTGAGGGCCTTGTTTTTAGCTGAAAAATTCATGAGTCCCAGGGTCCCAGTATACTGCCGGTTTGGTGGTTGTTCAACTGTTTCTTGGACCCATGTAGGTCTAAATTAACACTAACAAGCTATTTAACGCAATGTGGGATAGGAAAATCCTCCTTGGCAATGCTTAGTTACTAGAGTTGCAATGGCCTAATTCTTTCGTAGCTGCAGTAAATGGTTTTAGTAGCTATGTGTTGCTAAGCTGCATATTCCCATCATGCATTGCGTGAAATGAAAGCCACCATCTTATGTGGGATTATTTATCGTTACCAAGCGTAAATTGTCGTCTTGGATGCACGTGTGCTGAAGCAAGGCTACATAGAACGTAAATCTTTAGAACTTCGGCTATGTTGGAAGAAGAAAGGGTTCCCCCATATAGGTTGTGATTCAGGCACATAATTTTTACTTTTCACGCATTCAATCACTGTAGAATCGGATTTTCACCCTTGATTTATCTTGATGTTCATTTTAGTTCACGAAAACACACAGGTTTCAAGATTTCAAGCACTAAAAATGGCCGGTAACGCATTACGCATAAATACGGAGGGCCCAAGAAATAGCCACGGTTGATAGAGGTTTTTCCCCAAACTGGAAGACAATAGTGTTCCATATATCAGAAACACTGATGTAAAAACAGACCATTTTCATGTATGACTACCCATTTTATAAGAAAGACCATGACGAAAGGATACTGATTGACTGTTGGTCTTGTTTGACATCAATATATCGATGAAAGATTATCAGAGGCCTTTGAATGTTTAATATCATGATGTTTAACCCTTGTTTTGAGTAGAAATGCAAAATGAAATTTTGGCGAGGGTTGCAAACACCATCTGTTACGTTAGACTATTCCTCTCATTAACAGGGTCTGGACTACACTCTTTTTTTAGAAGAACCAGTAAAATTGATTCGAAGCTGGCTTTTCTTAAATATTCCTCTATTTTCAGGCTGAAAAGTTCTTAAATTGTTCTTACTTTATAATGATTTGGTAGCCTTTTTTGCTATCAGTAGTGTTAATTGGTTCAAAGTTTGACTCTCTTAAACATCTGAAATTATCAGTGTGCTGTACATCAGCTTGTTTTGCAATTATTTCCCAGTCTTATGGTTATTTCATAAAATTTTCATATTGAGCCAAAAATGTTCAGCCTCGGTTTGTTCTTAGCTTGTTCTTAAGTTTTGGCCAAATTTGAGGCTGGTGTCCTTATAAAATTGTTTTATAAAAAAAGAGCGCAGCCTGCATCATAGACACTGAACTTTTGAAAAGGGTGGTACCTACACTTCTTAACGTGATTTGATTTGTGCCCAGTGTAGATCTAGCCTCGAAAAAACCTTGCTAAAGTTAGACAGCCAACCCTTCTTTCTCTATATGAACGAAATTAGAATGAAAATCAGAGATGACAGGGGCAGATCCAACTTTTTAGTGACTGTTGCAGAATGAAGAAAATGTGGGAGTTTGGATCAAAAATAGATTTTATTCATTTCCTTCGCCATGTTTTCTAGTTATATATATGTAATACTGGATAAAATAAAAATCTGGCAACCATTACAACCGTCTGGATCCGCCCCTGGATGTATAGTAGCAAATATATAATATCTGTGATGTATAGAAACACATACAGTAGATTTTATTACTAAAGTAGGAACACATAGAGATAGATGATATTAGAGATGTATAGGAACACATAGATAATATTGCTTAAGTACTGTATGTCACAAATATCCATATTTTAGAAACTTGAAAGGAAAATTTTTAGATTGCAAAGTTTTATGAATTACGATACAATACTTTCCCCAATGGTGCAAACAAGAGATTTATTCGTTTTTCACTGTGTAAAACTATATAAACATTTTGCAGGCGTTGGGTACGGTTGGGCAGGTATCTTTAGGTACTGTGGGGATGTTCAGTGCATCTGAGAATCGACTACCTTGTTTGATGTGCAGTTCCTTGGGGGGGGGGGGGGGGGGCTGGCGTTCAGACTGTGTGGAGGCAATTTCAGTAATAGTATGTTGAGTCAACTTGAGTACTGTGGGAGATGTTTAGTATGATGCAGGGGCAAAACTAGGGGGTTTTGGTTGGGGTGTAGCCATAGCTGCCATGCAAATTTCACATTATGCCTTGCAAAAAATGGAAGAACTTGGTGATCTCCCTCTGTATCCAATAGGGTCAAGGTCAGACTTAGGGCCAGGGTCGGGTTAGGGTCAGGGTTAGGGTCAAGGTCAGGGTCAGGGTCAGGGTGGTAATCACCGGACTAAAATGAATGAAGTAATCCACGGACCGGAATGAAAGTATCTTACCTCGGAAAAACGCAGATTCGTGCGTTTTTCTAGTCCCAGGCTTCTATTGAACATGGCTGTACAAAAAGAACCAAAATGGCGGTTCGAAAAAGACAAACTCGACTAGAATTCTTCAAATAATGTAGATTTATTACATTTTGAATCATTGTTAGTTTAGAAAATGAACCTTATTGTGTTAATAGGTTCTACCTAATCGCTATCATGGAGGAAAACGCAGAGAAGGAAGTCTCATCCGACAAATATTTGAACTTGAAAGGTGGCCTAGCCAATGCACGGGAAAAAGATATCGCCGAGGTTGAGGAGGATGTCAAAAAAGTTGACTGGAAGAGAACTGAGATGGATGAAAGTGATACGTATATGAAAAAAGAGTTAAGTGGTACAAGATTTGGTGAGACGCAGCCCACAATTGCAGGAGAAATTAAGGACTTTTCATCAAAAAATAACTTTTTGATAAGCAATAGTGAGAGAAAAGAAAAAAAATTTGTTGAAAACGAGGTTACAGATATGGAGACTTCTGCTAATGTTATTGAGGACGAAATTCCATCAATACACAAGCCATCTTCAGAAAACACATCCAGATTTTCTGAGCTTTCCTCCTCAGAGACTGGGGGTTGTTCAACGAATAGCGAAACTGAAGGACAAACTAAAGTTGAAAAGGAGGCTATAGATATGGAGCCTTCTTGTAGTATGCGATTGATTGGGGTGCCCCCAGAAGATATGACGTTTGCCCCCACAAATGAAAAGAATGAAGCTTCCCTTCCAGAGAATGAAACAAGACCAATAAATTATTTTGAAGACATGAGAAAGTTTGAGCAGTCAGCGAAGAATTCTCTGGATTCAATTGGTGATTCTAGCAATCTAAAAGGTATACAATATTTTATGGAAAGAATAGCACTTTTTGCCGAGAACTAGTATGTGCTAGAGCAGTTTTCTATAATTCTATCATATTGTTCTATTATTTATCATAGGTGTGCAAGTGTCATACTTTCCATACTGGTATGTGATAACTGCCGTAGGATTGTTCCATCTTCTTCCAAATTCAAGATACTGTAGTGCACAAAAACATAATGAGAAGGATTTGAAAAATCAACAAGATGATTTGTGCAATGAAAATTACTTGTGTGTGGAAAATGGCCTGGGTTTCTTGAGACTCAACTTGTGCAGTTGATTAGCAAGAGTGCAAATCTAGAGGTTGTAGACTTGAGTCCTGTTCAGATCATTTTCATTCTCATGAAACATGTCAATTGATTTTTCCAATCCTGTCCTCAAGTCTACTTCATCAACCCTATCCAATGGCGGAACTGCCATGGTCTTCCTGGTTTGGGAAGGTTGTTCCTACTTTGCAGGTCCTTTCCAGTTGTGAAAGAGCCTTAGTAGGTTTTTCTCTGCAGTCAGTAAGGGGGGTGTAATTTGTGTTTGAGTGAAATGGCGTTGGTTTCTCCAGGCTCTGATGGCCTATAATGGTATAGTGTATCAGTTAGCCATCTAGAGGATGTGGGTTTGAGGCCTACTTCGGTCATTTTCATTCTCACAAATCATCTTGATTGAAGCATGATTATAGCTTTGGATATTCCCCGGGAGTATAACTATTTTCAACTTTAATCTAATCTAGTCGTTTTTACTTTATTTCAAAATACTTTGTGAATACAAAATCTGTTTTGCAGGACCAATGGGTTGGATAATAAGACAGATTGCACATGATGTTGACCCAAAGAACGTTATTTCCCAGATCATGCCTGGAGTCACTTTGGTGAGTAACTATGCAGGATTAAAACCAATAACCACTAACTTAGCTTTTCAGTGCTCTACCAACTAAACTACATATTTGGGTAGAAAATTGATTTTCCAAATTATTCTCAAATACAATTTACCCAGAAAAATCGGAAACATAGCAAAAACATGGGTTACTTTAGTTTTTTTGTCTGACACTCAACAGAGTAATACGTCAACCAATTCTTCACTTCCTTTTTTTATTGCCCTATCTCAATCCACATCTGGGTATAATTATTTGTTAGGTTTTTTCGTTCTCTTTCTAGTGTATTAATCTGTTGTTCAAAGAGCTCAACTAATCCTCACTAATTTTCACTTTGCTAAGCTTTCAATTTTATTCACTATCCAGTTGGCTTGTTAGCACCACCTTGATGCCTGATATATATTCATCTTTTGTGAATTTCAGCCCAGTCATGTTGACCCAATGACATTATGGAAAGTGGTTTGGGAAATTCTGACAGAACCTCAGCGTAGAACGAAACTAGATCAAATCAACACACTGGATGATGTAGTTAGCTTGATTGATAACTGCAGGAACATAATTGTCCTCACTGGTGCAGGGGTAAGTGACAGAAGCTCTCAATTAATCTGAATTACTTCTCCTATTTTTTAATGACCATGAAAATTCTTGCTTTCAACCGTCAATCACGAGCCATTTTTCCTCATAAACTGCTTTCCGTAAATAATAATTAAGAAAACTGTCAACCATTACGAAAACCGTTTTCTGCATTCAAAATCTTCCTCTATCGGCCAAGCCGCCAAACCCCCTTAGATTGGCTTAGTTCACTTTGAAAGAATGGACATGTCCCCCACCGTTTATTGTGTTGGTCTGTCCCCTGTTATGATGTATATCTCCAATTTCTTACTATCCGATAAACCAATATATGCAGGTCTGTCTAATCATATTATTCTTCACTTAGGTCTCTGTGTCTTGCGGCATCCCTGATTTCAGATCAAGAGATGGCATTTATGCGAGGCTGAGTGAGGACTTCCCTGATCTGCCTGACCCTCAATCCATGTTTGACATCCACTATTTCCGAAGGGATCAGAGGCCATTCTACAAATTCGCAAAAGTAAGAAAATATTTTAGCTATGAAGGCAAATTTTACATTTCTGTAATGAAATTATGTCAGAGCAGGCCACTACAATTGACATATGCAACCACCGGGCCTAGAACAGCTTGTTGCAGCCATAGGTGAGTGCAGTAACCACTGTCCTGATCCAGAAAAACAAGTTAGCACAGTAACCTCGATGTGTTCACAACTCTAGGTAGGCTTATCCATAGTGAGGCATTGATTCGTGTTTTGGATTAAATCCTTCTTCAAAGCCATTATCTTTCTATAGCAGTTGCATTGTTTAAAACTGCATCGTAGTGCTAGATGTACAAAGTGCAGAGCTATATAGAAAAGAAACAACAAAGAAGACTGACCCTCTATTACTTTAAGTTTCATGCTCTCGCAATCACTAGACAGACTATAATCGATAATAACAAAGCAGATGATAAAGTGACAGAGAGCCATTCTCCTTTTCTGTTTCTCTTCCAAAGCTAGTGACCTGATGCTGTTTTTGGTACCTTTCGTATTTGGTTATAGATCTGCTAAACTTTCAAACTCTAACTTCTGCTTTACTTTTTATTTTTAGGAGATTTATCCTGGAAAATTCAAACCATCTCTGAGTCATCGTTTCATCGCGGCTTTGGATCAGAAGAAAAAACTTTTACGCAACTACACTCAAAACATTGACACTCTGGAGCAAGTTGCGGGAATCGAAAGGGTGGTTCAATGTCATGGTTAGTTTTTTCACTTTATAGATGGCCTTCTTCAATATAGACTGGCCTTATAGATGGATTAACCGATGGCCTTCTTCAATTTGTGCATTGTTAATCTCTAATTTCATTTGTAATTTTGACTTAAAGGACATATGTCACATTAGCTATTGGTTAATTAAACAAAGAAGCGTGATGTGGAATTTCATTGTTTTGTGGCCTTTCATTTCTGCTTCATGAATTTTCATTGCAATGAAAATTCAGCCTCAATCCTGTGCTTTGTAATAAACAATAGAGGGGATTGTATTGAATGAACCAATCAGGTTTATGACATATGTACTTTAATGTACATAGTCAATGTGAATAAGTTTCAATTATCATGATCATAAACTATGTTCAACTGTAAATGAGTTTATGAAATGAAAAGAAATGGATCAAGATTATTTGTAAGAATAAACATACGCTAAGTAGCACCCTGAGGGCTTAGTTTGTGAGGGCGCTGATGTACAAGGTCAGTGGTCTTGGTTTTGGACCCTGCTATCAATGTCCTAGTGATGAGGTCAGAATTAATTCATTGGAAGGGCATCTGGCTATAAAACACCACATAACTAAAGTCATAGATTTGTCTGGAGAGAAATCCAGTAAACCCTTGCTAGCAGAGAAAACAGCCGGAATAGAAATTCTGTTTGTTTCTTTGTGAATTCAGTACTCTTTCGCTTTACCTCCTTACCTTCTTGTCATGTTATCATTTAATTTGTTTGTGTTTATTTAGGGTCGTTTGCAACTGCCTCGTGCACAAATTGTAAATATCAAGTTACGTCGGAAGGAATCAAAGATCAAATTTTCAACCAGGTATTTAAAATACTTCTCAGATTTTTGACCCTTCATTATAATGAGGTGACCTGATTGACAATATGCTGAGTTACGTCTGGCCTGAATTTTCCAGAAAAGCTTTTTAATTTGTAATTTTACGAGGCAGTTTTGCTTGGCAACCTCAACTTAAGTTGGGCTAGCTAAACAGGTTGACCCCACTAGCTTAGCTGACCAAGGTCAATCGCAAACTAACTGACAGCTGGGTAATGTTTAATTTCGCACATGCATGGTTCGGAACGAAACCAGGTTGTAAAAGAGGTGATGCCAAGCTGACCTCCTTCGCGTTTTTTCCATGTAAACACAGGCCAAGCATTACGAGCCAAGCTTTTATCAAAACACATTACCCTAAATACAGCTAGCAATAAATTCAGACACCCCCTTATCACGTCATCTTCAAATGGGCTTTGAAAATGTTTTTTTAGGTCATCCCAAAGTGTCCGGTATGTCCCGAAACTGAAGATGTTCTTGCAGTCATGAAACCAGGTAAAAGAATAACAATTGATAATTGTTGGTGATCAGAGTTATTCGAATTTCGTTGTGCTCTCTCGTGTCTATGTTTGGCACATTACCTACTTCTTACAGGCTGGGATGGCCGAGTGGTTAGATAACTTGACCCTTGATTGGAGGGTCCCGGGTTCGAAACCACATTCAGAATGTGTGAGGAGAGAATTAGCCTGCTCTCTGTAATTCCAGGCAAAAGGGCAAAAGGAATCACGAGGTGTGGTCACATCGAGAGGAAGGACCAGGGTTGCATTGCTCGATTAGTCTACCTATTCAGTGGGCCCTTTGTGCTTAGCACATAAACCCATACCTTTCGAAGATAGTAAGCGTATGTGCCTATCAACAACTTCCAAACAATTTATTGAGATAAAAGGGGCTTTTAGGGTTACAGCAATGGGGGCAATAATATATTTGTCTGAGTGAATGAAAATAAAACCTAACAAATTAATTTCTGGATCGAAAAGGTGAATGACTGGTTAAGTGAGAAACAAACAATCATCCCAAGGAAAAATTTGTTTCTGAATTAGTTTCATATACTTTTTGAAGCATTGTTTATTCTTGTCTTATCATCTAGTTTCATATAGGAAATAGAAATGAAACATCAGAGATTTCTTTCTTTCGCAGTCTTTATCTTTATTGTAATTATCTTTGTATTTGAAACATTCATAGATATCATCTTCTTTGGAGAAGGTCTTCCGAATGTCTTCTATGAGAAGCTAGATACAGACAAGCTTGAGGTGAATTTTTCATGCATTAGTTTTGATTTGCTTTATATTGACTTATGGCTCTTGAATGTTTGTTGATTTCTGCGAGGGTTGCACAAATACCTCGACCTCCTGCAAACCTTAAGATCTGGTTATCAGCCTTTTCATTTTGATACAATGCATATATAAACTGATACAACCAAGTCACTTCTTAATGACTTAGTTTGTCCTTCGTTTATGCTGTCTTGGATTGTACTTGGGCCTATTGTTAAGTGTGCCAATTTCTGTATTCGTAAGGCTAGAAATCACTGTTGTAACACCCCTATATTTCCTTTTTATAATGAAGTTTTATTTCCATAATAACTGTTTATTTTTTCACTGTTTATTTTATGGACTGTTTATTTTTTCACTGTTTATTTTTTTGAAGGCTGACCTCCTGATTGTGATTGGCTCGTCATTGAAAGTGAGGCCAGTGGCCCTTCTTCCAGGTATGCATTTATTCAGCAATTTTCTTATTATACTTATTTAAGTGCATAAATTCATAAGGCATGGCCTAACACGGGAAAGTAAACTCTCAGATGTCAGCTAAATCCACATTTTTTCAAAAATAAGTTACTGAAGAAGATATAATTATCGAAACGTATGAAAGCATGGTTTGTTCTTGTCTCTGGCCTCTACTATGGATAGGCCTGGAAACTTAATATACCTTATAGGGCTACAGTACTAACCTATTGCCCTGATTATTGGCCAGTGGTTAACATGTTCGAGTTCAGTACTGTGGACGGCGTTCAGTACTTTTGGATGGTACTGATACCATCAGGTGGAGGAATTACATCAGTAGGTGGAACACTTGAGTGGTTATTTATCGTCGTTAGGTGCCTTCTGCTATCAGCAGGTTGGCTGGCACGAATGCCCATTGTTTTCTATCCTGTGCCCCTTTCTTATGGCTTCGGCGTAGTTCATCCCCATCCATTCTTTTATGTTATGGAACCACATCAATCTTGGCCTGCTCTTTTTCCATATGATTTCCCTTCTAGGAGCAACCTTTGGAGCCCATAAATACAAAGTGACCAATCTAAACACATTTTAGCGGTTATTATGTTTCACTATGTTTCAGATTTTTTTCACCATCCTATATTTCTCTTTGTAGATTATCTCAAGCCTGATGTTCCTCAGATTCTCATCAACCGTGAGCCTCTTGATCATTTCAATTTCGATGTCGAGTTGCTAGGCAACAGCGATGATGTCATTTGTGAGATCTGTCGAAGGCTTGGTCAGGACTGGAGTGATGTCAACCAGGGCTATGAAATGCCTCCTCTCGACAAAGAGGCTATGTACAAAATATTCGAATCAATGTCAGACAGTGAGGATGATGAATCTGAGGATAATGGCGATGTTACTATGGAAACTCAAGATGGTGTGGATGTTGCTATGGAGATTAAAGATGGTGGACAGGTTAATCATCCAGCGCACGGAGATGGAGATAAAGCCGTTATTGATGATGAGAGTACAGCGGGACAGAAGATACCTTTATTGAACGCGTTGTTGAGTCCCACAAGGGTCCATACTGGGTGCTTTCAAGGTTTTAAATCTGAAGACTCTTCTCAGCTCGGAACAGACTCTAATTTGAATTTTAGAGGCTCTAGCAATATTGAAAGTTTTGATGTTGTTGGGAACAGGACGAAGTTCTCAGAAGAAAATATTGCTGTTCCGGATAATTGTAATACTTGTGACCAAGAAAATACTCATATAGAACAGGGAAATACTCATAAAGACCAGGTAAATACTTGTATAAACCAGGACAACACGCGTATTGACACAGAAAATACTCATAAAGATCAGGCAACTACTCATAAAGACCAGGCAAATGCCAACAAAGACCAGGACAATAAGCGTTTTGTCCAAGGAAATACTCATAAAGAGCAGGCAAATACCAATAACGACCAGGGAAATACTCGTATAAACCAGGACAATACTCGTATTTATCAGGGTAATACTTGTTTAGGTAAGGAAAATACTAAGAATAACGATGTTTTGGATACTCACTGCAACAAGTGTGCAGACACCAAAACTGACGACATGATAAAACAAACAGACACTGACACAGCTAATGTTGATTCTGAATCAAGTAAACTGTCACAAGTGAACTGGCAGTCTACAGAACAATGTCGGAAAGACGACAGGAAGAGAAAAAGGCCGTTTGATGAAAAAAAAGTGAAAACTGACGGAATCATTGAAAATGTAAGTGCAGAGGGCAATGAGAGAGATTGTCCACAACTTACTTCTGAAATAACTATGGAAAATGAAGCTGCTGCAAAATGTAAAGTAACTGTTCTGGAAAATAAAGTTATTGCTCAGGAAGATGCAGAAATTACTCCAAAAGATGCAGTGGTAACTCCAAAAAAGGTAGATATTGCTCCGGAAGATGCTGTGGTTACTCCTCGAGATGCAGAAATTACTCCGGAAGATGCAGTTATTACTCCGCATCATAAAGCTATTGCTCCAAAAAAAGCAGTTATTGCTCCGGAAGATGCAGTATTGACTCGAGTAGATGCAGTTGTAGCTCCAAAAGATACAGTACCGACTGCTGAAGATTGCAAACCTAAGCGTTTAAAAGTAGACAATTCAACCAATCCTAGCTCTAGTATTGACGGAGCAGTTGAATTCGAAAGTACGATAGACCATGATGCAACTGCTAGTAATGTTGAAGAACATTCTAGTATTGGTCAGAGTGGTTCCCATAAGAAGACAACACGCTTGCCAAAAAGCCCAACGAAGTGCACGAAAGAATTTCTCAAGCATGAGATGGAAGAGCCTAGTGAGTTGCTATTTTGATTTCTTTCTGTTAAACTGGGGGTACTCCAATTTTTACAGACATGGGGTCTAGAGCTTGGCTAACCCCACAACGATTGTCCCGAACGAATCGAGTCGTCTGGGTTTCAGTCAGGGCAGACACTAGAGGGTTTCGTTTGGGGTGTAGCAGTAGCTTTGTAAATTTCGCCAAATACCTGGCCAAAGACAGAAAAACCGGCTAATTTCCCATAAAACAAAACGCAGATCAGTTGAATGATTCAGGGGTAGTCTCTGCGTAACTGTTGTGTTATTTATGCATCCTGCTGCTATATTCTTTTACAGGTAGGCCAATGTTTTCTGGACGACATTATTTAAAAATCAAAAGCTACGAAAAAGACTTCAATACAGCTAGAATTCACCACTTAAAAATGCTATTGAATTTCATAATATCTAATAGGAATATGTTTGAATTCTGGATTCCTCAGTTTTTTCTTAACCTTCAATTGATCAATGACCGTGTAACCGTGATGTTTTCCTGTCTCTAAATCAGTATTGCTTATTTGTTGGAATCTGCTCTATTCTCAATATATCACTTTCTTTCAGATATATGGTAAGGAAGATGCTAAGATGTGTATGGAGTAAGAATTGATGAATTTAGCTTTATATTACTTTCTTTCAGACATGTCCTATCTGTTCGTGCCACCAAACCGTTACGTTTTTCATGGAGCAGAAATCAACAGCAGCTTCTCCGCATTCTTGCACCATTTTGAATTTTGTAGTGATGACAACGATGATGAAGAAAGAATCGCTGAAGAAGCTATATTGGCTGCCCCGTCATCCAATGTGGGAGAAGAACTCCAAGGAGCTGATGTTTAAGGTCAGATTTTATTTAATATGTTTATATCACTAACGACAGTCGTATTTGTTTTGTTACTTTCATATTAAATTGGGGATACTTTACGTATTATAAGCCAGACGATACACGTTTTTTATGAGAACGCTTATCTCAGAGTTCAGTCTACCCGTTTCTCATTTTCTAAGTAACGATTTCCACTAACTTATCAGCCCTACCTTTCTCAGAAATGTGTTTGGAATATGTTTTTAGACAGGGGCTTCACGTTGGTAAACTTTAATTGTTTACCTCAAATAGTTATGGAAACATGCTAACCCTAATCTTAGCTTTGTATTTCTGAAAAACGTTGTTCTTATAAAAAACGTGTATGGGATTTTGTTCAATATTTGTATTTAAACAAGCTAATAGATCGGACATGACGAAATACTACCAGAGTTAGGATTCTTGTTCCATTTCATACCAAATGCTGGAATCTATACCCTCCCTATTTCAAGTGACTTAAGAACGAACAAGAAATATTGCGATGAATTCATTTATTTTCAAAGCAATTGGTTTTAAAGATAGGGAAACGTAAATTCCAAACAATAAGATTTTTTCCCACGGCCATCAAATCTGGCGTCAGCAAACGAATGATGGCGTCAGCAATGGAAGGATGGCGTGATAGGTAGAATGATGGCGTAAGAAATCGAATTATAATGGCGTAATCAGTAGAATCAGTGCCTTGTGCATCATATCAAAGTATTATTGTATTGTTCTCTAATCTCTTAGAATAGGGGAGGGGGAGATTGCAAACTTTGGTAGAAAATCCGTAACAGGAATCCCTACTCTGATACTCTGGTCTTCGTCTTTTCCTAATGGAACGTCCACAGATTATAGTTGCGAATTCGTTTGACAAAATCTTGAATCAACGAAACTAATTTCGGACGATTGGAAGCCTTAGTCTAACAGATGCAACAGTTGTTTTGATATTGATGCAAAGCACTTTCAGTTGCGGTTAGAACCTCCTGCAAAATTGTTGAATATCGTTTCACTAACAATGAAAAGTATCTCTCAGCTGGGGGCTACCTTTGCAATATCCTCGCGAATTATCACAAAATGGTTTGGTCGTTCAAATCGTTTGAATTCGCAAAGATAATTTTTGGAAGTGCCTTTGAAGTAATTGGTTGCTGTTAAGTTTAGGACTGCAGGCACATTATGTTGTACTGCTATGGAGATAGGGTAATTAGTTGTCTTAAGTTTTGTGACGAGACGGATGCATGGCTCGGGGAAAGGGTACATTAGGGTAACATTTTTAAGGAGATGTAATGCTTATATAGTCGGGATTTTCATCGAACATTCTCTGAGGATGGGTACGATTTTCCTGTCATATCTCGTACAAATGGGTATGAATTCTAAGAGATATATTTTCCGAAAGATAGAAAGATTGGTTAAGAGTGGATGGGTTACTAAGAATTAGTTGGATTTAATTGAAATTCAATTGAATTGCGTTTGTTTTAAGTGAAAGGGTTTGATTCTAAGAAATCTCGAATAAAAGCAAATCTCAAGATCTGTAAGGAATGCATGTTTATTTTTAAAACTGTATGTTAGATAATTGAATGAGCTACGGTTACAAAACTTAAATTAAATACCAAAACTAGCGATAATAGCTACAATACGTAACCCACAGCGAACATCTACTAAAACGCAGATAGATAAGTGCGGAGTTGCTAAATTATCTCTCGCCTATTTCGCTCTCGTCCTTCCTAATTTTGACAAGTTACAAAACTACCCAGGCCAAGCTATGTGAGCAAGTATTGTGCCTCATTGAGTTTGTCTTGGCCTTCTCTAGGGCCTAGCTGGTCCTTTTAAAGGTTATATAGCCTTTTCTGTCTGTAGCAGCCTTTTCTTGGGCAGAATTAATCACCTTATGATAAAACATTTTGTATAGATAATTTGATTTGAGGAAAATTCAGTTTATAATATCCAGACTCGTCTTTTTCAAAAGGTTTCAAGAACGAATTGCCTGATAGGGAGCATAATAGTGTTTTAGTGTACTTCTAACGAATATTAGGAACAAAGACTTAAATATAGCTAGAAAAATTTGAAGCATTGTGAAAAATGGATGCTTAAGCTATCCGTCTGACACTCAACAGAGTAATACGTAAGAAAGAGAACGAAAAAAGCCATGTTTTCACTATGCTCCGATTTTTCTGGCCATATCGAAGTTTTGAAACGATCAAAGACTGTAATGTAACTTCCTCAATCTTCCTCCAAAATAGATTTGTATGTATTCAGTATTTTTGCGAATAAGTGACCTAAATACCGTGAACCCCTCGGGAAAAGAGCTAGCATAAGTCGTCTTAGGACGAGGTTCATGTCCATTAGTTTATTCAGCACTGAACGATGTTTATTGGCTATGGAAGTTATATCGTAACCCATGTGAATTTATGTTTGCAATGCAAGGGCAGATCCAGACAGTTACAATGGTTGCAGCTGCAACAGTTTTATATATGCAACAGATTTATATATTATGTGTAATATATTATATATCATCACAAATAACAAATAACTAGAAAACATTCTTGAAAAGGCGAGTGAGATTCATTTCAAACCCAAGGGGTATGGCCTTTCGTCGAGGGATACGCCCACAAACCACCGTGTTTTTATTCATTCTGCAAGAGTTACTAATTAAGCTGGATCCGTCCCTGCAATTTTAGCAAACAACAGGCTCACTGATGCTGAATACTCGAAGACATTTTGATTTAGGCCCCAAAAAGTCTTTTTGTTCTTGAAGTCATAGGGCCTGTTTATATGGGACGCTTACATGGGCATTTATATGGACGTTTATATGGACGAAATCATTCCACCTTCCAGCCTTCGAGAGATGAGAACTTACTTTCAAATACAAACCTAAGCGTTTTTCATTCTCTGTTTGTATGAAACAAATCATCGAGTCTTCCAGCCTTTAAGAGGCGAGAATTCACCTTTCAATTCAAACCTTGGTACTTCCATTCTCTATCTTTATGGGAAAAGTTTCATTCCAGTCAAGGGAGATTTCACTGGGTGGGATCTCACCTCGGTTGGATGAAATGTTCTCATATAAACGCTGGAAAGTGGGATGCAATATAACAACAACATTACAAGGTCAAAAAAGTAGGCTTTTTATGTGCGTACCACCTACGGGCTTAATCAGCTTGAAGGTGGGACGAAATTTCACTTAAAAACTTGTACTGTTTTTATCACATTTCTCAGCGTTTGGCCTGGGAGGTGGAATGATTTCGTCCATTTAAACAGCCATTAGTCCCATGGTTCAGTGTGTTCACAACGTTTCTGGAAACCTTTCTTGACAAAAAATAACTGACGAGCAACTTTAGTATAGGGTACCGTTGATTAACCAAACACTAGTTACTAAGTTAATATAGCCAGAAAAATTCGGAAGGATAGCGAAAACAAAGATTTTTGTCTGACACTCAATAGAGTTAAACGTCAGAAAGAGAGCGAAACAAAATCCTAACGAATTATCATACCCGGATGTGGATCGCTATGCTTTCGATTTTTCTGGCTATATTAAAGTTTTGTACCGATCAACCACTAGTTACTAAGTTACAAAATGTACAACTACTATCAATTAGAAATACTCTGGAACCAAGAGGTATCCAAAATGTGTTCGTTTCGCCTCATGTTATATCAGACCCTACGCTTACTGTCAAGTTGTTAGTTCACTTCTCCACCACTTGCAATATTCCTTCCTTACTTTACAGCATATGCCGTAGGCTTTAGTTTCTTCCTTTCTAGTTCGCCATCGGAGCAAACTCTTGCACATAAAAGCAAAGTCACCCTTCACGTAACAAAGTGCCATCAATTCTGCTTCACTGGTTTGAATCTTCGGTGCCTTGCGTGGTATTCGCACTGGAGGCCTTCTCGTCTGGTTTCTCGGGTAATATCACAATAACAGTCGCAGTTTTACTGACAGAAACATTACCAGCCGGTGTCACAATCGTCCGGTAATCTTCAGTTTGTGAGGAACCTACTCTCGGCTGAGAAATACCTTCGTTAACGTCTATCACAGTAGCACCCGAACTCGGACTAGCTCGTGTTGCTCTGGTCGGTTTAGACGAGCTACCAGTCGTGAGACCATGAATATGTCCAGGAATAGTGTCTCTTTGTTGCTTCAGTGATAGCCAGACGGGGTATAAAGGGTCGCAATCACCGGATGCTTCTAAACCATTGACAAAGGCGTTCTGGAACTTGCCGATTCTCCGCTGATCGAGTAATTCCTCAAAAGCGTTCAAAGATGAATGGCTCGTTGTTTGATTACTTGCTGGGGAATGGTTTATAGCTGCTAGATTCAAGGGAGGGGCGAATGAGTGCGAACTTAGATCGACAGTTCGTTGATTTAACGGTGTCTTCTTCTTTACTTTCGTTATGTGGTTTGCAGTTGACTGTTTTGTGCTCACATATGGTGCGTGAATGTGCTTTTGAAATTGCCGGGCATGATCAACAGGGCTGGAGTGAGCTCGTTTGTTTTGCATCCTTTGATCCATCATCGTAACGGGCAGTGTGTGCACGGGGGTGCTATCTACTGGTATCTTCGATTGAACAACCAATGACGCTCCAGTATTAGCTATTGAGGTATTAGCGTTAGCTTCATCACTTGATGAGGACACTCCCCCGTCAGTTGAGTTAACCTCGTGATAAATATCTGGTAATTCAGTCCGATACTCATCTTCCTCTGTCATCATTTGTGTCATGGCTGGTGATTCAGCCAGAGGTTGGTTCAAGTTACTCATAGTTGGGCGTGTGATCACCCTTGCGTGTCTTGCAACAGTCTGGCTTCCTTCAAAGGGGGCAGCCCCTTCTTGCAGGTTATCACTAATCCCAGAAGAATCTAGAGCACGCATCAGAAAGTCTTTTGGGGTTAGTTGACCTTGGGAGTTTTCAACCCTTGGACTACCAGCCTCCGAGGCCCCCAACAACAGGGCATTCTGCTTTAAAAAAGGATAAATCCCGACCGTTTTGAATCTGTCAGAAATCACAGAGCTAGATATCATGCATTTTGAAGCAGCTAAAAACACGTGGGAAAAATTGGAATGCGAAACATTTCCAACATCATCTGAATTCTGAACAAGGAAGCTTTTCCACGATTCTTGGAATAGTCCGTTGATTGACATGTCTAGTGGTTGCAAGACCGGAGATAGGGATGCTGGAATACAGAACAAAACAACTTCCGCCATGGCAGCAACCACAAGAAAGTCTTTTGTTATGAATGAGTTGCTACCGTCGTATAAAAGCACAGATGGTCCGGTTCTTGGTATGTTATTAAGGAACACTTCTTGGAACCACTCGAGCAGAAAGTCTCTCTCAAGCCGATGTGATGCCTGTTTTTCTAAATGCGAGTCGAATTGAGAATCTGGGTTTTGACTTGAATGTACAAACATGGGTGGTAGTGTCTGCCCTAAGGCGTTACAGCAAGTAATAACTGAGCAAGAACCAGTATTTGAGCTCCTAATGTCTCCCTCTTCTATGGTAGAGCAGGGTATGTCTACACTGCTGAATGAGTCGCTTTTCACTTCCTCGCAGTTCGGCTGTACCTCACTAGATTTCTCGTTGTGTGCATTACCTTTCATCATATCATCCATCTGATTAAACTGGAAACAATTCTCGTTGCAATTGAAGATCATGTCTGGATGGTCAAGGAAGTTAATATCGTATTTATTAGAAGTTAGTGCTTTGAGTAGGTGATGATAACAATTGTTTAGAGCAGCTTTGCTTACTTGCTGTTTGGGAGATCCTGGTTCGTCAGTTTCAAACATGGACGGGTGATTGTTGCGTGCGCAGAAAGCCGTCCACCATTTTTCATCAGGGAACGTATCAGTGAGGCAGAATCCGTTGTTTTGGATCAGCCTTTCGGCCATGAAGAAAGTCATTTCCTTTGTCTTTCCGTAGCCTTGCTTGGTCATCATTTTACAGTAGTTGACGAGAGTTCTTTCATCTTGGCTTGATAAGGCTGCATGAGGTGCAAGTTTTATGGCATTCTTCACTTTACCTTGAAATAGATAATAACAGTTTGTTATCATCTTGAATTGATTAGGGAAATCCTTGCAATAACAAAAGTAAAAAAATTACTTTCTGTAAAAATTGGTTCGTGATTTTTGGAATAGTTTCACATTTTCTGCAATGTTTCAAATTGTATAAAAATCTTTCTGCAAATTTTTTCTAGATCATTGCACAAAAACGATAGAAATCTTTGCATATTGTTCGTCAATCGATGCAAATAATCTAACAATCTTAAATTGTTGGAAAGAACTATCAAAATTGTCGACAGTTATACTTTCAAAATTGCTCCAAAGACCCAAATACTCTAAAAATTTTCAGATCCTTGCCAAAGCCTTTAAAAAATGAATTCCATCAAAAGTAAGAAAAACAACTGTTTTAGAAATTTGGCAAACATAATCAATTAAAACCTATAGCATGTTTACCTATTCCTCTAGTTGGCATTGATATGAGGTGCAAGATTGATATGATAATGAGATGTGGAGGAGACAACTCCATGGACCTTTTATGGGGAAACGATCCGTATATACAAGCTGATTGTATTTTACCTGTAACTCTATCTCGTAAAGTCGTTCGCGGAATGTTTAGACTTTGAGCCGCTTTTGTGATAGACATGCCTTGCTTGACTAACATCATTGCAGATATCATGTCTTGGGACGTCCATGGTGCTCTTGGACCTTTTTTCTTTTCAAACAGGCTTTCTGAGTAGTCGTCAGATTCAACCTTCCGCTTTATTCCTCCGTGTTGGTCCATAGCAAAGCGATGCCGAGTAGAACGACCCTACTTGAACCACTGAAAAACAATGAAATTTGGTGATCAGAGGAGTTTTGAATCAACCTTATTAGAGAACCTTGCTGTTATGTATTTCTAGCTTGGAAAATTTGAGTAAATACATATGTTAGGATTGCCAAGTGGTTAGATTATTCAGCCGTAGTACAGAGGTTTCTGGGTTCAAGTCCACCTTGAGAACTTCCCATTAAAGTGTGAGGATAAAATTTGCCAGCTCTTTATAATTCAAGGTAAAAGGCAAAAGGAGAGTTGTGGTCAAATTGTGTTAAGAGATGTGGTCACATTGAGAAAGGGAAAGAGGAAGGACAAGAGTCACACTACTCAACTAGTAGTCTACCTATTCAGCGGGCCCTTTGTGCTTTGTCCATTAACCAATACAGTGAACTTATTCTCTACGAATCAATCAAGATTAAGACTAATTTTGCCCCAAGTAGATTTTAACGCACAGACCTGAAATTCAGGGAACTGATGAGGTCTATCTCATAGATTTACGGACCTAAGATCTGTGAAGTTAAGGTCCCTGTATTAGGTTTTACAAACCCGTTGTATCAAAATCTTTAACCTGAGTCTGATGTCTGCACGGTCTACGTCATAGACCTTGCCGGCTTGTTCACAGAATAAGGACCACTCGACTGGAATAAGAGGAAGTACCGTTGAGGAACAAAAAACACATGGACATGAATAATAAACATCATATGATGGACAGGATGGTCACCCAGGTCAGCAGCTATAGCAATCAGCTGCTGCAAGCAAAATTTTCCAGAATGGAGGAGAGAATTCATCAGACAATAACTTAAACCTCTATTTACCAATCATAACCATTCTCATCAAAACATTGAGTAAGATACAATGCACATCATTTACTTGGTCAATACAAGGCCACAATAATAGATTCAAAAAATACAAAATATTAGGCCAAACCACAGAGAGCTGAAAGCAACCAAGTACACGCGCTAGATTGATTTGATCGTTTTGGCACTTTGCCCATAAAATCACCCAAAGACGAACGTAAATAGATTCAAGCTATCGTGAGAACCTAAACAAAACTTACTCGATCAAAATCAGCAGCTTTTCTTCTATAATCTTCGCGAATTTCTCCTAATGCCAGCTTCTCTGGACGATCAGAGAACTTTTGGCAGCAAAGGAAAAGAAAATAATAATATCACGTGACCTATTGTTTGTTCATTCAGTACAATTCAACTCAATTCCAAGAGAAGCGATGACGTCACAAGCTAAAATCGAAATTTGATTTCAATTCTGTGCTGACGTCAGAGGGGGGAGGGGGCAATAGCCTCCCACACCGGTAGAGAAATTATGCTGAATCTTTTTTGCCTAAGTGCAAAGTCTCGGACGTTTGGTGTTGTCCCTTGAAAGAGGACCCCTAGCTCCTTTGGAAATCTGCCCATACAGTTTTTAATACACCTTTTATTAAAGCAGCTGGACGTTCCCAGCCCTCGAAGTTGCCGAAATACTTTGGAATTTTAGCCCTCTAAGTTGTTTAAGAGTTGCTTAAGTTTTGAAAAACAAAAATATAGACCCTGTACTCCGAGCCGTTTAAATTTATTGTGTACATGTAAGAAAACCTTTGAAATACTAAATATGGTTCTTCTAACAATGAAACATAATGTCATCAAACACGATTAAGCACTTTCATCGAGCTCTGGAGTTACTTTCCTTATAGTTTTGGTCATTCCATCCATCTTTGCTTATTGACTTGTTAGTTATTGGAAAAAGAAGTGTACACTGGTTTTTTTTTTAATGAGTGTATCAGAAATTATTATTTCTACTTAATTCATAACATAAATAAGCAAATCTAGCTAACTTAAATTTTCTCAAAAAACTGTGTATTTCAAATCTAATATTGTACAGCCCCCGTCTTGCTTGAATAATATTTGAATTCTTTCAGGTAATTTTCTACTTATCCCGGGGGCTCCCTCTTCTTGCTTTTCATTCTCATACTTCTTATTGAAACTTGAGAAGAATTTCGTCTACCTTCAAACAAAAAGTTTAGTCGAGAACAAAGCTACACGAATTAAACTTAAAGAAGTTTTCAAATAAAACTGCATCTTTCAGCAACGTGAAAGACAAAGTTTTCGCTCAAAGACCAAACTTTTTCTTGAAGACTCTTTTGTTCACTTCAACGGTTGCAAGAAGTTCACAGCAGGAGATAAAGATCAACTCGGAAGTGCAAGTGGCCTAAAATTTCGTTTAATTCGTCTTTTAGCACGCCTCCCGCCTCCTGCTACAGCCGTTTTACTTAAATTTATGCATCAAACCAGCAAAGAAAGCCGAGCAAGTAAACTGGGATAAAACGCTTTTTGTTTTAGCCTTTTGTGGCTTTTGAAATCCCAAACATTAACTGGTGGTGCCTACACAGAAGGATAATTTCAAGGATTTATGCGCTTAATTTGTGCGGGAAATTCGAAGAACCATGCAAAGTATCTCGTTTGTTTGCAAACGTCTTCAGCCCGAAAGTTTTATCGCGGAGGATTGAATTATGAATTCAAGGACTTATATTGTGGATGATAACAGTAACAGAGAATTGGTCAGTGTTTCAAACCAGGTAATTTCGATATTTCGTGGGATTTGCCTTATCATTTAATGAATATCTCTGTGTAAACTCTCTTAGATCACGAAACGGGCCTAATTTCGTTAATGAATACCGTATTATGCAGAATAACGATAGGTTTGCCACCAGTAAATTATTGTTATTTTAACAAGCCTCAGATATTTTCAAAAGACTATTCGTTTAAGTTTCTTCTCAATTCTTGATAGGAAACATGAATAGCTAAGTATTACACTTTTTTCAATAAGCAACAAGTCGCTGAACAACAAGGTCGGACAGTTGCCTATTGAAAAAACAGGTGCACTGCAGTTTTAAAAGGACTCTACATGTTTCATGATACGCTCTTTTTTATAAGAACCGAAATTATATAAATGAGATGTCTTTATCTTGAGTTGAAGTAGGATTTGGAAAACGAATCAAATTAATTTGTTCAAAATGAAAAACGGAGCAGGACTTGAACCCATTAACACAGCCCTGATAGCTCAGTCGTCAGAGCACTGATGCGCCAGCTATATCAGCGGGCAAAGGGTCAGATTTTTCGCAGGTCATTTTACATTCTCAAAAAATTAATTTGATTTATATTTTCTCTGACGTCTGTGCTATTGAAATGCATAATTATCCTCCAGACCTAATCTAGGGCTTTTAGTAGCACATAGAAAAAACCTTTAGTTTAGAAAAACCTAGGCAATGTATGCTAATTGGATTCAGGCTTGGAGGATAATTGCAAATTTGAATAGATCTGATGTCAGGTGAAGAAATCCCATAGGTTGAAATTATGGAATATTTCAAGATTGTTGTCAGGCTCAAGATTTATTGAAACGATCCTAAAAACTTGGAGGTGTTTCTCTTGATTTTCAAGGAGAGAGAAATTTCAATCGAGATAATTTGTGAGATTGAAAATGACCCGAGTAGGACTCGAACCCAGGACCTCTAGATTTGTACTCTAGAGCGCTACCACTGTGCCGCCGAGGCTTCAAGCTTGAAGCTTCGAAATTGATTTTCCAAATCCTGCTTCTCATCAAATTTACTCCTGCAACTCTATCCAGTGGTGGGACTGCAATGGTCCTCCTAGTGTGAGAAAGTTGTCACCCTTCGGCAGGTCTAGTGTAGTGTTAAAGAGCCTGGATAAATTCCTCTCTGTATTTGGTAAGTGGTAGTGCAATTTGTGTGAATGAAATGGCCTGGGTTGTTTATTGAATCCCCGGTGCGCAGCAGTAGTGCTCAAGAGTACGAATCTAGAGGTCTTGCGTTCGAGTCCTACTTGGGTCATTTTCAATCCCACAAATTATCTCAATTGATTTTCCAAATCCTGCTTCTCCTTAAGAAAGGAATTTCCAGAGATTTCCCTGGATTTTCAAGGGATTTTTATTAGAAAAATAGGACGTCAGTTTTTACCAACAAAATACTAAGGTAGGGGAGCAGCTATAGAAAGAGGGAATCTGATTGGTTCTTTCTTTCTAGGAAATATGGTAGGTACCATAGTTTGAGATGAATAGGGACAGGGAGGTAAATAGGGACTAAAACAGACAAAAGATTTTGACTTTGAAGATTAGATTGAAGGTTTCTGATTGTGACTTAACAATATTACATATGATATAAAGATGAAATTTTTTCAAAATGAGAAGGCCCTCTATAATTTCCAAAGTCCATAATCTTTGTTCCTTTTTTGTCCCTATTCACCATCCTGTCCCTATTCATCCCAAACTACTGTACACATGATTCTTGTTTTTTGAGCACAATATACTAGAGAACACACTGTAATTGGGAATACCAAATGAAAATAGCCTCAATAGTTCTCAAATACTAACCAATAGGAGAGGGTTAAAGGTGCTACATGACCCAATTAAACGGAGCTATGCATATATCTTTTTAAAGATACTAGATATCTTCCTATTAAATTTCTTGAAGTTTTCTAGATTCTGTGTAAAGGAAGTTTATCTGGTTGGTTTTTATAAACTAAGAAAACCTGACTCCTGTATCATCCTTATAAAAAAGAGTGTATATAACAAAGCCTCATTATTGTTGGTACTGTTTCAAAATCTAATTTCCTTACACAAATTCAGACTTATACATATTTGCTTCTCCATCTATTATTCAGAGTTTCAATCATCATTTTCCAACATTTCAGACTTAATCCAAATACACATTTTTTTTAAAGTAACACCTTTATGAGGAACCAGAGTCATTGACTTTAGGTTTTTAGGAAAATTAAGAATTATAACTGCATTTTTAAATCAGCCATGTTGCCAGGATAAAATGTTTGGAGCAACTACAGAGAACAAAACGAGACAGGTGTTTGGTAATAAAACAATAAAATTTCAAGATTTTTGGGGGTCCCCTTTGCTTGTAGAATTAACAAAAGAGAACAAGGAAAGACAGCAAGAAAAGCATTCAAAAATTACTGTCAGGGGTCAATAATTTCTCTCAATATTGCTTTGGAAGAACACTCAAAACTCAGCCTAAGGCAAAGTTTCCTTAAAAGAAAAAACGTATATTTACACAAGTTTGTAGCTTCATGTGCTATCTTAGCAACCGGCAACAAACACACTCGATAAAATCCATCTTTTCTTTCATCTTGTTTTAGTCAAACATGGATAGTTTGGATGACTTAAGCCTGCCATTGTTTGATGTTCTGATAACTAGAAAAAGTTATTTGCGCAAAGATTTTTCAGGAGGGCTGTTGTTTGATTAATAAAACAGTGGATGTTTTGTAAGAATAGTTTGGTGGGATACCAAAGATTTGTAGGCTCTTTGTTTCTTATAGTAGAATTTCATTCTCGCATATTACTTTCCTGAATTTTTCGAATTCAGCTTCTTCTTAAGTTTATTTATCTACCTTATCGAGTGGTGGGACTGCAATAATGGTCTTCCCAGTGTGGGAAAAGTGTCACTATTTGGTAGGTCCTGTTTAATTATAGAACCTGGTTTGTTCGTCTCTGGTCCATGTTGGTTGATTTTGACATAATTTGTGAGATTGATATTGGTCGGTAGGTTAAATGTATTATCTGTGAGTAGCTCAGTTGGTAGAGAAATTGAAGCACAGACTTATGTCATTGGTTTTAATCCCACCTTTCCATTGCTACAAATTATTTTGATCAGGGGCCGCAGAGCCATAGAGAATCGGGAGGCTTTAGTTCCTTCAATAATACCTAAAAGACAGTGCAATGGGGTGGTGACAATGGTCAATTTTTGTTATTACTAACCCCCTCATTCAAAGATATGCTCCCCAGCCCATGATTTTGTTTGATTTTACCTATAATGTTATTTTTTCTCCATAGAATTCTCTAGATGGGATGTCAGATGGAGAGGCATTATTGGGGTCTGTGTTCGAGTCATGTGACGTAAACAATGAAGGAAAGGTTCGAGTGTCGGTATTAATCGAATATCTGTTGAAAGAAGCTGCTGCTGATGACAACAAAGAGGTGATGAGTTTTTGTAAGATCCGGTATTCTTTAGAACAGTCTTTGAGCGTTATAGAGCTTGAGGATGGCAAGGAAAATCAGAAACAAAGTGAAAGATGATAACTACTAAACTCCCTGTCTGACACTCATCAGAGTAGTACGTCAGAACAGTCTTTGATCAGTACAGGACTTGAGGATGGTGAGGAAAATATAGTAAAACATAATAGCTAAGGAAGCTTTACGTCTGAAACTCATCAGCATTTACTTAAAATTTGCATCTCATGCCCATCTTGTGTAGGCACAAAGGGCTTGTTTTCTCACTTCACTAGCGCTCTTTTATTACCAGTTAATTGTTCCTCTCATTAGACTCACAGTGGTGATTAATTGGTTGTTTCTTACGATACCAATCATACACCTCCTTTCTGATTGGCTAATTTTGATCCACCTACCTCCCTTTATAGAAATTCATTAGGTTTCATTTTCATTCTCTTTCTGGCCTGTCAATGAGAGTCAGAAACATCACTGTAGTAGATATTAGGTTTGGCTATGCATTCAATTTTCCATAATACATGGTAATAATAATAATAAGGATCAATAGAATAATAATGATAATGATGATAATCAATTATAATAATGGAATCATAATTATGAAAGGAAAGCTTTGCTCCTATCCATATAAAAAAGAAATGATTTAATTTTTGAATGTGTGGAGTTTGAATATATTTGAGAGTAATCCAATCAACTATGCAAGCATGAAAGAGTAAACGTGTTGAATGATGTATGAGGTTTAAACATCATTGAGACGCAGCCATGGGAAGTCATCATCAGTTGATTGTTGAGCATGGGAAAATTCAGTTCTGATTAAGGGAAGCTGAAAATGGTCTAATAATAGACAACCCATCTTGATCAGTACAGAACTTTATTAAGTGTCAGACCAAAAGCATTAGTTCTTATTGTATTTTGCTATGTTTCTGATTTTTCTCCCCCCTCTCCAAACACAAATAGCTAAATATATAAAGCTTTTAATCTAGCACTCATCAGAGTAGTAGATGAGAGAGAGAACAAATATAAGAACATGATAAGAACTAAAACAAAACAGCAGGGACTAATTCCATTAAAGATGTGTGCCAATTGGTGACCAACCATGGTGACCCTGGAAATTAGAGTTGTGAACTCAGACAGAGGTTAAGGTAGAAACAAAGTATCCAAGGGGGTATTTTCCTTATGACAAAAACTAATTTCATTGCTATTCTTAAGTTCTTCTACCATTAAGAGACTGTTCTATAGACAATCCCTTGACTTCAAGTATGACATAGGCTGGTTTTCTACCTGTAGCATCCAGAATAAGAGCAACAGCAACAACAATTCCTCTCTTCTTGTTGTAGATTCTTGGCTACCTAGATGACCTTTCACTGATCCTTGACCCGGCTGGTAGAGATGTCTACATCAACTGTGAATTATACCAACAAGGTGTTCATCAATGGATTCAGAATATTCAGTCCAGAAGGTATCCACTTCCTAATTTTCCTTTGGCACTGTCCAATTATTGTTGCAGATTTGTTTTAAGAATCGTTGTATTGTAATGTTGTGGTAATTTTATTTAGTCAACTCTACTTCTTAAACAGCTCCTGACTTGAATAAGCTCTCCTTTTCCTCAATTCATTCAGGAAGGCAGGGGTGACAATGTGGTTAGGTCACTCAACCCTTGTCCAAAGGGTCAAACCACCTTCAGACCTATCAAATAAAGTGTGAGAAGAGGATTTGCCAGCTCTCTGTTACTCAAGGCCGAAAGGCAAAAGGTCGCATGGTCACATCAAGAGGAGGGACCAGGGTTGCTGTGATCAATTAGTTCTTATACAATCATTTGGGATGAGCCCCTCTCTGGAAAAACCCCCATTCCCACATAAGTATCCCCTGCTTAGCATTAAGTTTTGAATAAGTCTGCCATTCTAGTAAATTATTTTGGTAATGCTCCTTGGGGACAGTGCACAAAATTGCTGTTGAAAATTCAGCCATTTGAAATTTTTATTTTAGTTCCTTCCAAGAAGACTTTGAGAAACAGGAAGACGGCATTCAGGAAGAGATTGGAGTCAATGTCAAACAAGTTTGTGTTTCATTTCTAAATCTTCCTCTTGTCAGCACTAAATGCTCACATATCTAAGATAACATTAGAAGACGCAGGGTTTAGAGAATCAATTACACGTCTCAAATGGCCCTGTGTGGTGAACAAACATAACCTGAATGTAACTCTTACCCACCACCTCTTTCTTTGTAGTCAGCACTCTCATCCACAGGAAGATATAGAGGGGGCAGTCTGGGGCATTCCCCTCTTGCTGATAAAAATGAATCTCCGTGCCCATTTGATAGCTGATTCTTGGTATTTCTGTTGAAAAATAGCATTTATTAGGGCCCCCGTAAAGGAACTACTCTGTCAAATTTATTCTGGGTCTGCACCTGACTGAGCTCACAAATTATGTCAAACATTAAACATCTTCGCAATTACTTATTTGGTCACTAATGATCTCTATACAGTTTGGCTCAGATCAGTTCATTTAATTTTCAAATTCCACATTATACAATAGAACATAATGAAAATATAGTAATTATAATGTAATGCAAAGTAACATCAGATGGAAATTGACATTTGGTTAATACTTTTAAAACAATAACATTTTGAATTTCTTCTTAGGTTGTTTATAGAGGACGTGGGAAAAGTGATCGCAATCTTCACAATGGCTCAAATGGTAAAGATAGATATTGCATTTCAGAATGAATTTGCAACAGTAATTACTTATATGGAAGGTCCTTTGCCTGGATTTAGATAGGACTTCACCAATTAGATGAGGGGTTAAATATAATGGCATTAGGGACTGTTCATTATTTAAGCCTTAGGTTATAGCACTGAAGAGAAATTAAACGTTGTTGAATTTTTGCATTTACCCAACGTTTGCACAAATCAAAAGGGTGATTACCCAACCAAAACAGAAATCAAAGAGTCTTGATTACCCAACCAAACCATGAGGCGTGTTTTTCTGATTTCGGGAACATTTTGGTCAAATTATCGTATGGAAGATCTTTTCAACCAAAACCCCTCTAAGGAAGATCTTGTTTAGCCTTGAAAGAATCCAGAATAACGAAAAAACGATATGGTGTCATGCCTTCATTACAACTAAGGAACATTTCCTATGGTGTTTTGGATTCTGCCTATATATCATCCAAATCTTATTTTATGTAGATAAAGGTCTTGCATTTGGACTTTCAATTTGATGCACTGGCCAAAAAAGGTATCTTTTTTCTTGGCAGGAAAACGAATCTATTCCAATCTCCTACTGTTGCCCTGTCGATGGCCCCTAAAGAAGCTGAAAATAAATTTTCATTTTTGTTGCACTTAGCAAAACAAAATTTCGATTGATTAAACTGTTCATATATTTACCATTTTGATTTTACAGGCTACAACGATAGCAGCCTTGGCATGGAGAGAAGCTTTGGCTTCCGATCAGAATCGAGTAGTGAATGGTAAATTTAGATTCATGAATGTCAATAGTTTCTATAGCATTGCACTGTCTGTAACTGCATCATAGTGTTCGATAAACGAAGGCACGAGTGATATAGATGAGAAACAAGAAAGGAAACTGTCTCTCTGTTACTCAAAGTTTCATGCTCTTTCAATCATCAGACAGACTAAGAAGCTATACTAATAAACTATAGTCTGTCTGATAGTTGGGAGAGCATGAAACTTTTAGTTACAGAGAGCCAGTTTCCTTTCTTGTTTTTCATCTTAATCTTAATATCAACAGATTCATCCTAGTTCAATTTCAATTTCCTTACTGAATGCCATTTATGTAGGTATATCATCTACAAAATCGTAAAAGGACCTCAAACAAAGCTCTTGGGTATTGGGATTGAAGGGAAATCTACCTAGGAATTTTTGCCAATTTCCCCATTACACATAGATGCCTCCCACGGTACTGGACAGTCTCTTAGTAACTAAAGACCCCTCTAAGTAGGAAACCTTCTAAATAAAGACTCTTCTTTTAGTAAAGACTCTTCTAAGTAAAGACTCCTCTAAGTGAAGACTCCTCTAAGTAAATACCCCTTATGTAAGTTCTTTTCTGTACAGATAGATTTATAATTGTTTTCAAATTTTCGATAAATCAAAGATATTCTCGACTTTGCAGGGAAAAGTCGGAGACAGAAATCATGGGGAGAATCGAAGAGCTGCAAGTGACCAACAAGAAGTTGAATGAAGACAAAAGCAAACTTCAAACCATGGTAATTTATTACTTCCACAATATACCACTTTCAAATGGACTATGCTTCTTAAACATCTCGATCTCATCTTCATCAGTTAACTGTTTTCAGTAAACTGTTTCAGTAGACGTTATACCCTGGCTTCATATACCCTACCCTTTTTACTCTAGCCCTGTATACCCCAACCTAGACTAATTAAAGATAAACCATTCTTCAAACGTTTCAATATAATCTTCATCAGTAACCTATACTAAACCTTGATAAAGAAAGTTTACTGACGAAGATTATACCAAAACGTTTATTAAAAAGCATAATTAATCTATTAATATTTAATTAACTCAGGAAATTGGTTTCTCGTATTATCACTTTCAAATGGACGATTTTCATAAATATGATAATCTCATTAAAACCTTTTCAGAGCCTCTTTCTGAAACTTACTCCATACCTTTGGCTAATAGGTAAACAACAGGATACATCGGGATATTTTTAAGAAAATTTGACAACTGGGCCAAAACCATACAAGGGCCTGCATCTTTGTGACACAGCTCTTGACCCCCTGTGTGGCTATGCAAACGGCCTTGCTTTTTACTGAATCTCAGACAAAATATGACTGACTGAAAGACTTTCACTATTTACTGTAAATGCTTAAATAATATTAATGAAAAGTTGTGGGCCAAAGGCCTTAAATCATGGGCTGGGAAAAGGGCTCACTGGGCCAATGGTCCAGTAGTTAGTGATAGAAAATGCCCCGGAATACACAGTCCTGAATCAATTTTTTCGTGAATAGATGTATACACTGCACTGTACGTTCAGTTTTTTCACTGTTTGTATGTTGATGAATGTGATCCGTTTTGTGCGGGGTTTTCAGAATTTTAATGGGGGCCATGTGGGGTTCTCTGGGGTAGGATGGGTTTGAGTTGCAGGTATGATGGAGTGGATTGGGGGTTACGGGAGATTTGTTTACGTAGATATAGTAACTGGCCTTTCTGCATTACCTAGGAAGGGGGGTAACTTGATTGAATGCCTGACCCAGTGGTGGGACTAGGTGAAAAGGCGTTACTGTTTCATCTGGTAGGAAGTATATTTCCACAGGAATTTATGGTTGGGTGTCAGAATTCACCCACCGTATCCCTGCATGTTGTAATAGGCGACTAATAGGGTTTGCGTTAGGAAGGCCTTTCGAACATAGACCTTTGTTCCGAAGCAAAATTATGGCTTTCTCTCCAGACAAAAATAAACTTGGACCAGTCAACCTCTGCTACAGGGTAAAAGGCTGGAATATAAATTCTGTTTGTGTGTGTGTAAAGTATTTTTTCACAAAATAAAGTAAATTTTTCACAAAATATCATCTAGATATGAATATACTTGACCATTTAATTTGATGAATGATTTTTCAGGTTGAAAATGCAGAGGAAATGAACTCTTCCCTTACCAGTGAAATCGATAAGATGAAGAAGAAACTGAAAAAGTAAGAGCTTGAAAATCAAGTTATTGTTTATCAAAACAATCCTTAAGTCCTGTTCTTAACAAAGACTGTTCTGACGTACTACTCTTACGAGTGTCACGCGAAAGGCTTCAGTAGTTATTAAGTTTAGCCATGTTTCCGATTTTCCTCGTCTTCCTCACTTCTGAACCGATCAAAGACTGTTCTGACGTAATTATCCAATCAGTGTCAGACACAAAGCTTTAGTAGTCATTATGTTTCGCTATGTTTCTGATTTTCTCACTTTTCAAAAGTTCTGTACCGATCTGAGTCTGTTCTAACGTACTACTCTGATGAGTGTCAAACGCAAAGCTTTAGTAGTTATTATGTTTCGCTATGTTTCTGATTTTCTTCGCCTTCCTCAAGTTCTGTACCGATCAAAGACTGTTCTGATGTACTTCTCTGATGAGTGTCAGACGAAAAGCTTCAGTAGTTATCATATTTCACTATGTTTCTGATTTTCTTCGCCTTCCTCAAGTTCTGTACCGGTTTAAGACCGTTCTGACGTAATACTCTGATGAGTCTGAGACACCAAGATTTAGTAGCTATTATGTCTCACTATGTTTCTGATTTTCTTCCCCGTCCCGAGAAACACGTCCACAGACGTGAAACCGTCATAACATCAAATATGTATAATTAAAACAGTCAAACATTTTCCTCAAATAAATCTAATTACACCTGTTGAAAAGTTGAGAAAAGATTAAAAGCTATCTCGACCTGTGTATCGTTTTAATCAAAACAAAATAGAAATGTTGATTGTTGCCCTTGCAGATTTCAATGACCATCTTTCTGTAGACACCTGCGTAGAAATACATGACTAAGGCTCCGTTCACACTATTCCGGATTGTTCCTCATAGCTTTCAGGGCGAAACATTACGGAGTGAATCATGCTAGATACAGTAGGCCATCTGTTCACACTATGCTGTTAATCTTTGCCTCTATCACATCTTCGCTTCATAAAAAGTTTCTTCAATGAGACATCATATCTCTTGCCTTGCTCTAAAGAAATAAAGTTTACAAGAAAAACCGAAGTATCGGAACAAAACACTCCATTAAGAGTTTCACAACGCACTGAAACCAAACCGGAGTGACTTTCATGCCATTTCAGTTTCTTACGGGATATTTTTGGCTTAGTGTGAACTGAAACCCTATCCGGAATCAAAATCATAACGCTCGGAAAGTTATCCGGTGTAGTATAAACTAAGATGGAATTATGTTTGCAGATACGAACAGCAGATTGAGAAGAACAAGGCAGAGGAGAGGGAATTTGAGGCTCTGAAGGCTGCTGGTAAGATCTTGCTCTTATTAACTACGAAGCGAGAATCATTATTTTGTATTTATTTCGAATAATTGCAGTGAACTGTTTTCATTGTCAAGAAGAGTGCTCTATACCTTAGGAGGAAGAGCAAGATACAATAGAAGTAATACACAAAGAACACTACATATATGTTGTTACTCAGAGTTCCGCGCTATTGCGATCATCAGACGACTTATATTTTCTGACGATATCCTTCTCTCAATGCAGCCTTAATATTAGTTGTGCAGTTGAGGGTCTCAATAGCGTGAAACTCCGAGTGACAACATATATGTAGTATTCTTTGTGTGTTACTTCTATTGTAATCATCATATACATTTTTTCAGAGATTTTGAAATCTTCAAGATTAAGATTCATGATGTAGAGCTCTGAATCCTGATTCATCTCAAGTTTTAAAGTAGAATGGTAGAACACGGCTCAATATACACATCTTATGCTCGAAAAGTTACAAGAGCAACGAGAAAAATATGAATTTATGATCAAGAGAGCCAATTTCCCTCTCGCTGATCACTACACTAGCTGTGTAGCAACTCGTAAACTTGTACATACATTGTACGGTCACATATTGTTGGTGTTCAAGAACCAAAGAGTGCCCTAATTGCCTCAAAAACAATGAGTAAAAAGTAAAATGGTAGATCGTGGTTCAAGATACACACAGAGTGCTAAAGGCGTTACAGGTACAACAAGCAAAATATAAATGCGATCATGAAATCCAATGTGCCCTCTCGGCTATCATCCTACTGGTTGTGTAGCAACTCGTAAACTTGTCCATACGATGTACGATTACATATTGGATGTCTTTAGGAATCAAAAAGTGCTCAAATTGCTACAAGAGCAATGAGCAAAAAATAAAATGGTAGAACATGGTTCAAGATACACATTAGTGCTCAAGAAGTTACAAGAACAACTAGGGAAATATAAGTTTGAGATCAGGGGACCTAATGTGTTCTCCTAGCTATCAACACACTGGCTGTGCAGAAACTTGTGCAATTGATCATACGATGTTCGGCCATTAGAATTAGAACAAGGTAAATTTGAAATGATAGAAACGGTTCAAGATACACAAACAGTGCTCAAGAAGTCACAAGAACAACCAGGGAAATATAAGTATGTGATGATGAGAACAAGAAGGAAAATATAAGAAAGTGATTAAGTGGCCTAAGCTTCCGCCACTCGATGAGCATGAGGAAAATCTGAATGGAGGGATATAATGTCTGAGCCTAATTAAAAATGGAGATTAAAATTAGCCATCTGATTCAGTTCCCATCTTTGTCCTGAGAAGCGTTCGTTGCAACAGCGTTCTCCCTTCATTAAATGGACTTCCCCCGAAGGGCTCGGCTTACAAGTCTCCTCAACTGATGAAAAGCCAATTACAAGAAGGTACAGTTGTCTATATTTATTTACGGAGATCGAGAGTTTGCTTACTTGTGCCTTGCCTTCTCGGTGCGTTGTTTTACATATATTCGATTTCAATCTTGTAGAAATTTCAGAGCTCTTTGGTTCTTATGTAACCGTACATGGTAAACTCATGTTGACGAGTTGCTAAACAGCTAGTGTGGTGATACCTGGAAGGGAATTTTGGGTCTCATAATCACATACTTATATAACATTTGATGCTCTTGCATCAATTTGAGCAGTCTTTGGTTCTTGAAGACCAACAATGTGAAACCATACATCTTTTGCCCAAGTTTACGAGTTGCTACACAGCCAGTTTGGTGATAACTAGGAGAACACATCGATTCTCTTGATGACATACTCAGATTTCCCTTGCTTTTCTTGTAGCAATCTGAGCACTCTTATTGTATCTTGGGCCATAATTACTCTACCATGTTAGATTTCAATATATGTAGCTGACATGCTTCAGTATACAGAGGTGTCTTCAAAAGGCAAACAATTACAGGTAAAAGAGAGAAAGTTGACAAAACTACAGAAAAATCCACACATAAGATCATCTTTGTGTACCATGAGCCATATTCTAAATCTTAATATTTGAACAACTTTGATTTTATAAATAATTTAAAAATCTTCATCAAATACTTCATTGCCAAGAATATGAATCATAATGATCACACAGTTATATTCCATTGACGCACTTTCTCAATTAGTTACTTAAAGATTTTCAAGATTCAGCCATACCTGGCCCTATTCTTAATCAAATAATCAATAGAACTTCACCAAATATAAACTAAGATGTCTTCTCCTTTTTTAAAACTACATTTAAGAACATATACTGTACCTTGCACTATTCTACAATTCTTAATTTTTATATATGAATAAATTTGATTTATAAAGAAGTCAAAAGTCATTACTAAATAAGAACGTATACATCCTGATAGCTATAATTTCTTTAAACTCTTTTTTTTCTGTAAGAACAATTTTATAAGAGCATGAGCCTCAACTTTTGCCAAAATTTAAGAACTAAGGCTGGCCATTTTTGGCTCAATATGAAAATTTTAATAACCATAAGACTGAGAAATAATTACAAAACAAGCTGATGTACAGCACACAGATAATATCAGATGGTCAAGAGAGTCAATTTTTAAACCATTGACACTACAGATAGCAAAAAAGGCTTCCCAATCATTGTAAAAGTAAGAACAATATCCGGCAAAAGGACATTGTCGGCTGAAAATAGAGTAATATTTAAGAACAGCCAGCTTCAAAACATTTTACTGGTTCTTACAAAAAAGAAGTGTATTTAGGAACCATTTATATTGAATTTCCAAATTATATATTTTCTCTGGCGCACACGATACTTTTTTGCTTGTGATTTCAGCTGACCTCTGGGCAGATCACAAGGTTCACCCATGAAAATAATCGGCCATATGCTTTTTGTATTGTTCCATGCACCTATTCTTTCACCTGTCCCTCGTTAGATCCTCAATTTTCACTTCAATTGAACATCTACTCGTGTCAAATAGTTCAATCTTATTGGAGAGGCTCGTTAAGCTGGCATCCAAACAGCAGATCTTCATGTATAATTCATGAAATCGCGCGGAATTTGAGGATTTGATCAGAATGGTAATTATGCTGAAATCTGAGAAGAGGAGGTGATCTTTCGGGCATTGATTTCACACTTACGACCTGTAAGAGTTCTGGATGAACTGAAGTTATTTGTCGTTGAATACTTTGTAAGATTTCTTGATGTATTGAAGTCATTTGTGTTTGAATACTTGGCGCGATTTAAGGTGAGGTAAGGAGCGACGACGCGTTATCGCTGCGAAATAGAACGATTTTGACGACGATATTGTGAAAATTGCGGAAATATGTTTATGGCGTTTTCAAAGGTGTTTTCAACAACTGTAAGAGTTTTTCGACGACTCGGAACGTTTGAGGAACGATTTGCAAATATAATATAATTATTTCAAACTATTATCAACGATATCTAGATTAGTGAAACGATTTGCGCCGATTAGGAAACGATTTCCTACGATGTTTCACACGTTTTTAGTTGAATCAATATCCTTGAATCAAAAACGGTATTCTATGTCTTCGTTCTTGGCAAATGAAAGTGCTGATCGATTTCTACTGAATTTCATGCTTATTCAATCTATGATTTTAATCTTATTTCTATTTACTTTTACAGTCAACGAATATCAGTCTACGAGGGAGGAATTGACATCAAGGGCAACGCAATTGGTGAGAAAGCTTTTTGTTTGTGTTATTCCATACTACAAGAAAGGCTCTAGCGTTTAGTAGAGGGTATAACAATGGTTATAAAAAGTACATTAGAACATAGTTAAGAGTGAGTTAAACGTCTTAGCCTACGAAAGGTCACAAGAGGCCTTATTTCAGAAGAGTATTTTTTACTTGGAAACATATTGAAACATAATAACTACTGGAGGTTTGTATCTGACACTCATCAGAGTTGTACGTCAGAACAGTCTTTGATCGTTACAGAACTTGAAGATGGCAAAAAAATCGAAAATTAGTGAAACATAGTAATAGCTACTAAAGCTTTGCATCTGGCACTAGAGTAGTACGTCAGAAATAGAGCAGAAACGAAACTTAACGCATTTTAAATGGAAAATGATAACTGCTAAAGCTTCGTGTGTGACAATCATCTGAGTAGTACGTCAAAAAGAGAACGAAAATGAAACCTATTGGATTAGGATACCAGGAGGTGGTTCGTCTATTACTTTTGATTAGAATTATTCTTTCTAATTTGCAGGAGAAAGAAAACCAAGCTCTGCACAAAACAATTAACGAGTTTCAGAAAACAGTGAGTAAATTATTTTTCAACGCGGATGAATGAATATTATCATATCTTCAGTAATGTGGAGGGACATCTTAAGTAGGTTGTAGGGCTATCTCTGAGTATTGTGGAGGATGATAAATAGTGTAAAGGGGTATTAGGAAAACATTGGAGAGATATCATGAGTATTGTGGGGAATGTTAAGTAGTGTGGAGGGCTATCTCTTACTAGTGTGGGGTATGTTAATTTGCATAGAGGGTGGTTGCATATCTTGGGTAGTGTGGGATGCAAAGTACTGTGGGTATCTCTGAGTAGTGTGCGGGTTATGAAGTAGTGTGGAGGGATATTATGGAAAGAGTGGGGGGATATCATGAGTATTGTGGGCTGTGTTCAGTAGTGTGAAGGGATATTTAGTAGAATGGAGGGATTTCCCTCAGTAGTGTTGAGAGATATATTGAGTGTTGCAGGGAAACTCCCGACTACTAAATACCCCAGGCAGATAAACACAGTGTCAACGTGAGCAGAATAAGATTAAATGTTAAGCCAAGGAAAGGCATATACGTTCATCAACTTTCTCAATAGGCCTGTCTCAAATAAGATAAAGCGATGATCGATTTTGCTTCTCTCGTTAGAAACAATTAATTCGACCGCGTGTTTCTATTGGTGCAGATTAAATCACATTTTCTGCAATCAGTTGCCCTGTGATTTATCAATTCCACTCCTGATTCGTGTGACTTGCACCTGTGAAGGGTTTACATAGCCGTAGTAAAGTTGTAAGATCCGCAAGTTTAACTTTGCAATTGAAATTCCAATTAAGATCATTTGTATCTTCTAGAGAAGAGAAGCAAAGGCCCTAAAAGTTCAAAGACCTACAGTAATTGCTTCAAGAAAATGTCTTTTATTGAATGTACTGTTTACAATCATCACTAGAACAACAAATCACATAACTTCTGCAGAGAAATACTATACACTGCTCTTCAATTCTGGGATTGTTATTTGCTGAATAAAATAGATTGAATTGAGTACTGTTTGTTTTTATATTAGTGGCTTCAATTTTCATAATGAATGTTGAATTTTAAAGTGACAGTGAGTTGAAATGTGGACTTGTGATTTCAGGACATATCGAGAATAACTGCACAGCAATTCTTGGAGGATGAAAACCGTGAGTTACTGCAGAAGTTGAACGAGCAAAGGGTAATAACATCTAATTTCAATCAATTCAATATTTTATTATATCTACTAATATCTAATAATATGGTTTCCATTTGTTTTGGATACTGTAGTTATTGACTGAACGAAACATTGTCACAAAAGGAGAGGTGTCACATACAAGGCTGCTGTTTCTTCGAAGTGTTTTGAATAAAACAACATAGTCAAGTACTTACAGTAATATAGCAGTAGGCTCTATATCTCTCTACAGCTTAGCATGGGCTGCAGAGTATTTTGATGGTAGGAGAAGGGGCTTATAACAAAAGATGAACCACCCCCATTGTTACCACGTCATTGCATTATCTTTTGGTATCATTAGAGATTAGAGGGGGGCTCAAGCCTCTCTAAATTGTTATTATTTCGCAGCCCCTGAAGCTTAGAGCAGATGTAGTTTTGTAGTCAAAGGGTTACTTCAAAGGGGCATTTCATACTACAAGCCCCATCTTTCTCAGCCCATCAATAGATAATAGGCTGGGATATTTTGGAATTAGTGACGAATGATACATTATACTTTCTACAGAACGTTGATCTTAGAATGAAAACCTCAATCTTAGCAAAAAACATGATTGTTTGTGAACAAAAGTTTAGCCACTTAAAAGGCGTTCTTTCATGATTCATAAATATGGTTGCGTCCTGCTTTTAATGTGGGTTACACTTTGTCTCCAATACAACCCCATAAGCATTTAATGTTTCCAAAGGTAGTAGGAGTTGTTTTGAAATGTTTAGGTTAATAATAGAGTTTGGGTTTCACGGTCATTCCTCTCTTTCGTTTTCAATTCTCTGTGGTTCTGAGAAAAATCTCAATTGACTTGCTTGTTTGCTAAATTTCTTGCTCGATAAGAAATATGAAATTGGATTTAAGCCTGATTGAGATTCTGTTTAATTGACTTGCTAGCCAAATGGAGACTATATGTTGTTTCCAGCAGGGCACGGAAATATGCACTAAATCATTAATACGTATAGGTGAATACGTGAGGTTCTAGCGTGTTAAGTGTGTGATTATATATTAGCCCGAAGGTAAGGTCTTTTTGTAGTTCAGCATACACTAATCAATACATAAATTCAAAAATAAACCATGCTTGTAATAAACGTTTCGATAAAATCTTCATCAGTAACTGTTCTTCCTATTAGAATTTTATAAACTTAGTTAATTAGGCTCTCGTATTATTAACTAAGCAATACATATACTTATATGAGGTCCCCTAGTGAGTTCATTGAGTGAGTGAGTTCTGTTTAATATGCTTGCTTGTTAAAGTTTTGTTTCCAGAAGGAGTATTTCAGTAAACACCAAATTACTGCATATAGTAGTGAGAGGTCCTAGTAGTACGTTTATTGTGTGAGTAAGTTTCTATTTATCGTGCTAGCTTGGATGAGGCAGGGCCTTGTTTCCAGCAAGGGCATTATAGCATACACTACATCACTGCAGACAGTACTATGAAGTCCTAGTGTGTTTATTGAGTGAGTGAGATTATGTTTAACCTGTTAGCCTAACTAAGGCTTGATCTTGTTTCCAAATGAGGCACGGCTGAATATACAAAATCTCCTAGAAAAAGTAGTAATATTTCCTTGATAATTTCTGCATAAATTTGTACCACTTTCATCTGATGTGTCTTATGTACCATAAAAGCTCTATTAGCCCCGGGATTATTAGAAATTTGGCGTTCTAGATAGGGGCTTATTAGAGCATGTGCTTTTTAAAGAGGGTTCGGAGAGAAATTTTTCACTCTCAAACATGTAAAGTTAGAAATTCTCAATATTACGATGGAATACATCCACTAGCTATCCCTAACTCATCACATGTTACTCTTTAGTTTTTGTTGTTGTTGTCGTTGTTGTTGCTCTTGTATGAAGAGAGGAGGCTTGAAGGGAGGAGAACTCCTAGAACTTTTACGGTAGATATTTCTAATTTAAAGAAAACAACCTTTTGTCCCTGCTAATTTTTTGATAAAAAGACGTATGCTAGATTGAATTTTGATGCAAATTAAGCATGCAACCGATTAATTTTTTTACCAATGATAAGAAAGCTTCAAATATTCTAGAACATTAGTAAACTTTGGTATGTGGTTTCTGGTATTTGCCCTATTCTCTTACTAGACCCATATCTTTGACTTCAATTGTTCCAACCATTCTGAATAATGGGTTCCACAAGGGTTATCAACAACCTCTCTTATCTTTTTGACATTTAGAGAAAGGTCTACTGGTTTTTATTCTTCTACACAGCGGGTGTAAATGCATGCATCTGTTAACCAGCTGCTATGCTGTTAGATTCGTAGGTTTGAAATCCCTTTCAGGCTTAATTTCGGAGGCTACATAGTGGGGCAGTTATTTTCAAACATGAAATTCTCATTGCCCAAAGGGAGTATCAAACCCACTAGGACCCCATACTGCTATAGTGATGTATTGTATGCTATCATAAACCCAGCTTGAAATAAGGAGTCTTGTGGCCTTTAGTAAGCTAGCATGTAAACATGAACTTACTCATGCACTTATTAGACGTACAAGGACTTCATACTACAATATGAAATGATGTAGTGCTACTGTGCCCCTTGCTCAAAACAAGGCCCTGCCTTGCCTAGGCTATCACGTTAAACAGAAACTCACTTCCTCAATAAACACAATAGAACCTCATACCACTATATAGTAATGTATTGTATTCTTAAGTGCCTCTTCTGGAACACGGCATCGCCTTAGTCAGGCTAGCACGTTAAGCATAAACACTCTAGGACTTCATACAACTATATGAACAGATGTACTCCATGCTACCGTACCTCTCTGGAAATAATGCCTCTTGTGGTCTTTCGTTAGCACGTTAAACATAAACTCATTCACTCACTCTTCTTCTTTGTTCTATTTTAACTATATAATTCAAAAAACATAAGTAGAACTTAAGAACATTTCAATTACTCCAACCACTCAAAGTAGAACCCACATAATCATCAGCAGTCTTATTTATCTTTTTGACATGGAATAAAGGTCACAAAAAGTATCCAAGAAATTTTATCTTGTCTCATGACACACCTCCGTCCCTGACCCAGCCAGCTACTGGTTTTTTATAAGAAAACGATTTATACGAAATCAATTACTTGAGGGGTTAGAACCCTATAAATTTAAGAATGTTTTAGAATTAGAATCCTATTGTTGAAAATCTTTGGAAATAGGAAGCATTTTAGAATTGAAAACTAGTTAATAAAAGCCAAATTCGGCATTGTTTGAACTTTCTGATATTAGTTCTTGTTTTTGGTGATTCATGAATACCAATTTTGGCATGCATTGAAATCTGGTGGTGTTTTGTGACAAAATACTGAACAAATAAGGTTCAAAAGAACTTTTAGAGTTGAACCAATGTTGGAAACTTTGAGAATTAAGAAGCATTACAAAGCATTACGAAGGGTCAGGATATGAAGGTGTTTCGATACTGAAATTCTTTGCCTCCCTTGCCCCTTGCCTCTGTGGTGATAAATATCTTGTCGATGTGGTGATAAATATTTTCATGAACTGAATTGATTGTGGTGGCAAGTGAATTAGAAAGTACACCAGAATATAGGAATGGACAAATAGTAGAAAGCTTCAACAACAAAACACAAATGACAGCAAAATAGGCTTTCAAGGAATTATAAAAGTACGCATAATTGAAGACAGTATCCACCTCAAAATAGTAGAAAAAATTAGAACACGAGAAGAAGCTGAATGTATGGAGATAATTTGTGAGAAGAGGTCGTGCAGTGGCGGTTTTAGGGGGGCAGGGGGCCATGGCCCAAGGCCCCGCGCTTTTGCTAGAAAAAAGGGGCCCGCACCTTTTATAAAATAAAATTTTTTTTCTTCATAATGAAATATATAAGCTATACTGTACTGTTTGTTTTACTTTTTATTCTATAACAGATCAAGCACATGTTACAAAACGCAAAAAATAATATTAGGACCAAATTTTTTACCCGATGTAGGAGCCCCGCAAATTTTTTCGGCCCCAGGTCTCGCAATTCCTAAAACCGCCACTGAGGTCGTGGGTTCGAGTGCTATTCGGGTCGTTTCATTATCATAAATTATCTCAACATTAGAACAACAAGGCTCTTAAAGATCTAAACTTAAAAAAGAGCGGAGATATCTCGTAGCCAACAAGGCGTATCGTTTAGTAGACACTGCCCTGAAATCAGCACGTGGTTTCTCCATTTCTATAGGTAGGCAGGGTACAAGTCTGAGATCGCCAGACGTAATACACAGTGAGGTTTTTTACAGTTTATTTCATTATTATTTTCTTCGTAAATCGTAACTTCGGAATCGTCATGTCTGACTAACCAATGAGTAAGTTTTTATTTCAATAGAGTGTTCTGTGCTCTTCTTTTTTATATTTGATGTACAAGTTGACTTGCCATTACCTCTCTTGATATTTGTGTAATGTTTAGAGGTATTTCTTGTGACTCTGACATTGAACATTTGTTTTTCTAGCAACTTTATGCTGAGCTGGAAGTGCTGCAGGACCTGAAGCAGAAAATGGTCGACGTGAGTAGCTAGTGGATTTATTATTTTATTAATCTTTGTGAGGAACAATAATTACACTTGTTTTCAATAAGCAACTCGCCATAAGCAACCAGTACTGGAATGAGGAAAACACTAAGCAACTCCAGGGCTGGATGAAATAAATTAAGCAACTAATGACTGTAGCAACTATGCTAAAAGTACTTTACCTTGTTTTATTGCACTGCATTTTATTGTTAAAGGAGCATATTTGGTATTTAAGGATCTTTTTTTCATGTACGCCATCAATTTAAATTGGTTTTGGGTATAGGGAAATGTCTATAGTATTTTTGTTTTTAAAAACTCGAGCAACTTTTCAGCAAATTTGAGGCTTGGAATCAAACATATTTACGTAATCTTCAGACCTGGGATCAAAATAAAGTTGTTTACACGCATTGTTTTATAAGCAATTTTAGCTCGAGCTCAGTACTAAAAATTACTTAGCTGAAGGGCGAATTTGAGTACTCAAAATCGCTTAGCAATTACTTAGCTTTTTCCAATTCAAAATCTGTTTCCTTGAATACTATTTCACAAGTTTTTGTACAACAAATGTCGATGGTATCTTGCATACAAAAGTGTGCCAGGGTACTACCATCCTCTTTTACCTACTTCTCAATAGCTGCTGCACGATCTGCATTGCCAATAAGATCAGAACTAAAATGTTCGAATTAATTAGCATTTCTCTATCCAGTACCAGAATTGCTTAAGTTTTTTTCTAGTCGAGTACTGCCATGCTTATAAAGCCGTTGCTTGTAAAAAGAATATGTGTATCGGAAAAGAGTGTATTTCAATTGAGTATAATCAGCAGATAAGAAAATGAATTTCAGAGTTACGATAAAAGGTTCAGTCTCTATCAAGCAGATTTGAATTAGGGTGTGTGGTCTATATTGACATGATATTTTACTCCCGAAACAGATTTCATATTTCATGTTCTAAGTGATTTATAGAAAATTTCTAGAAGAAGATTCTCTTAAATACTGAAATTCTAGAATAAAGCTTCTTCAAAGTTAAGTAGTTGTTATGTGCAGGTTTTTACTGTTCTTTGAGTCTGTATTCGACTCTTAACTTTAGTCTGTGGTCAGCAGATATTCAGGAACAACTAGAGAAACCAGGAACAAAATGTTTGGCCTTTATGACTTTGTTTATTTGTCATTTAACTAGCAAGATTCTGGGGCAACCTATACTATCTTGAATATTTTTGATCTTCAACCCTCAAAGTTGCTCAAAAGTTACTTAAACCTGAGAACCAAACAGACCCTCTTTGTAATTCCTCCAAAAAAGGTTTTATTATTGATTTTCTAGGCTTCCAATTTTTCTCACGTTTTAGTCTGTTGAGTTTCAGACAAAAATGCTTTCTTTATATTTTGTTTGTCTATGATTCGAATTTTCAAAGAAATACGATAGATGTTATTTAAAGTGCATATATTGCAATTTTAAATAGGTTTAAATAGAGTTAAATGGATTAGATATTGACCTTTATTTATGCATAAACATTGCAAAGCCGATTGTTGTGTGGTTTAGATTATTTTGAAAATCTCAGTAATATAAAAGGGATTCTGATGAATAATCTGCTTATCTTTTTTCATTAATCAACAAGTTGATAAGTAACAAGTTCTGGATTGAAGGTATTTTTCTATTACAAAACATTAAATGAAGGCTAGCATTCTCTTAGATTGCTTCAATAGCTCCCTCTCCCCAGGAACATGCGAATAAATGGGTTTTGAGGTAGGGGATGGTACCTAGACTGTTGTTTCTAGAAAATTGTTTGGCAAAAGCGAGGGGATGAACCATAGGTCAAGTTGCTTATTTAAAAAAATATAATCATGTTGTTTTTAAAACTTGGGAGGTGGCATTAATTAATTTTATGAGATTCTCAAGAGTTGATTAAAAAGTTTGAGATCCGATCTGTAAACAATTGGCTTTAACTGAGCAACTTACTCCATCACTTTTCTGAAAGTTTCTTTATTTCTAAAAGAAAGAGTCCGATGGCCGGAAGCAGCATTATGAATACGCCTAATCTAGCTGAATAGCTAGAAATAAAGCCTGCTATGAAAATAATTACAACACAGAAAACAACAACAACAACCATTTTTATCAATTTCATCAATTATCATGCTTGTTGATTTTGTAACGTTGAGCACTCTTTGTGTGACATGAGTGTAACAATATGGCACCCCACCGTATTCGCTCATATTAATCCTTAAATTATTCTTGTTTCATTCTTAGGAGTCTTCAAGCAAATCAGAGCATATGACGTCATTTATTGCCGAACTTTCCATGGCAAATGAGGTATAGTATGTTTTTTTATTGCTTTTCTGTAATGGCAAATACTTTTCAAGCTCCTTGACCTTACTGATGATACCCCCCCCCCCCCACCCCACAATACTGCCAAGCGTCCACATTACTGCAAGACTCCCTCTACCCGCTGATGATATCCCTCCACATTAATGAACACTTTCAACATTACTGCAAGATATCCCTCCACATTACTGCAAGATATCCCTCACATTACTGCAAGGTATCCCTCGATATTAGTGCAAATGTCCCTCCACATTACTTCAAGATATCCCTCCACCTTACAGATGATGTTCCTCCAAATTAGTGCACATTCTCCACATCTTTTCTTTTTATTAATCTACTTATATTCTAATGCTTGATTTCTGTTTTAGGCACTGAAGGCTGAGAAAAACAGATTGGAGGTGGATCTGCTGGAATCAAAACACGAAATTAGCAAGTGAGTTATTGCATTTATCGAATAAATCGTACAGCTACATTGTTTATGGTTGATAAAGTAGACAAGTTTGAAACCAAGAACTGCAAATGCATGTTTGAAATAAAATACAATTATTTCATGCATTTCATGTCTGATGCCAATATGATATTACCTATTGCATCGTATTTAGAGCTCTGCTTAAATTGCTTATCTTCTTTCCTACTTAGGGCTTATCTTGCCACCTATTTGCTAAGGAAAGGCTGCATTCAAATCATTCCTAAGGGTTGCGAGCATGGCTTAACGAACATGTCTATGTTTTCCTATTTCATACATTATGTTTTTGCAGTTTCCCTGGTGTATTTCGACCATGAAGGGCTCTAGTTGAATCTTATATCCCCTTATCTGCGTGAGACTTGTTTTTCTCTCTCTTTGCTACGCAAAGGCCTATTTCAAAACATTTCTAAGGGTAGCGAGCATGGTTATTAAACATGTCTACGGCTTCCTCGCTCATGAAATATTTTTTCAAGTTACCCTGGTGTGTTTTGTTCCTGAAGAGCTCTTAGTTTGATTTTATATCCCCTTTTATGCGTGGGGCTCATTTCGCTGCCTCTTTGTTACGTTCAGGCCTCGTTAAAAACATTCATAAGAGGCACAGCATCTCCATTACTGCGCAGTGGTAGCGATCTAGAGTACGAATCAAGAGGTCGTGGGTTCGAGTCCTACTCGAGTCATATTCATTCTCACAAATTATCTCTCTACGATTCTTTTTTTCAAGAATACTTGAAATTTTCCTGAGCCTCAACTTTTCCATTGTTTATTCTTAAATTTCCATTGTTCTTTGGCGATTTTGAGCCTCAATATTCTTATAAAATTTATTCTTATGAAGAAAAAAGAGTGTACGCCACTTACTAGTGACATAAATTGAACGGCCTATTTCGTACCACCAGAGAAACATCGTCTGGACTTATGCCGCTGAAAAATATAATCAGCCAATCAGATTTCAGATCTCGTTATCGCGTGACACCACAGCAGGAGGCTCTGACCAGCTGGGGTGGATGTTAATTACAAACTGTGTCTCGATCTTTTAGGCTCACGACTATGACGTCACCGTCTCACGGTCTTACTCGGCAGCCTATCCATGCAAGCACGCCGTTTCAAAAGAACGCACCTGCGAACTTGCAGCAAGAGATGAATGCAGAATTGGTGAGTTTCATCCTTAAATCCTCTTTGATTTAGAGACGTTTTTGATACTATCACTGTTGGGAAAGATCTCTACATAGCTTGATTGTAGACGGTGCTGTATGCAATTCAGTTCAATTTTATTTGTAGAATGCCAACTCAGATTGGGTTAGTTTTAACCTAAAATCCTCTTTGATTTAGATGATCTTTTAAAACTATTACCCCTGGGGAAAGATATCTTCATAGCTTGATTGTAGACAAAGCTATATGCAATTCAATTCAATTTAATTTGTAGAATGCCAACGCAGATTGGGTGAGTTTTCATCCTGGAATCCTCTTTGATTTAGATGATCTTTTAAACCTACTACCCCTCGGGAAAGTTATCTTCATATCTTGATTGTAGACGGTGCTGTATGCAATTCAGTTCAATTTTATTTGTAGAATGCCAACGCAGATTGGGTTAGTTTTATCCTTAAATCCTCTTTGATTTAGATGATCTTTTAAACCTACTACCCCAGGGGAAAGATATCTTCATAGCTTGGTTGTAGACGGTGCTGTATGCAATTCAGTTCAATTTTATTTGTAGAATGCCAACGCAAATTGGGTTAGTTTCAACCTAAAATCCTCTTTGATTTAGATGATCTTTTAAACCTACTACCCAAGGGGAAAGATATCTTCATAGCTTGATTGTAGACGGTGCTGTATGCAATTCAGTTCAATTTTATTTGTAGAATGCCAACGCAGATTGGGTGAGTTTTCATCCTAAAATCCTCTTTGATTTAGATGATCTTTTAACACTATTACCCCAGGGGAAAGATATCTTCATAGCTTGATTGTAGACGGTGCTGTATGCAATTCAATTTAGTTTTATTTTTAGAATGCCACACAGATTGGGTGAGTTTCATCCTGAAATCCTTTTTGATTTAGATGATCTTTTAACACTATTACCCCAGGGGAAAGATATCTTCATAGCTTGATTGTAGACGGTGCTGTATGCAATTCAATTTAGTTTTATTTTTAGAATGCCACACAGATTGGGTGAGTTTCATCCTGAAATCCTTTTTGATTTAGATGATCTTTTAACACTATTACCCCAGGGGAAAGATATCTTCATAGCTTGATTGTAGACGGTGCTGTATGCAATTCAATTTAGTTTTATTTTTAGAATGCCACACAGATTGGGTGAGTTTCATCCTGAAATCCTTTTTGATTTAGATGATCTTTTAACACTATTACCCCAGGGGAAAGATATCTTCATAGCTTGATTGTAGACGGTGCTGTATGCAATTCAGTTCAATTTTATTTGTAGAATGCCAACGCAGATTGGGTTAGTTTTATCCTTAAATCCTCTTTGATTTAGATGATCTTTTAACACTATTACCCCAGGGGAAAGATATCTTCATAGCTTGATTGTAGACGGTGCTGTATGCAATTCAATTTAGTTTTATTTTTAGAATGCCACACAGATTGGGTGAGTTTCATCCTGAAATCCTTTTTGATTTAGATGATCTTTTAAACCTACTACCCAAGGGGAAAGATATCTTCATAGCTTGATTGTAGACGGTGCTGTATGCAATTCAGTTCAATTTTATTTGTAGAATGCCAACGCAGATTGGGTGAGTTTTCATCCTAAAATCCTCTTTGATTTAGATGATCTTTTAACACTATTACCCCAGGGGAAAGATATCTTCATAGCTTGATTGTAGACGGTGCTGTATGCAATTCAATTTAGTTTTATTTTTAGAATGCCACACAGATTGGGTGAGTTTCATCCTGAAATCCTTTTTGATTTAGATGATCTTTTAACACTATTACCCCAGGGGAAAGATATCTTCATAGCTTGATTGTAGACGGTGCTGTATGCAATTCAATTTAGTTTTATTTTTAGAATGCCACACAGATTGGGTGAGTTTCATCCTGAAATCCTTTTTGATTTAGATGATCTTTTAACACTATTACCCCAGGGGAAAGATATCTTCATAGCTTGATTGTAGACGGTGCTGTATGCAATTCAATTTAGTTTTATTTTTAGAATGCCACACAGATTGGGTGAGTTTCATCCTGAAATCCTTTTTGATTTAGATGATCTTTTAACACTATTACCCCAGGGGAAAGATATCTTCATAGCTTGATTGTAGACGGTGCTGTATGCAATTCAGTTCAATTTTATTTGTAGAATGCCAACGCAGATTGGGTTAGTTTTATCCTTAAATCCTCTTTGATTTAGATGATCTTTTAACACTATTACCCCAGGGGAAAGATATCTTCATAGCTTGATTGTAGACGGTGCTGTATGCAATTCAATTTAGTTTTATTTTTAGAATGCCACACAGATTGGGTGAGTTTCATCCTGAAATCCTTTTTGATTTAGATGATCTTTTAACACTATTACCCCAGGGGAAAGATATCTTCATAGCTTGATTGTAGACGGTGCTGTATGCAATTCAATTTAGTTTTATTTTTAGAATGCCACACAGATTGGGTGAGTTTCATCCTGAAATCCTTTTTGATTTAGATGATCTTTTAACACTATTACCCCAGGGGAAAGATATCTTCATAGCTTGATTGTAGACGGTGCTGTATGCAATTCAATTTAGTTTTATTTTTAGAATGCCACACAGATTGGGTGAGTTTCATCCTGAAATCCTTTTTGATTTAGATGATCTTTTAACACTATTACCCCAGGGGAAAGATATCTTCATAGCTTGATTGTAGACGGTGCTGTATGCAATTCAGTTCAATTTTATTTGTAGAATGCCAACGCAGATTGGGTTAGTTTTATCCTTAAATCCTCTTTGATTTAGATGATCTTTTAACACTATTACCCCAGGGGAAAGATATCTTCATAGCTTGATTGTAGACGGTGCTGTATGCAATTCAATTTAGTTTTATTTTTAGAATGCCACACAGATTGGGTGAGTTTCATCCTGAAATCCTTTTTGATTTAGATGATCTTTTAACACTATTACCCCAGGGGAAAGATATCTTCATAGCTTGATTGTAGACGGTGCTGTATGCAATTCAATTTAGTTTTATTTTTAGAATGCCACACAGATTGGGTGAGTTTCATCCTGAAATCCTTTTTGATTTAGATGATCTTTTAACACTATTACCCCAGGGGAAAGATATCTTCATAGCTTGATTGTAGACGGTGCTGTATGCAATTCAATTTAGTTTTATTTTTAGAATGCCACACAGATTGGGTGAGTTTCATCCTGAAATCCTTTTTGATTTAGATGATCTTTTAACACTATTACCCCAGGGGAAAGATATCTTCATAGCTTGATTGTAGACGGTGCTGTATGCAATTCAGTTCAATTTTATTTGTAGAATGCCAACGCAGATTGGGTTAGTTTTATCCTTAAATCCTCTTTGATTTAGATGATCTTTTAACACTATTACCCCAGGGGAAAGATATCTTCATAGCTTGATTGTAGACGGTGCTGTATGCAATTCAATTTAGTTTTATTTTTAGAATGCCACACAGATTGGGTGAGTTTCATCCTGAAATCCTTTTTGATTTAGATGATCTTTTAACACTATTACCCCTCGGGAAAGTTATCTTCATATCTTGATTGTAGACGGTGCTGTATGCAATTCAGTTCAAATTTATTTGTAGAATGCCAACGCAGATTGGGTTAGTTTTATCCTTAAATCCTCTTTGATTTAGATGATCTTTTAACACTATTACCCCAGGGGAAAGATATCTTCATAGCTTGATTGTAGACGGTGCTGTATGCAATTCAATTTAGTTTTATTTTTAGAATGCCACACAGATTGGGTGAGTTTCATCCTGAAATCCTTTTTGATTTAGATGATCTTTTAACACTATTACCCCAGGGGAAAGATATCTTCATAGCTTGATTGTAGACGGTGCTGTATGCAATTCAATTTAGTTTTATTTTTAGAATGCCACACAGATTGGGTGAGTTTCATCCTGAAATCCTTTTTGATTTAGATGATCTTTTAACACTATTACCCCAGGGGAAAGATATCTTCATAGCTTGATTGTAGACGGTGCTGTATGCAATTCAGTTCAATTTTATTTGTAGAATGCCAACGCAGATTGGGTTAGTTTTATCCTTAAATCCTCTTTGATTTAGATGATCTTTTAACACTATTACCCCAGGGGAAAGATATCTTCATAGCTTGATTGTAGACGGTGCTGTATGCAATTCAATTTAGTTTTATTTTTAGAATGCCACACAGATTGGGTGAGTTTCATCCTGAAATCCTTTTTGATTTAGATGATCTTTTAACACTATTACCCCAGGGGAAAGATATCTTCATAGCTTGATTGTAGACGGTGCTGTATGCAATTCAATTTAGTTTTATTTTTAGAATGCCACACAGATTGGGTGAGTTTCATCCTGAAATCCTTTTTGATTTAGATGATCTTTTAACACTATTACCCCAGGGGAAAGATATCTTCATAGCTTGATTGTAGACGGTGCTGTATGCAATTCAATTTAGTTTTATTTTTAGAATGCCACACAGATTGGGTGAGTTTCATCCTGAAATCCTTTTTGATTTAGATGATCTTTTAACACTATTACCCCAGGGGAAAGATATCTTCATAGCTTGATTGTAGACGGTGCTGTATGCAATTCAATTTAGTTTTATTTTTAGAATGCCACACAGATTGGGTGAGTTTCATCCTGAAATCCTTTTTGATTTAGATGATCTTTTAACACTATTACCCCAGGGGAAAGATATCTTCATAGCTTGATTGTAGACGGTGCTGTATGCAATTCAATTTAGTTTTATTTTTAGAATGCCACACAGATTGGGTGAGTTTCATCCTGAAATCCTTTTTGATTTAGATGATCTTTTAACACTATTACCCCAGGGGAAAGATATCTTCATAGCTTGATTGTAGACGGTGCTGTATGCAATTCAGTTCAATTTTATTTGTAGAATGCCAACGCAGATTGGGTTAGTTTTATCCTTAAATCCTCTTTGATTTAGATGATCTTTTAACACTATTACCCCAGGGGAAAGATATCTTCATAGCTTGATTGTAGACGGTGCTGTATGCAATTCAATTTAGTTTTATTTTTAGAATGCCACACAGATTGGGTGAGTTTCATCCTGAAATCCTTTTTGATTTAGATGATCTTTTAACACTATTACCCCTCGGGAAAGTTATCTTCATATCTTGATTGTAGACGGTGCTGTATGCAATTCAGTTCAAATTTATTTGTAGAATGCCAACGCAGATTGGGTTAGTTTTATCCTTAAATCCTCTTTGATTTAGATGATCTTTTAACACTATTACCCCAGGGGAAAGATATCTTCATAGCTTGATTGTAGACGGTGCTGTATGCAATTCAATTTAGTTTTATTTTTAGAATGCCACACAGATTGGGTGAGTTTCATCCTGAAATCCTTTTTGATTTAGATGATCTTTTAACACTATTACCCCAGGGGAAAGATATCTTCATAGCTTGATTGTAGACGGTGCTGTATGCAATTCAATTTAGTTTTATTTTTAGAATGCCACACAGATTGGGTGAGTTTCATCCTGAAATCCTTTTTGATTTAGATGATCTTTTAACACTATTACCCCTCGGGAAAGTTATCTTCATATCTTGATTGTAGACGGTGCTGTATGCAATTCAGTTCAAATTTATTTGTAGAATGCCAACGCAGATTGGGTTAGTTTTATCCTTAAATCCTCTTTGATTTAGATGATCTTTTAACACTATTACCCCAGGGGAAAGATATCTTCATAGCTTGATTGTAGACGGTGCTGTATGCAATTCAATTTAGTTTTATTTTTAGAATGCCACACAGATTGGGTGAGTTTCATCCTGAAATCCTTTTTGATTTAGATGATCTTTTAACACTATTACCCCAGGGGAAAGATATCTTCATAGCTTGATTGTAGACGGTGCTGTATGCAATTCAATTTAGTTTTATTTTTAGAATGCCACACAGATTGGGTGAGTTTCATCCTGAAATCCTTTTTGATTTAGATGATCTTTTAACACTATTACCCCTCGGGAAAGTTATCTTCATATCTTGATTGTAGACGGTGCTGTATGCAATTCAGTTCAATTTTATTTGTAGAATGCCAACGCAGATTGGGTTAGTTTTATCCTTAAATCCTCTTTGATTTAGATGATCTTTTAACACTATTACCCCAGGGGAAAGATATCTTCATAGCTTGATTGTAGACGGTGCTGTATGCAATTCAGTTCAATTTTATTTTTAGAATGCCACACAGATTGGGTGAGTTTCATCCTGAAATCCTTTTTGATTTAGATGATCTTTTAACACTATTACCCCAGGGGAAAGATATCTTCATAGCTTGATTGTAGACGGTGCTGTATGCAATTCAATTTAGTTTTATTTTTAGAATGCCACACAGATTGGGTGAGTTTCATCCTGAAATCCTTTTTGATTTAGATGATCTTTTAACACTATTACCCCAGGGGAAAGATATCTTCATAGCTTGATTGTAGACGGTGCTGTATGCAATTCAGTTCAATTTTATTTGTAGAATGCCAACGCAGATTGGGTTAGTTTTATCCTTAAATCCTCTTTGATTTAGATGATCTTTTAACACTATTACCCCAGGGGAAAGATATCTTCATAGCTTGATTGTAGACGGTGCTGTATGCAATTCAATTTAGTTTTATTTTTAGAATGCCACACAGATTGGGTGAGTTTCATCCTGAAATCCTTTTTGATTTAGATGATCTTTTAACACTATTACCCCAGGGGAAAGATATCTTCATAGCTTGATTGTAGACGGTGCTGTATGCAATTCAGTTCAATTTTATTTGTAGAATGCCAACGCAGATTGGGTTAGTTTTATCCTTAAATCCTCTTTGATTTAGATGATCTTTTAACACTATTACCCCAGGGGAAAGATATCTTCATAGCTTGATTGTAGACGGTGCTGTATGCAATTCAATTTAGTTTTATTTTTAGAATGCCACACAGATTGGGTGAGTTTCATCCTGAAATCCTTTTTGATTTAGATGATCTTTTAACACTATTACCCCAGGGGAAAGATATCTTCATAGCTTGATTGTAGACGGTGCTGTATGCAATTCAATTTAGTTTTATTTTTAGAATGCCACACAGATTGGGTGAGTTTCATCCTGAAATCCTTTTTGATTTAGATGATCTTTTAACACTATTACCCCAGGGGAAAGATATCTTCATAGCTTGATTGTAGGCGGTGCTATGTTCAATTCAACTCTTCCATTCAATTAATTCAATTTGTAGAATGATTTGGTAAGTTTTCATCCCAAAATCCTCTTTGATTCAAAGCATCGTTTTATCATTATTACTATTGGAGGAAGATATCTAGTAGATAAACAGCTTCATCGTAGAGGGTGCTGTTTCCAATTCAATTCAACTCAATTTCATTTGTAGCATACCAAATACTAAGTAAAAAATGTTTTTTAGATCTAAGTACTTTAAGCCTAACCCTAACCTTAACCTCTGCGCTTTAACCCTAACCCTAACCTTAACCTTTGCAGTAGAGATTGCCAACGTATACATGGCTTGATTATTTTGCTATATTTAATTGAATTCAACTTAACAACAACTTTTATTAGTAGAATGCAATGCCAAATACTAAGTACAAAATATTATTTCGATATAAGTACTTCAACCCTAACCTTAACCTTAACCTTTGGAGTAAAGATTCCCAGTTTATACATGGTTGGATTGTATAGTGTGCTATATTTGATTAAATTCAACTTAACAACAATTTTTATTTGTAGAATGCCAAATACTAAGTACAAAACATATAAGATTTAAGTACTCGGAGTCTGTAGTTTTGTTTGCCGAAACTCTGTTCAGTACATCGAAGTAGGCTACATATCCTGATGAGTGGGAAACCACAAAACAGGCTGGCCGTTAAAGAGAGTTTACTTTCTTGAGTCTTGCCTTCTTAGTGCACTAAGATAAGTACCTTACACAACCCAAGAGAAGCAATGGTTGTCTAGTTTGGGCCGTACAGTAATTTAAAGATTGAAAATTAGACACATAAATAAATGAATAAAACAACATTGAACTAATAATACAATGTACTGATGGTATCCCCTACCCCACAGTGCTGAAAAAATAACACGGATAGGTTTGTCTCTACATTTAGTGCGTGGTTTTATGATTGGTCAGATTGATATGGTCTTAGTTGGTTGATTAAATCAACTGCCCAATAGCTGAGTTGGTATACCCATGAAGTCAGAGGTCGCGGGTTCGAATCCTGCTGGGACATTTTTCATTCGCGAAAGTTATCTCGATACCTACTTTCAACGTTTCAGGCATTGACAAATGTGACTGGTTCATCTGCGAGTCACTCAGGATTGCAAAACGCGGAGAACAGCAATGAAGCCAAAAGCCTCAGAAACGAAAATGACGAATCAGACACTTCGATCGCCACTGCTTCATCAACTGACAAATACTCAACCGTTGCTCAACAGATCGTAAGTTTATTTACATACCGAGTGTGCCATAAAATAGTATACATATTCGATGGGTTACATCTAACCTGTGTATAGCGTGCCTATCCTGGCTATAGTGTTCGCTATATTTGAGTAAAGAGCAATTACAAAGTAGAATGAACGCGTTAAAAATCAGACATGTTCTTCTGTTACTCTGAGTTTCGTGCTTACGCACTCGTCAGACAGACTATACCAATGAAAAATTCTGAATCACTGCAGTACTTATTTACCAGAGGTCTTTTGTTTTAAATTGATCACCTCTAGTAAATAAGTGCTTCTGTAACTTGGGATATTCTTCATTGGTCTTTGCCTGACGAGTGCCTGAGCACGAAAAGGACATGTCTGTTTTTTAATGAGTTATTAGATATATTAGATGGGTCATTGGGTTGAGATTTTTGTCGATTCCTTTTCCTTATTCATAAGAAAGCAAGCATAAAGAAGGTTTAAGCTTCCTTTTGAAAGGACGACTCAAATATACGTTGAATAAGGTCGATAAACGTTAGAAAAAGAGGCTTTGATTTTGACAAATGTATTGCTACTCGTAAATCTTTAACAAAGAATGTTCCAGATAAATTGCCATCTGGCAATGGAGAAAAGATTCTTTGAGGTTTTATACCAAAAACGAAAACAGCTCTAATAATGAAACTAGATTTAATTCAAGTAGTGCGTGCCTATCCTGGCTATAGCGCTCGATCTACGCTGGGCTAAGAGTAATTGCATATTATAGTTAAAGACTCTTGAGTTTTGTATTCTACTAACGATAACGCTATGGATATTCCCACCGAGCTAGCAAAAGCTAATTTCATTTGAATTCCAGTAAAACATGATTAAAAATTCCTTTTCTTGTCTGCTTGATGAGATCCATATAAAAAACCGAAAATTTGATTTACTAAAAAGTATAGTGAAATCTCATCTAGATGAAGAGAAAATAAATTCTCCTGGTAAACCACAATTCCCGAATCCCTACCTTCAGAAAAGCTGATTCATGTCTCCTCCTGTTCAATCTACAATCAAAATCTTTTGCTTTGGTCAAAGGACTCGCTGTGGGTTTATCTGGAAAGCAACCCGAATCATTCCACAATCAAACCACTTAAGCCTCATCAAAGGCTTTGGTTTTCCACAGAAGTCTCTGATAAAGGATTTTCGTTTTAATTTCTTGGTTTTTGAAATTCGCAAATTAGTTTTGCTGATAAAGAGAAAATGTTTTCAACTTTTATCACATGTAGTGTACATACATCATACATTATATAACAGTATTTTCCCACGCATAAGAAACACTGATTTGAAAATATGGAACTGGTTTTTAATATATAACTACCCATTTAGTATAAAAAGCACCTATTAAGAAACACCTATATTGATTTATTTTGTAAAGCGTGAGAAAGGCCTCAAACCTGATGATAATACTGTTTCTTATATGCACGAAAGGTTTAGTTTTGTTCAAGTAGCTTTTCATCCACCCCTCAGAATATGATTCATGTTTTACAAAAAAGGAAGGTCTTCTCCAACGTAGTCATGAAGGAATCTCACAAAAATGGTACACCAATACCGCACCACACCCCATCAAAATGGTACACCAATACCTTACCATACCCCATGAAAGCTCTATAATTTGTTCTTGTGCCTCCAGTGTAGTTTATGATTGGTGATTTGTGATGGTTTGTTTATTGTTTATATCATGATGATGATGACCAGTTAGTTTCTGTTTAAAGAGCACCTGAAGCAAAACATTTTATTGATGGAAATGATAGGGGCTATTGAATGGTATAAAACACCATTTAAATTATTTTGAAATCTCCTTTTGTTTTCAAATCATCCACTAACTTGAAGTATCAGAGGATGACGTCATAATGTTTGCACATTATTAAGTTTACATATGGGGATATAGCTGTATCTCATCATGAAAAGATTATAGTTGCAAAAAATCTTGTTGCAGTGCTGCATAAATGTAATGCAGGTTATTTAACATGTATGCATTATTTTTGGGAAAGCATACTAATCGATAAGAAATATTGTGATTGCATTTCCCTTGGAAATGGAGTCAACGTGGTATATTTTCTGGACCTTTTACGAACAATATGACGTCATTAGCCAATCCTACAAAATTGTGGACAATTTGAACACCAATTGAGATATCAACAAACTTTTCACAGAGTTTCTTATCATTCAACAGTACCTATCATTTCCACCAATAAAATTTTTTGCTTCATGTGCTCTTTAACGTGCTAGCCTGACTAAGGCTTGGTCTACTTTTCTAGCAGGGGAACAGTAGCTTACACTACATCACTACATATGGTAGTATAAAGCCTTAGTGTGTTGAGTGAGTCAGTCAGTTTAGGAGTCCTTCTTATTTGGTAGGTTTAAATTTTAGATCATCTTAAAACACTCCTGACATTTCATCATGATTAAATTGGGATTTTCTCCAATGAAAAGCTGATAATCCTGAATTATCATTTCGATTGATTCTTTAAATAGTTGATAATTCCGAGCAGTGTTTGGCGATTTTAATCCAATTCTTGTTGATAATAAGATCTGATTATCCGCAGGCTCTGAACTTCAAAAAGAAGAGAGATATGGCCTTGAAACACATCGCAGATCTCGTCGATATGGATGTCGAGTTGGAACCTGCTCCAAAGAAGAAGGTAATTACATATTCTCATTATTTTGAATTCTCTGTGCGAATCTGAGGTTACACCTTACACCTTACTTGGTAGAACTGCCTGTAACGTTGGACCTTACCGATATTCTTCCTGTCATTCCAGTGCAAGGATTTCCGAGTGGTTAGATCACTCGACCATCATACTAAGGGTCCTTTGTTCGAAACCATCTTCAGACCTGCTATTAAGTGTGAGAAGAGAATTTGCCAGCTCTCTGTAATTCCAGGCAAAAAGGCAAAATGAATCACGAGGTGTGGTCACATCGAGAGGAAGGACCAGGGTTGCACTGCTCGATTAGTTTACCTATTCAGTGTGCCCTTTATGTTTTGTGTATAAACCAATACCTTACGAAGATAGTAAGCGTATTTTTCTATCAACTATCAATGCAATGCTTCGTTCAGTCTACCTATTCAGTGGGCCATTTTGTGCATAACCTAATATCTTACAAAGCTGGTAAGCTTATTTGCCTTTCAGATATCAATTCACTGCTGCGATTAGTCTAACTATTCATTTCAAAACAACCGGCAATAGAATAGTTTCATTGCGTTAAAAAGACTAGTGAATTACAATTTAACACAATTAAGATTTGAATTTATAAAGATTCGATAGATCTGAGAAACGACTTTGTGAAACACCTATCTGATTCATCAGTGATAAAACTTTAATCTCGTTTCATTTACTGGCTTTGCGGTTATGATTTCAACAATCGATTTACTATTTTATCTTTTTCTGTTCTGGCCAGACAAGGTTGTTAAGTTTGAAAACAAACTTTTTAGACAGTCTTTGATACACAGAGGTACTAGTCTAGCAGTTCGTACCAATCAACAACAGCAAAGGAGAAGGCTTTAACTTGTAATAGTGGACCGCCTGTCCCTAGATATGTCGGGGTAATGGTCTAGCAGTTGACACGAATGAGCTACAACAAGAGAGAAGACAGAATTATAAAGTTCGAACCTATTATACTGGACAGCATGTCCCTCACAGGCTTGCACTACATGTGTTGATCTAAAGCTGCTTAAAAAGCGGGGCCAAACTCATGCAAAATGTTCTGTATCAATTTGAATGGCTTATGGATGCCAAAGCAGATGGGCAAAATAAAGGTTATACATTTATCATTATATTAATATTTTAAATTTACGCTCTATCTATGGGCAAAATTGTTTTTTAAAGATTATCTAACATCAAGATCCCGAAGCCTTTTATGTAGCAGCCCATAAAGTGTAGCATAACATTGTTTCTTATAATGTGATAAAACGAAATTTAACGCAAATTATATGGTCTAGCAACTGGTTTTATTTGTTAATTCTTAAGGCTTTTAAGAGGAGGTTTTTATTAATCCATTATCAGTCCAAGTAATCTCCAAACCACTTTAAGTGGTAAAGGGTTAAAAAGATCAGCACTTTACATCTTTAATTTATCTTGCTTTCAAGTTCTAGCTACCGAAAACCGCAATCCAAACCAAAAAGATTCTTCGGCAAATGGATCAAACTTTAAGGTTTGGGTTCAGCTAAGTGCAAAGTGCCCACTTAATAGCTATAGTAATAGAAGCAATGTAAGCAAATTCGCTTACTTTCTTCGTAAGGAATTGCTGAATCTGCAAAGCACATTAGGCCCACTGAATAGATAAACTAATCGAAGCAGTGCATTGATAGTTGATAGGCAAAAACGCTTACTATCTTCGTAAGGTATTGGTTTATTTGCAAAGCGCAAAGACAAACTGAATAGGTAGACTAATCAAAGCAGTGCATTGGTAGTTCATAGGCAAATACACCTACTACCTTCGTTAGGTAGTTGCTTATGCACAAAGCATTAAGGTTCATTCAATAGTTAGACTAATTGAAGCACCACATTGATAGTTGATAGGAAAATACGCTTAATATCTTTGTAAGGTAATTGGTTTGTGTGTAAAGCATAAAGGGTACAATGAGTAGGTAGACTAATTACAGTAGTGGCTACATTGATAGTTGATAGGTTAATACCCTTTTATGTATTGGTTTATGTGCGAAGTATAAAGAGCCTATTTAATTGGTAGACTAATCGCAGCAGTGCATTGATAGTTGATAGACAAATACGCTAACAATCTTCGTAAGGTATTAGTTTATTTGCAAAGCACAAAGACAAACTTAATAGGTAGACTAATCAGCAGTGCATTGATAGTTGATTGGCAAATACACTTACTATCTCAGTAAGGTATTGGTTTATGTACAAAGCACAGAGGGCTACCCTACGATGTAACCAAACCTTTTGTTTCCTTAATTGCCTTTTTGCCTGAAGTTACAGAAAGCTTGACTATTCTCTCCTCACACTTTATGTGATAGGTCTAAAGGGGGATTGAAAGTCACAACCCTTTGAACAAGGTTTGAGTGATCTTGCTCTCTCCCATCTCTGGTTGTTTACATCAAATAAATCTGATGAAATCATGTTGATGATAAAAGAATACACCTCAGAATCCAAAAGCTTTTTCCTTTCGCATGCTCATCAACCTGTTTGTTTGTACACCTCTAAAGTGTCAATTTAAACGTTAAGACATGGATATGAATTATTCAAGCTTACAGCTAGCTTAAAAATTTGTTATTTGTGCGAATGATAAACAGAGGGTGTTTGAAATTGAATGTGAGATGGGTGAGCTCCAACCATACCATTAAATCTTTCTTTTTATCGACCCTGCTCTTATGTTGTACGGATGATAAACATGGAAGGAGAGGTTGGAAATAGATATGAGATGGTTGAGCTCTTGACCGTACCTTATTATCTTCTTTCTATCTGTAACGTTCTGTAACGTCATAAATATTAGTAAAAGAAAGCTTGAGAGAAAAACAACTTCTTTAGGCTCTAGGCCATTCATCATTATTCATCTAAACTCCAATTCCCTTCTCACAAAATCACGAGCTTCACTCATGCGTAACGTCATGTGACCCTGCTCATATTTTGTATGGATGATAAACATGGAGAGAGGGGTATGGATAATATATGTGAGAGAGCTGAGGTCCAAACCATACCGTTAAGTCTTTCTTTCTATCGACCCTGCTCTTATGTTGTACGGATGATAAGCATGGAAAGAGGGGTATGGATAATATATGTGAGATGGTTAAGCTGTAAACTATACTATTAAGTCTTTCTTTCTATCGACCCTGCTCTTATATTTGGCGAACGATAGAAAAGGGGGGGGGGTGAAAATAAATGTAAATGAGTGAGCTCTAAACTTTACCAAACTCTGAGCTCTAAACCATACCGTTCTGTGGAGAATGGCTCCTGAAAACACAGATATCAAAAAAGAACGATACCCAACTGCGTGTCTGATTCTTCTAGTATAGGAGATAGGAGGATGATAGCAAGTATCAAGTCGTGTTTGTCTCATGTTTAAACAGATTTCACAGATTTGGTTTTTCCTGACGTAGGTCCACGACGTGGTACAAAAACAAACATTATAGATTCAGCAGGGACGCAGTATGGGTTTGTTTAAGATTAGTTCTTTCGTTCTAAAAAACAGAATATAATTGTTTTTGCTCTTTCGAATACGATATGTAACTGTCTGATATTTAAACTAATTAGCAGAAAAGAAACAGGAAACTACACGTTCATCTCGACAAGCCTGTTTCGTTATTTCTCACTCATCAGGAGATGTACTTTTCCTGTTTCTTTTCTGCCAATTAGTATATTTACGCTCTACTACCATGTATTAAGCACTATTTTCTGAAAATTGAAACACTGGCTTTATAACTGATATTTATGTATAATTTTGCCACAATAAGAGATAATTACAAGTTTACCCAAAGAAGGCAAGACTCAAAGGGGTATAGACTATTTAGTTTGACAAACCTGTTTAATGGGTTCCCACTCATTAGGAGTTGTACAAAATATTCTTTTTTCCATCATTTATATCCATAAAGGAATAAAACATAAACGAAACAAGCAAGTGAGATTCTTTGAATCATATGGTATAAGAGAGGATTCAACTAAACTTGCAACATCACCAATTAACTTCAACAGTTCAGCCAATCTCCTTTCCCTCCACAAGCATCTCCCTTCCCCTGAACTCGACTCATGAATTGAATAGACGGCTAGGAAGCAGACAGGCTTAAGACAGATTTGCATTTTGAACTGAAATCACCAGTCAAACAAAGCAAACCTGCTTGAAGAGAAGCAGAAGTTAGAATAAAATCTGTTTCATCCTAAGATTATTCCTCGCTGTTATCTTTACCAGCAAACTCTATCTTCATGTATTACTCTGTTGAGTGTCAGATGTGTCAGATGAAAAGCTTGAGTATCTATGTTTTCGCTTCGCCATGCTTCCAATGTTTCTGGCTGTATTGAAGTTCTGTACCGATCAAAGCCTAAACTCCATCTCCTCAGACAGATTTACATCTTGAACTGAAATCATCAAACTAAGCAAAAAAGTCTTCAAAATTCAAAGTTAATGCGTTAGAACACCAATGTTTTTATCCCCAGATATTCCTTACTGTCATCTTTATCAGCAAACTATATCCTTACGTATTACTCTGTTGAGTGTCAGACGAAAAGCTTAGATATCTATGTTACTGATCAAAGTCTAAGCTTTATCTTTCTAAGACAGATTTACATTTTGGAGTGAAATCATCAAACAAAAGAAAACAGCATGTAGAAAAATAGAAGTCAGAACATAAATTTTATGGGTCAAAACACAAATGTTTCATTCCAAAATATTCATTGCTCATAATTTTACCAGCTGAAATATCTTCTCTAACTTTGCAGGCAGATAACAAGAACTGGGTGGAAGACTTGGAAGTGTTCGCAGATAAGATTGAAGGCCTGGCAGTTGCTAAACAATTCGCAGATAAAAGGTTAGTCCAGTGTTTCAATTCTTGCTCTGTTGCCTTTCCGCCTATGATTTCCCACTCTAAGGTTTCAAATAGGTGAGCCATTAAGGTATGTATCATACAGTAAAAACCCCCAGCTAAGAACCTACATTTTAGGAGTTAGCCTATAAAGATTCTTATGTAAATTGTAGTTAACAGCATTAATATTATTATTGATTTGATCATGAACGATTATAATTTCAAGTTGATCTCTGACACAGCATATTTTGTTTCACCCAATACATTTTGCATTTAAACAACATTCCCTTGTGCTCAAATTAGGCAGACTATGCCCAACTCTTTATACGCTAAAACTATATAACCTAGCCTTATATACCCTAACCCTATATACTCTAATCCTATAAGCTATTACCTTATATACCCTTACCCTTTATACCTCCATCCTATATACCCAAACTCTTTATACGCTAAACCTACATGCCCTAGCCCTATAAACCCCAATCCTATATACTCTTATCCTATATACCATTACCTTATATACCTTTACCCTATACCTTCATCCTATATATCCCAGCTCTTTATACCCTAAAACTATAAACCGTAGCCTTATATACCCCAATCCTACATACCAGACTCTATATACCCCAAATATATTATCCTAAACTAGATAGAAGACCATATATCCTCACTGAGTGTATATTCTACTACATAGATACTATACTCGCGTATTGAGTAATTAGTTCGGATAGGCAAGCTCTACTTAATTTAGATAAAACTTAAACTATATACCTTTAATATACTTGTTCAGGGTGATCACTTGTTCAATATAGAGTTCTTGATACTCATAAGAGTAGAGAATATTAGAGAAATCAGACAAAAAGACAATTTACACGATAACTCCATAAGTTTGATGCTGTTACAAACAATCTTCAGTTGATCTGTACTTAATCTGGTTAGACCAACTGAAAATCGTTCACAACTGCATGAAACTTACAGCTTTCGTGTAAATAGTGGTTTTTTGACTAATTTCTTTAGCTCTGCTCTACTGTAGAATATAATCTTAATAAAGAGAAATGTTTCTCTGTAACTGTGAGTCTCTTAGTTACACACTCATCAGACAGACTATACCAATCTATCATACTTCCAATCTTATATCAGACAGAATTAATCAATGTTAAATCAGACTGACTATACCAATCCATTAGACAGACTATAACAATCTAGTGTCAGACAGACTATAACAATCTATCAGGCTATACCAATCTAGTATCAGACAGACTTTAACAATCTATCAGGCTATACCAATCTAGTATCAGACAGACTATTGCAATCTAGTATCAGACAGACTATAGAAATCCATTAGACAGACTATAACAATCTTGTATCAGACAGACTATAACAATCTAGTATCAGACAGACTATAGCAATCTATTAGACTATACCAATCTATCAGACTATACCAATCTATCAGGCTATACCAATCTAGTATCAGACAGACTATAGCAATCTATCAGACTATACCAATCCATTAGACAGACTATACCAAACTATTAGACAGACTATAACAATCTAGTATCAGACAGACTATAACAATCTAGTATCAGACAGACTATACCAATCTATCAGGCTATACCAATCTAGTATCAGACAGACTATACCAATCTAGTATCAGACAGACTATACCAATCTATCAGACTATACCAATCTAGTATCAGACAGACTATACCAATCTATTAGACAGACTATACCAATCTAGTATCAGACAGACTATACCAATCTATCAGACTATACCAATCTAGTATCAGACAGACTATACCAATCTATCAGACTATACCAATCTAGTATCAGACAGACTATACCAATCTAGTATCAGACAGACTATAGCAATCTAGTATCAGACAGACTATACCAATCTATCAGACTATACCAATCTAGTATCAGACAGACTATACCAATCTATTAGACAGACTATACCAATCTAGTATCAGACAGACTATAACAATCTAGTATCAGACAGACTATACCAATCTATCAGGCTATACCAATCTAGTATCAGACAGACTATACCAATCTATCATACATCCAATGTTATATCAGACAGAATTTATCAATGTTAAATCAGACTGACTATACCAATCTAGTATCAGACAGACTGTAGCAATCTATCAGGCTATACCAATCTAGTATCAGACAGACTATAGCAATCTATCAGACTATACCAATCCATTAGACAGACTATACCAAACTATTAGACAGACTATAACAATCTAGTATCAGACAGACTATAACAATCTAGTATCAGACAGACTATACCAATCTATCAGGCTATACCAATCTAGTATCAGACAGACTATACCAATCTAGTATCAGACAGACTATACCAATCTATCAGACTATACCAATCTAGTATCAGACAGACTATACCAATCTATTAGACAGACTATACCAATCTAGTATCAGACAGACTATACCAATCTATCAGACTATACCAATCTAGTATCAGACAGACTATACCAATCTATCAGACTATACCAATCTAGTATCAGACAGACTATACCAATCTAGTATCAGACAGACTATAGCAATCTAGTATCAGACAGACTATACCAATCTATCAGACTATACCAATCTAGTATCAGACAGACTATACCAATCTATTAGACAGACTATACCAATCTAGTATCAGACAGACTATAACAATCTAGTATCAGACAGACTATACCAATCTATCAGGCTATACCAATCTAGTATCAGACAGACTATACCAATCTATCATACATCCAATGTTATATCAGACAGAATTTATCAATGTTAAATCAGACTGACTATACCAATCTAGTATCAGAAAGACTGTAGCAATCTATCAGGCTATACCAATCTAGTATCAGACAGACTATACCAATCTAGTATCAGACAGACTATACCAATCTATCAGACTATACCAATCTAGTATCAGACAGACTATACCAATCTATCAGACTATACCAATCTAGTATCAGACAGACTATACCAATCTAGTATCAGACAGACTATACCAATCTATCAGACTATACCAATCTAGTATCAGACAGACTATACCAATCTATCAGACTATACCAATCTAGTATCAGACAGACTATACCAATCTAGTATCAGACAGACTATACCAATCTATCAGACTATACCAATCTAGTATCAGACAGACTATACCAATCTAGTATCAGACAGACTATACCAATCTATCAGACTATACCAATCTAGTATCAGACAGACTATACCAATCTAGTATCAGACAGACTATACCAATCTATCAGACTATACCAATCCATTAGACAGACTATACCAAACTATTAGACAGACTATAACAATCTAGTATCAGACAGACTATAACAATCTAGTATCAGACAGACTATACCAATCTATCAGGCTATACCAATCTAGTATCAGACAGACTATACCAATCTAGTATCAGACAGACTATACCAATCTATCAGACTATACCAATCTATCAGGCTATACCAATCTAGTATCAGACAGACTATAGCAATCTATCAGACTATACCAATCCATTAGACAGACTATACCAAACTATTAGACAGACTATAACAATCTAGTATCAGACAGACTATACCAATCTATCAGGCTATACCAATCTAGTATCAGACAGACTATACCAATCTAGTATCAGACAGACTATACCAATCTATCAGACTATACCAATCTAGTATCAGACAGACTATACCAATCTAGTATCAGACAGACTATACCAATCTATTAGACAGACTATACCAATCTAGTATCAGACAGACTATACCAATCTATTAGACAGACTATACCAATCTAGTATCAGACAGACTATACCAATCTATTAGACAATACCAATCTAGTATCAGACAGACTATACCAATCTATCAGACTATACCAATCTAGTATCAGACAGACTATACCAATCTATCAGACTATACCAATCTAGTATCAGACAGACTATACCAATCTAGTATCAGACAGACTATACCAATCTAGTATCAGACAGACTATACCAATCTATCAGACTATACCAATCTAGTATCAGACAGACTATACCAATCTAGTATCAGACAGACTATACCAATCTATCAGACTATACCAATCTAGTATCAGACAGACTATACCAATCTAGTATCAGACAGACTATACCAATCTATCAGACTATACCAATCTAGTATCAGACAGACTATACCAATCTAGTATCAGACAGACTATACCAATCTATCAGACTATACCAATCCATTAGACAGACTATACCAAACTATTAGACAGACTATAACAATCTAGTATCAGACAGACTATAACAATCTAGTATCAGACAGACTATACCAATCTATCAGGCTATACCAATCTAGTATCAGACAGACTATACCAATCTAGTATCAGACAGACTATACCAATCTATCAGACTATACCAATCTAGTATCAGACAGACTATACCAATCTATCAGACTATACCAATCTAGTATCAGACAGACTATACCAATCTAGTATCAGACAGACTATAGCAATCTAGTATCAGACAGACTATACCAATCTATCAGACTATACCAATCTAGTATCAGACAGACTATACCAATCTATTAGACAGACTATACCAATCTAGTATCAGACAGACTATACCAATCTAGTATCAGACAGACTATACCAATCTATCAGACTATACCAAACCAGTATCAGACAGACTATACCAATCTATCATACATCCAATGTTATATCAGACAGAATTTATCAATGTTAAATCAGACTGACTATACCAATCTAGTATCAGACAGACTGTAGCAATCTATCAGACTATAGCAATCTAGTATCAGACAGACTATAGCAATCTATCAGACTATACCAATCCATTAGACAGACTATACCAAACTATTAGACAGACTATAACAATCTAGTATCAGACAGACTATACCAATCTATCAGGCTATACCAATCTAGTATCAGACAGACTATACCAATCTAGTATCAGACAGACTATAACAATCTATTAGACAGACTATACCAATCTAGTATCAGACAGACTATAACAATCTAGTATCAGACAGACTATACCAATCTATCAGGCTATACCAATCTAGTATCAGACAGACTATACCAATCTAGTATCAGACAGACTATACCAATCTATTAGACAGACTATACCAATCTAGTATCAGACAGACTATACCAATCTAGTATCAGACAGACTATACCAATCTATGAGACTATACCAATCTAGTATCAGACAGACTATACCAATCTATTAGACAGACTATACCAATCTAGTATCAGACAGACTATACCAATCTAGTATCAGACAGACTATACCAATCTATCAGACTATACCAATCTAGTATCAGACAGACTATACCAATCTATCATACATCCAATGTTATATCAGACAGAATTTATCAATGTTAAATCAGACTGACTATACCAATCTAGTATCAGACAGACTGTAGCAATCTATCAGACTATAGCAATCTAGTATCAGACAGACTATAGCAATCTATCAGACTATACCAATCCATTAGACAGACTATACCAAACTATTAGACAGACTATAACAATCTAGTATCAGACAGACTATAACAATCTAGTATCAGACAGACTATACCAATCTATCAGGCTATACCAATCTAGTATCAGACAGACTATACCAATCTAGTATCAGACAGACTATACCAATCTATCAGACTATACCAATCTAGTATCAGACAGACTATACCAATCTATTAGACAGACTATACCAATCTAGTATCAGACAGACTATACCAATCTAGTATCAGACAGACTATACCAATCTATCAGACTATACCAATCTAGTATCAGACAGACTATACCAATCTATCATACATCCAATGTTATATCAGACAGAATTTATCAATGTTAAATCAGACTGACTATACCAATCTAGTATCAGACAGACTGTAGCAATCTATCAGACTATAGCAATCTAGTATCAGACAGACTATACCAATCTATCAGGCTATACCAAAGTATCAGGCTTATCTAACAGACTTAACCAATGTCACCTTTGACAGACTGTACCGATGAATGCAAAGTAATATTAATTATAAATGTTCATTCTAGATCTGACACCATCCTGGATGCGCTGAAAAAAGTAGCAGGTACAGTTGTTAATTGTTTCTTTTTGACCTTGTTCCTTCGTCCATAAAAACATTTGGTAAAACAATGCGACCTGCTCGTATCAAATCATATCTTTATAAAAGCATTGTATCAATCTCCAGCAAACGCCTTGGCTGCCCTCTCTCATTGTCTAATCCATTACGTGTCCCTGCCCATCCCTTTGTATTTCTTTGTAGCTGGATTCAACCTTCAAATTGCTCCTTCCTGAATCATTTATTGTCATAACATTAAGAAAGAAATGGAAATATAAGTATGTGGTAAAGAGACCCAATGTGATGCTCAATTAAAGAGTTTCTTCACATTCAGTGTGGTTTTTACTGGGAGGGCATTTTCGGTCTATTGTTCCCATACTTTTTGTTTAATCATGCATGAAAAGTGATTGAACTATGAACAATACCAGGTACTGTTTAGATTAGGGTAGAATTTCAACCCTCACATTGGCACCTAAAATATCTGTGTCTGTTGTACTGCTAGCTGCCTGGAAGCAACGAAAGGAAAAGTTAATATTTGCCTGATGTACCGTACGGTAAGGATTGAAGGTGCCACTGCTAAGCAGCAGAAATATTCTGTAGGTAACTTTACAGCACCTTAAGGCTGTGGGTATCATATGAGAAGTTAAGCTGTTGCCAGAAAAATTGGAAACACAGCGAAGTGGAAACATGGATTATGTAAGCTTTTTTTTGACACTCAACAGAGTAATACGTCAGAAGATAACGAAACAGAAACCTAAAAACTTATTATACCCAGGTGTGGATCGAAATAGGCCAATCAAAAAGAGGTGAATGATTTGTATAGTGTTCCATGTTTATGCTTAACTATGCTTCCGATGTTTGTGGCAATAGTGAAGTTTTGTACCGATCGAAGACAGCTAAGCTGTTGCTCTAAGTAACTTTGACCTTAAGGCTGATCAGCTAATTAAGGCTATATGGAACCAAGCTGTATGATATTTGATAAAATCATCTGTACTTTCCTTGCAGTTGAAAACCAAGTGCTTTCTGATAGCAGAGCCAAAGCCCTGCAGAAAATAAGCGACATATCCCATTCAAGTGAGGAGATGGAGCAAAGGTAAGATTTTATATTTTATATGTTGCATTGAGCCAAAACTTGCTTTGCTGGATACAACATGAAGAGAAGACCTAAAAGTGACCTCCACTAGGTGGGAAAATCGAGCGATTCTACTTTAATCGCTTTTGCACATGCGCAGTTGATGTCTGATAAAAACACGGCGGAAAAGTCGAGCCTTTCAAAGTAGGAATCACCTTGCACGAATTTTCGTACCTAGTGGAGATTCAGCTGAAATCAGCTAAAAAGACCTACTAACCTACTACAGATAAAACAATGTCAGTAATTCCCTATTTTCACTGGATTTGCCGCCCCTCATTCCAATCGAAAAGGTATTGGGTGGGAAGAAGATTTCGCTATTGAAAGGAGAGAGTGACAATTTGCGGGACAGATCACCCGTCTGTGAAAGCCAGCTACCATAAACATAAATTAAAGACAACATAAAGTACATAATGACAAGAATGTGATCGTTGATAAATTGGTATATACTCCCAGCATATGAGATGTGGACGAGGGATCTGGCCCGGGCTTGCGAGCCGAAACTGGGGAGGAGGGAGGGATCGTGACGTATCTTGCCGGACAGGTCGTTGCTAGAAGAATAGGCCCTGGCATACTTGAGCTTTTATACTTGGTCTTCTGGGAGTTAGGGAATCTCTTTTCCTTTGTAATGTGGGATGATCTCCCCACCAGGAATAGCGAGAACGTGTAAATTTTGGGCAAATAATTTGAATTAGATATAAACGGTCTCCCGCGTGGCAGGCGAGAATTCTACCACTGAACCACCAATGCTTGGAATTACAAGGCCAACATCCTGTTAATTATCTTGTATTGTATACTTTTTCAATAAGCAACCAGTACTTGAATGAGCAAAACCATAACAACTCCAGGGCTCGATTAAACAAATTAAGCTACTGAGCACGTAAGCAACTATGCTGAAAGCACTTAACCTTGTTTGAGCACATTTTATTTCATTATTAAAAGAGGTTCATTTGGTTTTGGTGGTAGGAATCGAACTCAAAACCCTTTGGTTAGAAACCAAGTGCCTTAGAGAGAAACCAAGTCACTTAATGATTTTGCTGTAAAGCACAGAAGCTAAGGCTGGGAAGGAGCCAAGTTTATTTAGTTGTTGTTACAATCATTTGATCTTTTCTCAACTGAGAGTTTTGACTTATAAAACTATTAATGTACTGTTTCAAATACTCTAGCTATTCAGTGGGCCATATGCATTTTGTGTATGAACTAATATCTAAAAAAGATGATAGTGTATTTGCCTATCCATTAGTCTACCTGTTGAGTAAGCAGTCTATTTACTTTTAATACTATGTAGAAGACAGTGCTAGATGCGAGATACTTTCATTTTTGCGCCTCAAAATCCATGAAACTGAAATCGTCTCCTTAACACACAAAATCTACCTGCCCATTGGAAGCAGTCATAAAAGGAGTTACCATATACATTATACATGAAACAGTGTATTTCCAAGGCTTTGCAAATTAACTTCCATCGCAATTTTGAAGCGTGGCCGTAGTTTTTGTTAGGAGAGAAAATGATATTACACATTCATACTTGAGTGAAAATTTCAATGTTGGTTATTTAATCGTGAAGAGCTTAAGAAACTTCGACTGTTCAACAGTTTGAATTATTTATCAAGTCGCAGCGTAATCTCAAGCATATGCTACACTATCGGCTTTAGACTTCGAAGCATCCAACTGCAATTTAGCAATATTAAGAGATATCTGTTTGCGGTGAGTAAAGAGGTTTATGAGATAAGTTCTTAGTTGTTGTTAGATGATAAGTAGATGCGCTTACTATCGTCGTGGCATTTTGGTTTATGTGTAAAAGGCCTTTTGGACATCTGGGATCGAAGCAGTGCATTGAAAGTTGATGTTTGATAGTGCTTACTATATCCTGGAGGTATTGGTTTATGTGTAAATCACAAAGGCCCCAATAAATAAGAAGACTAATCAAAGCAGTGTATTGATAAATGATAGGCAAATACGTTTACTATCTTTGTAAGGTAGATATTGGTTTATGTGTAGATCACAAAGGCCCCAATAAATAGGTAGACTAATCGATGCAGTGTATTGATAGTTGATTGGCAAATACGCTTACTATCTTCGTAAGGTATTGGTTTATGTGCAAAGTACAGATGACTCACTGATTTGGTGAACTAATTGTAACAGTGTATTTATAGTTTGTAAATAAATACGCTTAATGTCTTTGTAAATATCTTTGTTTTGGTTAATTAGCAAAGTACAAAGGGTCCACTGTATAGGTAGACTAGTCGAAGCAGTGCATTGATATTTGATAGGCAAATACGCTTACTATCTTCGTAAGGTATTGGTTAGTGCACAAAGCACAAAGGGCCAACTGAATAGGTAGACTAATCGAAGCAAGGCATTGATAGTTGATAGGCAAATACGCTTACTATCTTCGTATGGTATTGGTTTATATGCAAAGCACAAAGGGCTCACTGAATAGGTAGACTAATCGAAACAGTACATTGATAGTTGATAGGCAAATACGCTTACTATCTTCGTATGGTATTGGTTTATGTGCGTAATTATAGCTGGCTGAACTTATGTACCTGTCAAAGACCGTTCTTTTTCGATTTGTAGAGTTGCGAAATTGGTCGATGAAATAACAACAGAAAAGGCTGCCAAAGAAGAGTTGAGATTATGCAAGGAAAGCTTAAGCAAAGAGGTACGTATTGACACACCCCTAGTAGGCCTAGCATACCACTCGCTCGGTATACATTTGTTACATTCCAATTCTAAATCTGGCTCAACAGCAAAATAATGTCATATTCAGTGTTGAAGATTCAGTAATAGTAGCCTCGTTTTTATTTCAAGATATTCTATATTCATAGAAGCCTCTAGATAGCCTCTCTTCTACATTCAAATAAGCTGATTCCTGAAATAATTGTTTTTCAGTTAAGTGAAGAACAAGACAAGAATGCTTTACTTAAAAAGGAAAATGAAATATTAAAGCAGCAGAAATCTTTTATTTCTTCGGAGGTATGATTCAAAACTCGTGTCCTTCCTTAACCCTGTTTTCGCTCTATGCAATTTCCCTTGCAATGTATGTAATGATGTTGTAATAAGATTTTGCGTGATTGTTCTACACACTGCAACGATTTTCGAAACTGGCAAAGACTTTTTCATCTTCAGTCTGAGCAACTGGCTTCAGAGACTGAGGAAAGCTCTCATTGGATTACTCTCACGGAGAAACTCTTACTAAACCAATACCTTACGAAGATATAAAGTGTATTTGCCTATTAACTATCAATACATTGCTTCGATTAGTATTGGTGATTTAAGGCCCCTTGCATTTGTTGGATAGCACAATACGTTACGAAGATAGTCAGCGTATCAACTATCAATGACAACAACTATTGCTTTTGCATAGTGTATGGTTTAGAGGTTCTTAGCAACTGATATTACACAGGACAAAAGTATGGATACTCCCCAAGTTTTCTTCCAAATATTGTGGAATTAGACAAACCATGAACAAGATTTAAAGTTATGTAAATTTAAAATGTTTGATTTGATTTGTAGGAGCCTCCTTTGGGTAAGAATGAGCAGGAGCAGCAAGTGCATGATTTGAAAAGGTAGGTACTTGGTGTCTCATTAAAATGCTAAATTTTATATTGTGTTTAGTGGCTGAAATACTTTTCATATTTCTTTCATTTATTTCATTTCATTTTCTTTAGGGGGGTAGCCATTTCAGAGCTGATTTTCAACAGGCTTTCCAATGAAATCATTAATTACAATAGAAACATTAAAACCAAAACGAATCAAAATCTAGCATAAGATCTAATCCTGCGATGAAATAATACTATAAAAGCCATCCTGTGATTAATAGTATCAACAATGAAAATAAAGAAGAGAAAGTAAAGTCTAGCCTAACCCTTTCTATAATATCGATGTGGAATTAGCTTGGAACCTTCCAGTGATAATCAACTTGAAGAATGATACCTTTTTGTCACTATCAACACTTTCTTGATGAAATATTCACCCTTAAAGCTCAAATTTATCCTTAACCTCCAAGCAGAGCTTCGGACAGTGACTGCGAATTGGTCTTGAACATCCCCTTATTTTCGTAACGGCAAACTTATTTAGATTTAAATTTAGGTTACTCTCTACCTTTTTGTCACTATGTACTCTTTCTATCACTATCTATCAGTATCAACACTATTAAAACTAAATAGTATATAAGGATGCAGTTGAAAATCGAACCTCGCATCACAGAAACACAGGGTTAAACGAAAGTCTGGTTTATTCCTGTGTTTTTCGAATCAAGAGAAGTATCAAAAATCTCCTTCTATTTCAGACTGGTGCATGATTTGGAAACGAGACTTCATGATTACACAAGTAAGTTCTTTCTGCACTTTCCTATCAGTTTAGATACTTTTGAATCTTATTCGAGTGTGCCTTGTAAGACTGTAGGTCTTCAAAGTGTATTTGGTGGAAGGGTTCGTTGATCTTCTAACCATTGGAGCACCCTTTGGTTCTTGAACACCAATATTGGGTAATTGCACGTCGTATGCCCAGGTTTAAGTGTTGCTACACATCTATTGTGGCTTTAGCTGGGAGGGCACATTGGAACTCTTGATCAAAACCTAAATAGTGATATTCTCGTTCTCTTTGATGCATTGAATTGGTCCCTCAAATATGGCTGTCAGCGGCTTCATTTTTCAGCTGCAGATGCTCGACCCAGTCTTCATTTTGAAAAAAATGACATCACCTCACCTCGGCTATTTTGAAATAAGTGACATCACCTCTATCATGATTGGTCGTTCACTTGACGACGAGCCTCGATGTCATTATTCCAGTCTGATTGAAAACCACTCTCCTCCATTGGTTAGCTTGCCATAAAAGAAATATCGATTGCAGCTCGGTCTGTTGTGAGGTAGACATCGCACCTTCACGATAATAATATAGTTTTATAGAAACCTATCCCTGAAACGCAGTTTCACTGTCAGGAAATCTCGTTTGTGTCTCTGTTTCTCGCGCTTCACCTGTTAAAGTCTTGGGATTACTGCTAAATAATTAATGGTGAAATATAATTAGGATTTATGTTTCAATTATTTGAATCGCATGCTTTGCAGGAAAGATATTTGATTTGGAAGGAGCTGTTGACAATAAGGATGCAATCATCGCAAAGAAATGCAAAGAGATACAAAAAATTCAGGTTTGTTATTTATTTGCATTTTATTTTATGTTGTATGCCATTTTCAATACTTTTTTGTTTGTATAGTTTTTTGTGTATTTGTAAACTTTAAATAATGTAATCAGGGTCAAACTTTATCAACGAGGTGGTTTTTTAAAGTAAGACTTGAATCAGATACAACAAATTGAGGTTTTTTCGTTATTAGTAACTGATTTTCCTTGAATTTGCTTTGCTTGTTTGTCTATTTGTATATATATGTAAACTTTGAAAAAGAATACTCTTTCAAAAAATTAGGGTTAAACTTTGTCAAAGAGTCAGGTTTTTAAAGTAACACAAAATGCAGATACGGAGAAATGAGGTTTTTTGCTCGTAATTGTTTTGCCTTAAATGTGTTTTGCGTACTTTGCTTGTTTGCGTAATTTTGTATATTTTATCAAACTTTTAAAAAGAATACCATCAGGGAATAAACTGTATCAACGAAGTATTTTTCAAAGTAAGACAGATACAAGAAATTGAGGTTTTTTATTTTCTCGAAATTTATTTTGCCTTACATGTGTTTTTGCATTCTTTGTTTGTTTGTAGTAGTTTGTTTGTGTAGTAAAAAGAATCTTATTAGGATTAAACTTTATCAACGAGTTAGTTTTAAGTAAGACACCATCAATGCACTGCTTCGATTAGTCTACCTATTCAGTGGGCCTTTCGTGCTTTGTTCATAAACTAATACATTGCAAGGATAGTAAGCGTATTTCCTTATCAACTATCAATGCACTGCTTCAATTAATCTAGCTATTCAGTGGACCTTTTTGCGTTACATATAAACCAATACCTTACGAAGATAGAAAGCGTATTTCCTTATCTACTATTAATGTACTGCTTCGATTAGTCTACCTATTTAGAGGGCTCTTGGTGCTTTGCACATAAACCAATACCTTACGAAGACAGTAAGCGTATTTGCCAATCAACTATCAATGCACTGCTTTGATAAGTCTACCAATTCAGTGGGCCCTTTGTACTTTGCAAATAAACCAATACCTTACAAAGATAGTAATTGTATTTGCCTATCAACTATCAGTGCACTGCTTCATCAAGCATCTAGTCTATCAATATAAGGGGTACATCCCTACCCACTTTCCATAGCTAGTGCCCCATGACTTGTGTTATCCCTTCTAAAGAACTATTTCAACCTGCACTTAAAGCTTGTATTTTCACGATAAAACGAAATAAAATGATGTTTACTAAATATCATATTTCAGAGATATTGACGTGTAGACTTCCTGACAGTTGAAAACACCGCCTGATTATTCTCCCATTAATATTCAACAACAACACAGTTGCAAATGTCAAATTCACAAGATTTTCTGTTTTAACTACCGTAATCATTCTTCCAGCGTTTTTGAGCTGTTGTTGATTAGGAAGTCTTGGAGACTATGAGTAAAAATACCGCCTCGGGCCTGGAAGGGCTTAAATTAACGATTTTTGCGATGTCCAACCGAGCAGTAACTAATAGTGATTAGATTTTTTATTAGCTACGCTGTTGCCTGGTTTAGGCTTTCAGCTGCCTTCCGAATCACTCTCTTTTTTATAAGACACTATACTAAATATCGGCACTAGAGTAGCTTAGATTAAACCATGGTTATTAAAAATTTTGAACCATATTTGGCTCAAATTACTTGTCAGGTTTCGTTTTCGTTCTCTTTCTGATAAACTACTCATTAGTTTCAAAAGCAAAGCTTCAGTTGTTATTTTTCCAATTATCCTCACGTTCGGTACCGATCAACTACTGCATGGTTGCCGATTTTCCTCGCATCTTAAAAATCTTTACAAGTTCCTTAACCCCTGATTAAATTTTGTTCTTACTATGTGTTCATAAGCTAAATTAAGGGTTTCATCTAACTCAAGTAGAGAGTGCCAATCATGGTTAGAGTGCTCCTATACTCTAGGAATAAGGCTATTGCATAGGAACTCGCATTGTGTTACTTCATCTAGATTTCACTTTATCAACTCACATTCTGTACAAAGTATCCCAGTAAAAGAACCAGACGAGGGAAGATACACGCATTTTTTAAACAATTTCAGCTCGAGCTCAGTACTAAAAATTGCTTAGCTAGAGGGCAAATTTGAGCACTCAAAATTGCTTAGCAATTGCTTAGCTTTTCATACTTGAAGATTCGTTTCTTAGAATACTATGTCACAAGTTATTGTACAACAAATGTTGATGGTATCTTGCTTACAAATGTGTGCCGGGGTACTGCAATCCACTGTAACCTGCTTCTCTATAGCTGCTGCACGATGTTCATGGCCAATTTGATCAGAACTAAAATTTTAAATTGCTACGCAGTCCTCTAATCAGTACTAGAATTGCTTAAGTTTTTGTCTTGAAGAGAAATTTCTTCCTTATAAAGCAGTTGCTTATAAAAAAATGAGTGTACACTAAAATTTCGTGCTAATGAAATACACTGATCATTTTTTAACATCCTGCCTAACAAAGACAACAAAACAGTTCCTAACTCTTTTAATTCAATCACAATCTCCTACCAAAGTTTCTTTAATCTGGCCCTCGGGTTTCTTATAAACGGTACCTTATAAAAAACGAGTGTGCGTAGTTGAACGAGTAGAGAACTTGCTGTGGGACATTTGATGATTTTTGCATTTGCTTTCAGCTCTCTCACTCGGCAGTAGTCAGCAGACGCGATGAAGACTTGAAGAATATTATTGAGCTGTTTTCCAGTACAGGATACATGGCCGAATCAAAGGTATTTAAAGAGAATCGATCAAACCAATTCATTTTCATATTTCTCTCGTGTTTTTACATTAATAACAGAGACAAGAATTTTAAATTGTGCTATCTTATGTTGTTTTATGCTGTCATGTGTTTATTATTTTGCGTTATGTTATTACGTTCGTTTTGATATATTTGTTATGTTATGTCCCCTCGTGTGATATTATCTCGTGTTATTCTTTGTTATGCTCTATTAGGTTATGTTCTATCACATTGTATTATGTTGTTTATTGTGTTGTATTTTATATCATTTATTGTTAGTTGAAATAAAGTAATTACTTACACTCTTTTTATAAGAAGACTTTTATAAGAACACGAGCCACAAATTTTGCCAAAACTTAAGAACAAGCTAAGAACAAACCGAGGCTGACAATTTTAAGGTCAGTATAAGAATTATACGAAATAACCATGAGACTGACAAATAATTACTAAACAAGGAAATTGAGAGCACACTGATACATCAGATGGTCAAGAGAGTCCACATTTGTACCAATTAACACAACTTGTAGTGAAACAGGCTTCCAAATTATTAAATAGTAAGAACAATTTAAGAACATTTCAGGCTGAAAATAGAAGAATATTTAAGAACAGCCAGCTTCAAATCAAATATACTGGTTCTTATAGAAAAAAAAGTGCAATAATTTGGACTGAAATATACATACCACTTAAAAGATTGCATTAAAGACATCATCAGCTAGAAAATGATCAAGCACATTTGTTTTCAAGGAACCACGTTTTCTTTGAATGTTTTAGTTTTTTGGCCTGTTTTGAATCATCTGGGAGTGCATTCAAGACCCTCAGGGCCGTATATTATGCGTATGAAAGAAACCCTCCATGATTCCATAGCTGGATAATATCAAATTTGTCCTTTCTTCTCAAATAAAAGGGCGATGTCATTTGATGGACAACATGAGCCATTTCACAGGACCTAGGTGCCATTACTTTGTGGCTTCACAGAAACTCGCATTTCAGGCAATGTGTAAAACCCGGAATTTGAGAGCTTAGAACCTTTTGGACCTATTATATTAGATTGTGTATTAGATATTATATTATGATAAAAGAAATGGCCCCTTATAATTCTTTTCTGCTTTAGGTCTTAAGGTGTTGGTGTCTAAGGCTCGATTCACACTAAGCCATTTTTGTAAAAAGACAGAGAGAAAAACCTGCATTTTTGTAAAAGTATTCACATGACACGCACAAAAATGAAACTATACAAAAATAGAATGATGTGAACAGACAGTTCTGACACCACAAAAACGAATAATAACAAAAACAGAGTAGTCTGGACGGAATTCTAGCTTATGGGTCCGGTTTTTCAGTAATGTTCACACTTTGTACTGCATTGGGCAAGTTTCCCGATATGACATGATATTGCATTAGTGTCTTCTTCTCATCCTCTCGAACTTATTTCAATTTTTCCTCACAGAATACTGAAGAACTGACTTTCAAGGTTGTGAAAGAAAAATTTGATGAATTCGTTTCAAAGATGCGAGCAAAATTACAAAATATGGTAAGTGAATTATGATATTTTAAAATGTGGTCTATCTCGGAAGATATTACACGATAGAGGGTCAGGAAGGGTGAATTGGGAACTGAGATTTGCCTTATTATTAACTGGGAAAATGGGATTTGACTTCTTGGGACTTTGATTTAGAAATGAAAAAGTGAATTATGATTAGGATTTTTAAAAAAAGTCAATATTGGAAATTTCTCTATTTTTCCTCATTGGGATTTGGATTTTTGATTATTTCAGTGCTGGGAATAGGGATCAGTACCTTCAGGGGCGCAACTAGGAATTTTGGAGGGCAAGGGTTTTAGCCGCAAAAAAGGGCAGGGAAAGACTCAAGTAGTAGTCAAGGGGGCAGAGCCCCCGGAAAGTCCTGAGATTTTGACATTTCTAAGGCTTTAAAATGGCTTAGAATCCTTCAATTTCACTTTGAAATGGGGAATTCAGAATGATTAGCCTGAAGAAAATAGGGCAAATTAGCTTCCTTAATAAAAAGGGCAGGGGTTACAACCCCTACAACCCCCCCCTTAGATGCGCCCCTGACCTTCCCTTCAATAACATTATTATAAAAAACTTGATTAGAAACATTTGCTCAAACTTTAGGGTGAATCTTCATTTCCATCTCCAAAACTGTTATGAGATAGACGCAAGAAAATTTGACTAGTGGAAAGACCTTAGCTAAAAACGTTCAAACATTGTTTCAAAGGGTAGTGGGTCTTAAGTCCAAAACTATTGTTAGTAAACACAAGACAATTTTACCAGTCTAAAGCATTTGCTAAAAACATGCATACATGGTTTCAAAGGGTAAGGGGGATCGTAATGTCAAAGGTTGGGGGTCATAAGTCAAAAACTGCTATGAGGTTAACACACTACTTTCACCAGAGATTAACACAATACACTTTCACCAGCGTAGACTCCTTTGTCAAAAACGTACAAACAAAAGTTCAAAGGGTAAAAGGATCATATAAGTTCAAAGGGTAGGGGTTCATAAATTGTTGCAAAATAACTTTAAGATTAGAAACAAGGCTTAACTCAAATTTATTGTTTCTCGTAAAACAGTGTGTGTCCTTTCTGTATTTTTCAAGAAATTTTTTTTTTCTGATGCCTTTTTCTAAGAAGGGTAAATTTTGCTGATTTGAATTACCCAAGAGCTAAGGTTAGGAAACAATATTGTGAGAGGACAGTTTTGAATGGTTCTTAAAAAGTTTTTTTTTTATTTTTTCAATGATATTCTTAAATATTATGTTCTTTGCTTAGTGCCATTTTGATTTTCAAATATTTATTCTAACAATAATACTGTAGAATCTACACTCAATAAACAGAAATTTTCTTCTGTGACTCTAAGTCACACAGAGTTACAGGAGGACATTTCTGTTTATTTAGTGTAGATTCTAGTGTATAATTGTTAGAATAAATATTTGAAAATCAAACTAGCACCAAGCAAATAACATAGTATTCAAGAATATCGTTGAAGATGTCTGTTTATTGAGTGTAGATTCTAGTATTATTGTTCTTTACTTCCGTATATCAAGCACTATGTCGTTACTTCCTTGAGTATAGTAGTAAATAAAGTTCTATGTCGTTAAAGGACTATGTCGTTACTTCCTTAAGTCATGTTAACTATGTAATCTCATTTTGTGTTTGTTGATTTATGTGCTCTATTTACTGATCAGTCAATTAGTTAGTTTGTAGTTCATGAACCAATCTAAGCCCACAATTCGGTTAGAGGGACTAAGCCCCGGGAGATACTAAGATTTTTACATTTCTGTGGTTTCAAAATGACTCTGGATTCTTTATCTTTCTGCAAATAATAACAAACATTTTCATTATTAAATTTCTGTGTTAGATTACTTCTAGCCCCTTTGTTACAAAAATAAACCTGGATTTTAACACTCTTCTTTTTCACAGGGTGTCAGAGATGGGCCCGTAGGCAGTGAAGGTAACGACATCAATTCAAACTCCTATAGAGAAGCTACCGAACGAGTTTACAACCCACATGGGCACATTGAAATCGAAACGCCCATCGAAGAAAGCTCGTTAGACAGCCAAACACAGACAGAACCTGTTTGTTTTGCGAGTGTTTGTTGTGGCACGGATTTAGGAATGACAGAGTTGGAAACAGCCCTAGTTGCAGTGGCTTTGCTACGGGAAATACAAGAAGATCGGACTGTGCTGAGCGATTGTTCTTCGCAAATAGGATCAGAGCTGGATTATCCGTTGAAAACGGAGACCAACAGTGCAGATGTTCGGGTTAATGGCCGGTCGAATTCGGGATTAGCTTCAGAAGGAAATGGGAATGAATCGCCAGGGTCTTTAGCTGACCTAAGAGCGTCTTACGAGCCTTTAAATATTGGTCAGGCAGAAGAAAATAGTCAGACTGGCGATGTTGTAATTGGAAGAACACAGTCCTCGCTTGATTCTCGAGAGGAGCTTCGCCCTGAAGAGTGTGATGGCGATGGGAACTCGTCTGTTAATGCTCCATTGTCAGGTTACGAAGATGCACCGAGAGATACTGACATAGACTCGCGTAAAACTCACCAGAATTCGTCGAAAACAACTCAAGATTTAAAGGAACATCGCAACAAACCAAAGTGTCCTAAGCACCGAACTAAAAAACCGAGATTTTCCAGTAGTTCTCGCAAACAACGCGTGCGCACTGAGAGTATATCCACAGACGAGTCTATATCGTTTGACGAGGACGACATGAGCTCCACCGACGACGAACGAAAATCCGAATCACAAGAAATCGAATCCACGACTGAATCTGAAGCCTCGATGGCCTCCGGTTCTTCAAAGCGGTCTCGTAGGATCGGTATATCTGCGGAACCGGTCCGGCTACCAACGTGGACCGAACTGCGAGAATCGTTTAAGCTGAACCAGCAGATGTTACTGGAAGAAGAGATTAACTCGTTCGAATCCGTAGAAGGGTCTTCTGAAAACAATAATGATGTCATCGTTGAACCTTCGAATGTCGTCCTGGCTGTCGCGAAACTGCGGACCATCGAAGGCCATCGGGACTCCATTGATCTGGTGACGGACCGCAGTGGGAATGGGAATGAAGAGAACGTTGCTGATGAGTCAATGGAATGGTGTTATGACTTTTCGAAAATCACCACGGAGGATGGTAAGTAAAACTTCAGGTATCTCTTTAGCATTGCATGGTCTATACCTTCGTCTACCTTCATCACTGTGTTCGATGTACAGAAGTTCAGAGTGATATAGATAAGAAATAAGAAAGGAGACTATAAGCTGTGTACTATAAGCTATGTAATTTCTCTATAGCATTGCTTGGTCTATACCTTTACCACAGTACTTGATGTACGGAAGTACAGATTGGTGATTAAACAAGAGAGGAGACTGGCTCTCTTTTACTTCTAACCTTCTTCCAACCTCCTTTATTGTTTCTGACTATAAGAGTTGATATCTCTATAACATTGCTTGGTCGGTACCTATATCAAAGTGCTCCATGAACAGAAGTAAAGAGCGATAAAGATCAGAAACAAGAAAGGAAACTGGCTCTCTGTTTCGTAATGTTTCATATTTTGGCATCGATCAGACGGACTATAATCGCTCTGTACTATCTTTATAGCATTGCATGGTCTACTAGTGTTCCATGTACTAAGTTGCAGAGCGATATAGATTAGAAACAATGCTGTGCTGGATGTACAGAAGTGCATAGTTGTGATAGATAAGAAACAAGAAAGGAGACTGGCTCTCTGTTACTCAAAGTTTCATGCTTACGTAATAACCCTATATCTATAATAAAGACTATAATTTGTTGTAATATATTTTAGCATGAACCTTGCAAGTAACAGTGAGAGATTCTCCTTTCTAGCTTCTTATCGAAAACTCAAGATATTCTTGTTCCAGACGCAATTAACTTTTTTGATGCGAAAAGTTCAACCAATATTTTTAGAAGTTTTCATGGGCTTCTCCTCTCTTCAAAAGCTGTTCATATGAGTATCGAAGCAATGAAAGTAATAATGAAAATACTTTTATGACCAATTAATATTGTAACTTTAGGATTTCTATTCTTAACCCATAATAAACGTATTTTTTTTAAGCAACTGCTTCATAAGCAAGGCAGTAAAAGACAAGACAAAAACTTTAGGAATTCCAGTACTGGATAGAGGAATGCTAAGCAATTCGAAAATTCTAGTTCTGATCAAATTTGCAATGAAAATCATGCAGCAGCTATTGAGAAGTAGGTTACAATGGATATTAGTAGCCTGGTACACTTTCGTATGCAAGATACCACCGAAATTTATGGTACAACAACTTGTCAGGCAGTAATCTATTCTAAGGAAAAATTTTTTAGTAAAAAAAGCACTTCCTAAGCAATGTTGAGTCAAATTTGCCCTCCAGCTAAGCAATTTTTAGTACTGAGCTCGAGCTGAAATTACTTATAAATGAAAATGCGTGTATGACATATCATATTGTTACAAACATCAGGTTTTTATTAAGGACCGCTGAGGGAGAGGGGGAACCAGTGTGGTCACCAGGGAGCCCATGGCTTTAAGGGGGCTTAAGAAATAAGATATGAATTCTTTGTTAAAACTTTAAGGGTTTAGGTTGAAATAAGGCCCCCGTATCCGTGATTACCCTGACGCCTGACCAGTCTCTCGGTGGCCACAACTCGATAAAAAATTTTTCCGGACAACTTCGGTCATCTTCATGGACCAACCATCCCCCAACAATCGAATTCCGCATTTCTTTCAGGGCCGTGCAGGTCTCAATAAAATGTTTACTTTCATTTTCTTGAATCAATACGAAGTTTACTCAACTTATTAAAAGCTTGAAACTCGAACAAAAACCGAATTAATTCGCTTGGATTTAAGAATTAGGCACTTTGCTGTTTCACAATGTTTGCTGTCTATGATTTTGTTATTAAGTAGAGTTTTGAAAGTTTTGCTTTCGGAGGCTGATGAAAGTTGATATCTTATGCTGGAGGTGTTTTGGATTTTGTGGAGCACACTAACATGTAAATATTTCAACTTTAAGTTGTTGTTTGTTAATTAGTACAGAACTTGAGGATAGCGAAGAAAATTAGAAACATAGTGAAACCTAATAACTACTAAAGCTTTGTGTCTGACACTCATCAGAATAGTACGTCAGAACAGTCTTTGATGGATACAAAACTTGAGGATGGCGAGGAAAAATGGGAAACATAGTGAAACATAGTAACTACTAAAGCTTTACGTCTGACACTCATCAGAATAGTATGTCAGAATAGTAGATTTTAACCACAAAATCTTTGCCTCTGACAATGGATAAGAGTAATACACCAGATAGACATAGATATCATATCCTAAAGCACAATAGAATGAAGTGCCCATTAGTTTTACGAAGCTTTAAAACTTGTTTTAGCTTCTAAATCAGTAACAACCTGTTTTCTTAAATGCTGCCTTCAACTTTATCTGATTTGTGACAATTTTTATTACTTAACTTGTTGTCGTTGTTTAATCAAAACAACTCGATATTTTACTCCCTCTCTGGTTGTATAGCAACTTGTAACTTTCAGCAAGCAATGCAGGGTCAAGAACTGTTATCATAACAACAACAATTTTATGAAAATATTATCAGCAGCATACTTTGGTCTGCATCAAAGGACTCTCAGTCTAGGTCAATAACAGATATTTTCATTATTTCATCCGTTCTCGCTACTTATCATATCATATCATACCATATCATATCTTAAATTTTTATTCATACACGTAATCAACCTTTAGTAGTCTAATACTTAAGGTCCCTGTTGTTGACTGCGAGAGTTTTAAGATATCATTCTAGATTAATTAATGTTTAACCAAAGTGGCCTACCTCAACTCTTATAAGCCCTAATCAGGTCTCGAACCAAGGGCCTCAACCCCATGAATTTATGTAATACGTTTCTAGATTCATATTCAATCAAAGAGGGCTACCCTAATTCTTATATGTCTCTACCAGCTTTTGAACCCAAGAACTTACACCCACATGAATTCATATAATTCTCTTCTCGGTGTTTATTCCAGCAAAGGTGGCTACTATGATACTTATAAGCCTTTATCAGATCTCAAACCTAGGGCCTTTCCCACACGAATTTACCTCAATACCATACTTGTGTCTGTATCATTTTCATTGTTTCTTGGCTATTTAAGATCCCTTTTGTTGGATGAAATTGTCCAGTAGGTTATTATTTTCTAGATTTATATTCTAAAAAGTTGGCGATAGCAATTTTTATATACCTTGATCGGGTCTCGAACTCAGGACCTTACCCATATGAATTTTAACTCTTTCAGATTAATATTCTACCAAAGTGTGAGACTACAATTCTTATATGCCTCCACCAGGTTTCGAACCCAGAACCTAACGTACATGAATTTATGTAACTATTTTCTAGATGCTGAAATCCCAGTTCGAAAGAAAAGATCTGTATCGTTTCACTTGCCCCCAGATGAGCAGCTAAAACCGATTTCAGCAGACTCGATGGAATCTCTACCCATTCTTCAACCCTCTATCAAAGACGCCAGCACCCCAAATACCTCCCCCACCACCTCATACCCACCTAAGGCTGTAACTGGAGCACTGGTTCTACCTGAAATCACTTCTGAATCAAATGTTGTTGCTGTTGCTGAAGCTCGGGATGATGCGGGATCTCCTGCGATTACCCCCGAGAAGGAAGAGTCGATGAAGATTGTCAGGCCTGTTCCGGTTGTTCAGAAAGAAGAGATTCTGTCGATTCGGAGGTAAGTGATAGAACTTTGCTTTACTATTTTAACGTCTATGCAGTACTGTGGTGATGTTTAGTATTGGGTCAAATATGGGTGTGGAGGGATACCATCAGTGTATTAAGGGTGTTTAATTCTTCCGGGGGGTAATATCTGTACTGTGGAGGGATACCATCAGTACTGTGGAGGGATACCGTCAGTTCATTGAGGGTTAGTAATACTATGGGGGAAGCCATCAGTACTACGGGACATATCATCCAGTACTGTTGGGGAGTGTCAGCACTATGGAGGATATTCAGTATATTGGAGGATGTACAGTACTGTGGGGATTTCCAGTACTTTTGAGGATATACTGTGGGAGACTTGATGTTAAGAACTGTGGAGGGATCCCATCAGCATTAAGAGTGTTCAGTTTTCTGGGGGATAGTATCTATACTTTGAAGGGATACCATCCAATGGAGGGTGTTCAGTACTGGGGGAGATTTCATCAGTACTGTGGAGGGATACCGTCAGCTCATTGAGAGTTTTCAGTAATACTTTGGGGGAAGCCATCTGTGCTGCGGGAGATGATATCGAAAGTTCTTGTGGTTTCTCTCTGCACAGTACTGAATATCCCCCAAAGTGATTATATCCCTCACGATACTGCACATCTTCCTCCACAGTACTGATAGTCTAGATGATTTAGGAAGCTCTTTTATGCCAAAAAGTGTTACATAGACGTCAAATTATTGTTGAATTTCATTTTCTAGGCTCACAGAATCAGATAAAGACTTGGAGGTTAGAAAATAAATTTTGCTCACTTGCTACAACAAAGTAAAAAGTTAAGAAGAAGAAATATTTTAGAATTATTCTTGTAAATTACTTTTAGTTCTATTTCTACCTTATTATAACTTAGAAAATGTACAGCTTTTTTGAGAAAAACAAGGATTTTGAAAATCTATCGAGATACTTTGTGTGAATGAAAGCGACCAGAGTAGGACTCGAACCCATGACCTCTGATTTTGTGCCTCGAACACTCTACTGAGTACCGTGGCAATCTAAAATATGTTCTCCCCACAGAATACCTTCAGTTTTTACTGGAGACTTAAATATTACATATTCTATTTGTTCAAGGCTCTTAGAAAGGGGTCTTACTCGTCAACCCTTTCTATTTATATGTTTGTCTGATTATTTCATCTGATTTTGTAGAAAAAGTTCAACAATGCTGTGTTGGCATTCCGCACCGATCAATATACTCTACAAAAACGACTCGAGAATCAGGTAATTAGTCAATGCTTGATTTCTATGATTTCTAATATATAGCAGAAATTTGCGTTATAATTGGGCGAGTGAGTTTCTATGTTTAATGTGCTTTCCTGACTAGGTTGTACGGTAGCATACTCTACATCACTACATATAGTATAGTGAGGTTCTAGTGGGTTGAGTAAGTTCATGTTTAACTTGCTATCCTATGAAAGACCACAAGAGGCATGATTTCTAGAAGGGGCACGGTACCATGCTCTACATCACTACATAAGTAGTAAATAAAAGCCCTTAACCCTTCTTGAGCTGTTACTCTTATACTAACCCTAACCCTAATGTCTTACCCTAGCTCTATTCCTTAGCCTAGCCCTAACCGTAACCAAAACCGTAACCCTTACCCTAACACTAACCCTTACCCTAAAGATAGGTCAAACACTAACTCTATTCCAAACCCTAACGTCAACTTTAGCAAATATCCTAACACTAACCCTAACCTTAATCTTAAATTTCATCTTAACCCTCACACTAAACCTAGCCCTGACCTCAACCCTAACACTTACCCTAACCCTAACACTAGCCTATCAACTATCAACAACCCAAGCTCTAACCCTACCTCTTCTTTAGTCCTAAATCTTATACTAATACTAACCCTAACTCGAACGTCAACCCTAAACCTAATCTCAACCTTAAACTGACTCTCACACTAACTCTGACCCTAACCCTAGCTCTAACCCAAACTATAGTGAGGTTCTAGCGGGTAAAGACAGGGCCTTGTTTTCAGCAGGAGCAGAGTAGAAGCTTGCATTAAATCACTACATATAAGTTTGTATTGCGTACATATTTGTGCTTCGTCATTTTCACATCCCATTGATTGTGAGTTCGCCTTTTAGTACTTTTCCAAACCTGTTTAGAAAGACGAACATATGCCGTTTTTACTATTCATGAGTCTGTGTTGATTGCAACAGATTTTATCAGCTCAAAACCTCGAAAGCAATTGTCTTAATTTAGTTTTGTTTTTGTAGGAAAGAGCGAGAGACGTGGCTGAGACGGGGATGGAGAGGGAAATTCGTAAGCTCGCCGACTCGATCAAGGTACATGATTTTATAGATATCGTTCATAAGATATTATGAGATATATTAGATGACAAACAAGAAAGGAGACTGGCCCTCTGTTACTCAAAGTTTGATGCTTTCGCAATCATCAGACAGACTATAATTGTTCTGTACTATCTCTTTTGCATTACTTGGCCTATACCTACATCACAGTGCTCGATGTACGGAAGTACAGAGCAATGATAGATCAGAAACAAGAAAGGAGACTGGCTCTCTGTTACTCAAAGTTTCAAGCTCTCGCAATCATCAATGAGTGATAATAGTCTGTTGAATAGGTAAGCATGAAACTTTAAGGTATAGAGAGCCAGTCTCCTTTCTTATTTCCCATCTCATAGAGCACTATGATGCGGTCTTGACCGCGCAATTGCTATAGATTAAGATTAGAATAAGACGAATAGACTTAGAAGATAAGAATAGACAAATAGAATAAGATTTGTATTCAAAACTTTTTATAATATCTTTTTGGGAATATACCTTTTTCCTGTTAAGGAAGCCAAAGCCGTCTTGAATTCACCCCCTGGCTTATCCAGATCCTTTTGCAAATTATAAGAAAACGCAATGAATGGAAGGCATTCCAGGGGGCAAATTTGCATTCATTAAAGATTGTACCCTTAACAGGAAAAGGTCTATTGCCAATTTTGAACTAACAGATTGATAAACATGTCCTTCTGTGACTGTGAGTCTCGTACTTACGCACTTGTCAGACAGACTATACCAATCAATTCAATTCAATAAACCATTTGTATATTTCAGGTGGCAGACAGCTTCACTGTTACGCTCGAACAAAAGGTAATTCACTTCAATTTTCATATTCATCCTTAATTTCTCATACACTACATAGTCTAGACGGTTCCACTGTTGTGAGCTGGAGAAAGGTTGCATTAATGAGATAGGTTTCAGTGTCATGTAGGAAAATAATTCTCAGAGGAAAATGCTCAAAGTTTATATAAAAATATTTTATCGCATGCAACATTTCTTTGTTGGTTTTTTAGAAGGTTCTGAAGGGGGGTACTGATCCAAATTCCCAGCACTGAAATAATCAAAAATCCCAATCCCAAATAGGAAAATAGAGAAATTTCCATTATTGACGTGTTTAACAATTCCAATCACGGTTAACTTTTTCATTCTCAAATCCCAGTGTGAAGTCCAATCCCATTTTCCCAGCTAATAAAAGGGCAAATCTTAGTTCCCAATTTACTTATTCCTGACCTTCTTTTTAGGTTATTGAAACAGGCCTGATTATACCTGTTGCGACTAAGTTCCGTATTATTTTATTCGTAATGAATATTTGAAAAATTTCATTTCAGGAGTCATTAGAAAACTTGCTAGATCACGCGGACATACTGCGCAAAGCTGGCATGAAGGTCTCTGCACAGGCTGAGCAGCATGGTTGTTTCCAGCAAGTGAGTTTTTCGCACTTTTTATTTACAATTACGTTAGGTAACCCCTGGTGCCCCCCCCCCCCATTTGTTGCTACACACCCTGTGTACACATTCTTGCTTGTAAACAGGTGGATCTTCTTTGCGTGTTTTGCTTTAAAGGAAACACTTAAATCTGACCGATTAGGCTACAAATTGATACTAGTTGTGTTCCTAAAAATTTCATGATATTTTTGGATTACCATATACCGTATCATAATGATAAAAGTTTTTCCATTAAAATGATTATTCCTGATATTTCTTTATTGTTTTATGATTCCAGGAATTCAAAGCAATGAAGATGATGGAAGTTTTGATAAATTATGCAGAACATCTCAGATTATGCATCGAAAGAGTGAACGAGGCTGATGATATGAGGTATGAAATTATGATGATTATTCCTAATTATGCATCTGTTACATAATGGTTCCGAATCCTGCATAGTTTTAAGCCACGTTGTTTTAGAAGCTGGTGGTTTCCATGGCTTTATCCAATAATCAAGTGTTGTTTACTTATTTCTGGGTTTCTTGTAAAGATAAGAGTCACCAATATCTGTGTTTGATGCAAATAAATTGTAACTTAATTGTACTAAGAAATTAATATAATATGCCTTGATCGTTAATGTTGTAGTGAAGATGGCCCAGTATTCATACCATCACTCAGCCCTTGTTCAAAGGGTCGTGGATTCCAATCACCTTCAGACCTGTCACAAAGTGCGTGGAGAGCATTCGCCAGCTCTCTGTTACTACAGGCAAAAAGTCAATAGGAATCACCAAGTGTTGTCACATAGAGAAAGGACCAGGGTCACACTGCTCGATTAGTTTACCTATTCAGTAGAGTTAGCCCTATATGCTTTGCAACCAATATCTTACGAAGATATAGTAGCCATACTTTCTATCAACTATCAATGCACTGCTTCGATTAGTGTACCTATACATTTGGCCCTTTGTGCTTTGCACATAAACCAATACCTTACGAAGATAGTAAGCGTATTTGCCTTTCAACTATCAATACACTGCTTCGATTTTATATGGAAAATGTGTAATTCGTTTCAAATTTATTGAAAATTGTCATTAATCTGAGTAAAGGGCACTTGGCTCGATAGCTCCTCTGAGTTCTTTTCAAGTGTCCTAAACTTATCCTATCTTTTAAAATTTTAAAAGAAAAATCTTAAAAAAAAAAAATGAAAACGATTAGTTTACCTATTCAGTGGATCCTTTGTACTTTGCACATAAACCAATACCTTACAAAAATAGTAAGCGTATTTGTCTATCAACTAATCACTGTCGACAATCAACTAAAGTAGTTGTTTATCTTACAGGATGAAAGAGATGCAGTCCTCAGGCGATTCCAGAGATGGTAAACATCCAGATGAGTCAGGTATGAATGCCGAATATTTGATTTAGTTGTTCTGATATATCATTTTTAATTGTAGCGTACTGTGTGCATGTGGGGTATTGTTTTGACAATAGACATTTTTCCTGTTAATGATTAGACTCAGAAATCTGTCATCATGAAATTGAGGCCAGAACCAAACTGAGACCGTTCATAATTCACTAAACTGAGGTAGTTTGAGCGTTCTACGAATTTATCAATAACTGCGATAATCGGGATAGCCAGTGCGTAAACTCGCATTAATTCAAAACGGTAGCATTAACAAGAAAAATGTTTATTATTGGGAACATTTTTTAATCTTTCTTACAGAGATAGCAAGGAGGCAAATGAAGTATGCTTTCTGTGAGAAATGCAATGGTAAGTGTAATCATGGATTTTCATGCATCAATATTCTAATTCTACTGGCCTCTGCAACCTTTACAGTATAGCATTGTGTTCCCCCCAGATTACTGAACACCCTCCAAATTACTTCAAGATGTCCCCATTAATAAATGGTATTTGGAAGGATATGTGGAAGGATATCATAAGCAATGTGAAGAATTTCTGAACACAATGTTACTGTGTCGTTGGTTCTTTTAGCCACTGAAGTTTTCTCTGCCATTTCCAAATAAGAGATAAATCTGTTTTTAGAACTTGAGCTACTTTTTGTAACAATTAACATAGATAGCTTAGAATTCTTTTTCCCAATATGTAAAAGGTTACATTTTCTTTTTTATTTATTCACTATAATGTATCGATATTCTATGAGGTCATCCTTACTGCTTTGCCTCAGTTTCATTTAATTGTTATCAAGAAGCAAATTTTCTGAAAATGCTAAAATTACAGATAGCATCATATACAAAGTCTTTGTATCGGTTTCCCGTTAGAGTGTTCAATGCAGAGATTAAAGCTATTAAAAAAGAAAAGACTCAAAAGACATCACTCTCCATCTCGACAAGCCTGTTTCGTGGTTACCCTTCACTCATCAGGAGATGTTCAGTAGACAAGATTAATTAGATATAAAGGCATCATTGAAAAGAAAATAACTTAGTCTGCAATCATCATACAGACCATAATCAGACTAACCCTATTAAGATTGTAGTCTGTCTGGTGATTGCGGAAGCATGAAACTTTGTGTAACAAAGGGCCAGTTTCATTTCTTTGTTTCTTATCCATCATTGCTCTGTACTTCTGTATATCGAGCACTGTAATGCAGGTATAGACAAATCAATGCTATGGAGATAGATATGTGTGCATAGATTCCAGTTTTGTTATCTTTATTGAACAAACACTGAAAGAAGGAACTTAGTATAGGAATAGACCTCTTTCACAGTGACGTAGAATATGTTTGAAAGTGAAGCAAGAGATGTGATTCCCTGTCGAGCAAGAATTCTTCATCATATCATTATGCTAAAAGCACGATTACAAAGCAACTCAATGCGTTTCTACGAGCAATGCACACCTTTGAGATTGGGATCGACATGATATTGAGGATAGAGATTTCCTAGAAGACTTTCAAAAGAATTGACGTCATTGTGAAAGTGGTCTATTTAATACTAAATACTTAATACTTAATACTAAGTGTATTTAATACTATCCAAGAGAAGGCTGTTTATAATATGAATGCTCAAAAAAATACCCTTATACCAGAGCTGTGTTCATTTGCTGCAAGACGAAGAAGATTATTTCATCTCCTATAATATATTGATGTATCATTGTATCAGGTCGTTTGACGTTTGGTGAGGATGGCCCATTGGCAAATGAAGTTCCTATCAAAGTCGAGAAAGAAAAGGTTTGTTTTTGTCTTTATCTCAATATTTCAACTTTAGGGACCCTTGAAATATAACTTATCTATGTTTACTCTGTAAGGTCTCTTTCAATGGAATTTAGGTCCATGAAGTAAGCTTTTACCATAGGGCCTTGCTGATATCTCAACGGCTCTCTCCAAATCTAACTAAAATATGAGGGAAAATGACCCTGTGCCCCATATAGACATTACCCTGTGCCCCAAACCGTTTGAATCGATAGTGTAATGTAAGAAAACTTTCGTATATGTAAGAAAACTTTCGAAATGTAAAATATGCTTCTTTTAACAGTGAATCATAGTGCGATCAAACAAGTTCAAGAACTTTCTGTATAATTGCTTTATTTGTTTTATTTGTTTCTTGTTGATCATTCCAATATCGTATTTTATCTTATTATATCTTATTGTATTGTTATATATAATCTTATTGACTTGTTACTTTTTGAAAAATTGTACTCTAAAAACATAGCTCACTCTGTACCCAATGTATATGAAATTTAATGACATCATTCTTCGAAGGTTAAACCAAAAGGCCCTTCTGCATTCCAAACGCTCACATCGTCACTCATTCGCGAGAGAAGAAAACAAAACGAAAAACAATTGCAAGACGTCGAAGAAAAAGAATTTGAGTTTCATGAGGATGTGGTGGTTAATAAGAAAATTGTGAATTATGCAGAAAATCTAACGACGTATATCCCAGAGGGACAGAAGTAAGTAACCTTACAGTTTAAGTGTCTTTAACTAGTCTTTGATCTTTCAGAACTTTAGGATGGCCTAAAAAATCGAAAACAAAGTGAAACATAATAACTACTGAGGCTTTGTGTCTGACACTCATCAGAGAAAATAGTTAAAAAGAGAAGGAAAATGAAACCTAACGAATGCGAAATAAAATATCATAACTAATAAAGCTTTGTATCTGACACTATCAGAGAAGTATATTAGAAAGAGAAAGAAAATGAAAGCAAACGAATTCTTTGACCAAGAAAGGGATAGAAATGCGTTAAGGAATTCGTTCTCTTTCTCACGTACTACTCTGATGAGTTTCAGAGGCAAAAACTTTAAAAAGTTATTATGTTTTGGTATGTTAACGATTTTCCAAGCCATCCTTTTGTTTATTTATTTTTTAATCCACTGCCCATTGCCAAAAAGTGTTTGATATTATTCAAACTAACTTGCTCTTTCACTCTAACATTTATTTTACCAACATATGTGGAAAAACATTTTTCTTCCTGGGACTATGAATTATTTTTCTAATTTCTGCGACCAAATTGAAGAAATAAATACAATACATGGTGGTTATCGGGATTCTAACAGTTCTTATCAAAGCAGTAAAGATACAGTACTTGCCTGTAATTAACTGCAAACATACAGTCAGCCATGGGTAACAAGTTTCATGATATTTTTAGCTTTAAAAGAGCTGAAAAGTTCCAATCGTAATCGACCTAAAAAAAACTATATGGTGCGTGCAGATCTCTTTTAGATAATTGAGCAACAGACACCAGAGCAAGATTGGGAGGGGATCAAACCATCATGACCTAAAGCCATGATGAAAGACTTAACCCTAAAGGACGATCCCTAGGTAAAGAGTGGATCCCTTTTTTTTCTTTCTGGAGAACTAAAGATTTTCTAGGACCAATTGGTGCTGTGGTCTGCTATATTATCCAAACCTATTTTACTTACATTCAGCCACTAATCAATGCTAACATATCTCATTTTCAATTTCAGGACCAAAGAGAGGCGAAGTAGCTGTGGTTGCCTAGCAACATTATTTCGATTCTTCCTGTCACTGGCCATTCTGTCCGCCATATTGTTTGTGTTTGCGAATTACGTGGAAATTGACTTGCCTTTAGTGAGTAGGAATCTGAACGATAGACTCAAAATGTACGGCAAAAGGTTCTTCACGTGAGGTTAGGATATGCTGATTAAGCCTCGGCCAAATCGCCCTAGGTAGTGTGTCTGCAGTAACGGGGAGGGATCTTTTCAGTGATGGGGAAGGGTGTTGAGGAATTTGGGGGAATTCAACAATAATGTAGAGAGTGTTCAGTTCTGTGGAGGGATATCATCAGTTACGTGCGAGGGATTTCTTGCAGTAATATAGAAGGGTATTAAGCAATGTGGAGGGATATCATCAGGAAGATGGAAGGATATCATCAGTAATGTGAAGAGAATTTTGCAGTAATGTAGAAGGGTGTTCAGTATTGTGGAGGGATATCATCTTGCAGGAATGTTGAATTTTTTAAGTAATGTAGAAGGATATCATAAGTAATATGGAGAATTACTGAAAACCCTTCACTTTCTTGTAAGATATCCCTCCACATTACTGAACACTCTTCTCCATTACTACACTAAGCTATCAAAATTATTGCACAGGTCGATCAAAATGGCGGCAAAATTACAAAGCTGTGAGGGCTAGGCCTAAATTAAAATCCCCATAACTTGTGTCAGACAGCTCACAAATACAAGGTTTTGGTGGCAGAATTTAGGAAATTTTACTGACACCATAGCTCATAACAACAAGCAATAAGAAATTGAGGGAGAAATTATCTATGACATGGGATTTGAGTGATGGTCAAAATATCAGCAAGAAGATTTTGAAGAAGGAGTTGTCATCTAAAATCAGTACAAAAGGGTTGTAAAAAGTCATAAATATGGTAAACTGCTTTGTTACTTTGTTGCTACTGCTTTGAGGACCCCCATGACTTTTTACAACCCTTTTGTACTGATTTTAGATGACAACTCCTTCTTCAAAATCTTCTTGCTGATATTTTGACCATCACTCAAATCCCATGTCATAGATAATTTCTCCCTCAATTTCTTGTATTTGTGAGCTGTCTGACACAAGTTATGGGGATTTTAATTTAGGCCTAGCCCTCACAGCTTTGTAATTTTGCCGCCATTTTGAATCAGCCTGTGCAGTACTTTCGATAGTCTAGTGTACATTATATCCCTCCACGTTACTGATGACAGCCCTTCACACGTTTGGTCGAGGCTTTTCTGTATGTTTCTAAGTTCCTCCGACCTGTTTGTATTTTATTCGTGTTTCAAAACTTTCTCATTTCGTCTCTGGAAAGACCTTACATCCTCGAATAATCCTACAGCCCCTGGGAATGGCATAACTGGCTAGGTGATTATAACAGGGATTTTTTATGTTGGGGACTTGACAGTTAAGTTTTACAACAACTTGAACAGTGATTCTACCCACCTGAATCACTGGCTCCAAGAAGACGAGTGGTAAGTGGATATGATTATCATCAACAGTACTGAATACCCTCCACATAAATGAACACCCTCCTCATTACAGCAAATGTCCCTTCACATTAAAGCATACATGTACGTAGAAACCATTGTAGCCTGGCTGTGCAGTAATGATATAGATAGATGGACAGATATCCTTAAAATTACTGTAAGATATCCCCCATATTACGGGACACCCTCCACATTACTGAGCACACTCCACATAACTGAATATCCTCTACCTTACAGCAAATTTCACTCCACATTGCTGAACACCCTCCAAATTACAGCACACATCTGACCTAGGGTGTAGCTGAAGGTCTTTCTTGGGACGAGATGAAGTTTTTATTCACGTGAAAGCTGTAAAAATTCAAAGTTGTTTATATATATCATTCATTGTTAATAAGAGGAACATTTGCTGCGGTTGGGGTTAAAAATTTCTAGAATAATTGATATAGAGAAGATTTATGGGCATTTGATTGAATCACAGTTGCAAGAAAAAAGAAATTATTGTCAAAGATAGAAAAGGTTTATGAATGTTTTGTTGAACTTTAGATGTAATTGTCCAGGATATTTATTAGGCTTCGATGATGATTTATGATACAATTATGCTTTTTCGCTTAATTCTTGCAATTACTCGATGGACTGCTCTCATGCTGTAGCCTGTAGGCCAGTGCAGCATTAATCAAAATCTTGCGGACTTAGCCTCGTTTTCAAATCTTTCTATTCAAGCGAGGCTTATATCGTAAGTTGCAATGCCGCTGCGTTTAAGAGTCCTATTTAAAGAACCTTCTAGCTCAGGGCCTAGTCCTTTGACCTTTTTGACCATTCCTTGGTCCTTTAAGTTTCTTTGTAGTTCCTCGATTTTAAGTTCTTGTCAACTGAGCATTGTCCAGGAATACTCGCTAATACTACAAGTTCGAGTCTCAAAAAGGCCCAAGATAATGTCTTTTGATTTTCCAGGAGATAAAGCCCTGGAGAAACCAGAAATCTTGTTTTTTCTGAGACCCTGAACATTTTTATCTACTCCTAATTGCAACTGGGAAAACTGAAATACTGATTATGGTGGCTCTTTGGAAAATAGGTTGCCGTTAGGGACAGTTCATTATTTGTGTTGAACCGACGTTCATTCATGCCTCAGGTTGGCCCTAAAGAGAAATAGACCGTAGAAGGCTTTTTGCATTTACCCAACTTTTGCACAGATGAAAAAGTTAATTACCCAACTGAAACAAAAGTCAAGTCTTACCCAACCACGGGAGTGTGTTTCTGATTTTGGGTATTTTGGCACGATTCTAGTAAAATCACCTAATGAAAAATATTTCAAAGAAGCTAGGAAATAGATAACCCAACCAACTTTCTTCATTGCCAACCTGCAGCACTAATAATGATCATTTCCTCAGGGAGTTTTAACATAACACGATGGCAAAACGACTGCCTTATCAGATTTGCTTCTCTTCAAGTTTATCAGATTTCCTTTGTTTTCGAGTCTCTGCTTCAAAATACACAGAATAGTAACGGAGTTTTCACTTCCATGCTTTTCCAGGTCCCCTGAGAGGCATTGGATATTGGATATTATTTGTTTCAAACATAGAACTTTGGAATCTCATTTCTGGTGTTTATTTTACAAGTCAGAGCTGCAGCAGTAAACTGCGCTGATTTTAAGTTTTGCTTTGAAGAAAGACGATACTTTGGTAGATACTTGGGGTGAGATTTTACCAGAAGAAGTAGATTTTTGGCAATATATTTGATAGCATGTTGAGGTGATAACTTTATAGAGGATTATATTTGAGAGAGGATCATGCAAAATGTTTTTCTTGCTGGTTTTGTCCTTCTGGCAGCTGGAACTCCCTGTTAGGTTTAGGGACATCGATAAAAGGTGAGTCAAAATTCCTTACACTATATTTTTTGCAAGAATCAGTAAAATTGGTTTGAAGCTGGCTGTCCTTAAAAATTCTTCTATTTTCAAGCTGAAATACTCTTAGATCGTTCTTACTTTATAATGATTGGAAAGCCTGTTTTCGCAATCAGTTGTGTTAATTGGTTCAAATGTGGACTCTCTTGACCATCTGATACATCTGTGTGCTGTCAATCTGATTGCTTTGTATAATTACTTGTAAGTTTCATGGTTATTTTTTTAAATCATTATATTGAGCTAAAAATTGTATTACTTAAATTATCATTTGAGCTAAAAAGGTAAGCCTCGCGTTTGTTCTCAGGTTGATCTTACATTTTAGCAAAATTTGTGGCTCGTATTCATATGAAATTGTTCCTATCAAAGATCCAAGGACATTGACAAAAGGCGTCTTATAATTCCTAAAAAGGCCCCTCATGCTTTTTTCCCGATTTCTTTTATAAGGTAAGCTCCTCAACATCTCAGTAAATATTCTTTTGTGAAATGCGGTTGCTGATCTTACGTAACCACCAAATCTTGGTAAAACAACAAACAAAGGCTGCCATTTTGAATTGCGCGCTACCAGCCATTGTCATGACAACACAATGCGGTGAGACCTGCGCCAGGTGATACGTTTTATTGTTGAGTTGAATGCAAGGCTAAAGGCCGCGTGGCCTAATTATTTCCTGCGGGTGCCTACTTTATTTCAATTTGCAGAGCTGCTCGGCGTCAAATATTTCGTCAATAGAGGTGTTTTGTTTCATATGAACTCCGTCAGAAACAGCCTATGTATTCCTGACTCACGAAGTTTCAAATGACTCTTGTAATTCAATATTTTATTCAAATTTTAAACAATTTTCCAATCCTATGCAAATCATATAAATTGGGCATGCCAATTCCTATAACTGAAATAATCCCAATCCCAATGAGAAAAATAGAGAGATTCCCAATATTGATGTGTTAAGAATTATCCAAATCCCAATTTCCTTTTTCATTCCCAATTCCCAGTGCCAAGAAGTCAAATCCCATTTTCCCAGTTAATAAAAAGGCAAATCCCAGTTCCCAATTTACCCCTTCGTGCATGAACTTCGATGTAGTACTCGGTCAAGTTGAGAGAGGACATTTTCATTCCTTCCTATGTAAGTTGTGACAGAAGTTTTTGCCAAAAAATGGAGAAAAGGTAATCATTATAGAAATACAGAGAGCAGCATAACGAGCACTGAATAGAAAGTTAAAGGGGTGATGTAAAGTAAGCAATAGAACAGTCAGAAAAAGGTGTGGCGACGACGAGAAGTTAAAGTAAAACGGGTAGCAAAGAGTTAGAAGTGCAAGCGTGCAAAAGCCCGATTCAGGCTTGGCCTAAGCATAGGATAGAGGCAACAGACATTTCCAAAGGGGCACGGTAGCATATACTTTATATCACAATATAATACACGTATATTTTGTAAGCAATTGCTAGATAAGCAAGTCAGTACTCGACAAGACAAAAACTTAAGCAATTCCAGTACTGGATCGAGGAATGCTAAGCAATTTGAAAATTATTGTTGAGATCATATTGGCAATGAAAATCGTGCAGCAGCTATAGAGAAGTAGGTTACAGTGGATATTAGTACCCTGGCACACTTTTGTATGCAAGATACCATTAAAATTTGATGTAGAAGAACTTGTGAGAGAGTATTCAGTAAGAAAAATATTTTCTAAACTAAACTAAAGCTAAGCCATTCCAAAGCAATTTTGATTTTACTCAAATTTGCCCCTCAGCTAAGCAATTTTTAGTACCTAGCTCGAGCTGAAATTGCTTTTAAAAAAATGCACGTAGTATGCCATGAGAATTCAGTGTTTTCATTTAGTGAGTGAGTTACTGTAACGTGCTATCCAAAGGGAAGACCTTGTTTCCAGCACGGTAGCATACACTTAATCATTATATATTGTAGTAGGAGGTCCTAGTGTGTTTATCGAGTGAGTGAGTTTCTGTTTAACATGCTAGCCTGACAAAGGCAAGACCTTGTTACGAGAGGGGGCACTTTAGCATTCAATACATCACTATGTAATGATATAAGGTCTTATTATGTCTATTGAGTTAGTGAGTTTCAGTAGCGTGCTAGCCCGACTAATGCACAGCCTTTTTTTAGGCAGGGGCACGTTAGGATACACTAATTCATTACAAATTAGCATTAGTTCTTAATGTGGTTATTGCACCCATTTGCTCCACAGAGGGTCTCAAAATGACAAATGCAGTTCTCTAGGAAAACCCCTCAATTTCAACTTTGACGCCCGATAATTTAGGACCCATCTGACTTTTCCATTTATGGATCCTGCGTGTTACGTGCAGAAGATGCTAGGACTTTATCAGTTTAAGATCTACTTACACGTACACGATCCTCACGCACAGCACGAGACTGGCCTAACGCCCACAAACAACATCCAACTATCATTCAAAGAAGAAACGCAGCATCTTGCTATCCTTGTGAATCTCAAAAAGCTTTTTATTTAAAATGGCATTCCGGTATTCCTCGGAAACAGGAGATAAAAGGAGATGGAAATAAAACGCTGGATAATATTCCTGTAAGTGCAGATACTTTAGAACACCACTGGTGAAATTTAAGTAGTTGTCTTTATTGGAAGTGAACATAAATAAGTTGTGACATTTTATGGAGGTGGCAGAGAAAGAATTACCTCACATACATTAATAAGCATTTTGAACAGTTATTGTTTTGCCTCTTCGTATGTTTTGGGTTCAGTAAGATTTCAGGGTCATCATTAGAATGCTAGATGGCCTTATACTATCGCGCATACAGCACTAAGACCACTTTCTTACTATTACGACCACTGGTAGGCTACAACGACCACGCCCAATTCCTTTTTGGCAATTTGCAATGTTTTCTTCCGTTTGTTGTCTTGTCACTTGCTGCCGCAAAATAGACCAAATTCTAGGAACCGCTATGCGGACGCAGGCGAGACTAAACGGTTCGCAGCATCTTTCGCGGGGTGAATATTCAAATCTGTTCCAACCGTTAGAGATGGTGATGATCGCACGAAAATTGAACAGTGAAAAAGTTGATATTTAGGGATTTTGAAGAAATTTAGCTCAGAAATCACAATATTTTACAATATCGGAAAATCTGTACTTTGCAAAATGTATACATATCTACAGCCGCTGCGCAGCCGGTTAACAATTTGATTGACACCAACATCGATCTTTTCGCTTAATTGGGAGAATATGGTTTTTAATCAGAAATGTAGAATTTGATTAATTGTTTTTTGGGCGAATCTTATCCAAAAATAAACAAAAAAACTTTTTAGTAATTAGCAAACTTTACATTGCAAATACTAGTCTTGATTTGATGATAAATTTTGTGACAAAATGAGTAGAAAGATGAAGAATTTTATTTTGGAATTCAAATTCTCTCTCATTCTGCGAGTTCGGTGGCTATGATGCGTGAAGAAAGCCTGGGAAATGGAAATTGGAAATTACCGTTTTGTGGTGAAGAGTTTGTAGCCGAATTAGTTTGCTGAAATTATATTTCTCGGCATTTCAGCCCGAAATAAAGTCTAGCGTTATTTCAATAAAACAGTTGACAATTATTCTTCTGAATTTGGGAGACATCTGGAGATTTCTGCTGGCCGTGCGATGCAGTTTCCTTGAGCGGTAAGTTATTTATGTCACCTGTTGAATGGAGTTGGTTTGCGAGTATACCTTCCTACGATTATTTACATTCATCAATGCACATGCGAGTCGAAATGAGTAACAATTGCACGAACAACCACCCAAAGTCCTCCTTAAAACATTTCCATATGCCTCGAGCACTTGGATTTGTCGAAATCTCCAGCCTGATCCGTTTTGTTTCGTTCGTGTAAGCCTCGTCGTCAGTTGAGCTGTTTTCATGCCGTCTTCTTTTGTTGTTTATTTTATGTGTAAAAGAAGGGAATATATCTTTTCACGGTATGTGTTAAGTCGCCCCCTCCCCTGCCCCCTTGTCACTTGCTTCTGGGCATGAACCCGTGAAAGAGGAACTGTGCAATTCGTGAAAATGAGTTTCCCTGCTTCGTCGGTTAGTAAACCAACTTGGCCTACGTAGGGCCTATTGTTGTATTGTTTGGGTCAGGCAGGAAAGCGTGTTCGCGCTATAAAGTACTCTTTGTCATCAAATCATTACAGTTCACACTTATAAATGGGTTTTTAATTGTTTATGAAAGTTGGATACAATTTCACAGCTGGTACTTAACCTGGAAGTGGTCGAGTGGTGAGTGCTCTAGATGTCTAGTGGTAGGGTCCTCACCACTTTGACTTTGTCCAAAGATTCAAGGTTCAAATCCTGGCCAAGTCATACCAAAGACTTAAAAATGGTATTCAGTGCCTCTCTGCCTAGCACTCAACATAAGCAGATGGATTGAGGGTAAGTGGCTCTTGAGCCAGGGAATGGAGGCACACCTACCCCTATCCAAAAAGATAGTAGCCAAGGAAAGAGCTCTTGAGATGCGTCAGATAGCGGTCAACCAACTTACTTTCTTGATCACAACCTTAGCCTTTTTGTGCTGAAACTTAAGTGGCCAAATATGAAAAATTTCTCTTCAAAACATAAATAATAAACAAGCGTCTTTTTGAATCAAATTTTTTCACTTTGTATTGAATTAGGTATAATTACAAAATATTTTTCAAGAATCTTTTATGACTAGTATTTGTATGTGTTTTGAGGAAAGGTTATTAGAAGATAAGCAGGATAGAGATACAGGGAGAATCTTTGTCAACAAGGAACTAAATAATTTGATCTAATTTCTCTTTAACTTTATCAAAGTCTGTTTTCTGGTTTACCCTGACTGTGGTCACGGTCTCCCCACATCAGGAGATGTACCCTATAGATAGAAAGATCTAATTGTTATAGGTGCATTTTCCCTAGTTTCTGATTAGTAGTTGGCTTCATGTGATTTTTAAGTTGATGCCAATTTCAAACTTATAGCAAATGCTGTAAGAATATGTACTGTACTGCACTGAACATAAACATATGAAACTGAATGTAACAAATTTAGAACATTCATACTAATTTTTCAATCCCTCAAGGTGGTAGGAGTTCATTGATAATTTTTTTTTTAATTACAGAGGCAAACATGCTAGAAACTGTAAATGATTTTTTGTCAACACCCTAAGCTTATAAATGTCAAGAAGGGGGCATGTCTTGAATTCTAAGATATGCAGAGGTCAAATTTAGGGCAGAGTCCTGGATATCATCAATATGACATAACCCACAACTCTATCAATCTTCAAAACCCTTAAGTTAAGTTTCCGTTTAACGTGCAAGCCTGTGAATGGCAAAATACCTTATTTTTGGCTGTCGAGCACTGGACACCTACAAATTCAATGTCCCTTGCAAAGAATGATGGAATGAGCTGTTTAGTCAACACTTAAAAAGTCACCCATCCGGATGTTAACCTCACACAACTAAGCTTAACTTAACTGCTAAAGCTGCCTAGCCACTCACCCCGGACTGAAAGCCTGATGCGGAAATTGGCCTTATCTGCAACCTGTCAAACCCCGAACCCCCTCATAACAAGTGCTAATGATGTATCCCTAATAGTGGATATTAATAGGCAGAAAGGAAACAAGAAACTACTCGTTCATCTCGACAAACCTGTTTTTTGATTGCTCACTCATCAGGAGATGTACTCCTTGTAGTTTCTTGTTTCTTTTCTGCCAATTAGTAATAATTTATTTCTGCTCTACTATAGTTTATTGAGCACTATTTCCTGAAATCGTAACACTGGCTTTTATAGTGCTTTGGATACTTTTCTACTGCAATATGCTTGTAAGAAATACTCGAAAATTCAGCCTTTTTGATGCCACAGTACTGATAGGAAAACTTGATTCTTTGACCCTTTGACTTGGTGTCGATTTTGTATATCCTGTAAATGATTTTTATGGGTAGATCTAGGGCTATAGATTGTAGGATGCAAAATAATGGGGGTTGGGGCAAAGCTTGAAAATCCTTAGATATTTGATATGAAAATATATCTTATCAAAATTTGACAGGTGCTTTTGCACCCCACCTGGATTCGCCGCTGGTTTAGTATATTCTTGTACTCTGAGTACTCAGGTTCATTCATTTATACAATTTCAAAATTCAGGGGCTCACTTATGCAACAATGTAAAGATTGCTGCCTCTAAAATCAATATCAAACAAGAAAATATTCAGCAGCAAAGTGAAGGGTAACTTCCTTGCAAACTATTTCATATAAGTTGATATTGAAATTAGCTGAACTATTTTATCATTTTACCTGTTTATAGACTTTTACGTATTTTTGACATTTGTACTTTTGCATTCTTGTTACAGTTATACCTGATTTCTTTTATTTTCAATTTAGCAACCCATGCATCATAAGCATTGCTTTTTTGTGTCGTTTAGTATACAATATTATGTAACCTTGTATTAGCGTGGTACGCTATGAATGAAATTGAATTGAATTATTTGATTGTTTGAAGGATGTAGCTGGAAGAGCTAATGTATTCAGTCGCAATGGACAGGCACCTCAAAGACCCTATCACCTACAATAGGGATTATCAGAACTTCATTCAGAATCTACAGAAGTTCCACGGAAGTAAAGGGTAAGCCTCAAGCAGTTTGATTTTCTCCGTTTTATTTTCACTCTCCTTCTTCTGGCTAATGTTGTATTTTCCCCAATGCACCAACTCTCGTTATTTAGGGGGTTGATAGATGTCAATGAATTAGAAAATCTACACTATCAGGTCCCTAAACAATGGGGTTTTGTAAGTTGGAGAGTTGGTGAGGTAAGAAAACTATGACACCGTTCTTCTGGCCTTGATTTAGTGGTGCTGTTAGACACTACAGAAATTAGAAAGAAGACCTGCTCTCTGTTACTCTAAGTTTTACGCTCGGAACTGGGAAAAAAAGAGAGCAATCTCTTTTCTTGTTCCTTATCTATCATTGACGTGTTCTTCTGTACAGTGAGAACTGTGATGCAAGTATAGATCCAAAGTGATATTAAGATATCAATGAGTTTATGAATCAAAAAGCAATATCATGTTTTTTCATTCCTAGTTGAAAGCCTCTATTTCCTTTTGCATTAATTTCCTATTCACTTTCAGAACCGGCTTCAAGCGAGTGCCATTCTTCGGTGGAAAGGAGTTGGATCTGTTTTTACTATACAAGACAGTGACTTCTCTTGGGGGCTTTGTCAAGGTAGGTACAAGGGATACTTCAACAAAAATTAATAAACACAAAAACAGAATTTATATTCCAGCCGTTTTTCTGCTAGTAAGGATTGACGAGTATATAGATTTGATTGAAAATCCATGATTGGGGGAGTACCCTCCTCACCCATTTTAAATGGGTTGCCCTCCTCATTTATAAAATTTGAAGGGAATCCCCACCACAATGTGCACTTTTACGAAGGGATTGCCCATCCGAGAGCACTGAGAAGGGGGATTCACTGCCCACATACTAACAGTGTCATGAGCAGGTCTGGCATCCCAAAGTTGGCACTAATGATAGACGTCACCGACAATTAGAACCTTATAAAGAAGCAATGTCATATCTGTTAAAGGCCGGTTTAAATCTTCTAAAATTGTGTTTTAGAAAAGGGAAATGTGCGTTTCTTTGTGCTGAATATTACATTTTGATAAGAGAGTTATGAGGATAAAAGACAGGCCATCTCTTTTGTTTGGTTTAAGTACTTAAGCATGCCAGTTTCAATATTGATCTTTTTTATTCAGTTACAAATCCGCAATAGAAATTTTTTGATCGTTGTGATCAGATAGGCAAAAATTCAACCGCTCGGGAGTCCTTTCCCAACTCTGGATTTTATGCTTAGTATTCGAAGCACTTCATTGTGCCGTTTGGTTGGGGTTAACCTGAACCTAGGACTAGCCTAATCCTTTGGGTTTTGATGATTCAGAATAAAACTCAGAAATGAAAAAGAATCATGAGCTGTTGAATTTCATGCTTATTCTGTGATCACTTTTTTGTCACAGCTAAGTAATTTTATGTTTAGCATGCTAGCCTGCGAATGGCTGGGGGCCATATTTCTAACGTTCCTTCTGAAGGAAGCTGGAATGAGTTGTTTAGTCAACACCATGAAGGTCACCCAGTACATACCATGCGTACTTATGTTAGACAATCCTAACCGGAAAGTGTTTCAGTTAGTTGTGTAATTTTGAAAAATCAAATTTTCTAGATAAAACATGGTAGCTCCTTCAAATTTGTTTAGACTGACACAAACACAAACACCCAAACAGAATTTATCTTCCGGCTGTTTTCCCTTGCTAAAAGGGGCTGACTGGTCAGTGGATTTGTCTCCAGACAAATCTATTATTCTGGTTATGGAGCAAAGGTTTACAGCTAGATACTCTTCCTGATTCCAACTCTGTTAGTCGCCTCTTACAATACACAGGGATACATGGGGATAACCCTTGTGTCATTCTCACAAATTATCTCGATTACACAGGGATACATACGGCAGGTGAATTCTGACCCCCAATAACAGGGGAGCAAATTCCTATGGACTTTAAACTTTCATTACGTTAACTTCTATTATTTCATTGCAGGTAACAGAGGAGAAGAAATGGAGAGAAGCAGCAAAATGCTTCAATTTACCACCCAGTTGCACAAATGCGGCATTTTCACTCAGACAGTATTATCTCAGGTACGTACTTGTTAAGTTATCCTGTAATAAATTATCCCAAAAATCAATTTATTTATAATTTTTGCTCAATTACATTTAATTTCTCTATTCACACTTCTAAGGGGTCATTATGTAATTAAGGACTCTCTGACTTTTTAATACTATTCCTGCCACCGTAGTTGGAGGTGTTTTTAATATTCAACTTATCTCTATAGCAATTGCGTTTTCTAATGCTGCATCCTAGTGCTCAATGTATAAAAGTAAAGTGCGATATAGGATAGTCTGTCTGCTGATTGCATGAGCACAAAACTTTAAGTCACAGAGAGCCAGTCTCCTTTCTTGTTTCTTATTTCCCTTCTAATACTCAACTTAATCTAATCTTCTGGTGTTTTTAATATTATATAATTTGCCTTTCTGTTAACTCTTGAAATTAGTCATCAATCTTATTTTATCTAACTGGAGAGGAGAGTGCCTATCCTGGCTATAGTGCTTGATATACTTGAGTATAGAGCAATTATAAGTATAAAGTCTGTCTGACAAGTGCGTAAGCACGAAACTCAGAGTAACATTAGGACATGTCTGTGAATGGTTCATTCTGTTCAATCTTATTTCATTTTCTTATTCCTGTTTTATTTGAAGTGGCAAATGAATTTAAACTTACTTACTTTAGTTATTTACAGGATCCCTAGAAATGTTTGATTAGACCTGCTAACTTCCTCATTAAAAACTGAGGGATTTCTTTGATCTCAGTTGTATTCTACTATTTTTCATTATCGTTACTTTTGATCCTTTAAGGGCCAAGGAAATCGAGGGAACTGGCAGGTCTCTTATGTCTGTGCATATCAAATAGCTGATATCTTTGAAAAACCGAATTCAATTGCATTGGCATAACTCAAATTGAATTGAATTTATTCAAATTCAATTGTCTTATAGGGAATTGACAAGGTTAAAAGCTGGCCTTTGCCAAGTTGAATATATAGTATATTGTATTCAAGGTCATCAACCCCTGCAGTTTTATTGTGTTGCAAAGTAATCAATCAGCTTCTTGGAGTTTCTCAAGCCTATCTATAAATGGCGTCCTTATTGTTATGTTTAATAACTTTAATGAAGATGTTTCTTTCCCCAGATACTTGGCAAATTACGAAAGATTCCACTTCTTTGGTGAAGATGTTGATGATGCCATGGCAGAGATGCGCAAAACATCAATTGCAGGCTCCCTACAGACCAGCATCATCAATTTTGGTTCTATGTCCAGTCATAATCCATGTGAGTGAACATAATTGTTTCTTCTTCTTTTCAGTTGATTGACCTGTATATAAGATGATTGATAAATGTTAAGATGGCTAGGTGAAGAGCCGCTCTGTGGAGATACTGGTCTTGATTTCATTATTATAATTAAATTATCTGTATGAATGAAAATGAATCAAGTAGGACTCAAACTCAGAACGTGCCTGACTAAGGCAAGGCCTGTTTTTCAGCAGGGCATACTAGCTACACTACATCACTACAGACAGTAGTAAGAGGTCTCAGTCTGGTTATTAAGGGCGCAAGCTTCTCTGGGTAAGGCAAGAATTTTTTCCAACAGGGGAACAGTAGGATGCAGATACATAAGCAGACGGAGCTCAAAGAATTCTCCATATGGGTCCCTCCCTACAGAAGTAGGGATTGCATGAACAATTGTTAAATGCTTCAAGAATGCAAGTTTTCTAGTCTCTTTGCTCCCTGTTTTTTCGTATCCTTATCAAATGTATGATTCAATGATTGTTTTCCTTTAGTCTTAGATGCCCCTAGCACATCAAAGTGTGGACCTCTTGGAGGTAAGTTATCATTCAGTATAGAAATTATTCAAAGTTACTAATTTCTAATATATTAGACTTGCTACACGATTCCTTGTTTCCATGTCTTCTCTGATATACTGCCATCATCACTCAGTCAGTAAGGACTTGTAGCATTACTTGCCAAAATAAGTCCTCATTTAGGTTAATGCAGCCTATTTTTTGGTGTTTTCAGTGATCAGTCAATTTTTGAGGCTGACCAATCGCAGTGTTTAGAATAAGGTGTTTTGAACTTATTTGCAGGAAAGAGACAAGCAATTACTCCTTATTTCTACGTGCCTTTTTTCGTGATTGCTCACTCATCTGGAGATATAGCAATCTTACAGTTTTTATGTTTTCAAGTTAAAAGCTTTAGGGTTGTGAAAGAGGTACACAAGGTGTGTCAAAATCCAAGTCAGCCTTTCGGCTATACAATGATTTAACAACCTCAATAATAGAGTTACATAGTTTTGAACACAGGTATACAAACATTATCTTTATCTTTTTAATTGGAAAAATTTGTGAGAAGGTAAAAGACCCAAGTAGGACTCAAGCCCACAACCTCTTGAGAGGCACTCTAGTACACTAATTCACTGCACCAAGAGGGCCTCAAGAAATGCAGGCCACTTCATTCCATACAAATTTTACCACCACTCACCAGATGCTTTAGAGGTGTGACAGATGATGTGTCAAAATCCAAGTCAGCCTTTTGGCTATACAATGACTTCACAACCTCAATTATAGAGCCACTGAGTTTTGAACACAGCTATACAAACATAATCTTTATCTTTTTGATTCGAAACATTGTGAGAATGAAAATGACCTGAGTAGGAATAAAACTCGCAATGTTTTTCTAGTGTACTCATCACTGCATCAAGAACATTTATACAAACACCACTCACCAAATGCAGAGACAAGCTTATTCAGGCCCTTTGACAACTGCAAAGGACCAGTTTCAAATTTTCACTCTCAAAATTATCTTCATTGATTTTCCAAATCCTGTTTCTTCTCAACTTTATCTTTTTGTAAATATTTTCATCTTTCAACAGAACCACGACTTAACAACTTTGATCGTCTGGTGTTTTCACTGAAGAGTGGCCTGCCAAACGAAGTAGACTTCGCCCTCAATATTTGCACTCTGCTTTCCAATGTTACCAACTCCATTTTCAATCTTGCCAAAGTAAGTCAAGAAATTTTAGTTCTTTGCTTTTTGAAGTTTGATTTCTAGAGCATATCACATGAACCTGGTTGAATTATTATATATGATTAAATTATGAAAGTAGAATGAACACATTAAAAACCAGACATGTTCTTCTGTGACTCTGAGTTTCGTGCTTACGCACTCATCAGACAGACTATACAAATTTTTTAATGTGTTCATTCTACTTTATGATTGCTCTATACTCAGGTATATCAAGCACTTAAGCCAGGATAGGCACTATCTTCTCGAGTTAGATGATTAAATTATTATATATGATTAAAGTGCATAACTATAATACAATATTCTATACACTTTACAACTTAGAACCTATTACATAATATCATATGCTAATTTAAATAAATAAGTCTTTAAAGACGATTTAAAAGTGTCAATGTCGTCAATTGCACAAATTTCCAGAGGTAGACTGTTCCAAAGGCTAGCTGCAGCATAGGTAAAACTTCTGGCACCTAATGTTTTGTTCTTGAAACGAGGAACCTTTAACAGCAGTACACTACTCTATCTGAGAGGTCTGCTAGGCATATACCTCTCCACCATGTCCCCTAAATACACAGGTGCCTTTCCTATTAAGAACTTGAAAGTAAGCAGCATAATTGGAACAAGCTAGCGTGCCTTTTTAGATTTTACTGTCAATAAAAAAATTTCATTGAATTTATTTTGCTATCACATGAGAGTTAGGCTTACCTGGCTAAATGAGATTTCACTTCAAGAAGTTGAATGAGCTAATATTTTCCTTTGGCATAGCTCTTACGAGGTGATAGTTGATTGGCAAATATGCAAACTATTTTCATAATGTATTGGTTTATGCACAAAGGGTCTTCTGAAAATACAAACTAATCAAGCTGTATGACCCTTATCCTCATAAAGCACCTAGATTTATTCATGAATACATTTTCATCTAGGCTCCAAGTATCATTGATCTGATGTTGGCTCATGTTGGCATATTTACTGAAGGTAAGGGTTTTTTAGATGATGATTCATTTTAGACTTCTCACTCAGTTATTGGTTTGTTGTTTTATCAAGAACATTCAATAGGACATTTAATACAATGAGGGTTAGACTAGCGGTTAAGGCGCTAGATTTTTAATCCTTAGGGGTAAACTTTCTGGGTTCGAATCCACAAACAGTTTGAATCATGAACTACAAGCCATGAGTCAAGTCAGCTCTCCATCCCTCCAATGTCTGTAAATGAGTACCTAGGATACTTGTTCTAGAATGTTAATTCTTGGGGCACAAGCTTCAGGTCCACATCAGCTGCAAGCTGCCATTCTTCAAACCTGCGGTAACAAGTCTGCATGTTTGCCCAATATTTGATAGACAAAATATGTGAATTAAGTTTGGTTTCTCAGGACATTAAGGGAAAATGGAACATTTTACATTAGGGTCTAGGCAATTAGGTTTTGCATTAGGTTATTACTTGATATTCTAGAGGGCTATTTTGTTATAATGTTTTTATTTCTCTGTTTATAGGGGTATCCTCGATGAGAAAACTTTACAAAGAATGGTATCAGGACTCAGATCGAGATTTCATAAAGGTTGGTTCCAACTCATTTACCTCATTTCTCAGTTTAATTCACAGTGTTTTCCAGCAGTACCATAACAACTACTTTAGGCTTTTGTGTGACATTAATTTGACCAACCCAAGCCATTTCTATGACACAAACTGATTAAAATTTTTTAATTATTTCATAGTTTTGGAGAGATTCCATTGATGATGATGTATTGAAAGAAATTTATGAAACTTCATGTGGTGAGTAATGTGCAGATTTTGATAAACCAGCTCTATTTTTATCTAATCAGCTCTTTTTTTCATCTAAAAAGAAACAGGCTCTATTTTTTTATCTATTGACTCAGGCTTACAAATAAATACTACGAGTGAAAGAAAATTACGTAGAATAACGTAGTGAAATATGTAGTAAAATACGTAGTGAAAGAAAATTAGACACCTCAAGAGAAAAGTCATTGTTAGCCTCCTCTAGCAAGTGGATCAAAAAAATATTTTTTCCATGTCCCATGAATGGGTGAAACTCTGAGTAATAACAAAGATATGTTTATTTTCTCTAATGAGTCTACCTCTATGTATATTGCTTTGTCAATGGTACAGACCACTTATTATCCAGCACATAGGAATGAAAAGTCATTGAAAGAGTTTAATCTTGCTTTTTTGCTAAGAGTCCAAAGTGTAAGAATCCTAGAGCTTTGTGCTCCATTGAATGACCATGGATTAGATTTTGAAGGATCCTATAAGAAAAGGAACCAAGACTGGATATTACAGGATCTTATGGAAAGATCATACATTTTATCCTATTAAAGATCCTATGCAGGATTTTATACATTTATTATTAATTAGTAATGAGGAATGTATGTGTGGGTTTTGTATTAGTAATGCATTATATGTTTTTCTTGAAGGCATGGAAGCAAGTGCAGCTTCAGGGAAACAAGAGAGTTTGCTTGGATCTGGTATTTGTAGTAGAAACACAAGTACGACTAATTCAGTAGAAGCCAATAGGGCCTTACAGGTGAGGTTGTTGTTTTTCTCATTCAATTTGTAACGGACCTTTATTTCTAGCTATTCTGCTAGAATGTTGGGAATGTTTTAGTGTATGGCCATTTCACATTCGGGCTGCCTCTTGTGTACGACTGAACTGCCTTCATCAGTGTGATGCCTGTTTAGGCTTTACTATGTATATTGCATATGTATATATATCTCTAGATGTCTATGCTATATGCTATTTTTAGTCTTATTTTATCATATAATTGTTTGATTCACAATAGTATTGCATGAAACAAACAGGTTTGAAAAATACTGCCCAAATGACATTCCCCAGATTTGAAGTTTGATGTATCAGTGATCAACCCACACCAGGCAAGGGGGCATCTAAGGGGGATTGTAGACCTGTTTTTGGCAAGGAAGCTAACTTGATATATGTTTGTCCGGCTATTCATTATGAATCAACCATCTTTAGAGATAAATTGAAGGACCCTAATTCATTTTAAAGCCTCAGAGATGCCAATTTATCAGGATTTTCTGGGGCTCATCCCCCTTGACCCCCTGTAGAGCACTTCTTTGCGCTGTTTTATGGCCAAAATCCCTGCTTTTCAAAATTTCCATTTGCGCTCCTGCCATGCCGTCCAGAATCTGTCATGCTGAGCGGCTGTGACTAAAGGCTCATAATGCTATGGATATCCTTTTCAGCTAGATAAATTTTATTATTGATTTCACTTTTAGGTTTGCGTCATTTTGCATAATTTTTCATATGAAAGCCTCAACTGTATGTTTATTGCCAGTCATGATTTGGCAAAAAGGTTTGTATATTTCAATCTTCAGATAACTTTTTATTTTTCCCCACTACCGTTTATTTTATGCCTAATTTACTGACATGAACATTTGAGGTAGGCAGTCGCCCTGCTCCATGCCCTTCCTAGCCACTTAAGGTGGGTGATGAGTTTTCATCCTCATTAATTATATTTGAAGGAAATCGCCAACCTCAATATAAACTCTAGCTAAGGTATAGCCTACCTGAGAGCAATGAGATGGGCCCTACTGAATTCACTGCACACCTACTATATTATTTATGGCCAGGTTTAACCACTAATTATGCTAACAAATATATTTCCTTGCCTACCTTTTTTCTTTGTTATTTTTAGTAGTATTATAATGAATTTAACTTTATCTTCCAGATTTTTGATTATTTGTGCTGGCACAAGGCTTAATTCTTTGCGGAAATGTGCTCTTGACACCCTTGATAATCTTGCTGATGTGGTGAGTCTTACACATTTTTTTAAGAAATTTAATTTTAAGAAACACCACGCCCAAATCTGGGTTAAGATTCATAGGTACCTACAAAATTGTTTGAAATAAACACAAGAAACGTTCAGCAGTATAATTGTAGCATGATGCACTTCATTGCTACGTATATTAATATGAGGTCCTAATGTTTATTTTGCTCCTATTTATACTATGAAGTATTCAAAATGTCCACAGTCAACATAATTAATGTCCACTGGACAGCCCCTTCATTATAAGCTCAACCCATGGTAGATTAGGACCCATGCGGTCAAGAATCTCTTTCAAAAGTAATAGGTTATTCACACAACTGCACCCCCTGCAGACCTGGACCTGAGACTTTTAGCAGGTGGGTAGAGAATTGCACCTCTCACTGCTCTCAGGTTAGGTGGGCCAGCCATCCTTTAATAAAAGTGCACATTGTGGTGGGGGATTCCCCTCAAATGTAATGAATGAGGATGGAAACTCATTGCTCACCTCAAGTGCCCGAGAAGGGCATTAAGATTGAGCATTGCAATTGCCCGCCTCAAATGGCAAGGTGTGCAGCTGCTTAGCTTACTGGAGTTTCCTTCAAATTGGTACTATTTTCATTGGGTGTTCTTTTAGCAATTTTCAACAGCCTTCACCAATTTATCAGCTCTTGACATATTATTGAAAAATATCATATTTCTTTTTAGATGACGCTTCCAGCCGTTCAACATAAAGAAACTTACACTTACATGCAAGTCCTGCATAATTTCATATTCTCTAAAGATCGTGCCAGAAAAGTCAGGGGTGAGTTTATAAACCTAATCTGTATATTCAATAGCAGTCCCGAATTAACGCCTGCTTTTTACACTCAGGTCCTTTTTACATTAGCCCTGATTTTCTAACTATGTGTTATGATGCCGATTCCGAAAATTGTGTGAATTTTTTACTGTATGGCAACTATTATCCAAATAATTTAAAAAATAGATTTTGAAATCTTCAAGCAAACACAAACATTTCCCTATAACATTTGTTGTTCAGGTTCATGCTCTCCAGTTTCATCCCAATCTTGGGCCAGATTACAACAGATTTGTTTTCCTGCTTCAAATCATGTTTATCTAGGACTTTGAGTGTATTGATGACAAAAAAGAGGTCACAACATGATGGTCCAAAAACCATTTCAAAAGATGCAATTTCTGGCTGAATAATTTGATTCTTCATGCAAATAAAATCTTCCTATTTATTTTCAGCTATCAGCATCATAGCTAAGCTTGCATCGCATGCAGAGAATGAGGATGTCTTGAGTGAGGCTCTATCTAATGATATTTACGAAGAACTTATCAAATGCCTGACTATTCCCGATATCCAGGTACGATAAATCAATTTATATTTTTCAACCTTAACCTCGTCACAAATACCTTCTATTTATATATATTGGACTCTTACGAAGTATGTGAATCAGTTTCCAATAAGAGTGCCAAATACATTAAGTGGATCTACAAAGTCTGTTGATCAGTTTTCCATGAAAGTGCTCAATACATAGAGCAGAGAAGAAAAGACTCAAAGAAAATACGCTAAGAAGAAAAAGACTAAAAAAACAAACTCTCCTTCACGACAAACCTTTTTCGTGGTTACCAACTCATCAGGAGATATACAGGTCTGATTCTCACATCTATACATATCCTGATGAGTGGGTAACAGCGAAACAGGCTTGTTGGGATGGAGAGTTTTGTCTTTTGAGTCTCTTTCTTCTTAGTATTGTACTTGTATTTCTAGTGCTATGTAAAGAAGGAGAAAATCAGTCCTTAGCTTCGATTTGATTTTCAAAGAAGATATTTCATCACCATGTTAAGAAATTGTCATGTGATGTGGGCGATGAGTAGTCCTTCTAATTTGTTGACCTTGAAATTAATCACCCACCTCAATGTGCATGTGATGATTGATGATTTGCCTTCATCATTTATTACATTTAAAGAGAAGCACCCATATCAATGTGCACTTAAACTAAAGGATAGCCCACCTGTGAGCAGTGAGGATTCTGATTCACTGCCCACCCGTTATTAAGTCTGATATCTAGGACTGTATGTTTGATAGCGCTCATCCTATATTTGTATTTTTCAGCTGATCTTGAACTCCCTGGATACCCTGTATTATTTGTCTGATTTGAGTGAAACAACCGCAACAGCCATAGTTCATGTTTATCGCAGCATAGGTAAGAAAAATTGCTTTCCATATATATCAATTTATACCTATTCTACTAACTTCTAAAGATATTGCACGACTTCAGGTTTTTCTCAGGTCAAGATTTGTTTTGTGAATGAAAATTACCCAAGTATGACTCAAGCCCATGTTCTCTAGATTAGTGTTGTAGGGGGCTATCACTAAGGGCCCGCTAGCCATCAATGCCACGTCAACCACAGAATTTGTGATAAGCAAGTTGTTTACTTGCACAAGATGTTCAGTGATAGCTTCAGGGGTAAGCCATTATTGGATATGCTGTTTCCGCAAATAAATAATCTTTGGAAGGTTGAATTATGAAATCCTGTATTGATTTTTAAGATTGAATTTTGTTGTAAAGTTTAAGTTGCTATTTAGTTCAGAGCAGCTAAATGATGGGAAATTGAGAGTTTAGTCAATATCTTTTTCATTTTTTCATTAGATATTCTTGTTTGCTTGGTAAAAGTGCAGGCAGAATCATACGGCAATAGAGCAATTGCAGGTTTCCGCATCATTGAGAATAAGAACTCTATCCATGCACAAAAGCATACCTCAATGCAGCAGAACCAACGAAGCGTTCCACAACCGATGCCACGAGGACCTGTCCATCCCAGCAATACGCAATTGCCAATGCCGATGCCAGTAGTTAACCCAGGTTTGTTGTTTTTTATTTATTTGTTATTTTTGTTTTAGAAGGATGTAGTTGACAATGACATGAGGGTGATGGGGTTAGAGGGGATGGTAAGTAATAGAAAGACATGGTGAAGGCAAATTTATTTTCTTCTAGTCTCTATTTTGGATGACACTTGCCTTTAACAAACAAAATGAAAAGAAATTCGCAATTAAAACGAAGTCTTATAAATACCAGATAATGATTTTGTATTCAACTTGCTTTCCTTCATTGCATTTGATCCTTATACAGAAGGTTAACAAATAGCATATAGCATTCAACCTAAGTAATCAACTGTATCAAGTTTGTCCCTGGTTGTACAAGTTTTTTTGTCAGTAACATTGAAAATGATATGAGTTTTTACTTATCTGTTTACAGTGGTGAACCCAGTGAAACAACCAATGCAACAAAATATGGTCCGACACGAACTACAGCCAAAGGCAGAAGAAACGGAAGAGGTTGAGCCAGAAATATTTGCTGCTAGATGGTAAGATATCGAAAATGTCCTATTAACTATTTTTGCAATAAATACCGACTTACTATCTAGATTTCATGTTCATTGTGATTAATCATGATATCACTGTCAGCAGAGCACTTGTGTTGGATCTCCAGAATGTGACTTCTTGCAGATGAATATTTGCCTGTTTTCCTCAATTCGTCATAATGAAGATACCCCTAAATCAATCCCTCTTCTCTTTGATTATAAGTGAGTAAAAGAGTAGTCACCTTATTTCCATCAGGGGCATCCATCAGACAGTTGCGTGAGTTCTTTAGTCAACACTTCAAAGGTTACCCATCCAGATTATTATCACACAACCAAGCTCAACTTTAGCTGCACATAGCAAACTTCATAAGCCACTGGGCAAATCTCACCTCATTCCTGATAAAAATTTCTATTCTCTCAATCGCCATTTTCTTAGATGTTGAGAACTTTAATGTAAATTTTCCCTTCTTTGCAGGATAAGTGCTTTCTATGAGCTTGCGCCTGGCTGTGAAATCCGAAGATCAAAAATCATGGCCGACTACCTTGAATCGTGCAAGGAGCTTGGAAGAAAAGGAGTTCTCAGTTTGCAGAACTTTTATAAGATCCTTGGGTAGGTGTTACTTCATTTTTCTTTTAGGTATCTTTTTTAATCTTGTTTTTTATATAAAGTAAATTTCATTTGCAAATTTTTCTTTAATGCCACTTTGGCCTACTTCAAACATTGTGCTAGTGCTGTGTCATGCTGGCTAATTTTCTGGCACGGCATGGCACGCCCATTTGGTTCAGAAGCATGCCTGGAGAAATTCTAGTATACTACAGATTTAGACTTTTTTAAACCTTGCTTGATGTTCTAAGATTTCAGTGCGGCACAAAAATTTGAACATTTCTATATTTCTTTCAAGAAAATATATGGTAGGTTGTACTAGAGGTACCTTAAAGGGTACCTGCAGGTATCTAACTTTTTGCTATTCTGTTTTTCCTTTAAAAAAGCTACTCAATTCTTCTCTGCTTAGCACTCAGCATAAAGAGATGGATCAAAGGTAAATTGCCTTAGGCAATGGATAGGAGTCAAGCCTTCCCTACCTGATAAGATAGTAGCAAATGAAATAGGAGCCTCTGACTGCGATCAACCAGCTTTACTTACTTATTTTGTCTAATCAGTTCAATATTTTAATTGCAGGTTGGTGATCCCTAGTCAATATTGGAAACAGTCTGATGTAGATAAGGAGGATTTGCTTGTGACAGGAATAAGACAACGAGCCCAGCCTTTGATTGTCAAAAGCAGAAGTGTAAAGACTCCAGCACGTGGTCCTGATATGTCATCTTCAAATGTGGACCCATCAATTCCTGCCCATCCCTTGCCAGTTGCTGCTTCAAATCCAAGCATGGCCCCGCAGCTCCCGATGAATAATCCCCCAACAGTCGTACCCACTTCCGCAACGTTGCCTCAAGGTGTCAACCAGCAGCAACCAATGTCACATCCCGGGATGGCCCAAGCCCAGTTCCAAAGTCACAGGCCGCAATCAAATATCAATACTTCGGCATCTGCTGAGAACCAAGTAATTACTGTCCCGAAGCAAGCGGATGGTCAGACCATGCCACTTCAGTTATTGCAGCAGCACGTCAATGCACAAGGTAGTGCCGAGGTAGCAGCATCCCAGAAATCTGGCAGTACCTCCCAGGGGAGTCAAGAGGCTACCAAACAGGTAGTATTCCCTGTGCAGCAGACAGGTATGAACCAACAGATGATCGGTAACCAGAAATTAATCCCAATACAATTGATACAATCTCAGTTTCTGCAGCAGTTACCAACAGGTCAGTCACCCAGCATTCAACAGGCATCAGCTGCTAGTACCACACCCGCATCACAACTCAAGCTGCTACCAGCACCGTCATCATCAGCTGCGACAATTTTGAATGGCCCCACTCAGCTTCCAGATGTATCTCAGGCAACACTGGATCCGAAATTCGCCACTCCAAATCAAAAGACTACAGCTAAAGAAAAACATGAGCGCAAGAAAGCGATAAAAACCGCACGGGATATAATCAATGCGGATATCCGCGCATCGAATCAGGATCCGCTGACGCAATGCCAGAATCTGAATGAGAAGATCCAGAAAGAGATGCAGCAGAACTTTCTTCAGTTTCACGTGCACCAGCAAAGCATCCAGGCGATCCAGAACCAATTGCAACAGGTCGTCCTGCAGAACCAGCAGTCAAAGCTACCCCAGAATGTCATGGATGACATCCACGCACGCGTCCGCAACCACCACACCCAGATGCAAGTTCATTATCAGAAGCTCCAGCAGCTTCAACTGTTGCGGCAGCAGGTTCAAATTAGGCTGACGCAAGAACAGAAGCTGGCTGGAAAGGATGCTTCTAATTCTCAACCGGAATCCGGCGGCAGCAAAACACCTCGTATACTTAAAAAACAAGCTGGAAGCACACCTCAACTTGATACCACAGCTTCATTCAATAACATACAGATCAACACCCCTGAAGGCATCAAGCAAATGGCATCGGTATCAATCACCCCTAGCACTATAGGTGTTCAGCCGATGTCCTTATTACCTACAACCTCCAGCACTTTGGGTATTAGGCCCTCGGCATCTGCAACATCCGGCACGGTCTCTATAGGTATCATCCGACCAATGCCGGCAATCAATACGCTATCCAGCAATGTGCCACTTGCTTCGTTCAACCAAGCGACAGTCACTCCTGCTAAGCAACTCCTTCCGAACGCGTCTACAAGCAATATGGCACAAAATGCACAATCAGTGGCAGTTGGAGTGACAAAAGCAACTCCAGAAATGGTCACATTTTCTAGCTCTCTGCTCCAAGGCCAGCAATTGGTGCAATCAAACATAATTCCTTCCTCTGCCTTGAATTCTATCAACGTGTTATCTTCGCAGGCCACAACTTCTGCAAAATCAGCTGCAAAGAACCAGCAGACCTCTATAGCTGTACCCTTATTATCCAACACCGTCAACGGCCAGAACCTTCAAACAGCAACTTATTACACCACCGGTAACCTTGTTGCATCCAGCAAACAGTTTCTCCAAGTACCCATTCTCACTGCAGTTCGCCCAGCTGTTGCTCAAACTCCGTCAACCGCCAAGACGGTCCCAATCACAAATAAAACGCCAATCCTCCCTCGACCGCCAGCACCCATGCTTACTGTGAGTGCGACAGGCCAATCATCCATACCGGGACAAACTTTATTACTCGCAATGCCAACATCAGCGCTTACACAACAGCCTCGAGTTCTGAAAGACAACTCTGATTCTTCATCCGCCAACCAACAACAAGCCAAATTCCAGCAAAATAACCAGGGGGTCGCTGTCTTGAACACAAGTCGTGTTATTCTACAGAATACCCCCATACTACAAAATAGGGTTGTCTCAAACACCAAAGCTGCTAACGGAACCCCATCAGTTGTGAAGCCAGTTGCACAATATTCTACCGTTAACATATCATGTGCGAATGCCCCGAATGTTACATTAAAGGCGAATGGTATTGTTGGTAGCAACGCAGGGGTACCGATGCAGGGGATTGTTAGTGGAAGTCAAGCTATACCAGCGATTGTCTCGAAAAGTGCCAATTTATGTACTAATACTGCGGTAACCGATGCTATCACACAGCCTCGATCTACACATGCTATAACTAATGGTCAAGTAACCCAATCTGTAAATCAACTCATTTCGTCGAAGAGTAATACACCAGTACTTGCCACTGGGTCAGTTTTAACCAATGGAGAAGTGAATGACAGTAAAGATATTTCATTAGTTAAGCCATCAACACTACCTTTATGTACTGTAAGTGATGCATCGATGAAGGCAGTGCCTCAGAATGGTATCAGGCAGTTAAAAAGCATGGGCAAAAATGCGATTATCGGTGTAGACAAAAATGGTTTATCGAATGTTGGTGATAATCAGAATTTGTCAGCTGTTGATTTTGCAAGTGAACAAGTTAACTGCGAATCGTCTTCTACTGTTTTGAATGTTTCTGATAGCTTAAGGACTCATACGAAAGGAAGCATCTACCAGAATCCAGACTTAAAATATTCTGCGGATAATAAACGGACTTATGACAAGATATCTGATCATTCCAACAGTTTAGAGCCGAAAAGATTGAAGTTTTCTAATAGTGAAACGAACAACAGTCGAGTTATTGATGAACAAAACAGTTTGGAAAACGGCAAACTGGAAGACAGAAAGCAGAAGGCTTCGAGATTAAAAGTGAATGGATTGTTGACGGATTTTAGTCACCAAAATGGCGAAACTGAACATGATAAAAGTTGTGAGGTTGTTTCTAGTCTAAATCACACTTCATCAGAGACATCTGTTGTTACAACGAATCATGCGATATCATCTAATGTTTCATCAATGAATTCAGAGTTAGGCGGACAAAATAATATTGGACCCAAAACAGATCCTTGTGTTACATCGTCTTTGAGTTCTAATCATGATAACTCACAGAATACTATCCCAGACTCGAAACTTTTAACTGCAGATAGAACGAACTGTAATACTGACTCAGTAAAATCGGAAAATGTTAGTTCTTCGAGTTCGAGTATGAATATAAAAGATAGTTCGAAATCAGCAGTTAATACAGACAGTGTTAAAAATGAAGGTTCGACTGGCAAAAAACCGAAATGCGAGCAGCTGAAACAACGACGGAGGGCTGGGTCGAATTGTCTGTGGCTCAACTGTAATAGGTGAGTGGTTTGTTCTTACATTATCTTTTTCTTTGAATCAAGGTAGATGCCTCCTATTTCAAGAAATATGTGTTGGGTGACATGGAAATATTTTATGCTATTTGTAGTGCAGTAATTGAAATCATATACAGCAAAAAATTACACATAAGAACCACTTTACCATGAAGCTTGACTATTTCAAAGAGCTTTTTAGAAAGCTGATCTGAATAAAATGAAGTACTTTATGGAAGCAAGAGTGCTAAAAAGGTACAACACTTAAGACCACTTATCCCAGATTTTTACGTGGCTCTGCTAGTGCGGGACTGTATGTTCATTATCAAGGAGGATTACATAATCGTGAAGTCTTTCTCAAAAATTAATTCGGTTAAATGCAAAAGTTTTGATACGTTTGAATTGAATTATACGAGAAATCCTTTCTAAATTGCTTCCCAACCTACGGATCGTCTAAAGTTGTACCAAACTCGTTCCAATTCGTTTCTTAATCGTATCTAAATGGTTGTGAATCGTATGGACTGATTATCATTATGAATTTCAGCTGCTTCTCAACTTCGAACGAACTACTCACTCATATGGTGTTCACGCATTGTCCTTCGGAGGGAAAACTGAAAGCTTGTCAAGTTCCAGGATGTAAACCAACGCAGAGACCCAGGGGCTCCATGATTTGTCATTTCAAGGTAATTTGTAATTCTAAAGATAATTTCAAGGTAATTCAGAGGCTGAGTGATTTTTTTCTTTTTAAGGTAATTCATTGAATAAACTCCCCAACAAATAAGCTCTCATCCTATCGTATAGAATATCTAATAAGCCCCCAAACTCTAATAAATCCCCATCCTCTCATAAGCTTTGAATCGAAATAACTCCACCCTGAAATACAATTTGCAAATAAGCCTGCCCCTTATAATAAGCCCCAAAAACAAAATTTCTTTGTCAGCTTTATTTAATATCCCATTCATAAAACTTCTGTTCTCTCAGTTTTCAGCCTAAATTGCCATGGTTCAGCATATGAAGCCAAATTTTGAAGTCATGATAAATTTGAAGACATTACACACATCATTACAATTGCAGAGTCTTTCCTCTTTCAATAAGATATAAAAAATCACAAAAATTCATCATTTCAGCAAGTTCATTGTAGTATTGATTCAAATAAGGCTGAGTCCTCCTTTAGTATTTAGCAGGATATATCATTGATATTCATTTTATTTGATTTTCAGCAAGTTCATTGTAGTATGAACTCAACTAACGCAGAAGACGACCAGCAGTTGACGTTACCAGATCTGTTATTTCCTAAAGTCGTTGACATGGAGGTAAGTCATGATATTTTTATATCCCACCTTCGGGCCTATTTTAACTTTACTTGGTATCCACAATCCTGAACAAAAGTTATTAGACATTGGTCGTTTTTGTCCTCAATGTCAAAAATGGTGTCTCCCCCTTCCCCCAATATCATTGTTGTCCTCAACGTCAAAAGCAGTATCCCCCTTTCCCTTGTATCAATGTTGTTTTCATGGAAAACAGTATCCCCTTTTCCAAAATCAATTTTTCCCTTAATGTCAAAAAATTATCCCCCTTTGTTGACTGACTAGCATGCTCAACTAACAATGCTAACAACCAACATTGATACTGAAGTAGAATTCATTTTTGATCCAAGGTTCTTGCAAAGCAAAATTCAGTCATGATTCGGTATCGTAATCTTTTATCGAGGTCCGTCTGTATGTACATATTAACGTCTCATATCCTAAGGACTTAGATAAAACCCATCTTTGTGAAAACATGAGGGCAACAACACTCAAGCAGTGCGACTCTGGCTGTGTTTATCAATCACTCTTTTTTTATTAGCTCGTATTTTTCTGGCTATACTGATGATTATTTCTATAGGTCAGCATAGTATTTACCTTATTCTGGCTAATGATATTTAATTTGGTTCTCTTTCAGCGTGAAGACGAATCTCCAGTCACAAGAAGTGTGCGTCTGACTGCAGCTCTGATTCTTAGAAATATCGCTAAGAACTCTTCATATGGACGACAGTAAGTTTCTATTTTGATTATTTCTCTTTCAAATGTCTTTTCAAATTTTATGGTGGTTATTTGAGACCGAGGTGCTTAATTCTCTTAATGTAAAGATGAAAAGAAACAGGATATGGAAATTTGCCTAAACATTTGGGTGAAACAACAAGAGCAGGACTCGAACCCGTGACATCTGACTTTACGCATTCGTGCTCTTCTACTTAGATAAGAAAGCAGTACTGTAGTGGATACCATTATTAATGTGGAGGATATTCAGCACTGTGGAGGATATTCAGTACTGTTAAGGGATACCAACAGTACTGTGGAGAATGATCAGTATTGGGGAGGATATTCAGTACTTTTGGGGGGGATACAATCAGTAGTGTGGAGGAAATCACAAGCACTTTGAGTATTGCGTCCACAGTATTGATGATATCTCCCACAGTATTGAACATCCCCACAGTGCTGAACACCCTCCAAAGTACTCAAAAGACGTTACCCAGGGTGCTAATCACTCCGTATCTCTCCTCAGGGTTTTATCTGCCTACGAAAGTAAATTAGTTCTTGCTGCGATGTCTAACTCAGAAGCCTCCTCCGCAATCGCTGTATGTTTAGAAGAACTAACCCGCAAACGACGAAAGCCATCAGACTGTATTGACGAACACGAGGCTAGCTGATCATGGCTATGTTTAATTTATTCTAATTTATGCTAATTTAGGTTGATATTGTTATTCATGGAGCTGTTTATCGCGGTTAGAATATTTAGGCCCTTTCGAAAACAACCTAATAGATAGGAGGAGCAATTTTAAGTTGGCCCCCAGGACGTAGCAACTGGGGGAGCTGAGGGTGCCTGCCCTTTCCAAGATTTTGCAACATTCAACGAAGTGTCCTTTTTAATTTTAGTGATATCCCCTCTAAATGAAGAAAATGCCATTGAAGCGTCTTGCCCCTCAAGTTTGAAATTCTTCTACCTTGGTCCTACGGTGGCCCTTTCGATTCGTCTTTGAGATTGAATTACGAAATTCTCTTGAAAAGATTTCAAAGTATATCTTTTACAACGTGCCTCATTTTGATATTCCTGCACGTTCGAAATAAAAAGCTACATCTTAGTAATATGAAGGAAAAAATTGAGTTGCAGTGGATCTTATTATTTTCCGCATTTGTTATCTCGATTCTCTTGTCTAGGCCTAAAATTCAACATATTTCGATTTGTTTACTTTCTGCCATCTGTTCTTTAAAACAAACAGCTCAGAACTTTAGTTTTCCTCAAATTGTATTCAATGCTGGCTCTTTGTTTCTTTTAAACTGTTTGTCTGTTTCTTGTCTGCGTTCTGTTTAATTGTTAATGTCTCAAAATGCCTTTTCCTATGAAATATTTTGTCTCTGCTATTCAAGAGAGCTTGAAAAAAGAAACCTTGTCAAAATAAACCTTAGGTAAATTGTTTATCATAAACATTTATTTTTAATTCATGACTTCATTGTTAGAAACTGTGTATGTGAATTTTTCATCAGTCAGAAAACTGGCATTTTCAAATTTGGTTGAAATTCGGTTTTTAATGTTGCTTTGGTTAGAATGATAACATTACGGTGGCCTAAAAGTGTAATGTAACTTTTACACTGGACACGAACTATTTCAAGGACAGATATGGGAAAATTTCTACAAAAATTATCGATTTATTATCTTAGAGCCTTAATTAGAAGACAGAAAAATATTAGGCCTGAAAAAAGTACTAGGCCTGAAAAAAGTACTAGGCCTGAAAAAAGTACTACGCCTGAAAATTTGAGTACTGCTGGACCAGCAGGAGCTGTAGTCTGGATCCGCCCCTGTATTTTTCTAAGATATTTACACTTCTGGAGGAAGGGTATTTTTAACACTGTAACTGTCCCAGTGGGCCCCTTTCCCGGCACAACAAAAAAGGAGAATTTATGGCCTTTGGCCTAAAACTTGAGGCCCTTTTCATGAATATTTTTTAAGAATTTACAGTAAATAATGAAAGTCTTCCCTTCAGTCACATTTTATCACCTAGATTCAGCACAGAAAGCAATGCCCTTGCAAAAACCACTCAAGAGCTCTGGTCGCGAAGATGTGGGACCTCGTATGGTTTCGGCCCATTCGCCAAATTTCCTTAAAAAATGCCCTGTCTGGAAATCCTCCTTACTTTTTTGTTTTACAGTAGCCTGCACTCATACATAAAGACTTCACTTATTTAGATGGGAATGACTTCTTTTTTGGATTTCCCACAGCCTTTATTGTTTCGGATACTCTCCAAAGGGGTAAAGCTTTTTCAGAATTTGAAACAAGCCCTGGGATTTGGCATGGAGGACGATAATAAACCATATACAGCGAAAAATCATTTGTGTCGATTGAAAAAGTTTCCGTGACACTTCTTGGCCACCGTATAAAATGAACTTGCATAAAGAAAAATTCTTAAAACAACATGAATACAATTTTCAATCGTTGTTTCTTTCAATTGAACAACTCAGAAGTAGGGGGACAAGACAGAAAGATCTCAAAACAAGCAAGAAATGAGCAGAACTAAAAGCCAAGAAAAAGTAGAACAACCACAAAAATGACATGGCTTTTACTTGTAAGGAAATTTCCTTTTAAGTTAAAGTGCTGTCATATATGCAATGTCTTTTGAAATGACAGTGAGGAAATTTCATCAAGTGAAAACACTATCATTTCAAAGAGACATTGCGTATATGTACACGCTTTCTCTTTAATAAGGAACGTACCTACAAGCTTAGTACTAAAAGTTCCTTATATTTTCTATCATTCTCCATTGTTACAGGTAAGAATAGAACAAAAGAACCTTCATATCTTACAAAAAATTATAGTTCTAGGTTCCTTATAAACTGGTTCCTTATGTAAAAAAAAAGCGTATACGGCATTGCTTTCACTTAGCATAAATTTCGCTCGAGTTTTTTTCATACCTCTCTAGTTGATTTATGTGTCCAGGGTCAATTGAAAGGAGGATCTTTTTCCTTTAGACTGGTGTGTTAGAAACAGGGGGGATGTGGGGGATACGGACCTTGCTGTTTTTGTCAAGAAAGCTAATTTGAGCTATTTTTGTCCGGCTAATCATTCTGAATCCACAATTTGAAGATAAACTAAAGGACCCTAAGCCATTTCCAACCTCTAAGATTTCGAAAACCGGACAGCAAGGTCGATTTTCTGGGGGCTGAGCCCATTAAACCCCCGCTGGAACAGTTCCCTGCTTCCATTCACTTCTCTTTTACCCTGCCCTATAGAATTGCGGAGGAGCTTTTTAGTTGCGCGATGAGTGGGCGCAGTTCCATCCATCCAAATATTTCAGTCAATTTACAGGGTTGCCATACTAGCAGCAAGGAATTTAATCAAAAGTGTTGACTGCTTACAGTGCCCGTGTCGTGTGGTGCTGCGTAAATATATGAAGAAATGATTGAATGAAACAGTTTTGTATCAAAAATAGCATAAACGAAAATTCAACAACGTTCCGGGATTATACCCGTTATAAAGAACGCTGTTAAATTTTCATACATGCTATTTTCGGTACTAAACTGTTTTGTCCTATTATCAAGGAATCTAGATTTGATTTTTGGGCCCTCATTTCTTAGATATTCCTCTATCTTCAGCCTAAAATGTTCTTATATTTATGATGATCCAAAAGTCTATTTTCGATGTCAGTTGTGTCGATTATTGCAAATTTTGACTCTCTTTACCTGTCTGACATCAGTGTGCTGTAAATCTGCTGAATTCATATTCATTTCTTAGTCCTATGGTTATTTCTAATATTTTTTACACTTAGCAAACATGACCACCATCAGCTTGTTTTTAGCTTGTTCTTAATATTTTGCAAAATTTGAGGCCCGTATTCTCATAAAAATGTTCTTATAAAAAAGTGTGTAGCTCGGTGTCCCTTGATGTTTGACGATGTGGCAGCCCAATATTGCAATCATAAGCACTTCTGCCGAGTAAAGAAACAAACAAAGCTCTGATTTTCAACTTGATAAACTGAAGAACATGTCTTGCTGCAAGTTCTATAAACGCTAATTCACACCTGAAAGCATAATCCATCGATCTGTTTTGAGTATTTGCTTTGGAGATGGCGAATCGACCGATAGGCTTCGAGCTTCATGGAGATCCGTCGACACAACCGCCCTATGGTTACCCGGCCATGAACTCGACTCCTGGATACGGGAGTGGTTACGGAGCGGCCTATCCACCACCTGAAGTAGCAAGAGGTACGCCTGTCGCCCAGCAAGGATACCCACAAGACGGACAGGCTCATTACCCACAGGGTGGCTATCAGCAGCAAGCACCAGTGTCTTATGTGCCTGATGACCGTCATCGTTTCACTCCACCCACAGAACCGAGACGCCCTCATCCTTCCCCAGCTCCTACTAGGTAAGTAGGGCCTAAAAGTACTATCATTTTAACAAGGGTCGACTATTTAGGATGGTTATCAATTTTTTGATGATAAGTCGCAGGATAAGCCTACTTATGCATGTTATCTTGTCTTTGGTTGTTTGAGAAATATAAATTAGGCTACTGCAGGTGCTGAAATAGAATAATTTAACCAACTCGCTCAAAAAATTAATCAATCTATCAACTGATGAACAAAGATCACAGCCCCAGCCCAGCTATCAACCAGGGGTCAGTTTGGCAAGTTTTTGTTATTTACCCACCCCCCCCCCCCCACATTGCTCTGCAGCCAATGGTTTTAATGGTTAGCCCTAGACTAGGTCTTATGTTATCTTGTCTTAGATTGTTTGAGAAAAAATAGATTACGGGTTTTTGTTTCATCATCTAAATGTAATTTACCCAATTTTCTGAAAAACTTGATCAATCAAATAATTTTCTAACAAAGATCATAACCGCAGCTATTAACTAGGAATGGCCAATGATATGCCAGGTTGGAAGGTTGTCACTGTTTTGCATACATGCAGCTGTGTGTGAATTGAAGGTGTGAGATGCGAGTGAGCTGAAAATAAACCGCCATATATTTCAAAATGTGGATTTTGCATTGATAAGGGGCAATGCTTCCCTTATAGGTGCAAGCAGGGAATATATGAGGTGCTAAGAAGTGCCGATTTTTAAACTCTATGTGTAACTGCGAGCAAAATACAAACTTTCTAACTTTGCCAGTATAGAAATTGGTGTGACACCTTTTGTAAAGATCTTAGGTGTTCATACCCTTTTTTATTTTGTCCTGCCGTATTGCTCTTAAGTGTTTATCTCAAGTTAGTTAGTGCTACATTCACCATACTAAATGGGCAACAAACTAAACATTGAAAAATAGGACATAAGCCCATAGACACACAACTTTTCTCTGACTTTCTTGTGGCTCATTTTGATCTGTGAATCCAACATATTATGCTAAGATCTAAAAAGCTCAAGCCCTGTTCTCTTTTTAAGCCCCCCATTTCATACAAGAAAGACTGCAGAGTAAAATTTAATAAGTTGGGGATAGCTAATGGATGTATTTGATCATAATATTGAAGAAATTCTAAATTAACATGCTTGAGAGTGAAACATTTCCTCTTCAAACCCTCTTTTAAAAAGCAACTGCTGTTATAAGCCCCCTCCAGAACCTCAAAAATGAAAAAAGCACCCGGGGCTAAATAGAGCTTTTACTGTATGTCCTCTGGACGGCTTGGTTTGTTTACATTGCAGTTACGGCCCAGGGGATGTCCATTAAGACTTGATTCTTTTGATTACTGCATGCTTTTTCTTTGCCATACTCTGATGCACATAGTTGCTATAATAGAGTATAGTCTGTCTAATGATTGTGAGAGCTTGAAACTTGAAGTTTCAGAGAGCCAGTCTCTCATCCAATCGTTGTATATACAGAGAAATACAAAGAGTTTTCACTTCAAATCTGGCTCTAGATATTGACCCCATGTTCTAAACTGCCGAAAACAGACCAGGTCGGAACAGGAAATTTCCCAAAAAAGCCCCCAAGGTTATATCTAGTGAAGGAAAACATTCAGGAGATATTTGGTGTGAATTAAATGGCCTGGGTTTCTCAAAGCCCCGGTTGCGCAGTGGTAGTAAAGGTTGTTGGTTCAGTCCTACTTGGGTCATTTTCATTCTCACAAATTATTTCGATTGATTTTCCAAATCCTGCTTCTTCTCAGGTTATTTTGTGTACCTAGCTTTCTATGCAAAAATTAAAGATAATGATGCCTATTGCCTATCAATGATGAGTTTCAAATTAAAAGATTTTAGTTATTTTGAAAATATCTATTCGGGCGAGGATCTAAATAATGAATAAAATAACCAGAAGCTTCATTTTGATTTGTCAGAAAAGTAATCAAAATGAAGCTGGTTATTTTATTCATTATTTTAGTTTGTTATTATTATGTTTTTCTATATTTCAAATTTTTCTCACCATCCTCATGTTGTGGAAACGATCAAAGACAAAGAAAATACCTGGATCCAAGAGTATCTATCTGGAACCAGAAAATTTTAAATCACTCCAAGGGATGACAACAAAGCTTGTTTTTTCTAGGTTTGAAAATTACAACCCCAGGGAGGTTGTTGTTGGTGAACGCCACCCCACCCCGCCTCAATCAGGCCACAGTCGGCAGACAGAAGTATCCCAAGTCTCTGGGAATGGTTTGTTGAATGATGATTATGATGATGATGATGCTGAAAAAGAAGATTACAGAGAAACACAGGTATGTGTAGTATTCAATTTCATATCAAGGTGTAAGGAATTGCAAGAAAAATCGGAAACATAGCAAATCTTAATGACTGAGATAATAACTTTGGCACTCATTTGAGAAGGGAGCCAAAATGAGAGCAAAAAAGGAGCCATTGGGGTATGCAAAGATGGATTGAATTTGGCCAATCAGAACAGACACCACCTATCATTAGGGGCTGAAGGCTAACTTCCCTCTCTGGGCTAGGGTTCAGTAATGCAACAGGGATCCTTCTGTTTAAGGAGTAGCCAGCAAACATTGAATTACAGTTGAAGAGAAAAAATTGTATTAACGTAAATTCTCTTTTCAGCCCCACTCTCAATTAAGCCCTCCACTAACTTGATGGTGCATAGGTACATAAATAAGATTGGTTTGGAACTTGATAATATCAAAGACTGGATTATAAACATTCCACAACCCTTTAAGGGTTTCCAATTATAGACACTCATAGTTATGGAAAGCTGTCAACACTTAGGGAACAGGCTGTTCTCCTTGCACGCTTACTGTAGATAATTTTAACTACAATTTTGATAGAGAGAAAGATGCTGAGGATGAAGTGTGAAGTTAAATTGAGGGGCATGGTAGAGTGGATGGAAGGGTGGTTAAGGAGACAACTTTTGATGTGGCTTGAGCACGTGTTGAAAAGAGGGGAGGATGAAGAAATGGGTAGAGTTTTAACAGTGGTGGTGACAGGAATGCGAGGGACGGGACTAAGGAAGGATTCAGTTGAGATTGACATGAGGGTTATGGTGCTGGAGAAAGGGAGGGTATCGATGACGACAGACGTGGAGGAGACAAATCTATTACCTTAACCTAGCTTGCAGGGAAAAAGACAGGAAAATAAATGTTGTTTTTGTGTTTGTGTGTAATTACCATGGATATGATAAAACAATGTAGTCTTTGTATAAGGAACAACAATTGGTTGCACTGGATAGAGGTAAATGATTGTGGTTTATCTGCAATCTCAAATCTCTTGTCTAAGCTGGTTTGAGCAGCCTCATCTTTACATGATAGTTTCGTAGCAAATCCATTCCATCAAAGATTCATGAAATACTAATGGCAGCCACCTGCCAATATCATTCACTCGTTTTAAGTTATCCTCAATTATGTTTTGGAGGTGGTCAGGTTGTTTTAGTAATCATCTATTCATACAGTGAATTGAAATCGCTATTTGATGAAAATTTGAAAATTATCCAGCTGATAAGATCAGGATATTCATCAATGTGCTACTTTATCACATGTTACTGAAGTTAGGATGGTAACAATAGACAATAACCAGGATCCAAGAATGCAATGCATTCTGGGAATTTATAGGAACTTCACGTTAACTGTTTTTCATAGTTTATTTCAATAACAGAGATTGAGGCTAAAATTTCTTTCCCCAATGTCCTCCCAGAATGCATTGTTACCTGTGATCTTTTATATTGTCTGCAAGATTGTCTATTAAACGCTGCAGGCCAAATGCCAACCTTCTACTAGTTCCAGAAGTAATGAGGGCCCTAGGAAAATTTTTCTGTGGGGTCCCTTGTAATGGAGATAAGCTTTACTGGTGGCACCTTCACACTGTATTTTGGTGGGAGTCCCTAGGACTTAGTTTCCCGGTCTCAAACTAACTGTGGAACTTGATTGTTTGGTTACCTTATCATTACAACCGTTTTCTTGTTAGATAATATTTTTTAGTCCCAACTTCAAAACCTTGTTAATGTGACCACCGTGATAGCCTGAGTAAGACTGGGCCCTATTTCAAGTAGGGGCGTGGAAGCATGCACTGTTTTCCTACATACAGTGGTATATGAGGTCTTGGTATGTTTGACCACACCCCTTTGTTCTACAGAAGTTTTTGATTTGTCCCGGAGTTTCTGAAGGGTCCCTGGTTTGAAACCACCTTCAGACCTGTCTCAAAGTTTGAGGAGAGAATTAGCCAGCTCTCTGTAACTCCAGGCAAAAAGGCAAAAGGAATCACGAGGTGTGGTCACATCAAAAGGAACACACTGCTCGATTAGTCTACCTATTCAGTGGGTCCTTTGTGCTTTGCGCATAAACCAATACCTAACGAAGATAGTAAGCGTATTTGCCTATCAACCTATTTGAAATGACTACCCAGTAGACACCATCAGAATAAGGCAACTGACCTATACATTATCTACCAAGGGTTAGGGTTCTGTTTATTTTTAGGGTTAGGGTTATGGTTAGGGTTAGTGTTTCCAAATTCCTTCCAATATATAACATAAAAACCTGACCAGACAACTTACTTCTTAGTGTCTGGATTTTATGTTTACCTTAACAGGCACATGACATTATTCCTACCTACGGATACGTCAATCTAGTCTACTGCTCCCGCCACGCCTACGTCATTAAGAATATTGAGACAATAACCCTCTTTAGGTGAAAGTGTGGTGGTCATAACTAACCATATAGATTTCTTTAACTTTGTATTGCTTGCAACCTGTTCTTGATTAAGTTGGTCAATAAGTCTATTGTTGGATTTTGAATTATATGAGTGAACTTTAATCAGGAATTATTTTATTAAATCTAATACCAATGAATAAATGATGATGATGATGATGTTGATGATGATAATGATGATGATGATGTTGATGATTATGATGATGATGATGACGACGATGATGATGATGATGATGATGATGATGATGATGATGATGATGATGATGATGATGAAGATGACGATGATGATGATGATGCTGGTAATGCTGATGATGATGATGATGATGATGGTTATGATGATGATGATGATGATGATGTTGATGATGATGATGATGATGATGATGATGATGATGATGATGATGATGATGATGATGCTGATGATGATGAGTGATTCTCTGTTTAACATGCCAGTCTGACTAAGAAATGCCTTGTTTCGACTGGGGTATGGTATCAAAAACTAAATCACTACATAAAGTAGTATGTATTTCTGATGTGTTTATTGAGTGAGTAAGTTTTTGTTTAACATGCTAGCCTGACTAAGGCAAGGCTTTTTTCCAGCAGAGGCACGTTAGCATACATTACAGCACTGCACTATATTTACAAGTGTGAGGTTCCAGTTGATTCATTTCATCTATCCTTGCTACAGAAGCAATCAGATTAAAAATTACTGTCCAGTAGACAATATCTTCCATAATGAATTCGATACATCATGGTTTAAATCATAAGTTTATATTAGGTTCAATTCAGGTATGTACCACGGAAAAGCAATTATTTTTAAAATCCGTTGCTTTGAGAAATATTAATTTGAAATATTTGTTGTTATTTGCGTTTCGCTCTGGATCCATGCTTTCTTTCTGCGCAAACAACAACGCGAAAGACCAGTAACATGAATTATTAATTCCTGTCATGAAAGAAACCTCCAATGTTTACCGAATATCACAACTCTTCCATTTCTGAAGAAGAATTCCTCTCTCATATCGTTTGCATCAGATGATTTCAGAGTTTTAATTTCACTCCTTGTCTGCCAGATGTTATGTATGGGCTGGCGGATTTCGCTCAATCATTCGCGGAATCTTGACGTCTTTTACCGGAATTTGCGCATTTTTGGAAGCTGGATGTCTTTTAAAGAAATTAGCTGATTTTTGGAAGCTTGATGTTTTTTGAAGAAATTCTGATTGGAAATTTTCAATCTCTTATTGAAAGATTGAATTCGCTATGAAGTCAAATATTAGCTGGAGGAGTTTAACCGATCATTCGCAACATTTTGATGATTTTAAAGAAATTTGCTGATTTGCAGAAACTTGATGTCTTTTAAAGAAATTTGCTCATATCGGGAAGCTTGATGTTCTTTAAAGAAATTCTGATTTGAAATTTTAAATTTGCTATTGAAAGCTGGATATCGTTTAAATTTGTGGAAAGAAATTTTTCCAATGGGTTGGAGGATATTACTCTATCACCTCCTTCATTCGTGAAATTTTTATGTTATTAAAGAAATTAGCTGATTTGGGTGATCTTGATGTTTTTCAAAGAACTTTGTGCATTTGGAGAAATTTGATGTTTGGATTAAGAAGTTTGCCTTCCTTTCCCAGCAACACTACTCCTTTTTGTAAAACTACCACAACGTTCATCCTCATCTCTGTTTCCAGCTTAAAAAATCTGTTTTTTGGCTGCTCACCAAATGGCATGGTTTTGTTCTCGATTCAAATGGATAATTTTATTGGCTTTAGCTTCAACCCAAGCAGGTGCAAGAGGAGAAATGATTTGTAATATTTGCTTATCAGCTGCAGTATTGACGAATGAGAAAGGAAATGAAATAAGTGGACATAGTCGAGATGTCTGCTAGCTTATCTGACTTATCCGCGGTCTAGAATTTTGAAACTTATCTGCCAATTCTTGAATCTTAAAACTAATTTGCCAAGTTTTAAACTAATTTACGAGTTTGAAAATTATCTACCAAGTTTGGAATCTTGAAACTAATTTACCAGCAGGAATCTGGAGACTAGAAAGTAATAATGAAATCTTGATGGATCATTCCGTTTGCTCAGTCTCTTGAATTAAACTTTTTGAAGTCCTGAACGATTCTTTCCACTCCATGAGATGGTGTGCTCTTGCCTCTCTTCGGACAGTGCAGACATATCTGGTAAATATGGTTATGAAACCGACAATACTCATGATCCGGAGAAAGAATACCAGCTCCGGATATCTAGGCAAACCGGGCTGAATGTAAGTTGTTTTCGGTGCTTGATGCAAAGCTTCAGTAGTTATTATGTTTCACTATATTTCTGATTTTCTCACTATCCTCAAGTTCTGTACTATCAAAGACTATTCTGACATACTACTCTGATGAGTGGCAGATGCAAAGCTTCAGTAGTTTTTATGTTTTGCTATGTTTCCAATTTCTACGCATCCTCTAGTTCTGTGCTGATCAAAGACTGTTCTCTGATGAGTGGCAGATGCAAAGGTTCAGTAGCTATAAAGTTTTGCTATGTTTCCAATTTCTATGTTATACTCAAGTCATCTAACAATCAAAGACTGTTCTGATGTACGTTTCTGATGAGTGTTAGACACAAATCTTTAGTAGTTATTATGTTTCGCTAGTTTTCAATTTTCTTGCCATTCTCAAGTTCTGTACTGATTAATAGATTGATTTTTTAACTATTCTTGATGAAAAAGTTTTGATAAAAATTATTTCTATTTTGTAGGATGATTCAGATCAGTTGTATTTCCGAGATGGTATCAGGAAGATTGGTAAGTCAACTTAAATTTGATGATTTTTGCATTTCTCACAAAAATGTGTTTTTGCCAAATCCCTTCTGTGAGTAGAAAATTAAATGTGATAAAGGCAGTTGATCGGCCGAGGAATATGCATAGGAGCCATAGCGACTAAGTAGAAGATTGTTTCCTTGTGTTTGCAAGGGGGCCGGGGGACCTCCATTATTTGGAGGCTTGGTAGGCAACTGAAACAAAGTTCCGATCCTTAAGAATTATTTCTTAGAAAGCTTATGAATAGGATTGAATAGGATAGAAGCTTTTTTTTACTCAAAATAGGAATATTTTTTGTCAATGCGGCAATAATGAACTTATCACACCAAAACTTTATTTTCATGTTAAATCTTGTAGAAGTAGTGGCCATTTTACCTTTTGGCCTAGCTATGAGATTTTGCAGCTGTGCAATACCTTCTATCTCCGAGTGTATATCAGTTTCTGCTTTCACTTGCAGATTATGTACTTTCGTATCAGAAGTCGACAGTAGATGATCCCAACAGAGTAAAGAATGAGGAAAGGAGGAAAGAATATGAGAAAAATCTCAAAAGAGCTGGACTGCATTTGGAATATGAGGATAATACTGTGAGTTGTGATTCCCGTTTTAGATTCCTAAACATTTTTCTATGGCTGTTCTCAAGCAAGTTACTTCTTCCCTTGTATGGTTGCAGGGGGCCTTTTATACGGGGGTCTATCCCAAGATAGTTAAAAAAAGGCATAATCTGTTTTAACATGAAACAAAAGCCCAAAGCCGTAGGTTTTGATGATAGAACAGTAAATGGAGGACCACACCCGCCAAATTCATTTTAAACCCTAAAGTTGCATGGTAAAATAGGGCTGTAGCTGCAAGCTTCAAAACCTATGATAAGCCCACCTTGCAGCATCCCGCTGTCAGAACATCAGCTAAATTGAGGCAAATCAGGAGAATGTTTTCTTATCTAGAGCAGCTATGCTGAACTCGTTGTTTGGTGGTCTTCTTTGTAGCGAATTAAAACTAGAATCAAATGAAAAGCTTGTCAAAATTTGTCATTGGCCCTGATAGGGTTTTCACTTTCAAAAAGTGCTGATTTTATAATTAAGATTTATCAATTTCTTCTCAGGCCTCATCAGATGGCATTACGTATTTCATCAAAGTGCATGCACCAATGGCATGCCTTTACAAAGGAGCAGAACACATGCACATGAAGATGCCTCTGAGGGTATGTCTATTGAATTTTATCTATAAATGGTTGAAGGGTAGTAATTGAAATTGAAATGGATAAGGGAATGATCATTACACGCATCTTTTTGTAAGCAGTTTTAGCTTGAGCTCAGTACTAAAAATTCCCTTAGCTGGATGACAAATTTGAGTACTCAAAATTGCTTAGCAAATGCTTAGCTTTTTCTACTTAAAACTTTGTTTCTAAGAATACTTGCTCACAATTTGTTGTACAAAAAATATCGCTGGTATCTTGCATAAAAAAGAGTGCTGTGTTTCTAATATCCACTGTTACCTACTTCTCAATAGCTGCTGCACAATTTTCATTTGTAATTGAATCAAAGCTAAAATTTTCAGAGCTAGCATTTTCAAATTGCTTAGCTTTTTCTATCCAGTACTGCAGTTGCTTAAGTTTTTGTCTTGTCAAGTACTGCCTTGCTTAAAAAAAATACGTGTAATTTGCACCATGACGTAATTTGTTTACATTGCAATATGTTAAATACACACTTGACCATGAGACTCTCAGCAGGCAATGAATTGCCCTCATTCACATTGAAGTGTGCGATTCCCTTCAAATTCAGTAGATGAGAGAAAAAGAAAAGAAACTCATTGCCCACAAGGAGTGGCTGTGGAGGGTATTGAGGTGGTGCCAGGTCTGTTTCCACAGCGAAAATCTCCACTGGTTGGCTCTTCTTCAAATAAATTTGCTCCTGTAACACATTTAAAGATGGGTCACACGGTTATTTTGGTTGACCCGGGTAATAAAAAGTTCAACAACAATTTGATGTCTGCGTTGAACTGCAATATTTAAGAGCAAAGGCCCAGGCAACTTGTCAGCCCGGGCCAATTGCTTATCTCGGGTCAATATATCATCATTCTGGATTCATCTGAACAGACCCTTAGTTTTGGCATGGGAACAATCCACAGTTATTCATTCATTTATTACTAGGGTGGGTGTATTTCAAGTTATTTATCAGATGTGTTTGGTTTCAGAAAAATGACCTGGTATCTGAAAGCTTCGGAGATGCACTTTACAAAAGCATCTGTTGTTGCCGTAATCCGTTTGAGTTGCATGCGGATGATATCCCTGAGGAGGAGAACTACTTCACTTGCCCCTTTCACAGAGACAGAAAAGAAGAGTAAGATGTTTTGCAAATTATTTCTCTGGGCATTTCAGGCCTGAGGCTTGAAACATATTTGTTTTGATTGCCATAGGGTTAGGTTAGGGTTAGAGACAGAAAGGAAGAGTAAGATTAACAATTTACTAGTTACTACATTACTACAAATTCACCTCCTTTCTGATTGGCCAATAAATATCCACATGTGGTTATGATAATCCTTTAGGATTCGTTTTTTATTCTCTTTCTGACGTATTTTTCTGATGAGTGTCAGACGCTAAACTTTAGTAGTTATTATGTTTCACCATGTTTCCGATTTTCTTCGCCATCCTCGAGTTTTGTAACCTTCGAAGACTGTTCTACTATTAGACATTGTAATTCAAATAAGGTAATTCAAAATTTAAATAAGGTAATTCAAAACTTAAGTTTATTTCGTAAGAAAATCTGGCAAAACTTGGGCCGCACCTTTCCATGAAATGCGGTGTTGATCATATGCAGCAGCTAGCATTTTCTGTCACTTTCTGTAACACCATCACTAGATAGGGATGATAAATAAACTTGAGAAGAAGCAGATCTTTAAAAAGAAAATAAATTGAGATAATTTGTGTGAATGGAAATGACCTTCTCGTATGAATTATTCTAAATTTTTCAAAGACAATCAGATTTTGTTTGTTTTTTCAGATTTACAGGATCTGAAAGTCCCAACTTCTTTACGAATGCCCAAAGAAGCATCATTGTAAGTTCCTTATGTTGATGATTTCTCAATATCCCTGGTGAGGAGGGGGCACTCAATACATTGACATATAGGGGGTCAGTTCAAGAATTTTATAAGGAACCCAAAAATATCAGAATACACTTTCTCGAAAACCCAAAAATATCAATTTTTTAATATCTTGTACCCAAAAATATCAAAAATTCAAGGATGAAGTGGTTTTAGAAAAGTGCAAAAGTATGTACAGGCTACCTAAAAATATTGTCAGACTATTTTGATGTACCCAAAAATATCAGAATAGCCTCGACTACTTTTTGGCACCCAAAAATATCATTTTTGACAAAACTCTTACCTAAAAATATCGGACTGACCCCCTGTATGTCCATGCACCGAGTGCTCCCCCTGGGCTCAATACATCAAGACTTCTGCAAATAGAAAGGCAAATCGCAACTTATCGCTTTATATAGCTAGAGCTTATCACAGTATCAGAAACAACAAGCAAGCAGATTTGTTTGATAACGCATATTCAGAGTAAGACAGCTTGTTGCTGATATGGGCATACTGCTTGTACCCCCGGAATTGATATTCTAGAGCAAACGAATAACCTGGGTACTCATTTACCGACCTCGGAAGGATGGACAATTGAGTGAGCTGACGGCTTGTAGTTCAAGATTCCAATCATTTGTGGATTTGAACCCAGGAAGGTTGCCCTTCAAGTATTAGACATCTCGTGCCGTAGCAAATATAGTTCACCAATGCTGAGCGGTTGAATTTATTTGCAAAGGTAGATTGGGCTTATATCATAATATTTATTTTTATCTTTAGGTTCATAGATACTTGATGAAGTGCAAGTATGGCTCTGATAAACTTCATATTGGTAAGTCAAGTGTTTCGTTCGGAAAAAATTAGAGGATCTGCTACAGGTAGACGAAATGCAGATAAGAAAAGTCATGATGACCAGACCTAAAGTTTAAGATCTTCTTGGTCTACTGTCATGGTTTTTTAGAAAGACCTCATTCACAGAATTAATCTAAATCGGTTTCCATGAAAGAGTGCTTGATACAGGTAATGTAGATCGAAATATTTACGAAGTCTGTATCTCGGTTTACCAAAACGGTGCTCAATATATCAAATTAAACCAGTATAATGTAATAAGAAGGCAAGACCCTACATTTCCTGATGATGAGAAAAGCACGCAATCAGTCTTGTCTGGATGAAGGGTTTAATTGATATCGAATACCAACCAGTTTGTTAATAAAGAATGACCTTGGCTACCCTAATAAAACCTAGGTTCTTTTACGGGGTTTAAACTGCAGTTTGTATTGCTTTTTTAAGTTTTTATTTCTGTTATTTTGATGCTGATTGTAGAATTCCTTTGTTTTTTTATAGGTATAAACAGAATGGTTTCTAAAGGCTGCTACACATCTGCATACCCACTGCACGAGGTAAATAGAATTAGCTTTGTACTGAGTAGTTGAGTTGTCTATCTATGTGCCCTAGCCCGAAACGGGCTGTCTCCTCGCCATCTTGTGCGATCTATGGTCTTAATCCAACATTCTGCTTTTGTGCACCCTAGCCATTCTGCAATGTCTTGCATCCAGGTGCTTCTCAGTCGGCCTCTTCCACCATTCCCGGCTGCACTACCATGTATTATGGTGGCCGCAAGTTCCTGTTCCGGGTGTCGATGAACGTGTCCAAACAACTAAAGTTTTTAAAGTTTGGCACATTCCAGGAAAGGAGTTTGCTGTCCAGCAAGGCCTTCAATCTCGTTGATGACTGACACGTTCGTTCTGTGATCAGTGTACTTGATTTTTAGGAGATGCCGATAACATCGCATTTAAAATGCATTAATTTGTCTCTCAGCCTTTGGTAAATACATCTAACTCTCGCTTCTATAGTTGAGTTTTATCATGGTAGAATTACTTATATCACTGTCTAAGTAGCAATAAGCCCTAGTCTGTTTATTGAGTGAGTGAGTTTTTGTTCAGTGTGCTAGTCTGACAACTACAGGGCCTTGTCTCCAGCAGAGACACTGTAGCATACATTGCATCATTACATATAATAATAAAAGGCCCCAATGTTTCTATTAAGTGAGTTTCTGTAGCAGGCTTGCTTGATAATGGCTGGGCCAGGTTTCCAACAGAGGTAAAGTAGCATGCATTATACATCACTACATATAATGGTAAGAGGTTGTTGTGTGTTTATTGAGTGGGTGAGAATCTATTTGATGTGCTTGCCTGAATAAAGTAGGGCCTTTTATCCAGTAGGGGTAGGTAGTATACACTACATCTTTAAATATGATAGTATGGGGTCCTAGTGTGTTTATTGAGTGAGTGAGTTTCTGTAAGCTGCTAGCCTGACTAAGACTTAGTCTTGTTTCAATTTAGGACACGGCAGCATCTACATGAGATCCTAGTTTATTTGATTGCTCCAATCGCACTGCTTCTCTGTTTTTGGTGATGAAAGAGACTAGCTAAAAATAATTCTTTTTCAAGGCCCCAAAACTTGAATGCTTTTGTTTTTCTCCACAGGGCCAGCACAAGTCCAAGTATTCTATTCTGACTCATAAACCTTCCAATGATCGCCAGGTTCGTATTTTTCGTAATATTGGTAATAATATCCCCCCTTAACAATACTTAAGATTCCCCGTGGTTCTGAAAACCCTCCAATGTACTAATAGTATCCCCCACAACAGTACTGATGATACCCCCCCCCCCCCAATACAAAAGACCCTCCACGGTGCTGAACAGATGCTCCCTAGGATAAGTAATTTGTATAGAAGATAACCTTATATCTTATAATAAGAATATGATATCATGTAATCTCCGTGAACTAATGTTTTTAGTGATCTATTTTCAGTGTTCTAATATTGAATCATCTTTTAGCTCTTGTATTATCACTGGGCAAGATTCACCAACATTTGCAAGGAACAACCTCTCGACATGATCAGGTAAGGAACTACTGGGAGATATTACGTCAGAATCTACTGATAGATATGTTGGCCAATATTTTTCTCATATCCTCTGGATGGGTGTCATATCATAGCCTATATACATACATGTTGGCTTATCATATTTTTCTGGTCTTTACTTTAACACTTTTAGAGCCACACTTGTGCAGCCAGAATTGTACTGTTGAATCTGATAGCTCGAACAAGCCAGGGACGATCAAAATAGTTTGCGTTATCAAAAGTTAGAGTTATCAAGGCTCTCCATAACATGAATAAGGTTCAAGGGGAATGCCAAATCTGTTCGAGTCAGCGAGAGTTCGAGTTATCGAGATTCTACTGTACCTTCGTTGCTTGGGCTACTGTGAACTACATATTCAGCCCTCACTCACTAAAGCCTCCCTTCGAGATTTAAATGATACAAAACTACATATAGACAGGAGCTTTTGAGCTTTTTCACATATAGATATTATGTCATTATGACACCCAAGACTCAACATCAATATACTGTTGATATGATAGCGTATTTTTACATCTGTTGTATCAACTCTTCTCTAATAAGCCCTTCCTTATAAATGCCCCATTCAAATAAGCCCCTAAACTTCTAGAGGCTTCATATCGAATATAAGGTGTCTTATTTCACTAGTAAAATACTCTAAACAATAGCTATGGTCAATAATTCATTATTTTTATTTTTTGAATCTTAGAAAATATTTTGGAGAAAAGATTGGCCTTTACTTTTCTTGGCTGGGTAAGAAAAAATTGATTACTCCTGTTACATTGTAAAATTGATAATTTCAGAGATATTACCGTAGTTCCTCAATCAAACGCTCTATTCTTTAAAATGTTCCCCTCTAATAAAGGCCCCCTATTCTGTAATAATTCTTTGATATCCCCCCTCTAGTACATCGTCACTCACTCAATATTGTCAGAAATACTGTGAGTCCTATATTAAGACATAATTCTAAATTGCTTTTAGGCTTCTATACGGTCATGCTGGTTTTACCAGCCATCTTGGGAGTGGTGTCGATCATTTATGGATTGGTTACCATGTCTACTTTCACTGGAGTGTAAGTTCAAGCTATATTTTGATAGGAGAATTTTAAAACGGGAATGAAAAATGACCCGTGGTGGGTATGAAACCCCCCAGCTCATCACAAACTATCTGGGACTTGAAAAAAGCAGGATTTTAAATTCAATTGCATTGATATGTGAGAATATAAAATGAGCCGAGGAGGATATGGACCCTGGACCATTGACTTGGCACGTGACTGCTCTATCAACGCATCACAACTTTATTCTATTGGCTTCCAAAAATCCTAGACTTGGTTGATAGGACAAACATTTCGAAATTGATCAATATCAAGTGACATTTATTTGGCACCTAAGAGTACTCGTAAAAATGAACAAGTATTATATCCATTTAGACATCGCAAAGTATTTAATATGATATCATATCTCATCCTCATCTCTATAGCAATACGTGATCTTCAATGGCATCAAAGTTCTCGATGTACGAAGGAAAAGAGCGATTTAGATTTGAAACAAGAAAGAAGACTGGATCTCTGTTACTCAAAGCTCCATGCTTTTGCAATCATCTGTCTGATGATCTTTATAGCTTAATGATTGTGAAAGCATGAAACTCTTAATAACAGAGAGCCAGTCTGCTTTCTTATTTCCACTCTATATTGTATCATATATATTATGTCATCTATGTTATTCAATATTACTAAAGCTGTTCATTGGTTTTTCAGGAAAGAGATCTGTTCTCCTGAGAACGGAACAACGATCCCAATGTGCCCAAGATGTGATACAAGGTGCCCGTATTGGCCTTTAAATGAAAGTTGTATCTATTCAAAGGTCAGTTAGCTCATTCGGAGGTAACCTTTGCCATTGACTCTCTTCATAACCGTGATAATATGACAGCCAAACTTTCTCAGTTTATAAAGTACTACGAGAAAAATTCAGAAATGAAAAATTCTCTTAACGTTTCGATAAAATCTTCTTCAGTAACCCATGCTAACAATAATTAGGAGACTTACATAAAACCCTATTTCATAATCTTGTGTAATTTACGACTCTTTGTAACAATTTTTTTGTAAATTAGGTTTTTAAGTAAGTCCTTCAATCACTGTTAGCATAGTTTACTGAAGTAGATTTTGTTGAAAAGTTTGAAGAATGTTTATTTCTACATTTTTCCCTCTTGACCAAATATATAAAAATATAATTCATCAACCCATTTAAGCTATATACATTTTTGTTTGAGATCTTGAAATAATTCGTTGGGTAATTATTGAAATGCGTTTTATTTTTTCACAGGTTGCGTACGTGTTGGACAACCCGTTCACGGTTGTTTTTGCTATTTTCATGTCTTTTTGGGGTGAGAAATTTCTCCATACCCCTCTCCCTTCTTGCTTCTCTCTTTCTTTATGCTAGTTCATGTTTCATCTTCTTAGCTTGTACGTAGCTGAAAGCAAATGAATATAAGTCTAGTTTTGGGTTTTTTAATCTTCATTGTCAGATGTTCAGTACTGTGGAGGTAATACACCATTAGCACTGTAGGTATCACCTTCATATTTATGATGAAATTTAACCTAAAACCTTCCAATGCACTGATGGTATCCCTCCAAAAGGAACACCCTCTAAAGTACTGATGGTATCCTCCCACAGTGAACACCCTCCACAATACTAATTGTTATCCACCCAAAGTACTGAACATGCACAGACGTTCCTAGGGTGATACTTGATATTCAAATATCTTCTTGAATTGTAGCAACCTGTTTCCTGGAAGTGTGGAAAAGAAAACAGGCTGAAGTTAGTTACGACTGGGATCTTATTGGGTTCGAAGATGAAGAAGTGAGTCGATTGTGCATTTTATTTTCATGATTTTTTAAACTTGGTATACAACAAGAGCTAGAAATACTTATTATTAGCTAACCCGAACCAAATGAGAAATTATACAATATTATGGATGATAGAAAGAGAGCAGCAGTAACTTTGTAAGGTTGAAGATGGAGGAGTAAAAGGAGAAACTTTATACCCCAAAACCTAGACATCAGAAGAACCCAACCTGAGAACAAGCACCAGAGGGCACACGACACTTAAGTGATATGTTAAAATGCTTTCTCCGGCCTCAGCCCTATCCCAAGACCAAGCCAAACCTAGGCCAAAATAAACTCCGACATACAGACTTATACACTGTTTCTAATTCTTTTTTCAGCTCTTTAACTTTGGTATGCTAGCCTATTTGTTTGACTGACAATGAAATAAAATTTGAGGAAAAATCAATCCAATAGTTTATGGATGGAATACGCTCTGATGGAAACAGCTAAAGCCAAATCAAATGACAGCAACAACCACTAATTTCAAGTACTTTCTTTTCAGGAACAGCCTCGTGCTGAATACGAGAATAAGCTGCTGGCTAAAGGAGAGAAGTATAGAAGGAATAACCCAATCACAGATGTGAGACACTGTTCACTGTTACCTTTATTTTCATTACATTGATAAAGGGACTACCACATAAAAGCTCCTTCGCATCTCATAAACAGCACCCTGCTTAATTACTGTGGCCTCTATTTTTATTGCAATGATAATGGAATTACAAACCGCTTAGCGGCTCCTTCGCATCTCATAAACAGTGCAGTGTTCCTTCATATCTTCTCCTCTTGTTTATCATTTATAACTTTCATTAAGTGGCAAGAAATCTGATATCTTATTAACTCTTAACTTAAAGGGGCTGGATAAGAATTTTTTCCACGGAAAATCACTAAATGTTGTATTTCTTATTCTTCTTGCAATGTCTGGATGATGAAGGATAGATAAAGTTAACTCAGATAGAAATAGTCTTGATTTTCACGAACTTTGATAAGTTGGAATACTGTTGTTAGCAGAAATAGAAACAGGAGAGGATCAAAGAGGAGAGGTTTAGCATTGAAGATACAATAACAGAATTAGGTTATCCCTTAAACCACCCCTGAATTGCTTAAAAACTTCATTGCTTTTTTCCAAATACTGAATTTTCCTCTAATAGATTTTTTGAAAATCTATTATTTCTTACAGACTGAAGAACCGTACATTAAATTCAAGGCAAGATTCCCAAAATATCTGTGTGGATTTTATGCAGTCCTTTTCATGGTGAGAATCTTAATTTTCATTCTTCCTTAAGAATTTAATGTCCCACCCAGTCTATTTAGCAGATAAATGACATCGCCATAAAAATGAACTGCTGTAAGTAAGCTCTAGAAAGTTTCCCTTGCAACGCAATGAAATAATAGGCGTGCGAGGAAGAAGTTGTTAAAAATAATTTTTTTTTTTTTCAATTTTACGAGGTCCAGTTTTCAACCGTCTCCAATCCCCTTGGTAGAAATAAATGGTTAGCTACTCGCCCCCACCCCCAAAACCCCATTTATTTGCAGGTCCCTGATAAGTTGACAAGAAGAAACTATTGAGGCAATCCAAGTGAACCATAGACTTCATTTGATGCTTTTTGCAGAAAATGATGCCCTCAATCTAGGGCTAAAAATATGTCCGATGAATGATATTTGATTTCAGATATGTTTGGTGTTGGCAAGGGCGTTTTCACTTTATCACCGATAGTAATTATGTTTTTATAACCCTCAAGACTCTAATATATGCATTGAAGGGAGCAATTTCATAGATTAATAACCTGCAGTTGATGCTTTTTTCAGAAAAAATACCCTCTCAGTCTAGGGCTTATTGCTTGGCTTGTTGCTTATTGAAAAAAGAGTTCAGTCGGGCCTAAAGTAAACAGAAGGCAGTGAATTGTAGGGTCACATTTGACTGAATTGATTTATACTTCCACCGTATAAGAGATATTTCCAATGTCTGATGAATGACGTTTGATTTCAGATATGTTTGGTGGTGGCAGCCATGATGGGGGTGATTGTGTACAGGGTTGCCGTCACAGTGGTGCTGGCGAAGACACAAGACATTGCAATGACATGGATCAGTTTGTTTGCTTCGTTTACTGCCGCCATGATCAACTTGTTCTGCATCATGATGTTGAATAAGGTTTGTGATCATCTCCCTTAGCTAACCTTGGGGCTATTCTTTCTTAAAGCATAGTTTGATGTGCTAGCTTGACTGTAGCAGGATATGGTAGAATCAATACATCAATATAGCCAGAAATATCGGAAACATAGCGAAACGAACACATAGATTACTTAAGCTTTTCGTCTGACACTCAACAGAGTAATACGCCAGAAAGAGAACCAAACAGAAACCTAACTGAATTATCTGCCCAGATGTGAATCGAAATCTATTGAGTGTCAGACGAAAAGCTTAAGTAATCTATGTGTTCGTTTCGGGCTATATTGAAGTTTTGTACCATCCACAGTATGTTCAATCAATACATCCCTAAATATAGTTTTATGAGCTCCTAGTGTGTTCATTGAATGGGTGAGTTTCTTTATAACGTGCTATTATGACTAAGGTAGGGCCTTTTTCAGCTGGGGCATGGTAACATACACTACATTACTATATGAGGTGATCATGAGTCCTCATTTATCAATGGTACACGTTTCTGATTGAGTAAGACTCTGTTTAACCTGCCAGCATGACTGAAGCAAGGCCCTGTTTCAAGTATAAGCATGGTATCATACACTTTATTACTATATATAGTAGTAAGAAGTCCCAGTATTCTATTGAGTGAGTAATTATCTCCTTCAGCTAACCTCGAGGTTATTCAATTGGAAGGGAAGGGCCTACAGGATTGTTACATGATTGTTTGAAAATCTTACGTCTATTCATGAATCTGAATGAGATCTTTTTCCTTAGGTTCACGAAAGAGTAGCCTACTATATCACAAAGTGGGGTGAGTTGTAACCTTTGTCAAATTCAAATCAAAAAGCCATTTTTCAAAACCCTAAACTCATGATGTCTTGTGGAGAAAGTCGTTCCCTGAATTAATCTATTCCAGCTCTTTGTCTCTGGCTTTGTCTTTTTAAACAACTTTGATTTGGTAGCTCAGGAATCTAGGAGGGGTATCATTCAAGATTTTTATCGATGTTAGCCTTGAACATACTGCTTAGGCCTTGACAAAGTTCTTGTGACGCATCTCGTAAAACCATTGCTATGCCAAAGCTAAAATAACGACTGCTTTCTGTAGACTGGTGTCAAGACAATTGTTTCCCATTCATTATTTCATTGAGAAGTACATCTCCTGATGAGTGGAATCACGAAATAGGCTTGTTGAAATGAGGAGTCTGGTTTTATTGAATCTGGTCTTCTTATTATGCATATAGATAGACAAAAACCAGAAAGGAGACTTGCTCTCTATTACTTGGAAGTTTCATAATTTTCGGCAACATCACACAGACTATAATCTATCTGATGGTGATTATAGTTCTGATATATCATCGCCCTGCACCTTCGTATATCGAGCAATGTGGTGTAGGTATACAGAATATAATGATAATTATATTCCGTCTGATGATTGCAAGAGCATTGAACATTGAGTAAATGAGAGCCAGTCTCCTTTCTTGCTTCTGATCTATCATCGCTCTGTATTTATTTGCATTGAGCAATGTAATGCAGGTATAAACCAAGCAATGCTATAGGGATAAATTACACTATACATGTATTTTCAGCCTGATTATTGATGTATTCATTTTTATTTCAGAATTGCCAAGAACGCAGACAAATTTCGACGATTCGTACACGTTCAAGATGTACTTGTTCCAGTTTGTCAATTTTTATGGCTCGCTCTTTTACATCGCATTTTTCAAATTGGAGTGAGTAGATAAATTGATTTTACTCTGTAATTTTTCTTTTCTACATTTCGTTACTCCCGAATCTAGGAGTATCTCTTACTAGCTACGAATGCCAAATAACAGCCACTGCACCAACACGAGTAATAAGCTAGAAGAAGTCCATAGCGTGTCTTGTTCTATTTAATTATCTAAAATGAAAGATTGACCCGAGAAGGACTCGAACCCATGACTTTGATATTAGACTTTTTTCCTTGTCAAGTGTTTGCAAAGAAGCAAGAATTGCAAAATCAATTAAGATTAATTTGTGCTTTTTTACTTTTTTTAGCCCTGGCCATCCTGGAAATTATAACAAAATATTTGGATTTAGAAGAGAAGAGGTAATTCTTTCTTCAATTGAGTCAAAATTTCATCGTATTATTTTTATTTACTTTAATTGAATTTCGTTGAGATTTATAATTGCCTTTTACTGAACCATTTTCAGATGAGCTTGTGCATCAATTAAGAAATATGAATTTCTCCTATTAATGCTACTATCTTGCATTAATGCAAATTTAACCCCTGGCCATCCCAGATTCCTTTGCGAATTCTAAGAGCACGCAATGGCATCACTAACTAGAAACATTTCTATTAAGAACCTTCTGTGTTGCTCGCTCAAGTTTCTACATTCTCTGTATGGTACAGTAAAAACTCGCATAAAAGAACCCCTGATTTTTCAGAACAGGCTTAACCGGTTCTTATATATGGGATGCATAACAAGAAAACAGCCTCGAAGAGGTTCCTAAAAAGAATTTTGAAACATCTTGTTATAACATATTACACATGGTAGTTCTTAAGTCCTTGAGGAGATATTTTATGATCATCAGACATATCAGCTGTTTTTAATCAGCTATTTTTTCAAATAATGTTCTCACAAGAACATTTGAGTTTTTACCAGTGATCTTTTTAAGAATCTACTGCATTTGCCAGGCTAAAGTGGTTCTTATAAATATGGTGATTTATTGGTCGAAAATCAGCCAGGAGGTTCTTTATCCGCATTTTCTTTATGCGGTTTTTTACTGTATCTTCTTTAATATTTCTTTCTTGATCATTTACAGTGCAATCCCGCTGGCTGCTTGTTCGAACTTGGAGTTCAGCTTTTCGTCATCATGGTTGGAAAGCAAGTCGTTAACACCTTCATCGAGGTCTTCATCCCGTAAGTGTTATGTTCTGTTTAAGAGGTTTCGCTACCTCGCTCCCAAAGATAAGGCCTATTCCACAACCATTCGTTTTCATTATTGATAGTTGTCGATAGATGATAGGCAACTGCTATCTTCGTAAGGTATTAGTTTATACGCAAAAGGCCCACCAGATAGGTAGACTATCTTATAGATACTGTACTGCTTTATGCACAAATCACAAAGGCCCACTGAATAGGTAGACTAATCTAGCAGTGCAACCCTGTTCGATGTGAACACACCTTGTGACTCATTTTGCCATTTTTCTTGGGAAACAGAGAGCTGATTCATTCCTGACACTTTATGTGACAGGCCCGGATGTTGATTCGTTCCCAATACCATTTGAAGGAAGATTTAATGATCTAGCAACTTTGCTATCTCATCAATTCCTTAAAGATCTCGTATCGACGTTTAGTCTCATGTACAGTAGAATCTTCTGTATCTAGAATTTGTGAATATTTCAGGAAAATAAAGAACTGGTGGAAGCGAAGAAAGACGATGGGTGATGAAGACATCTCAAATCTCTCCAGATGGGACAGAGACAGCAAATTGACTGAGATTTCAGACCAGGGTCTTTTCGACGAGTACCTTGAGATGGGTGAGTCTTAGTACTTTATGTTGGTGAGCACGAAATCCCACCCGTTAGAAGTAGGTCTACTGTTCCGGTTTTTATGATAAATTAGGGTTAAGATTTAAGGTTTAGGGTTTAGAGTTGGGGCTAGGGTTAAGAATTAAATTCACGGTTATGTTTTAGGGTTAGAGTTAAGGTTGGGCTAGAGTTTATGCACTTAAGGCATTCCCAGGGGGCGAATTCACATCAACTCAAAATGGTAGCCTAAATGGAAAAAACTTACGAGTAAATGCTTTAATGTCCCCATTTATCAGACTCTAATTCACGGATGTACCCTTTTTGTCTGCCTTAACATTACACAAGAAAAACAATGATTAGAGCATGTTTCCGTCCGCAATTTATAGTGCAATGTTTTTGAATGTCTGAATCAGGTGTTAAGGATATTATATCATGTAACGGCTAGTGCAAAAAAGTTTTTTTGATGAATAGAAACCTCGGTGACTATAATACAAATGTTGACCAATACTAAAAATTGATTATTTTCATTTCGTAGTGATCCAGTTTGGGTTCATCACCCTCTTTGTCGCTGCTTTCCCCTTGGGACCCTTCTTCGCCCTGATCAACAACTTGATCGAAATCAGAGTCGATGCTTACAAATTTGTCGTCCTCTACCGACGGCCATTGGCACAAAAAGTTGAGAATATTGGTATCTGGTATCCCATTCTCGAGTCTGTTGTCAAACTCTCCGTTATCGTAAACGTAAGTATTTCTATTTACTTATTATATCTTGCCCTTTACATTTAATTTGATATTTATGCCAGTATGCTACATTCACTCGAGTAGAGCCTGTTTATATTATAAGCGTAGAGCAATTGTATAGAAGAACTAACACTCAAAAAACAGAAATGTTTTTCGTACCAGTGTACTATGGATTAAAGTACTCGCTACTGAGTTGAAAGGATGTGGCATCAATGATATTAATTTCGATGATGCTGTAACAATGTCGTTGATTTGGCTGGTGGATGCCATTAGTTTTCACATTTCGTATCACTTGGATGAGTATCAGACGATGTTTTGCTATTACACCTTTCTCTCTTTTGAAATTACAATCTCGTTTATTCAACAGGCCTTTGTGATTGCATTCGTATCGGAGTTCGTGCAGCGGTTGTACTACAGATTCGTCGTTTCTCCTGAACAAACCCTGGACGGTTTCATCTCCAACAGTTTATCCTGTTTCGACATAAGAGACTTCCCTGCTTCAACCACCCCCAACTTCAATTTCTATTCGTCTTTCAAGAATAACAGCTGTGGTTTCGGAAAACCCATGTGCAGGTATTTGTAGTACAGTACATCCTCGATTATCCGAACAGGTTGAACTCAAATTTTTGTTGGGTCGTTCGGATACGCGAAAAATTCGGATAATCGAGGAAGAACATTTTACCTACTAAACTTGCTATAAAGGTTATTATCATCGTCCTGAACAGTCACAGGATGCTCAAACTGAATGCAAATTGAAAAGCTTGGCAAACTGAAAGACCAACAACAAAACTAAGGCAACTGTTTTTGTAAATTTCAACAACGATTTGTAATAATAACAACGATAACAATCAATAAATGTGTTATTTCTGTGCTTCCGTTGGATATGACTTTTATTTTGGGCAACAGTTTGAGCAGACAACGAATATTTCGATTGGTTTCTCAAGAACTGGTTTGCAAAAAAAAATTTTTAATGAAAACTTTGGCGTTCGGATAATCGAGGTTCGGATAATCGAGGTTCGGATAATCGAGGTTCGGATAATCGAGGATGTACTGTACTTGAAAAACTAAAACTTAAAAAACTTTTAAAATGTCTTTGTCTTAACAACCTAGTGGTCAATTCAACCCAAGAATTATTAGCACTTTTGGTATTACTTCCATATGATATCCCTCAACAGTACTTTACACTCACCACAATACTGATATCCTCCAAAGTACTGATGGTATCACTCCACAGTACTAATATCCCCCAAAATGCTGATGGTATCCCAAAAACCCTTTAGTATCCCTCCACAGTACTTTACACTCACCACAATACTGACATCCTCCAAAGTACTGATGGTATCCCTCCACAGTACTAATATCCCCAAAAATGCTGTTGGTATCCCAAAAACCCTTTAGTATCCCTTCACAGTACTAAACACTCACCACAGTACTTATGGTATCCTTTCCAGTACTGAAAATCCATCAATGTACTGATAGTATCCCCTGCAGTACTAAACATTCTCCAAAGTACTACACATATGTAGATAAGCTTCACTGTTGTGGTTTCGGAAAACCCATATGCAGGTATTTGTGGTACTTGGAAAACTGAAACTGAATTTTGAAAAACTTCATTTAAAATTGCGATTTCAAGAATTATTAGCACTTTTGGTATTACCTCTACAGTACTTATGATATACCTTAACAGTACTGAACACCCTCCACAGCACTGATGGTATCTCTCCACAGTACTGAACATCCTCTAATGTAGTGATGGTATCTCTCCACAGTACTGAACATCCTCCACAGAAAGACGATATTCCTCCACAGTACTTATATCCTCCAATGTACTGATTGTATTCCCCACAGTACTAAATATACTCGACAATACTGATGGTATCCCTCCACAGTACTTACAGTATGATATTCCCTACAGTACTGATAGTATCAATCCAAAGTAACTGGTAGTTTCCCTTCACCGCACTGAGCACCCCCACAATACTAAAGATATCCTCCAAACAACTAAATACCCCCATAGTATTGAACAGACGTGGATAAGCTTCATTTCACTTTTCTGATTGGTGTGGTTTATGATTGATACTTAACTAATGCTCAATATGAATAAAATTATGATTGTTTTCTAGATATCGTGGTTATTACGAATCCCCTTACATGGTGATGAACAATGCGTTGATAAGGAACCCGAAAGCTTACAGTCATCGCATCGAACACTGGCACATCATCGCCATCAAACTCTTCTTCGTCGTCGTCTTCGAGGTGAGTTTCAATCAATAGAACTTTTTATGTTAAGGTTACCATCTTCAATTAATGCGAATCTACCCCACGGCTATCCCAGATTCCTTTCTGAATTCTAAGAGCAGGCAATGCATTAAGGAGCAAAATGAGACTGATAATTTTTAGCTCAAGAATTTACAGAACAGCAAATACAGAAGATTTATAAAAATAAGAACAATGTATTTCTATATAACGTCCTCAGGGCTAGGGTATCTAGGGGTTTGGATATATAGGGTTAGGTAAAACTTCACATTTTAGTTTCCAGATGAAGATTTTATCAAAACGTTTAAAGCATGTTTTTTTTCATTTGCATTCTTTTTTATAAACCTATTATTCTTACAACTTAAAACAATTTTTTTTAACTGTTATATTTACCTCCCAAAGCATCTGGTCTTCTTCCTCACTGGTCTCTTGGCGTGGTGCATTCCTGACGTGCCTAAAGAGTTGGACAACCAAGTGAAGAAGGAAATATACCTGGCCAAAAATGCGCTGAGATCTGAAGAAATCGGAACAGCTTGCCCCGAAGACGAGCAAGGTGATATGGTTTAAAATTTTGTTGGTATCGAATCGTTTTTATATGCGTCCAATCATTTGAAAAACAGGGACTACAAATTCAGGACGACGAGGAACATTGGAAACGTAGTGAAACATAGTAACTATTGAAGCTTTGAGTCTGACACTCATCAGAGTTAGTACGTCAGAAAGAGAACTAAAAGAAAACCTTTCAAATCTTAAGAAACGAAACCTACTAAAGCAAATAATTATACCAAGATCTGGAATCGGCCAATCAGAAAAGAGGTTAATGATTAGTATGGTGAGAAAAAACCTATCATCACTAGAAGTCGAGTGCGACGAGCAATTGTTATTATGTCTCACTATGGATTCCCGATGTTTCTATAAAAACATATAGAGAGAAAACTTTTCACGATTCTGTTTGTAGATTTCGACTAAACTTTGCCAAAGGTTTCAAACTAGTGCTAATTACCATATGTATAAACGTTTGATATTTTTGTATTAGCACTTTTATAACTTAAATATTGAACTATTTTAACAACGATAAGCTGCACTCTAAAGCAGAATGAACGCATTAAAACAGACATGTCCTTCTGTTACTCCGAGTTTCGTGCTTTCGCATTGATAAGACAGACTATATCAATGGTTCATGTCCTGATAATAATGGATTGGTATAGTTTGTCTGATGAGAGCCAAAGCACGAAATTCGGAGTAACAGAAGGACATGTCTGTTTTTTAATGTGTTCCTTCTGCTTTATAATTGCTCTATATTGATGTATATTGAGCACTATAGCCAGGATAGGCACTATCTTGTCGAGTTAGATGTAAGCTGCACTCTATTTTTCTTTGATTGTCCATAGTCTCAGGGGAAGGGGTAACTAACCCTACTTTTGGACGGAGACGTGCCATTTTCTCTGAAGAATAAGGCCTATATTTCTGCACCTATGTTTAAAGGGTACTAAAAATATCTGCAAATATTGTGAAAATGTAACGCAATATTTCTGCACAGACATGTATATTACGTCAATGGTCAATATGCATCTCCTGATGAGTGGGCAACCAAGGAACAGGTCCGGAGTTAGTCTCTTGACTCTTTTCTCCTTGACATACATCACGCTCTATATTATGTATCGAGCAGTGTTTTAGGAAAGTTGAGATACAGACATCATAGACAAGTTTTCATTCCTTTTAACTTGTTAATTTTTTTTACCATGACTTGGTATCACGATAATTTTAACATACCTAAACTCCACATAATTTTAACATAATCAAACCAAATTAAATTTGATTTCACATCAATAAATCTTTAGTTTCTCAATGGCACCCAAGATTCCGACTTATTCCTAAAAACAAGACTCTTGACAATTCTCGTCCGTCAGCGAAAGGTTACCCCTAAAAATGGCACGTCCTCGTACCCTCAACCACGTTAATTTACCCTTCCCTCTGAGTTAATATATGGTGTATTCTCGAAATTCGAGTTGTTCCATCTTGTATTTAATGCGACTGGTCTTAATTCTAGTGATATTTTTTAGTACACTCAATTCTTACAAGAAACGCTTAATCCTGGTAAGGTTCCTTAGCTTTCATCCTAATTATGATACGAACAGTATTGCTTGATAATTCCTTGACCCAATTCTTTTTCACCTTATCTTCGTGTTAATGTGAAATTTTGCCTTCACTAAATGATTTCACATCCTGCATGAATGCCTCGAGTTAAAGAACCAGTTAATGTTAGATGTGTTACAATAGGCTTTTTTCTACCATCTTGACTCAATGTGAATTTGCACTCTGGATATCCCTTAATGCATTGCGTGATCTTAGGATTCGGAGAGAGTTCTGGGATAGCTACGGTGCAAATTATTCTCAATTCAAGATGGTAGCCTTAACAAGAAAAGGCCATTCTGTTCCAATTCAGTGCACTTAGCAAATTTAAACATCCTTGCTAATAAAGCAGCATATAAGGTTCCTAAATCTTTAGAATCATGTGAAATATCCCATTAAAGTTTGTAAGGTTTTGAAAAAATGCCTCTTGGTTTCTTATGCATTGTTCCTTATAAGAAATGAGTGTATATTATTATGGTAATTGCTATTTCATTTTAAAGGAACGTTTTTCGGGGAAAGTCATTTGGCTAGAAAAGTGTACCCAAGTGCACTTAAAAAACATTATAAAAAACACTCAAGAAAAGCGCACCCTTGAAATTAAATAGTTCATGTATAGAAAGTGTACTTGATGATTTAATTATTGTATTATCTGATGATTTTATTTAATTAATTATTATCTAAGTCACGTGTGATATGACCAAATAGGCGCATTGCCTCATTTTTGTATCAGAACACTAAAAACAAAGTTTGTGACCTTTATTTTCACTTCTGAATGAAACAGATTGTTCAGGGGGCATCCATAAATTGCCTACCTATTCACTCGCTTTGTTTCCCTGTGATTTATACAGGGAACTGCAATGTTAGAGTTTTCAGGGCTAGTGATAGCTACTAGTGTTCGAAACGACCATTCGCGATTCTGTTAAACGCCGGAATTAGGTAGAATTCCAATATTCGTTTTAGGGGTTTTAGAGTTTGCTGAGCGATAAATTATATCTTTCAGAAAATCATGCTTTACACCGATGAAATAGCTTAATAAGTAAATTCCAAATCCTGATATAATGAAAAGGATAAAAAGACTGAAATATAAGAGTTCCGAATTTCTAAGACATGTTAATAGAATGATGAAAAACTATTGCAAAACTCTATTGAAGCTTCAATTCAAGCAATATTGAAATTTTCTGCTAAATCTGCCTCAACTCAGAATTTTCAAAAGTTCTAGTCCCTCTCCTCTAAGACTGCAAGATCTTTTTATTTTTTTAATTTTTTTAATGTGGAGATCTTATAAAGTGAAGAAATAAAGCTTCCGACTGATCATCTAAAAATGTCACCATATATCTCTCCACTTTTTCAATCATTTTTTGGGGTTAGCTTTACTGCTTTAGCATCAGTTATAGGGGGTACAGGGTTTGAGTCTGGCTTAGGGTTTGGGTTTATGTTTTGGTTTGACTTGGGGTTAGGCTTAGTGTTTTGGCTAGGTTTTAGGCTGGGGTAAGGGTAAGGGTTAGATTTAGGGTTAAAAAGTACGAATTATTGAAAGAATAGCATTATTGGTTATTTCTTGTAAATCGTGGTCCGGACTTTAGCTACTTAACAGAAGGTCATTTTACGTACTAGTATGTATCATCAACGAGTATGCAGCTTCCGTCTTGTGAAATTGGGAAGGTCTTTCTGGTTTGCTTTCTGCAAGATTTCTCTTCCTGCAAAGTTTTAAAGCTTCAAACTCGTCAAGATGTGGAGAGCTGGTGTCGACGTGAAAGTATCAGATACTGCTGATGATGACGACTGGGAAACTGATGCTGATTTCGTCGTAAGTTTGTCACGAAAGGTCGTTTTTGTCTCTGGTTTGCTGTCAAAAAACAAACAATGGCCTACGACAACTTCTTGGCCTACTTTTTATTATTATTAAAATCATATTTTTACAGGTTTACTTCGGTCAGAAAATTCTGCTATCAAGGAAGGACCTGATTTACAATATATATACAATAGAAGGAGTTAAATATACACAGTAAAAAGTTAGGCATAACTACAATTTAACTACAAGTTTATAACCCAGGGGGCTGGGGGGTGGGGTGGGTCGTACCTAGTCTTCGAAATCTGCATCATATCTTCAATTATCAATTCTTGGCAATAGAAAAAACACAGTTCTGTACGCATTTAGGTGTAAAGGCATTCTTAAAATTAAGACCTGCGCATGGTGGTATCATGATTTGGTGGAGTTTCACGAGTTTTGTGGGGAGAGGAAGCTCAGCAGGGGCGTTTCGAAAAGAGATCTGGGGGGCTAAAATACCCACCCATAATTCTTCTGCCTATCAATAAAAATTGAGATTTTGTCAGCAAATTGTGGATAATATGTAATGACTAAAACATTCAGCAGTGTATCTTTGCTGTGCCTATTATTTAATGAATTTCTTTAAATTATCAACACTGATTTAAATACAAATGATATAGAATAGTTCATTTCCAACAATCTGGGAGCAAAAAATTGTGAAATTTCTGTCTTTGGCAGCAACCAATAACATTAGCGCCTCCACCGATAGAAGCTGCAATAAAGGGGCGTGGTTCTAGCTCGCCACAACCTATTCCCTAGCAATTTGAATGCCTTTACCCCCCTAAAATATTTTCTTTGATTGCCCCTGAAGCTTGGTCTAAATTACAATGAGCATGCGGCTCATGCAAAAATTTCTGCCTTGCTTGTGCCAAGATCTCTTCAAGTTCGGCTCTGCAAGCTCTGCAATTTGCGCTGACTGGATTATGGATTCTAGGTACCAAATTATGAAAGGAGTAGACACGGACAGGAAGAGAGTAGAAAGCAAGAAGTGGTTGCTGAAGGACTTAATCCATCCCCTCTCTAATATGAGTGGATCTTACCTAATTCAAACCTTCTCGTTTCCTACTAATTTTGATTAGTTTCCTACTCGTTTCCTACTCGTTTCTATTTGTTTCTAGTCGTTCCATGTTTTAGTAAAGGCATTGATGGATGTTGTTTGTTTAAGAATTGTTCAAATGTTGCTATATGATCTCTATCGGTTAAGGAATATACCTGATAAATAAATATTCATTGGGGAAGCGAGCTTGGATCAGAAAGCTATCAACTGGTTATTAAGATATCTGTCCTCTAAATCATAGAATGACGTAAGTGAAGAGCAGCAGAGATGGGGAGCAAAAACTGTTGAAGGCTCAGGTCACCAAAGCTCTCTCAGGTAACATTGTATTTGTAAAACCTTTGTTGTTAACGTGTATTTCCGCTAGAAATATATAATCTATAGGTGAGAACAGTGGTAGTGCTAGAGGGATGTTAGAGCCCCCCTGTTGGAAGGTCAATGTCTCAAAGCAAATCCTTAGTATTTTCATCAGAAATAGCCCCTCTGTCGGAGCTTCTAGCCCCCCTGTCAAGAAAACCTTGCACCACCACTGGGCTAGAAAAATCAGTACGTTTCTGTTGAACTTGTTCCAGGGATGGCCGAGTGGTTGAATCAATCAACTCTAGTTGAAAGGGTCTGGGTTTGAAACGACTGTCAGAACTGTCACAAAGAGTGAGGAGAGAATTTGCCAGCTCTCTGTAATTTGAGTCATAAAGGCCAAATGAATTACGAGATGTGGTTAGATCAAGAGTAAGGACCAGGGTTGCACTGTTCGATTAGTCTACCTATTCGGTATGATTTTCTGCATATACCAATACCTTAACAAAGATACAGTAGTATGCATATTTTCCTATTAACATCTCAAGGCCAGGTAGGCCTTCAGGCTCCGCTTCATCAACATTTACCAAACGAATACTCTTCCTTTAATCTACCAGATGTTGATAGAGGAAAGATTCCTAACAACTAGTCTGCTTTTCTTTGTTTACTATCTTAATTTCTTTTACTGATTTTTGTATTCAGCATGGATCAGCTTAGGAAAGGGGTTACTGATGATCACACAAAACTGAAACAAGGTAAAGTCATTGCAAATCAAAGAAACTTGTTTTTCTTTATTTCATCTATAAGTTTCTAAAATTGCTACATGGATCAAAATACTTCTTTTCTGTTGTTTCAGAAATATTCTAATGGAAGATTAATGATTGCTTTGATTCTTTTCAGAGTTAATATAAAGAAGATGAAATGTGAATGTTTGTAATTATCATCATTATTTCTGTAGCATTGTGTGGTCTAGTATATAATCACAGGAGTTAACTTATGGAAGTACAGATTGATGATAAATAAGAAACAAGAAAGAGACTAGCTCTCTGTTACGTAAAGTTTCACGCTTAAGCAATCATCAGGTAGACTATCTAATTATTGCTATCTAATATGAAATTATCTTTTCTTTCTAGATGACATGGATCCAACGTAAGTACAGTTTGGTAATCAATCTTCTGTTACTTTTAGCATTTCATTCATGTCCCATTATTTGAAAGGTGATATAGATCATGACAAGCCATTGATATTTAGTAAGGCAACATCATGAAACTGTAAGTAGTGACTATCATGTCAACCATTGTGCCGAAAAGAACCTTGATAAGACCAAATGCATTTACTGTGCCCTACTAAATTCAATTCCTTGATAAGATAAGTGGTGACTATCATGTCAAATGTCGTGCCGGAAACAGTCTTGTTAAGACCAAATGTATTTACGTTGCCATACTTTGTATCAAAAGCTCCTCATTGTAAGTGATGACTAGCATATTGTATCAGATAAGACTAAATGTATTTACTCAAATTCGTTTATTTCTAGGAAAACTGGAACATATGGTTATGGTGGTAAATATGGTGTGCAGAAAGACAGAGTTGATCAGGTACGTTTGACTAAAAACTCAAATCAAATGCGAAGGGGTTACAGGAAACAAATCCATCGGTTTTCTTCAGAATCAACTGAAAATTTAAAGGATTTCTATACTGTTTAGAATCAATCTGAGAGTTGTTGCTGGGAAAAATGTAAAGCAAAAATGTTAGATAATTTTCCTAAACATTGCTCTCCATTGGTGGTGTAGCCTAGTGGTAAAGGCGCTGGATCTCTAATCTTTGAAGGGCAACCTTGGTGGAACAAATCTAGGAACAGTCAGAATCACGAACTACAAGCCAAATCACTTTCTGGCCCATTGATACTAGTGTTGGACAAAAGCCTTGATATGTTTTGCTTTAATTTCTATCTTCCTCTCTTAAGTTCTGTACCAGTTTATTGAATACATGACTCAATCTTAAATAAAATAAATGCTTTAAAGACATCTGATGTATTCAGTGTTGGGTTTATTTGCTTTCAGACTGCTGCTGACTACAACTATGAGGGAAAGACAGACAAGCATGCCTCTCAAAAAGGTATCTCAAATTCTACTTTATATCCTTCATCATCAATACCATTTTGTATTTTTTGCAGGGATGTAAGGTGCATCTCCAACTTACTATTAGAATGAAATAGTGTTTTAGTCGTGATTATTGTCACAATAAAAAATAGAATTATAAGGTGTCTTTTACCTTTCTCCATAGACTACTCAACTGGGTTTGGTGGAAAATACGGAGTGCAGAAAGATAGAGTTGACCAGGTAAGCTTACTAATGCTAGTAGCTTCGATAATAATTAATTTTTTCATGGAGGATATTCAGTGCTGTGGAGGGATACCATCAGTACTGTGGAGGATATTCAGTACTGTTGAGGGATACCGTCGGTACCGTTGAGGATATTCATTACTGTGGAGGGATACCATCAGTACTGTGGAGGATATTCAGTACTGTTGAGGGATACCGTCAGTACTGTGGAGGATATTCAGTACTGTTAAGAGATACCATCAGCACTGTGGAGGATATTCAGTACTATGGATGGATACCATCAGCACTGTGGATGGAAACCTCAAGCACCTTAGGTGTTACCTTCACAGTACTGATTGTACCCCTACCTAAACAGCTTCCATATCACTACACAGACGTTTGCTGAATTCATGTTAGCTTTTATCTGTTTTTGATTCTGTTCATAACCTTATAATACTTAAATCTTTTCTTATAACATCTTTTCTTATTCTAGTCTGCTGTTGGATTTGAGTACGAAGGGAAGGTTGACAAGCATGCTTCTCAGAAAGGTAATATACCCTTCTTAATCATCTTCTCAGCCCTAAAGCTCGAGCAAATAAACAAGCATTTAATAACAAATTCATTTATTCAAAAAGTGAGTCTTGGACTGTCTATCTAAGTATTTTTGTTTGTACTAAGTCACGCTCGTGAAAACTCCCAAAAATGAAAGAGGTAGCTAATGTTAAGAATCTTTGAGACAACCCTACCCCAACTAACTCTAGCTCTAATAACACTAATTCTAATAACCCTACCAGGGCAAGGGCTATAAGGGTTATCGTTGTTAGGGTTCTGGTCATTAGGATTCAAGTTGTTAGGAATAGATTTCGTGTAAGATTTGAAGCTAAGATTAGAATTAGGTTTAGGATTCGGACTAGGGTAGGGGTTATTAAGGGTTAGTATTGTTAGGGTTAGGATTCTTAGGGTTATCAATATCTGTTCCTACAAACCTCCTATGCTATGCATCATTATTAGAAAGTCGGAATATTGCAAGATATTATGTTGGACTGATAAGCTTTTTTTAATTTGCTACTATGTCATGATCTTTTTTCTGTTTTAAGAATCTAATTTTTTCAATGTTAGATTACTCGACTGGCTTTGGTGGGAAGTACGGTGTTCAGAAGGACAGACAAGACAAGGTGAACATTTCTGCTTTCAGATCAATCCCCTTCTGGTTTTCTCCACAAATGAATCACATATCATTATACTTAGGTTAAATATCTTGTTATGAATTACATCAAAGTTTATTGACATAAATTAGGTCCTTATAAACGATCCTGAAAGATATGGCGATTGAGAACTTTCCAAAATTTAGTAGACAATTTTGACCTAATATTATTTCATCTTTTTCAAGCCCTACTCCGTTGAGTTTAAGATGCAAAGCTTACTTAGTTGTTATGTTTTTCGTTTGTTCCCTATTTTCCTCGCCCTCCTGAAGTTTCGTGCCGATTTAAGATGCAGCAGCAATAGATGACAAGGTTGATTAAAGTTGATGATGCAAGGCAATCATTTTCTGCTTAGAAGTTTTGCATAAATCTTACTTTCTTTTTTTAGTCAGCTGTTGGTTTCGAAAGTCACGAAGATCTTTCAAAACACGAATCTCAAAAAGGTAGAGTTTGCAATCATAGATCTATTTCCTGTTAAGGAAGCCTTCTCTTTTAATTCTATTCTATCGATTTTATCTCTGATTTTTTTTTGATGTTGATTATTTCCAATTATTACAGATTATTCCAAGGGTTTTGGTGGCAAATATGGCGTCCAGAAAGACAGAGTTGACAAGGTATTACAATCAATTTCAAAACTTTATTTGAAAAATTTATTGTTTGCAACTATTTCATCATGGCGAGAAACATCGGAAATAGAGCGAAACAAAATAACTTCTCGAGCTTTTCCTCTGCAAGAGAACGAAAACCAAACCCCAGGAATTACTATGCCCAGTGGAGGCTCAAATAACTATTTAATATTTTTGATTTTCGTTCTCTTTCTGGCGTGAGACGAATAGCTTAGTTTCATTTCATCAGATTTTCCTCGCCACTCTCAAGTTCAGTACTGATCAAAGACTGTTCTGACGTACTACTCTGCCTGATGAGTGTCAAAGACTGTTCTGACGTACTACTCTGATGGGTGTCAGTCAAAAAGATTCAGTAGTTATCATATGTTTCGTTATGTTTCTGATTTTCATCACCATCCTCAAGTTCAGTACTGATGAAAGACTGTTCCTACGTACTACTCTGATGAGTGTCAGACGCAAAGCTTTAGTAGTTATCATGTTTCGCTAGTTTCCCAAATTGAGGATTAGGACTGGAGTGTTGCATTTTATGAATAAGTGTGAATTGAGTTGAATGTTTGTACATGAATAAATTGAATTGAATTGAATTGAATTCCTATTTGTTTAGACTGCTCTTGGATATGATCATCAAGAAAAACTGACACAACATGGATCTCAGCTGGGTATGTTGTTTTTCATATTAACCATTCTGTGATGTTCTTTTATTTACTAACACTGCTAAAAATCCTATTTGATCCTGTGTGTTGAACGCTGAATTATTATTTACTAACTCAGAGCCTAATGGTGTGCGGTTTTCTCCAAATTCTGTGGTCTTGGTACCAGGCGTTCCTGTTTCAGCAGAACTGCACTTATTGTTAAGCAAGTCTAAATTTACTGGGCTAACACTCGCCAAAGACCGCTTGGTATTCTACAATACGCCATCATTCGATTGCTCATGATCTAACACGATTGCTTACGACAGGACTCGATTGATTACGACATAACTCGATTGCTAACGCCATCATTCGATACCTGACGTCAATGAAACCAGCGTTGGAATTCCCCACGGGCTTCTGTCTCAGATAGTCCTGGCAGTCAGATATTATACAGCACCAAAGCTAAGGCTTGGAAGAAATCGAGTTGGTGGCTATCACCTGCATTATCCCACAACTTATTCTCTGCTGATACTTAGCCGTTGTTTAAGTAAAAACTCACAGTTGAGAAATGAAAAATCAACAAAACAATTATCACACCAACTAAATAAACTCGGCTCCTTCACAGCCTTGGTTTCTAACCACGGGATTTTGAGTTCGATTGCTACCACCTACATTTTTATTTAGTTTGTTTCAACTATTTTCGATTGAATTTCGACGGTAATCTTTTGAAGATCCTTTACTTAATTTTGCAAATATCTTAGATCACTCGAAAGGATTCGGAGGAAAGTATGGCGTTCAGAAGGATCGACAAGACAAGGTATTTGTGAAACTGTGAACTTCATTTTTTCCTTTTTTGTTTCAGTTATTTTTCACAGTAGAAATATTGCTCGTAGCTAGATTCCTATTTTTGAGATTAGTGTAAGAAACATAGTCTAGCATGTGATAGATAAACTTACTGATGTCAAACACAACCATCACTCAGGCCTACATGATTCAAGTGACTACAGAAGAGCCTCCAGCCTACTGAGCATGCCCAGATACCTGATATAGTACGAAGCTGTCTGTATGATGAAAAGGAGGCTAGCAATAATAGTAATAATAATAATACAACACCTATGACAATTTCTGAACTTTTGGACGAATCTCAAAAAGGATATCATATGCAAGTGTATCCTATTTATACTTGCCTGACATGTTTTACATTTATTATATTTCTTTGGACCAATTTATATCTTGAGCCATATTCTACCATTTCATAGCCTGTGATCATACCATACAAGGAAAATTCTTTTAAGCCTCAAGAGGGGGACTTGATTAAAATTTGAGGCTTTAGTTGGGGGTTTAATAGAGCGGTGGTTCTCGAAGAGGGTTCGGAGAAGAAATTCTTCACTCTCAAGCATGTAGAGTTAGAAATTCGCAATCTTACGATGGAATACATTTATCAGCTATCCCTTACTCATTTTAATAGAGAGGGGGCTTATTAGAGTGAGTTCTTTTCAATGACATTTTAGAGAAGAAATTCTTCACTCTCAAGCATGTGGAGTTAGAAATTCACAATATTACGATGGAATTCATCCATTAGCAATCCCTAACTCATCACATTTTACTCTGTTGCTGTTTCTTGTATGAAGAGAGGGGCTTAAAAGAAAGGGGGCTTAGTAGAGCTTTTACTGTACATAGTTCCAAAACCTGAATTCACTGGGAAAAATTATGATCTTATTGTACAAAATGTAATTTGAAATTCAAAACATAGTGTAGAATATTATTCGAGGTAGAATGATCAGAAATATGAAAACATAGTTCGTAGTTTCGTCCATCATAAAGGTTCGACCATATGGACCGTTTCACTATGACCATGTCAAAACGTTTTTAACCCCTTGGACCACTCATTGGCCTACATGAACGCCTGTGCCAGAAATATGGCCCATTTTCTAAAGTATAACAGTAATAACAGAAAGACAGATAACCTTTCCGTTGTAATGATATTATTTATTTTCTTCTGATACTAGACTGCTGTTGGATACGAACATCATGAGCAACTTGCGATGCACGATTCCCAAAAAGGTGATCACAGCACCTCTCATATTTTTTTTGCATGATGCGTTAGTGGCCATTATTAAAATTCCTTTATTTCAATTTTTATCTTTATTGCTATTTAGCTTCTTAAAATTATTTTCTTTCAGATCATTCGAAAGGTTTTGGTGGAAAATATGGAGTTCAGAAAGACCGACAGGATGAGGTATTAATTCAAACTGTTTTCCTAATTATGAAAAACATTTTCAAATTCAAAGAAACCATCTTTTGGGGGGAGAGTCGAATGGCTGAGGTCCTAAGTGGTTTCCTTTGTGCAGCTGAAACTAAGCTTGTTTGTGTGGTTCGTTTACTCAGTTTCTGTCGCCTGAGTTAGTCATGTAATGATGTAAAAGATTTGGTTCTATACACGTATTAGCAGAAAAGAGACAAGAAATTACTCCTTCATCTCTACAAGCTTGTTTCGTGATTGCCCACTCATCAGGAGATGTACCAATAGAAATATCCTAAAGCTTACATGTTTTTAGATTAATGCTAGTTACTTGATTAAGAGGATTTGGTTCTAGATATGTTTTCATTTTGTTTATATCATGAGTATGATGCATGATAAAATGTCACCTTGTAATATGGTATTCTGCCCCAGCTCGTAACGTAACTGTATACTAGATAACTACAAAGAAGGCTGCTATTGACCCAGTGTGAGACTGCTTGTAACCACTTGTAACCATTTGAAACCACCTGCAATTTACTCACAAGGTGGTTCCAGGTTCTGGTGACCTCAATCAGGTTATAGGTGTACCATAATCGTTATGTTTTTCCGTCAGGTCTTTCTAACTTACTATTTAGTTTTAGAGAGTTTGACTCTTATGCAAATATCTTTTTCGCTTCTAGACTGCTGTTGGGTATGAGCACCATGAAAAACTTGCTACACACGATTCGCAAACAGGTTTTTACCTATCTTTTTTATCTCTATATTATATTGTTGTCCAGAGCTAACAGCATCATAAAATGGTCGATTTACGAAGGTACTCAGCGATATAGAGCGATATAGGTAAGAAGCAAGAAAACACAGTGGCCAGTCTCCTTTCTTATTTCTCTTCTACCTTTTTCTTTATGTACAATTTACTCTGCTCCAGTGGTTAGGGCAGGGGTTGTAGTCGTCCCCAATATTTTTAGAAACAATAGCCTTTTGTTCTAAAAATATAGGAATATTCACATGATTAGTGATGGGTGCACCCTCCTTCCCCCAATAATTGCCAAATGCGCCACAGCTGCTCCCTTTATTCTTATATCTTTAGTCTGCTGCTTTAAGTGTATCAGAAATGTTCTGTATTGATTAACATTCCTGCCAATGTGTAACAACAGCCGTAGATGGGGTCGGGAAAATTTTCAAGAGCTCAAAGGAATATTAGAGAATTTGATATTAGACTTTGGCAGTTAAAGCAATTTCACGGATTCCAGCGCCCGAATAGGCCAATCAGAATTCAAGTTACTACACACAATTGAACGATAGCTTTTGAAACGAAACCATTGAAAATTTACACTTACTCGAGTATGACCAATCAGTGATTTACTTGGAAGACTACTATAGGTCTCTCATCAACTGGATGAAAAGTGTAAACCTAACCAGAAAAGCGGTGAAGGATGACGACGACCAACTCGATTCAATTAGATTTCATTCGTAAGACACAAGCTAAAACTAAGTAACAATAATATTTTTAATTCTTGACTAATCACTTGAAAAATTGATAAGAGACTAAGACGTTTACTAAAGCTACTAAAATAAGATAAATATTTTAGTTAAGTCTAATTTTATTTCATATATTGTTGTTTTAATCTTTTTACTTATCTATTTGGACATATGATTATACTAATATTGTAGATAGAAACTATCAAAAGATGTTTTCTTTTCATAGATCATTCAAAGGGTTTCGGTGGAAAGTATGGAGTGCAAAAGGACAGGCAGGACAAGGTTGGTTACTAAAAAATATCAGATTGTCGTCAGAGTTCCCTCAAGGATTGTGCCAAAAGTGTTATGTATCGTATTTAGATGCTTATACCTCCTACCAAGTTGATAGGCACATGTGCTTACTATTTTCGTAAGGTATTGGTTTATAAGCAAAGCGCAAAGGAAAACTTAATAGCTAGATTAATTTAAGCAGTGCATTGATAGTTAATAGATACGCTTACTATCTTCGTATGGTATTCGTTTATGCACAAAGCACAAAGTCCCCACTGAATAGGTTGACTAATCGATTAGTGCATTGATAGTTGATTGGCGAATACGCTTACTATCTTCGTATGGTATTAGTTTATGTGCAAAGCACAAAGAGCTTACTGAATAGGTTGACGATTCAAAGAAGTATATTGATAGTTGATTGGCAAAATACCCTACTAACATCATAAGGTATAAGTCTTTGTGACCCTGGTCCTTCCTAACGATTTGACCTTACCTCGTGATTCCTGCTATTGCCATTTTCATTATATATAGTATACTATAGTATTCCTCATTATATAGTAGTATGCTATAGTATCCCTCCACAGTACTGATGGTATTCTCCACTGTAATGAATGTATCTTTATATAGTACTAAAAACCCTCAACAGTATTGATGGTATCCTCCACAGTACTAGACTGTATTTCCCACAGTATTTATGGTATCCCTCCAAGTACTCAACATCCTCCACAGTACTGATTGTATTCCTCTGCAGTAATGAATGTATCCTCCACATTACTGATTGTACCCTCTACAGTACTAATGGTATTCTCAACAGTAATTAATGTATCTTTATAAAGTACTAAACATCCTCAACAGTATTGACGGTATCTCTCCGCAGTACTAATGGTGTCCTCCACAGTATTGATGTTATCCCCCATAGTACTTTAATATTCTCCACAGTACTGATGATATCCTCTACATCAGTGAACATCGTCAACAGTACTGAAGGTATCCTTCACAGTAGTGATGGAATCTTTACACAATACTAAACATCCTCAACAGTTTTGATGGTATCTCTTTAAAGTACTTTTACAGTTGCAACATTGTCTAATGAATGATTTCAACTTATTATTTTTCATTTACAGACTGCTGTAGGCTACGAACACCAGGAGAAGCTCAGTCAACATACCTCACAAACAGGTATTATCTTTTATTTGATGTAATTTCTAGTTAATCCCCAAATTTCATCATGATCAGGTATTTCAGAAAAAGAAGAGAAAGTGAAAGCTTGCTAGAGTAATATAGAACTCAGTTCTGTTTAGTTCTGTTTAATTTCCAAGCCACACTCATCAAATTATTATAAAATCTACTAGTCTACTAACATAGCCACCTTCAATGAATCATACTTAACTGACAATATACAAAGAAAAGCCCAAAGCAAATAAAGTAAAAATGAAATTATATGTTGCTTTGGGAATTTCTTAAAGGAACACTCTCAATAGATTAACTAATGAAGGAGAGTGTCCTTTCCATATCTGGTCAGTTTAGTTTCAAAGACATTTTTCAAGGGATAGTCTGGTAAAATATTCGGAAATATTTTCATGTTTTTCAAAATTAAAAAGGCTTCAAGGTTCAAATGCAGATTTGATAGAAACAATAATGTTTTATAGGTAATGAAGATGCATTTTTAATTGAAGCTAAGAATAAACCCACCCTTTAAATAAGTCTCCCTTATCTTAGTTTGCTGGGAAAGTCCATGCTTCATGATGATCCTTGAAGGGGGGGTTTGTTCCTAATACCCAGCACTGAAATAATGAAAATCCAAATGCCAATGAGGAAAATAGAGACATTTCCAATATTGACGTGTTTAACAATCCCAATCCCGGTTTACTTTTCCATCCCAAATCCCAGTCCCAAGAAGTCCAATCCTATTCACCCAGTTAATAAGAGGCAAATCCCTGTTCCCAATTTACCCCTTCCTGACCCTTTCATGAAAGGGAAATAAGACGGATTTGTGGCCCTGTAATTTTGCATCCTATTTATTTTCAGATCACTCGAAAGGTTTCGGTGGAAAATATGGTGTCCAGGATGTTAAGGATAAGGTAATTGATGAGATTTGCTCTCAGGAACAGCAATTTTCTTTTCAACATGAAACCCACTAATACTGCGTTCACACTGACCGTGAAACCAGCTTAGACTAAACTAGGGTTTGGAATGGTAGACACTGATTGGACAGGTGAAGTATTTAAATACATGACATTTATGACCATTAAAAAGCAAATTTTTACTTACGAGCTTTCGGGTTTAATCCGTTATGAAGCCAAGTTGATTACGGGTTAAGCCCGAAAGCTCGTATGTAAAAATATTTTTTTATGGTACTAAATATACTGTATTGGAAATATTTTACCTGTGCTTTATGTTCCAAAACCTTACCATCATTATTTACACTGATTGGTCAATTCGAAAATTCGAAGGCTCTTGATTGGTTGAAAGGAAACGTACTTAAAGCTAGGCTTACCATGTCAGTGTGAATGCATTATGAATTCCATGCAGAAATACTGTGTAACTATCTTCTAGCTGGACTTCCTCAAAATGTTGAAACAGGCTTGTAAGGATAAATGTGTAGTCACATGTCTTTTTTCTGCAAATTGTTGGATTAGATAGTATTCATATTATATTATCCATTGCGTATGTGAATTGCATATGTGCAGTAGCCTGCTCTGGTATGATTTGATTACCCGCTTTAGACCATTCCTTATGAATTAATGTTAATATTACATGGCTCTGAAGAAGGATTTTATCCGAAACACGAATTAATGCCCCACCGTGGATAAGCTTGGAGTTGTAAACGCATCAAGGTTACTGTGCTAGCTTATTGTCCTGGTTTAGGACAGTGGTTAGCATGCTCGCCTGTGTCTGCAACAATCACATATGTCAATGGCAGTAGCCTGCTCTTGTATGATTTGATTGTATTTATTTTATTCACAAAAATTATCTCCATTGACTTTTACGATTCTTTTTATTTTCTTGCAGTCTGCCGGGACATTCGAAGAAATATCTGGTGTGACGTCAAGTTATGAACGTGACAGACCACGTGGGGGGTCTGGAACTGCCAGCAGCTTGAAAGCGAGGTTCGAGAATATCGCAAAGGCTGATGAAGAGGTTTGCTTTTTCAAATGTTTAAGGACAAATCCGGAAATGGCAGACTGATGTTTTGACACTGATCTCAAAATAAAGACTGGATTGAGCATAGTGGTGTTTCTAGATTCAGATGTTGAAGCCAATTGCTCCAGCTTACACTTTGCCTCCTAATATGGCTGCCTAAGAAATCATATGGACTTAATTCTCTGTTAACAATAGCTGCACGATTATTCAGTATCTTGCTGAGCATTCATAACATTCCAACAATCATCAAAGCAAAAAGTAGTCCCTAGAGGAATCTCAATGTATTGAATTGGACCTACCAATATGGCCGCCAATGACTTCATTTCAGAACAACAGATGCGTGATCCAGTCTTTTTTTAGATCAGTGTGTTTTGATTAGTGGAAATAACCGTCATCCTAGTTACAAATGATTCTGTAGAGCAACTAGTATACTTCTAAATTATTTAAGAAACAAGAAGAAGGCTGTCTCTCTTTTACTCACAGTTTCATGCTCTCCCAATCATCTGACAGACTGTAAGCTATGTACTATCATTATAGAATTGTTAGTTCTTTACCTGCACCACAGTGCTCTATGTACGGAGGTGCAAAGTGATGCTAAATGAGAAACAAGAATGGAGACTAGTTTGCTGTTACTTAAAGTTTCATGCTCTCGCAATCATCTGACAGACTATATAGTGGATTCGTTATAGTTTGTCTGATCATTACGGAGGTATTAAATTTCGAGTAACAGAGAGCCAGTATCCTTTCTTGTCTCTTTATCTTAATTGCTCTGTTCCTTTGTACATCGAGCACTGAAATGAAGATATAGACAACACAATGCTATATAGAGATACCTTCAACTTACAAACTACGGGGGAATTTTCGTTCTTCATCTTCTTTTGTTTTGTCATGTCAATATTGCTGATTCTGCAAATCTCATTTCCAAAAGCCATCCTTTTAAGATGTAATTCTCAAAATAGAAGTCTGACACATTAGTAGGCAATTTTAGCTATCAGCACGGCGACCGTGCAAGAACATAATTTATCATTTATTCACCAAGCATTGTTCCCTTTTCTCTTCATGTTTTCCAAAATTGTAAAACACATTTTCTTCTCCAGTTAGAGAATACCACCAAAATATCAATTTTCTCTTCCAATCAACTTCCACCAGCCTGGTTTATAGAGTAGCACAACGAAAATCAGATTTCGAGTTCTTCATTTGACAAGGAGTACGTCAATATCTCTCATGGGAACAAAATACGCACGAGAAGCAAGCATTATATTGATGCTAAAACTCTGAAACAAAGGAAACTTGATCTGTTATCTGGCATGGCCGTTCTGGTTGCTAAAAGTCCCTATTTCTATAATCCACTCGGAGGTCCTCTCTTCACGATTGACTCTCAGGATTAGAACTGCAGGTGCTTCATATAAAACTTCATGAAATTAAAAGTTAGTTTATCTTACAATAGGAAAACAGAAAGCACGCCGAAGAGGAAAAGAAAAGGCGTGAAATCCGAGAAAAGAATGAAAGAGAGGCAGCCAAGAAAGCACAAGAGAGGCTAGAAGAAGAGGCGAGGAGAAGAAATGAAGAAATCGAAAGAGCAGAGGTGAAAACATTTCCAATCGCTTTAAGATACTTTCTGTTTCATTTTTAACCTTAGTTTACCAAGTGCTGTAGGGTTACTATCATGACAAATATTGTGGCATAAACAGCCTAGATAAGATCAAAGGTATTTACTAATATCATATACCTTAGATATTCCATAAGTCAATACCACCAAATATGGAATTAAATCTCTTAGTTATCTAGGACCCAAAATATGGAATTCACTACCAGATAACATAAAGATGGCATCGTCTGCCAATCATTTTAAAACGCTAACGAAAACCTGGTTTTTTGACAACATATGCTGCTGCTCTTTCTGTCAACAATGATCTGTCATAGGAGTGGTCAGACTTGATGCAACTCTTTATGTTTTGTTGCTTTATGTTGGTTTAAATTAGTCATCCTTGTACTATGTAAATACTAACACTAAATAATTCATAATATTATTATTGTTATTCTATACTTTTTGAAGCAATATATACTTTTTGTATTTGATTGTAGAGAGAGAGTCAAGAACAAGAACAAGAACCCGAACAGGCCCCAGAACCCGATCAGGATACTTACGAAAACATTGAAGAGAGTGCTCCTGAATGCGACCAACAACAACAACAACCTGAGGTTAGTCATGTAATCCATTGATTTCCTAAGGGTGCAAATTTTTCTGAAATAGTTCTCCTACCCCCTTTACGGATGTAACTGGAATAGCTCAATAAGAGAAATATTTTGACTTATGGCTTAAGCCTCCTAGAATCTTTTCTTTTCTTTATCACCATAAGAATACAAAATAGCTAGAAATATCGAAAAAATAGCGAAACGAACACATGGATAACTTTTCGTCTGTCACTCAACAGAGTAATACGTCAGAAATCTTTCTTTCTCAATGTCATAGATATACAATATAAAAAATAACACTAAACCGGAATTTTTTTACAGCAAGTAACCTGTTTACGGTTGCACTTTTTTCAACCCTCACTGAAAACTTTGTTTTGTTCAGGACGATACTTATGAAACGGTTGGCGAACCACAAGCTGAAAGTGAACAGCCAGTGACAGTTGCCAATGAAGAACCAGAGGATGTAAGTACCTTGTTGATTGCTTATACTAGTGCTCAGAATCATCTAATAATGAGAAAGAGACGCCTCATTTTGGTTCAATTCATTCGGTCCCAATATGGTGTCTTAATCTGCCTAAGAAACACATACAAAGCAAAGGAATATGTTTTGTGTAAACAATTCTTTAGTCCATCCACGTGTTTATTTACATTGTTTTATTTGTTTGGTTTATCGTAGGACAATACATACGACACTGTCGACCAGAGTGAACCATCTGCTCCTGACGTCACTCAAGAAACCAAGGTAACTGTTTTACAGTGGATTTTACGCACTGATCTCAAAATTGACACTGGATCGAGCTTCTGTTGTTCTGAAAGGAAGTCATTGGCGGCCATTTTCGGAGATTTCATTTAAGTCCGCTGGGGTATGCTTTCTCCTTGTTGATCGTTAAAATATTATGAATGATCAGCACGAGACTGAATGATCGTGCAGCTATTGTTAGCAAAGAATCAAGTCAATATCATTTCTTTGGCAGCCATATTGGGAGGCCAAGTGCAAACCGAAGCAATGGGCTTTTAACATTTGACTCCAGAATCAACAGAATTCTTGATCTAGTCTTTATTTTGAGATCAGTGATGTTACGCATTGTAAATCAGGCAGCCTCGTCTTACGGTTGATCCTCTTTTTGAAGTATGATTGACAAAACACAAATAATGTCAATTGCGCATGCTCAACTTTCTATGGTAATGCACGGCGTTGTAGTTTAGAAAGGGGACTCTAACACTAACCCTAACCCTTACTCTAATTCTAACCCTAAATGTAACCCTTAATGTAACCCTAACCCCAACCCTTACCCTAACTCTATCGCAGGCTATTGCAAAAACAAAGGCTTTTCAAACTCTTATCCAAAACAATTAGTCGGTTTTCATATGAAGAGTAAAATTGTTTACAATTAATTTTACGTAATCTAAATCAGCCAGCCTCGTCTAAAGGTCGATCCTCTCTTTGAGGATTTGATTGGCAGACGTGAAGAATAAAATGTTTCAAAAACAAATTCGTTCTTTATGTGTCGAATCGTGTTGATTATTTGAGCAAGACGAGCTCGGATAAAAGACGAAATGTGTTTGACCAGTCTCGGCATGAATACGTGCAAAGCTATTTAATTCTGCAAATCCTCATCGCCGATTCTCTCACAAGACAAGGGCAAATATTTGCTTCGGGCCTTCTCTCTTTTGTTCTCAACATCCAAGCTTATTGTTGCAACTCACAATACAATCTCTTTCTATAAGAACAATTTTATACAAACACGAGCCTCGAATTTTGCTAAAATTTAAGAACAAGCTAAGAAACCAAGGCTGACAATTTCTAGGTCGATATAAGAATTTTAGGAAATCTCTACGAGACTGAAAACTCTTAATAGTCTAGTTGCAACTCATAACTACTGAAGCCCTGCGTCTGAAACTCGTCAGAGTAGTATGTTAGGAAGAGAACAGAAATGAAATGTAACGAATTATAACATCCAGAAATGTGGATTGAAATTGACCAATCAGAATGGAGGTGAATGATCGGCATAGTGAGAAACAACCAATCATCACCTGGAGTCTAGTTGTATTTAAGTTGTTTAACAATACAGAATGACGCAACGGTTAGGTTATAGCTACTACAACCCTGGACAAAAGCAAAAGGAGTTTTTGGCTTGTTAAGTTAAAATTTTCATCCGTTTATTGTTCACCAATGACCATCCTTACCTCTGGCCCCCTTTAACAATGTTGGTTGTCCCGTCTTGTTTATACAAACAAACATTGTTTGGAGGAAGGAAGGGTAGAAAGAGGAGATTTCCCATTGTTTTGTTTAGCATTGTAGATTTGTTTAGGTTTGGTATGAAAGCAGCAAATCAATGGTTTTCGGTAGAAGTTTAAAGAAATCACAGTGGCCACAAAATTTCACGAAAATCACGAAAACTATCATTCGAAAAATTGACGAGATGCCCGCTAGATTGAATGATGAAATTCAACGCTATGCGGAACTGAAAAGTGTGGGAAAATTCCCCAGTGCAAACTTTGAAGTGTTGCAAATGCATGCGACACGTGGAATATGTTTTATGTACACGTGTGCATCGTGCAACTAAACCACATTACTATCCCTTTGTACAATTGAGCTCCGCCCTACGACCACTTGATTAATGCGAACTCGTAGCTATAACAGTCTTTGATCGGTTAAGAACTTGTGGGATATCGAGAATTGGGAAACATAATAACAACTTAGAGCTTTGCATCTGACACTCATCAGAGTAGTAGCTACGTCAGAACAGTCTTTGATCAGTACAGAACTATAGGATGGCGAGGAAAATCGGAAACATAGTGAAACATAATAACTATTTAAGCTTTGCATCTGACACTCAACAGAGAAGTACGTCAGAGCAGTCTTTGATGATCAGTACAGAACTTTATAATATCGATAAAAATCTAAAACATAGCGGAACATGATAACTACTAAAGCACTGCATTAACACCCATCAGTATTGTACGTCAGAAACAGCCTTTGATCAGTAAAGAACTCGAGGATGTCGAAAATTGGAAACATAGCGAAACATAATGACTACTTAAGCTTTTCATCTGACACCACCAGATAGTAGGTTAGAACAGTCTTTGATCAGTACAAAACTTGAGTGTAGCGAGGAAGTTTAGAAAAATACCGAAACGTAATGACTACTAAGGCATCGGATTGATACTCTTCAATATTGTACGTCAGAACAGTCTTTGATCAGTACAGAACTATAGGATGGTGAGGAAAATCGGAACCATAGCGGAACATAATTATAATTGAACTTTTCAGCTGATACTCATCAGAGTAGTACGTCAGAACAGTCTTTGATCAGAATAAAACTTGAGAATGGCGAGGAAAATCAGAAACATAGTTAATCATAAACCTCTGAAAGATTGAGGGGTGTGATGTTCAGAGAAAAGACGTACGAGGTCTAAAGAGATCATGTATCAGCTTTATTTCAACCCACTCCTACTGAATTAATCCCGAAAATCTCTTTAGGTTCCTTCGCTTATTTTCTATTCCCTTAAACATCGTGTTTTCAAATACCAATTGTGTTCTGAATAGGTTGATAACATGGGTGTTAAGCTCTATAGAAAGGAAGAACCAATCAGATCCCTTCTTGCTAAAGATGTTCCCCTTTGAGAAATAGGGGTTTCTCTAGTATTGATTGAATTTCTCTTGGGACACTAAAGAAGGACATTGTGGGGTTGAAAATATATGAGGATTCTACAGGTTTCTTCAGGGATTCTGGGGTAATCGGAATTTTTGACCCTCGAGAATATAATACATAATGAAATCCTAAATGTAGCTCTTTTTGACGTACTAAAGGTAGGAAGTTTATGTTTAACGTGCCAGCCTGCGAAAGGCCAGAGGCTTTGTTTCCAGCATGCACTATCTACAACACTGTATTAAGAAATATAGTATTAAATAAGTGCACGAGTAAGTGAGTTGGGTTTATCTTTAACTTGCTAGTCTGTGAAAGGCAGCAAGAGAATTCATTTTAAGCTTGGCCGCTGTAGCATACTCTACATCATTACATATAGTAGTAAATTTGGTTCTAGTGAGTTGAGTAAGTTCACGTTTAACGTGCTAGCCCATGAAAGACCATAAGAGGCATGGTTTCTAGAAGGGACACGGTAGCATACTCTACATCACTACATATAGTAGCAAATGAGTCGGTGAGTTGAGTTGATGGTTAATGTGCTATCTTAAAGTGCCCCTTTGAAGTACTTCTCTGATTTTCCGAATTTCCTCACTCTTCTACAAAATCGACTAACGAGTAATTTATTTTTCAGGCTGCTGGATTCACCGCTGTCGCAATTTACGACTATCAAGCAAGTAAGTAGAGTTTCGTCTTTGTATAATTGATGGAAGGTGGTCTGCTCGACGTTTAGAAAGACGAACAGAAAGAATCAGAAGGCTTTACGGTCTTACAAAAAACTCATCTGACGTTCTTCACGAATGACCGTCAAGTAGAAAGCATCGATCACCCTGGGCAATGTATATGTAAGGTATAGTGGAGGATATTCAGTAAAGTATGTATACCGATATCATCAGTACGGTGGAGGGATATTTAGTAAGTACCGAAGGTGATATCTCTCAACAGTACTGGAAATCCTCCTCAGTACTTATGATATCTATCCACTTTACTGAATATCCTCCGTCGTACTGAAGATATTTATCCACTCTACTGATGCATGGCATCCTTCCACTCAACTGGATACTCTCTCTCCTCTCTCGTACCGAAGATATCTCTCCGTCGTACTGAAGACACCCCTCGACGTACTGAAGATATCCCTCCACTGTACTGCGCATACATTACCCGAGGTGTTAATAGCGATAATATGTATCAAAGAGTATTCAAACAACACTTTAACTGATTGTTATAATGGGTTTAAGTGTGAGTGTTTAAAAGGAAAATAATATCTTCCCATTCTTCTCGCAGCTGCCGAAGATGAGGTGACCTTTGATCCGGATGACCTAATCACCAACATAGAGGAAGTCAGCGATGGCTGGTGGCTAGGTGACGTCAACGGTAAGCGTGGCCTCTTTCCAGCAAACTATGTCGAGGTTAGGGAATAAGGACGGAAAATTGAGGGTGATATGATTACTGATGATCTTGAACTGTGGGGACAATTGGGTTATAGGTGAAGAATATAATTTTTGATATTTAATCACAACAGCATTGTGGGTAGAATTTTGGAAAGAGCCAGCGGCATTGTTGGCAAACATTTTGAAAACAAAGGCATTGTGGGTGAACATTGCAAAAACAAAGGCATTGTGGGTAAAGATTTTAAAATTAACGGCATTGTGGGTAAAGATTTAGAAGATTTAATGTCATGTTATTATAAGAGCGATTGATGAATATTTGTTCGGGGAATTTTTCGCAACCACCCCACAGGCAATAAGTGCAGTTTTGGGCCCTTCGACAAAATAGTGGTTTGACATTTGAAACTAGAGCACATTCTGAATAGACCTTCCAAGTCAATTATCAACCTCTTCCCCAGGGATTTTTTATATACAACAACATCTATCTTCATCAACTAGAGCCTCGCAGTGTAAGATTGTAAGAAACCCTGGGAACGAGTTTGGCCTATTAAAACCAGGAATGAAATTTGAGCATGATTCGGTTTCCTCGTATAACTGGTATTACCGGTTCAAATACAAGTAGATACGCAGTGCAAGTAAAACTGGATATACCGGTTCAGTTTTCTGGGAATTTTAGCTGAACTCAACCAAACTTAAAAGACGGACAATTTTTCGGCTAACCGGTGTTGAAAATTTAGACCCATAATGAGAGGTTTATGTCTTTTCAGAATATTTTCAGAATATTTTCACCCCTGCTCTATGTGATAGGCTTATATTTTTAAGATGTATCAATCTGTAATGAAACTCAAAATCATTGATCGGTAAAACTGCGGGTAAAGCAATAATAAGAATACAAATTGATTTTCAGAATTCCTTTTCTTAATTTTTTAGTTAATTGTAAGATATTTTTCTATCTTTGACAAGCTTCAATAGGAAGAATTTCAATAATGTTGATTATCTTGAAAAGTTGTATTTTCATTCGTTTAACACGTTTGATAGAGTGAGTTAGTTTCTGTTTAGCGTGCTGGCCTGATTAAGGTACGGCCGTGTTTCCAGCTAAAGGACGACTAGAGTATTTCACTTGATGGAAATAAGATTTTTAGGCCGTTATGTAAAAACACGATACGCACGAAACACGCCCTTTCTTGAAACAGTGCAAATAAACAACCTGCCCAAATCGAGGCCAATCTTAAGGCATCCAACATGAAAAATGCTAATTTTTATCCAAGGAAAGACACCATCTTTTCTTGTGAACAACAAAAGACGTTTTCCATCTCCGCTTCTTGTGTGCTTTTCGCAATAGATTTAGCCAAAGATCAAACGATTTTTTCTTGAAACAAGTCGCTTAATTATTAATGAGCTTGTATCCCTTTTTGCTTTTCTGTGGCATCTGGCCTCCATTGGCCTAACCGCTTGTTCGTAGCCCTCGAGGCTCTTGTTAAGTATATGGTTTCAGCATAGGTTTCCATTTTTGTTCTGTTTCTGGCACACTCCACACTACAATAAAGACCTTATTCCTGTTAACGATGCCAAATGGAAATAATGCAAATTTAGGCCCCCACAGTACACAAGGCCTTGTCTTAGTCAGATTAACACGTTAAATAGAAACTCACTTACTCAACATTGGGAGCATTATCACACTAGTTTCTCTTACTACTTTATGTAACTGATATAAAGTATGCAACCCTACCCCTGCTAGCTAGAAACAAGGCCTTGCTTAGTCCGGCCAGCACGCTAAACAGAAACTTACTCACTCAATAATCACAATAAGACCTCGTACTGCTATATGTAGTTGTGTAGTGTATGGAATCCTGCCCCTGCTAGGAACAAGGCTCTGTCTTAGCCAAGCTAAGCACGTTACACAGAAACTCAACCAATAATAACACTAAGACCTCTTACTACTATATAGTGATGTGTTGAATGCTACTATGCCCCTGCTGGAAACAACGCCCTGCCTTAGCCAAGCTAGTACGTTAAACAGAAACTCACTCACTCAATAAACACACCGGAACCACTTACCACTACATGCAGTGATGTAGTGTATGATACCATGCAACTGCTAAAAACAAGACCCACGATACAATATAACTCACTCGCTTGATAAACACACCTCTTACTACTATATGTACGGATGCACTTAATGCTACCATATGTATGCCTACCTCTGTTAGAAACAAGGCCCTGCAATAGTCAGGCTAGCATGTTAAACAGAAACTCACTTACTCAATAAACACACTATAGCAAAAACCCGCAACTAAAAACTAAAATTAAAAAAAACCTCTTAGCCTAAGATTTTAACAATTTGAGCGTATTTTAAGGTCAAAAATTACAAATTTCAGTTTTAAAGTTTATTAATTTTTACCAATAATAACAATGGTATTCAAGGATTGTGCAAAGACCTACAAACAACCATTAAAAAACTATTATCAGTGCTGTTAACTGCAATTTATTTAAGAACTTTCTTAGTTGCGGGTTTTTACTGTAGGACCTCTTACTACTATATGTAGTGATGTAGTGTATGCTATTATTGCTGGAAATAAGGTCTTGCCTTAGTCACTCCATAAACACACCAGCACCTCGTACTAAACTATGTGTAGTGATGCAGTGTATCGTTCCTCTCTGCACTCATTCACTTGCATACTTGCTTACTTGCTATTGGAAAAGACTAAATCGTGGTAGTTCGTTACAACCGTCAATAGCGAAAAAGGCGTCAGCCTCTCTTGCGTCTTCCGCGAAGAAAACAAACTAGCATAGAGGCTGGTGGCCGCGAGTACAGATTCATTGTATCAAAACGAGGACATTTCCAGCCAATCAAAAACGCCCATGATCAGTCAATAGACGCGTTGCCTAGGATCAAACAAGCGTAAAACGGTGAAAAGAGCAAACTTTTGAAACTCGTTTCTATCAAATAGTTTTTATTTGTTTTGGAGGAATCGCGAGCCGTTTAAAATCAAATTAACGGCCTAATCAATTTTGCATGAGTCGCGGTAGCAGAAGGTGGGAACTCGCGGCCTCGTCAAATGTAACGGTTTCTTCATGCTAGATTCTGCATGATTTTGTTGTTATTGCGAAATCGTACGAGAGAAGGACCACGTGAATTCAGTTCAGTCTAATTAAAGATCCCTCTAAGAGCGGGCGTCACATTATTCGGTTCTAGCAAGAGAACAAATCGTTTGCTTTCAATTTTAAATGGTTTTTTAGTATTCCCCTGCAGATTGGTGGTATATGAGAGAGGGTATGGAAGATTAAGCTGGTTGGCTAATGGAAGAAGATAGTTGTTTGGTTGAGAATATAGTTGGTGGAAGAATATCGATCATTTGATCATCTTTCCGCTGCATTAGAAGAACATCAAAGCGAGCCGAAGAGTTGCAATTGTTCTTCAAGAACATTCGCAAAGAAGAATTAAGTTGGGAATCGATGCTAGCTCTTGAAATACTGAAGGATCTCCAGAATAGGTAAGTGTTTACTGTTCTAATAGGTATATGAATATGGTAGTAAGCATCAGGCAAGAAGGTTAAGCTAAGAAGACTAGACTCAAGAAGCTTAATTCTTCATCTCGACCAGCCTATTTCGTGGTTTCCTACTCATCAGGAGATGTACGAATGAATATTTCTATTTCTATCATATTCATGCGAGGGGTAATGAAGGGGAAAAGGTATATACATATCATAGTAGGTAATCAATGGTAGAAGATGGCTCAAGATACATAAAGAGTGCTCGAGACGTTATAAGAACGACGAGTGAAGGAAAAACCGTGAATCGGGCAGATCACGCCTCTTGATCACATACTTTATTCGATTTGGTGCTCTTTGGACTTCTGGAACACTGTTTGTGTATCTTGGGCTATATTCTACCATTTTACTTTTCACTCATTGCTCTTGAAGCAATTTGAGTATTTTTTGGTTCTTAAATGCCAACAATTTGTAACCGTACATCGTATGCCCAATTTTACAAGTTGCTGCACAGCCAGTGTGGTGATGGCTGGGGTGAAAACGGGGTCTCTTGATCACTTATATTAGGTATACGTTCATTTGGAAGACATCGAGGGACAACATCAAGGGACAACATTCATCCCATGGTTGATTAGCACATACAGTTGATATTTCTGTATTTGGTTTACGCCCTTTGCGTCTAAAGACAACTGAATTATACAAAATGCATAGGATTATTGATAGCTGTTAGTTGATAGGTGAATACATGAACAAATTGTACGAGTAGTACCATGTATTTCATAAAACGTTAACACTATAGATGAATACTCTCACCATCTTCGTATTTGCTTAATATGTAATAATCACAAAGGATATGATTAATAATACAAGACTAATCGAAGCAGTGCATTGATGGTTGATAGTCAAATAGCCTTAATATATTATAAGATATTGATTGGATACCATTCATATTGTGGAGAAAAGAGTGAAAAGACTAAACCCTGCGTCCTTACAAGCCTGTTTCGTGGTTGCTCACTCATCAGGAGATGTAATAATCTATTAGATCAAATCAATACATCTCCTGATGAGTAGGCAACTAAGAAACAGGCCCATCGAGATGCATAGTTTAGCCTTTTGACTTTTTCCTTCGTAACATATATTCTGCTATACATTTAAGTATCGAGCAGTGTTTCAGGGAAAACCGAGATTCAAACTTTGCTTCTTAATACTATACATGTACTTAGATTAAGTTGAATCTTGTATGTTAAGATTTCTTTTAGATCTTTAGAGACAACTTGCGCGATAGTTAGTGTGTTGCTTCTTAACCCAGGTACTTTCCAAGCCAAATCATATCATGTTATATAAATTATACTTTCTTGTAGAGGAGGGGGCTTAAAAGAGGGGGGCTTTATAGAGCTTTTACAGTTAGCATGAGAATTCAGATCAAGAGGGTATAAAGTAATGCATGAAATAGATAAGAGATTAGGCAATCGACATTTTACCAAGGCAATAGACCTCTTACTGATGCCATCTTCAATTGATGCGAATTTTCCCACCGGATATCCCTTAATGCATTGCCTGTTCTTAGAATTTGCAAAGGCATCTGGGATAGCCAAGGGGTAAATTTGCATCAGTTCAAGATGGTGACATCAACAGCAAAAAGGTTAATTTCGTTTTTCTCTACTTGAATCTTAATTTTCCTTCTACTTATCAATAGAAAGAAGTTTGGACAAGTCTCTTGTGTTCTGATGCTCGGCAGACCAAACCCCTGATCAAGACATTTTCAACAGCAACAACAACAAAAACAATAACAACAACAACTTTCGATCAGCACATCAAATTCACCTAAATGATCGAACATCTACACGACCCCACAAAAATGCTCCTAGCAATAACAAAAGACAACCAATCATATGACAGCATTGGTAACTCCCTCTACTCCAGCTTCAATGGGGGCAGCCAATCATTTGCCCCCACCTACCAGGCCATTCACCCCAATCAAACCCAGTACTCATACATTCAGCCGAGTCTACGGTCAACGTCGCAGCAGAACTTCACAACCTTGAGTATTCGAGCTCGTCGTAGGAGAACGAGTCACAGCGTCGTCGCAACGATGGATCCCGTCGCCGTCGCGAGGCGCAATGAGAGGGAGAGAAATCGAGTGAAGCAGGTCAATGACGGTTTCAGTGAGCTGAGGAAGAAGATTCCGTACATCCCAGACAAGAAAAAGTTTTCCAAAGTTGAGATTTTGAGGTTTGCGATGATGTATATCAAAGAATTGCAAGGCCTGATTGATGGAAGTTCGTTTGATGATACGAAATCAGAGAAATCTTCATCCACTGATGAATATATAGAAGATGACCGATTTATTGGCAGTTTGCAATGATGAACTAACAAGCAAAATGACATAGCAGACCTCAAAGATGAACTAACAGTTTACAATGATGCACTAACAGGCAAAAATGATATAGCAGTAATTAGTAATGGACTAACAGTTTACAATAATGCACTAACAGTTTTAGATAATCAGTTAACAGTTTACAGTGATGAACTAAAAGATTACAATGATGGGCTAACAGTTTACAATGATACCTAACAGTTTACAATGATGACCTAATATTTTACAATGATGACCTAACATTTTACAATTATGCTCTAATAGTGTACAATGATGGACTAACAAATTAAAATGATGGACTAACAAATTACAATGATGACCTAATATCTACAATGCTGAGCTAACATTTTACAATGATACCTAACAGTTAAAACGCTTATATATTTTAAAAGTATACAATTACGATCTAACAATTTACAATGATGGACTAACAAATTTCGATGATGACCTTATAGTTAACAATGATGAGCAAACAGTTTACAATGAGCATCTAGCAAAGATGACAAAACAGCTAACAATACCAGTTGTAAAATCTTGTATGTAGGCCTAAATTATTTAACTAGTTGTTTGATTTTTGAGGAAATTATTAGGCGCAATTAAATGTATATAGATGCATAGAGGATGACAACAAATCATTCCTGAGAATAAAATGATTTAAAAAGATTGTTCAATGATACCTTAAAACTGTTGGTTGGTTTGCAACGATTTCCAAATGGATGGTGAGAAAAATCACTGACATAGCGAAGTATAATATCTACTGACGCTTTTATTGCCCTCCTTTCTGATTAGCTAAAATCTACCCGCCTCTGGGTATAATTATTCATCAGTTTTTATTTTCGTTCTCTTTCTGACGTACTTCACTGATGCGTGTCAGTTGCAAAGCATAAGCATAGTTTATGAAATTGTTGTATTTTTTGTGCAAGTTTTTCAAATTGAGAGTCCACAGTTTATTGTTTGGTTATTGTTTTAGCTAACAAGGTAATGGTCGAACAAATAAACCAAAGCGCTTCTCTTGTTTCTTATCCGAAAAAAAATTTTTATTTATGAAGAATTTTCTGGTATTCACCATCATATTTATAAGAATAATGTGTTCATATAAACTTTTAACAGTCAAGAGAAAGGATAAGGCATACATTGTTCCTTTTCAGATACTCTTCAACATCAAATGTGAAACAAAGACGTACAACTATAGGTTTCCCAACCATCTATTTCTGTGAACTATGGCTTCAGAAGTTATTATGTTTCACTATATTTCAGATTTTCCTCACTATCCTAATGTTCTGCAGTCTGCACCCGTCAAAGACTTATCTGCAGTACTCATCTGAAGCGCTAATATGTTGAGTGTCAGACGAAAAGCTTCAGTAGTTATTATGTTTCACTGTTTCCAATTTGCCTCGCCATCGTCAAGTTCTGTACTGATCAAAGACTGATCTAATGTACTATAGTGATGAGTGTCAGACGCAAAGCTTCCTTAGTTATTATGTTTAGTTATATTTCCGATTTTCCTTGCTACTCAAAAGTTCTGTACCGATCAAAGACTAAACATCACTAGTAATAAACAATGCTAAACAATTTTAATGATTAATGCAAAAATAACAAGAGTCGAAGACAAGAAGAAATGAAAATGGAATTGGTTGAATCGACAACTGCAGCTGTCTAAACATTGTTGCTCATGCTTGCATTGAAGGAAGGTGAGTAATAAAAGTAAATCTCGAAGAAAGCGATTCTTAATTCAGATAGAAAGTCCTTCGGTAATATCACCACCATTGAGTATTATTCAAGCGATTGTTTTTTATTCGTCATTCCCACTCTCAGGAAGAAGAAAACGGCCAGCCTTTGATTATTAAGATGCATGACAAGAAAATTTCTGAAAGTTGTCTTTCTGAAACCCACTTTAAGCCCCCCCTAAAAGCTCAGAAAGCTTTGCCCTAGGACATGACCCCTAACTGTAACACTCTCCCCTAATCTTACCTCTAAATCCAGTCCTGTTCCTAATTCTATACAAAATATAACCCCGTACCCTTGCCATAACATAAATGTCCCAGGGGAATGCTGATTTACTTTTGTAACGCTTCTTGCGCTTGAGCTACTAATCCCGGTTGTTCTAATCGTAGCTACGTAAACAGGGCCGGATCCGAGGGGCGTAAGCCCACCCTATTTTGGTAGCAAAATAAAAAAATTAGCTTGATAATACCCTTTTTCCTTATAGAGATATGTTTTTTACGCCCCCCCCCTTTCCATGGGTGCTGGATTCGGCCCTGGTAAAAATAAAACTTGTTGGAAACAGGCAGAATTGAAAAGGAAACTGGTTGAAAACGGGCAAAGACGAGTAGGAAGCGAGCTGAAACAAGTAGGAGGCGGGTAGAAACGAACAGAAACGAGTAAGAAACTAGCCTGCGTACAGACATTATAGGAGGAGAGAAAGAGAGAAGGATAAAGGATTGTCCTTTTTAAAGGATTGTACGCAGGATATTAAGAGACGGGCTGACAGGACGAGGAAATGCGCTGAAACAAGTAGGAAACAGGTAGTTGTTACTGGAAGGACTTAATCTTTCTTTTCCCCCTGTAGTTGGATCTTTAACTAATGTTCACCTTCTCTTTTCCTGCAATCCCCGCCAAAAGTAGTTGAAACACTCTTGTTGTTCCCAACAAATAACTATTTTTTTACCTTTTCTAGCATTTTATTTCCAAGAAACTCCCCGTCTCCCCTCAAAACAATGTTGTTTACAAAAGGAACTTTATGAGACCACACCAAACACTAGCTGAATGTTATTGTGCTAGTTTTTGTTATCAGAAACAACATTGTAAAGGGGGAAGATGAAGGGGTGAAATGTAGGAAACTGTAAAAATCATACAAGTGTTTCAACACCTTTTGCCAGGATTGTAGTTATTTCTACTCGTTTCATGCAAATGGCGTATAAGAGTTTGGATTTTATAATTTGATTTTACAGATAAGAAACAAGATGAAAGACTGACCCTCTGTTACTCTTTTTTTAACTCTTCAAGTTTCACAAAGTTTTTTAAATATGATTGGAATTTAAAGGCCTTGAATGAATGATTTACCCGACGTCCAGTTTGGATCCATTCCATTTTGAAATTCCAACATTCCCAGAATCCATTTCTCCTCAGTCCAACATTCTATGACTTCCCACCCCACAATGCATTTCGACTGCAGTGCGCTCATGCTTTGAGTCGCCAACCATTGTTTTAGTTAAATTTAGGCCCTTTGCATGGACGACAGAAGTCGTTAAAACAGCGTTTTGAAGTAGTTTCTCGTGATTTCAACATGAACCGAAGTGTCAGTATGGAGAAAAATGCAGTTCCAGTCAATGCAGCCCCCTTGGTAAGTAAAGACGAGTCTTTAAGGGCCATTTTCAAGTTTAAACTCGCCCATGAAATAAGACGAAGCTGTTGTTTGTGGCGCATGGATGGCATGCGTGACTTCTACAATCTAAATTAGAGTGATTGGCCTAAGGGATATAGAGACGATAATCTACTGTTGTAGAGTTCAGAAATATTTTCATTCTGCTGTGGTGTTTGGCACAAATCAATAAAAATCACCAACTGTTTGTAATTCTGGTAAAATCTTTCATTAATCAGGGATCCCCCAAAAATATCTATTATATAATGACTATTAGCTCAAAATTGGATTTATGATTACAGGATTATTTATGCTACAGGGTTTACACTGGTCTTTGGTAGAGGTGTTAGTTAACCTGAAGTAAGGTAAATAGTATTTTTTCTTATGTCAGCACTTCAAAATTAGTACTGATTGTCTATTCAATAAATTTGTTTCGTCAACCTTTATGATGTGAAGTTTTTCGCCAAGGCAAAGGTTAGCAGTTTATTTTGTTTGTGATGGCTGTGGCTTGTGTAACGATGGAACAGTTGACATCATGGTTGGTGATTTTGTCTTTCAATTGCCACACCTACTTTTGATGCTGTTTGATGCTGACAATTTGATGCTGTTTTTTGTTGGTTAGTGTTGACTTGTGTTGGGTGTAGCGCTATCTGAAGAAAGACTCACACAAACAAAACACTGCAACATATGCCTGACCAAAAAACTTAACATCATAAACGTGGCCAGCCACATTTATTAAATTGACAACCAGAACTAATTTTAAAGTGGCCAGCATGAGAACCAATACTACTTACCCGACTACAATAGACGCTTCCTCAAAAGATGGCCGCCGTTTTTGCCTATTGATTTTATTAAGGATTTTCCGAATGCATTCTGGGAATAATTCCCATAGTTACAAGCATTTCACGTAACAACAAAAAGGGTCCTGTTTCTTTGCACAGCTATGTAAAGTGCTGACTAGATAGATCTGAATGTAAACATTGCTCAGAAATGTTTCTCTTTCAAAATTATTTCTGAGCTATACCGTAGCACAAATATTCCGTTATTTCTTATAAAGTTTTAAGCTAAAATCAGCTGTCTGATGATCACATGAATGTATAAAAATCAGAGTCACAACAGAGAAATGTGTTCTCTTTGAAAGTCTACTGAACTGTGTATTCTGCTCTGCCTAAGGGAGAGAGCACTGTTGCTATCCGAATAGAGACACAAATATAGAAATGAGAGTATGTATGTTCAGTCAAAAGCTTGATCCATATTTATTTGAGCTTTTACCTGCAAGTTGCAAAAGTGGCTTTATATACCAACAATTTCAATGAATGTAAATCTACCAACAAGATTTTTGCTTGAGGGGCTCTCACACCTTCCAGTGGATACCTCCCTGCATTTGACAAACTCGCAGTCTGCTATAAGAATACCTCAAACAGAGTGCTTTCATACCAAGTTTCGTGTAGTCATTTGAGGTCTGTTCTTCTCCTGTACACGATGCCCAACTCGCTAAAAAACCTGCAGTCTCTGACAGGCTGCAGAAAATTCTTCTTATTGTGTTGATAGCAAAGATACACTGATTAACACTGGTTTACATGATAAATAATAATGATTATCTACTCTAATACCGAAGTTATTGGCTATACATTAGTGATAAACTGATCAACAATATTTTGCAGGCTGAGCCAATATCGTATTGGAGCACAACAGAAAGGGGGCACAAAGCTGAGGAGAAGTTGGTTGAATCTTCGTACGACACTGAGGCGTGGGGTGTGCTTGTTAGAGAGGCGCAGGTAACCAATCTTTTAATTAAAATCAATTGATTTGTGTGTATGGGTCAGTTCTATCTATAGATCCCTTTCAATGTTTACATTTTTGAAGAGGCAAATCAGATTCTTTTGAAATGCAAAATAGGACCACAATAAAAAGTTACACCTTTTGACAATAAATTGAATGCCAATTATTCAGTAAACAAAGTAACTGAAGGGGGTAAAATGTAAATATAGAAAGGGGTCTATTGATGGCAAGCATTGGAGAGATGAGGAGGAGACAAATCCATGGACCAGTCAATTTCTGCCAAGGGGGAAACTGCCAGTTGGATACAAATGCTGTTTGTATGTTGTGTGTATGCGTCAGACTCGAGTAAATACGAAAAAAACTGATCAAAACAGAGATCGCAAGTATATATCCCATCCCTTCTGTGCTGTCCAACACTCAATGAAAACGGCTTCTGCTTATGATACAAATAAATGGTAGATGAAAAATGAATGAATCAAAAGTTGAGCTTATATGTTTTTCTCTGTGACCCATTAATTCATAAAGCATGGTCTAACCCAAGAAATTAAATTTTACCAAAACAAACTAATGTAATTGTCATCTGCCATCACTGGTGTGTCTCAAGCTTGGGTTTTCTCCACCAAAGGTGATCACGGTAATATTGTGTAACTCATAATGAGCTCAAATTTAGATCAATGTCTAACTTCTGTTCTCTGTTGAGTGTCAAAGGCAAACCATCTCTGATTAAAGAATGTTCTGCCATTTGGATTTGCCTCCACCAGTTCTCAAACCTTGGACTTAACCCACTAAAGGCAAGCATTTAATTTAAAACATGAATAAATGCCTCAACTCTGGATAAGTTTGAAGCGGGATTCCCCAGAAGGCTAGCATTAACTTATTGTCATAATTTAGGAAATTGGTTAGCGTGCTTGCATTTGATGGATAAGTTTCAAGGTTCAAGACCTGATGGAGACATATCAATATTGTGGGGTCCCACTTTTGAGAATATATTTCCCTATTTTAAACCATAACTCATTGAAATTATGAGTATTTTTAAAAGCTTTAAATTCTTTAGAGCCAGGAAAATAGGAAGCACAGCAAAAACATAGATTACTTAAGCTTTTCGTCTCACACTAAACTGAGTAATTCATCAGAGAGAGAACAAAACGAAAACCTAACCAATTATTATACCCAGATGTGGGTCGAAATTGGCCAATCAATCCATATGGGTATAATAATTTGTTAGGTTTCTGGTTCGTTCTCTTTCTGACGTATTACTCTGTTGAGTTTCAAACGAAAAGCTTAAGTAATCTTTGTTTTTACTATTCTTCCTATTTTTCCATCTAAAAAGAAGAAAGAGACAAGACAAAACTCTTCACCTCAACAAGCATGTTTCATGGTTACCCACTCATCAGGAGATGAAACAGGCTTGTCGAGATGGAGAGTCTGACTTGTGAGTCTTTTTCTTCTTCTTAGTGTATATAGCTCTTCTCTTATGTATCGACCACTTTTACGGTAAAACGACCCACAGACTTTGGTATTTTCCCAGCTATATCGAAGTTTTGTGCTGATAAAAGACTGCTCAGTTTTTTTCCAAAGATCATTCGTTAATATTTTAATTTCATCATTTTAGAGCCACCCGATTGGTTTTGCACGTCCGATGTACGAGAGACTCGTGAAACAATTTCCAATGGCTGGAAGATACTGGAAGCTTTACATAGAGCAAGAGGTCTTACTAATTTTATATTTCTTATTGCTTTTTCACATGAGGCAACTTCAACATGCAAATTCAAAATTACTCCATAGTAACAGTTTAGGTCAGAGAGAGTTGACTAAGATTAAATGTTTCTCCATTTTTGACGATCTATTTAAAATCTATGTTGTGTTCAATTTTAGGGAAAGATCCTGTTCTCTGTTATTTTATTGGTCAGTAACCAATTGCAGCTTAATTCTTAGAACCCAACTAGCTTTATGTTATTAATTTAAGTTCTCTGCACACATAAGTTTGAAATTTTAACCCTTCCTTTTTGATGGTTGTAGATCCTTAAGTAGGATTCAGAATTAGATGTGAGAAATGACGAAAAATTTACCTCTTTGTCCAGCCTTCAGGAATTATAAGTTGTTTTTGGCCCTTAGGAATAAGCGGCCGAGCAGCTGAAGCAGATTGCTCTGTGCGGCTGAAGTTATGTTTAGTCGTGTGAGGTCAACACCTGGATCTTTCACCTTCGAGATTTTGACCAAACAACTCAAGTAATGTTCGGAAGGGATGTTTAACTCTGGCCTTTCTTAGGCTAGCATGTTAAACCTAAGTTTACTTACCTAGTTTTTAAAAATATGTCAGAGAGAAAAGGAAACAAAACTTTAAGAAAATATTATATTTAAACGCTTAATAAATTCAATTCTTGAACGTGATCAATTCTAGCTCCAAGGTCTACTTACTTATAAAGCGTACTTGCTATAGCATGGAACCCAAAAACCATTTGACACCACCTTAGTAAAACCATCTGAAGCCATCTTTAAACCTCTAATCTCCTCCTGCAAAGGTACTCAATTATTGATACCTGCTCTATAAAGATTTATAGGGATGGGCATTCTTTCAGCAATTTTAAGAACTTCCAGGGTTTTGATAATCAAAAATGTAAAGAAAATTCTCTAAGAGAGATTGTCCAGGGATCCCATTGCGCACCAGACAGAGAACAGGGTCTTGGCTTCAAAAATTCACAACATGTTTCATTATTGAACCATGAATCATATATTTATGATTATTTTTCATATAAAATTTATAGAATAATTGAAGTTTGCATGTCAGAAGTTGCCTCATGTCTCAACATTTAATGTGGTCCTGGTCTGTTCTTTTGGTGTTCTATCTGAAAGATCTCGGAACGAATGACGTAGAACCAGAGTGATATTTTGAGGTTTAATGTTTGTGATGTTTATTTTGTTTTTGTTTACTTGAACTTTATTTATTGCAGGAATATGACTTAAGAGTTAACAAAACGCTGCTTTCTGGTGTTTAAAACACTTTATTGAAAACAGTTCTCTAACTGCAGACTATCTCAGCGCGCATCTGTCTAACTATATTTTTAGGGAGTTGTTTACCCCTCGCCCCTGTTTAACTGATCTGAGTCTGCTATATAACTTGTTCTGTCCGATTACTTCTATTTTAATCTTCTGGTCCGAAACATTTGTTTTTTAACACCGCCCATACAGGTTATGTTTTTCATGCAATATTTAAGGGCTGGTTGCATTGCCAGTAACTTTCTGCTGGTGTTCTGGAAATCATCAGATATCCATTAGACCTTGCAGTTTAATCATGCAGGGAGGCTTTGCTCTGTGATCTGCTGGAATCATGGTAGCCGCATTATGTGTTTTTTGTGACAAGAAGTAAGGTTTCTCCACCATTGATTCAATGCGAGGCACTTCCTGCTGGTTTCCTAGAAATCATCAGATATCGGTTAGACCTTGCAGTTGATATTTCCAGGTAATGCATCATTCTGGGATTGGTGGGGCATCATCGCATTGTGACAAGAGGTATGGTTCCTCAATTATTGAAAATGCATGCTCGGTTTTTAAGTACAATATATTTGACATGATGGTCCGCACTCATCATGATAAGCCCTTGATATTTAGAAGGTCAACATGTCGGAAGAGATCCTTTTTCTAATATTGGGCTTGGATTTCAAGGTTTTGCATTTTCAGTGTTTCCATCGACCTCCTTTTTACTCTCGGTTCCCATGATTTTTCTCCTTGGACATGCTGCATCTGCAAGGAAGGTTCCTCTTGCTTCATTCACCACTATCACCAATATAGGTTATTTACCAAGCAAGTAGATTAATTTGTTAACACAGGCTCGGTGTATGGCAGCTTCTGTTTAGTATTCTATCGCTGATCATTGCCACACACTGCCCAAAGCCTATTCAAATAAAATTTTTGAATCAAGGCTTTTGCCAAATTATTGGCCTATATTTCCATCACAATATCATAGAGCTTAGTTTCAGTTTCAGGGTAGACCTAGGTTTGGAGGTTTAGCTAGAAAATCGGAAGGAGAGCAAAGATATAGATTGCTTTAACTTTAAGTCTGACACTCAACAGAGTAGTACGTCAGAAAGAGAGTATTTAGTTAGTGCGTTGATTGTTATTGTTTTCAGTTACAGGAAGCACATGTTTATATAGTCCCAGAGCTTTAGATTGATACTTCTATCTTTCCATGAGTTAATTTCTTCAACTGCCAGGACAAATTATTTTCCACTGCTTGGATGCTAATAGCTTAGCATGCTTGGGGGGTTTTGTTTAAATCACACAATAATGGCTTGGTAGAACTGGTCTTGCGTTAACTGTTTTCCTAAGACATTGTTTATGCCAAGTTTTTTGTGCCATACTGTATTGCTAGCTTTTGGAACAGATGAATATGCCAAAGTGGCCTTCAGTATTTCTTCCTCCTTTGGTCCAGTCAATACAGCAAATCCCTTATTGATTATTTACAAATCATATTCTGAGGTTCAAAATTGGCTAAATCTGGATGAAGTAACAGGTTTCCAAGAAGAGGCAACGGCCTCTTAAAACTTAAACTGTTAATGCAATGCATTCAAAACGATACAAACAGCAAGGACCCGAGGTCTGAGGAAAGAGATTTTTAGCCTGTTGGTAATTATTTTATGATTTCTCCAGAACTTCTCAACATACGGACTGAATCTGGTGAGGTTTTTGAACTAAGTGGGTCAGTTTCTGGTACTTGTTGTCTAAAACTGATAGGATGTATTTGGACAAATCACCTTCAACTGTTCAAGCCACCTTCTCAGTGGTTTTGACACTAACGGCATCCACCTCTTGTTTTCAGTTTCTTTTTATCTTGATTGGGTTTTTGAGGATGTCAGTCTCTTGTGCTTATTGTCTATTATATGTCTAAAAGTAATGGGATGTATTAGGACTTAGAGTTTCTCACTGTATCAACTACCTTCTCGATGGCTCCAACGCCAATGATACCACCCCCTGATTTTAACTCTCGATTCATCTTGATGGGGTATTTCAGCAAAGGGGGTCAGTCTTTAATATTTGAATAGGGTAACAATTTGATAGGGTGCTTGCTCTCTGAAAGTAATTGGAAAGGGTAAAAGCCAGATGGCTGGCGGAAATGTATCAGTGGAATCGGAATAAAGCGAGTAATCGGGTCCAGATCTTCTCACGATAATAGCTAAATCCTCGCGGTTATTATGACGCAAATAGCATTAATATATGATACTTGCTCTCTCAAAAGAATTGGTAAGGGTGAAAGCTAGATGGCTGGGGTAAGTTTATTGTAATAATTCGGAATAAAGGGTGTAACAGGGCCAAGACACTGTGTTAGCTACATCCTTCGTGGTTATTACGCAAATGGCATCAACCTTTGGTACATGGTTTGTCAATGTGGATTAGGTGAAATTCAGATAGACAGGAGGCATTATGTTATGTTAGGATTGGGGATGATGTGTGTAAGAGAATAAAATCCTTTTCGGCGTGTTGCCTACATCTTCAGAGATTTTTAGGCCAATGTTATCAGCCCTGCAGATTTGTATTTCAAAGTAATAGAATGACGGGGGTTAATTAGGAAGAGGGGTGAATTGTCAGAGTAATGAGCTGGCTGGGGGGGGGGGGGGGCAAAATTTTAGAGGAATCTAAATGAAGGTTTCGAAAGGATCACGACTTTTCATCATTTTGTGGAGTTGTTTACATTTTTAGAGCAAAGGTTTCTTGGTTGTTCTCTCAAAGCAGTGGGGAGGGGTGAAAGCCAAATAATAATGATGTGATGGATGAAAAATTACTGGCTAAATGATAACCAAGGCTGGAAAAATGATTGGACAAATAATTCATCAACGGGTTGGTCAGATCTTTTAGGATTTTGAGACAAAAAGTTTTCAACTGTATTAATTTGTAAAAGAAAGTAATTGAATGTAGGACCTTTTAGCATGTAAGTGATGAGATGGCTTTTGGGGCTAATATTTTTGGAGAAATGGGGAAAAAGGGTGTCATTGAAATGGGAGTAGAGGGTGTAATAAAGCAATCAGACAAAGAACTCATCATGGGGGCCAACGTTTGGAGACATGGGGGTAAAGGGCGTCACATAATAATCGAATAAAGAACTTCTCTGGCCAGATCTTTTCAGATTTTGAGGCAAAAGTTTTCAACCTCTGGTATCAGTAATGTAATGGATGGATAGGGCCAAATTAGTTAGGAGAAATGTAAGCAAATAATAATCGAGGTAACGTAGTAAAAAGTTCAATATGACTTGGAACTTGGCTAGATCTGCTGAGTTTTTGAGTAGTGGGGCAGATTAACGAAGGAAGCGGAACAGCGGGCTTATTTGAATCAGAAGCTTCTCAAGAGTGGGCTGAATTCTCAGAGGTTTTGAGAAAGGACATCAGCCTCGTAGTGGATCTGACAAAGTAAACGGATTGGGCACGAAATTATTGGCCGTTTTGTGATTAAGGGTTTTATTATACCGAGAACCAAAAGTTTTTGCTTGATCCTGAAAGGATTTTTTTGCCACACAGAAATTCTACCTACCACTTTTCAGCGTTTTGGTTATATCCTAAGAGTTTTTGAAGAAAAGTTGTCACCAGCTTTCATATTATCGTTCATATTATTGACCTTTATATTTTAAAGAAAAGGGGTGGGGTTAGAACAAACTATTTTGGGTCCCGTTCACTAAATCTCGAAGGTTTTAAGGCAAAGGGTGTGGTGCTTTTCTGCTTTAGAAATTTTCCAATTGGGGCACATAGGTGGAAGAATTAGTGATGATGAAAATCTATAACTATCTCCCTCTGGAGAAGTTACTGACACAGAAACAAGGAAGGAGAAAAAACCACTGATCAGAATAACCGGTTTTCATCCTCACTGTGCCCAAGATAACCCAATGACAAATATTTCAAAAATTCATTTCTTGTCAATGCCATCGTTTTTAACCATTTATGCTTCAAAGTAACAAGTCGCAAAAATAAGGGCTGGAACGGCCAAAACCATAAGCAACTCCAGGGCTTGAAAAAATAAATTAAGCAATAGTAAAGTAACTATCCTAAAGCTTCCAGAGCTTGTTTGTTTTTGCAACAATTCATAGTTAAAAGATATTTGTTTGGCATTTTTATAGTTTTTCACAGATTTGGAGAATAATTTAAAACAGTTTTTGATCAGGGCTGCCTCGCGGTTACTGTATATTGTTTGCTTTCCAAAACTTAACTGAAACCCTGCTGATGATAACACTGAGTTTGGATGCGAGAATTATGGCTTTTAAATAACAGATACCATGAATGCCCTTAAACTTTTAGGTTTGCAGTAGCCACAAATTAGCCCCCCGTCGTATTTTTCTTCTACAAATGGACAGATATCCTGTGATAATGAGCGTCGTTCAATTGCTGCGTCGATCTGGGAACTAGTTCTCAGGCCCAAATTAGAGAGCGCGGTCCAAGTGGGCGGAACTATTCAAAAATAGGCCTTAAAGGCTTGTCTGAAATTAGAAAGAAACCTAGAGAGCGATGAATTAGATATATATGACTGAGATAAATGCAAATAAGCAGTTAGTAAGATTGATTTATTAATAAAGAACGACGCCATCATTCTAATTCTATCATCTACCCAGAATATGATGATACCCTTGGTTTCAAAACTCCAAAAAGGAGTGGGTAGCAGAACTAGGACTTTTAGTAGGTGGGCTATAAATCGCTCTCCTTGCTGCTCTTTGGTGCACTATCCCTTGGAAAAGTGGGTGATTCCCTTCAAATTAAATAAATGACGAGGGCAAATCATTTCCAACCTTTTTTGCAAGGATGGCATTGAGGTGGAGCAGGTCGATCAACCCCTTTGTTCAGTTCTGATATGATATATTACATCAGATGAATCTGGTCGTCTTTTATGCTTGTCAGGAATTGTATTCAATGGTGATATCACGAGGAAAGGGGGTGGCCCTCTTTGTAAAAATGCTTGGCGATTCTAGGGGGGCTGGGGACTCTGACCCCCCTCTGAATGGTTTTCGGATATTGCCACAAGCTCAAGTTAAAAGGATTGGCTTGCAGCCACATAGCTAGGGTAAAATGTTTGGGGAACACTGTAGAGAATGATAAAAACAGCAGGTTTTGTGTAACAAAATGATAAGATTTCAGAAACTTTTGGGCAGCAAAGCTCCCCCCCCTATGCTCTCTTTGCTTCGTGCCTGTTTTGGTAATTGTAACCTCTCTGTTTCTCGTATCCTATTAATGCAGTTGTTTTCTTAATTGGTTGTCTACATCTGAGGAATCATTTCGTATTCGAACAAGTGAAAAATGGGCATGGTCACAAAATAGGTACGTTGTTGCCTGTGGAGCTCCCACTTGTAAACTTTTTAGAAATAACCCCAGATTGTATTCACTATAGTTTGTGATCAGGGTCAGGAAGAGAACTGGCATTTGTCTTTCAATTAACTTTGGAAAATTAGTAAGAAAATTGGATTTGACTTCTTGGAGCTGGGTATTGGGAACAAAAAGTAGATTGTCATTGGTACTGTTAAACACATCAATATTGGGAATTTCCCGTTCTCCCTGAGAGTAAATTTGTGGGAGTAAAAATGGAATTACTTTGACTTCGGACACGAGCAATGGTCATGGCTGGTTTCCAGCAGGTCTAGGTAACATACTGTTCATTACTTTTCACTGCATCTCTATATGAATCGTACTAGTATGAGGCCTTGTATGTTAAATTGCTTCCATTTGTAAACAAGTTTCTACTTTTTACATGCTAGGCTGACTAAAGCTGGCTTACAGCATTGTAGTTTATCCAGATAGGGTGTATTAGAATAGTACAACCATGGTATAGATCGGGGCAGAATCGCAGCCTCGTTTTGGAAAATTACATGCAATAGTGTAAACATCATTTTCAACATCAGGTCTGAAGCCTTTCTGGTGCTCCTCTTTTGAAATCAATAGGGTTTTCTTATAAAGGGGGTAGTTATGTATTAGAAATCAAGTCTATCTTTCTTAAATCAGTGTATCAAATGAATAAAGTAAATGAGTGGGAAACTACCGTATTCCCTGGAATATCAGACCCTTATAGGCAGTATAACCAAGCTATAATACCCTTAGAAAATGCATAAAATCACCGACAAAGTTACCGTCAAAATCGGCAAAAAAAATTAAAACTTAGTAAGACCAATTAGGATAGTACTTGTTTTGATTGTTAAGGAAAGGCCTGTAGCAATGACATCAAGGGAAAATGTTTAGAGAACCACTGCTTGCCCTAGATTCAGGGTTGCCAGGTAAGAGATTCTTCATCTGATAAAAAATCACAAGAAAGCATATTTAGCGAAATTGAATCTTGCCAAATTCGCAGCCACTTCTTTTCGAAATGCAAAACTCAATTCCAACAATACCTAGCATATGACAATGAAAAGATTGACAATTGTGCTTCCTGCTAGGGCAGTTTATGATTCTCACAAACTAACTTGATTTATATGCTCAAATATGACTCTTAGTATAAGGGTTTACCATAAAGTCACAATTTTGGGGCTAAACTCGAACCTAGCTTTATACATAATCTCTTGAGTAACGATTACTATCTTCGTAAGGCATCGAATAATCTGCAAAACACTAAGGACCACCGAATAGGTAGACAAATCGAAGCAGTGTATTGATAGTTGATAGGCAAATACGCTTACTATCTTCGTACGGTATTGGTTTATGTGAAAACCACAAATGGCTAACTGAATAAGTAGACTAATCGAGCAGTGCATTGATAGTTGATAAGCAAATACGCTTACTATCTTTGTAAGGTATTAGTTAATGTGCAGAGCACAAAGGGCCTACTGAATAGGTAGAATAATCGAAGCAGTGCATTGAATTGATAGTTGATAGGTAAATATGCTTGTTATCTTCATAAGGTATTGGTTCATGCACTGAGTGCAAAGGGATCACTGAATAGGCCGACTAATCAGGCAGTACATTGATAGTTGATAGGCAAATACGCTTTCTATCTTCGTAAGGTATTGGTTTATGTGCAAAGCACAAAGGGCCCACTGAATAGGTAGACTAATCGAAGCAGTGCATTGATAGTTGAAAGGCAAATACGCTTACTATCTTCGTAAGGTATTGGTTTATCTGCAAAACACAAAGGGCCCACTGAATAGGTGGACTAATCGAGCAGTGCATTGATAGTTGATAGCCAAATACGCTTACTATCTTCGTATGGTATTGTTTTATCTGCAATACATAAAGGACCACTGAATAGGTAGACTAATCGAAGCAGTGCATTGATAGTTGATGGGCAAATACGCGTACTATCTTCGTAAGGTATAGGTTTATGTGCTAAGCACAAAGGGTCCACTGAATAGGTAGACTAATCGAAGCAGTGCATTGATAGTTGAATGGCAAATACGCTTACTATCTTCGTAAGGTATTGGTTCATGCACAGAGTGCAAAGGGCTCACTGAATAGGCAGAATAATCAGGCAGTGCAACTCTTCTTCCACTCGAAGTGACCATACCTTCTACCTTTACGTCTAGAGGGATGGAAAATTCTGACATACATGAGTGACAGGTCTGAAGGTTGTTTCAAACCTACGACTCTTTCATCAAGGGCCGAGTGATCGAACTATTCAGTCCCAACTGCGTTAATCTTACAAGGCTGGAAGATTAGGAAAAGAATTGAAGTTTTCTTATTGGCAAAGTATGGGCAAACCAAGGGGCCTAAATTACCCTAGAAGAGAGCTTATATTGAAATGATTACAAAAGACGTCGAGTTGATGGGGCGTGATCTGATTGGCAGATTGTTCCTGTTGAGATGACTTCTCATTGGTCAGATATTCATGAACACAGATGTAGTGGGAATTTGTCCAATTTAAACTAGTCAAATCCGTCCATGCTCGAAGTATCCATGGCATTTTTCATCCCTACTTTCTTCTTGATGGGGTTGAGCGTAGATGAGTTGTAGACTACCAATGAGGTATTAACTTGATCATTCTACAATCAAAATACTAGGAAATATTTTTTCATAAGAAATAAACATCTTTTCCTAACCATGGTTTGCTATTTTACGAATCTTTATTTCTCAACTGTGATTTTTGACTTTACTGTGACCTTAAACTACTTGTGGTTCTGCTTAAACAAGGAACGGCTGTTATCAGCAGAGAATAAGTAGTGAGATAATGCAGATGGTAGCCATTAACTCTATTCCTTGCCAGCCTTAGTTTTCGTGCTGCATAATATTCTTTATCAATTTCTCTTCGTTGATTACATTAAAGACCGTGGGAAATTCCCACGCTGGTTTCATTTGACGTCAGATATTGAATGATGGCGTAAGCAATCGAGTCATGTCGTGACCAATCGAATAATGGCGTAAGCAATCGAATGATAGCGTAAGAAATCGAATGATGGCGTAAGCAATCGAGTCATGTCGTAAGCAATCGAATAATGTCGTGAGTAATCGAACGATGTCGTAAGCAATCGAGTCATGTCGTAAGCAATCGAATGATGGCGTAAGCAATCGTGTTAAGTCGTGAGCAATCGAATGATGGCGTATAGTAGGTGTTCGGCCAGTGCGAGCCCGTTTGACCAGCGAATTTAGACTTATGAGGCCCCCCCAGGGGGGTCTGGGTTCCCATGTTCCCTAAAAAGAATAAAAAAATCTCCCTTGTTCCCAATAATATTTGTTGAAAATTCCCTAAAAAGAAATGTTGAAATGTTCCCCAGTTCCTTAAAAGTGGTCCTTTTTTAAAAGTAGTTCCTTAAAAGTTACCAGAAGTTCCCTTGTTCCCCATAACCCCTGGGGGGGCCTCACTTATTCATAAGATAAGTACGGTAACTATTCTGCTTAACACAGGAACGCCTGGTACCAGCAGAGAACAATCGGTGAAGTATACGATTTGTTGTTGTTGTTGTTGCTGGCTTGAATCATGGATATGTGTTGAATAAGAGATTTTCAAGGGTTTTTCTCACTGCTCTATACTCTTTTACATCTTGGTACTTTATCGGTAAAATCCAGGATAGTGAGGAAATCATGTGAACCACTTAATAGGTTAACAAACCGAGCAGTGCAACCCTGGTCCTTCCCCTCAACGTAACCGCAACTTTTGATTCTGTTTGCCTTCAAGACGAAAGTTACAGAGAGCTGACAAAGTCTCCATCACACTTTCTGTGATAGGTTCCAGTAAGGTGGATCCATTGTGCACCCAGGACCCTTTGAGCAAGGGTAAGGGTTGAGTGGTGTACCAACTAGGCCATTTTCAGCATACTACTGACTCCACTCTTGGGTTTTTCTGTGTTGCATTTTCATTCTGTAATGTTCCAAATTTGGCTCTTTTTAGATGAAAGACAAGAACTTTGAACACGTCGAAAAGGTGAGTGATGGGGGATTAAGATTTTTAGCCACTTGATAAAACATATCCCAACAATAACCAACCCGAACACAAACAAGCTCCTAGCATGAAATCTAATCATTTCTTAATGAGGAAAAACTTTTTAACTACTACGGTACTTGATACGCCAAACCAAATCCAAACGAGATGTACCATAAATGTGCGGTTGAAGTTTTCAAAATCTGAACCTATGACTTCGTCAACTGCTTTTTAAACTGTAGGCATGAAGAGGGCCCCTCACAGGCTGGATTCGCGCATTCACGCACTGGAAAATTGGATTTCCACTCCCAATTCATCTTCATTTTTCATGTTGATTCACCAAATAATGAATTAAGGAATCATATTTTACAATTTCACGCACTAAAAAATGTCAAATATCGTCTCGTGCAAATATCGTCTTAGGCCCCGTCCACACGTATACGGATATTTTTGAAAACGCATATTTATTTATCCGTTTTGGCCCTCCGTCCACACGTAGCCGGATTTTTCGGTGATGAAAACGAAGCTTTTCAAAAACAGTGTCCAGGGTGGAGATTTTTGAAAACTCCGTTTTCATGTCGTCGTGTGGACGGGTGAAAACGTATCTTTCCGAAAACGATGACGTCACCAGCTTAGCTTTGCACAGTCAATTCAACAAACAAAAACTTTGCTTAGTGATTCCTCCGTATCCGTGTGGACGCAGATTTTTTTGAAAACGCTCATCGTGTGGACGCAGATTTTTTCGAAAACGGATAAAAAATATGCGTTTTCAAAAATATCCGGATACGTGTGGACAAGGCCTAACATTCCCAGTTACTAACGTCAACAGAACTTGTGAGGGGCCTGCCGGATGAACGCTAAATTCTTGGATTCGCAGTCGCCTATTCCACAACATGTAAAATCGAAATCAGTCTGATGGAACAGCGTACGCACAAAATGCTAATCAATCGGCCTTTTTCTTGTCAATGTTACCATCTTGAATTATTATAAGTTTACCCCCTGCCTATCCCAGAGTCCTTTGCAAATTGTAAGAACAAATGATATCATAAAAGGATATCAAGGAGGCGAATTTGCATCAAATTAGTGGCCTCTTTAACTGGGAAAATATTGATTACTTTTGAGAATGAATGATTTCTGGCCCCCGTCCCTGTAATTTCAAAGCTCAATATAACAAACAACGCTTTTAACTATCATGTAACGAGATAAAGATATGGGCCTAAATGAAAAAGCAAATTTTACTACCAGTAACTTAACTTATGAAAGACAAGAGTTTAGGGGAGCGCTCAACATTGTGTGTAATTAGAAGCCAAATAGCAAATAGCCCTCCAGTGGTAAGTTGAGTGTGACAGCTTTTAATCTGCTTGGATGTACAAGTAGATCAGGATTTGTTTAGATCACGCTCCAAGGGCTTGGTAGAACTGGTCTTGTCCTCACTGTTTTCCTTGTCACATTGTTCATGCCTAAATTGTGTACCATACTACGCTGCTGGTACGTTTCGGATGAATATGCCAATATGGTCTCCAGTATTTCTTCCAACTCGATTCAAACTCGTGCTCAAAGGTCCAAAATTGACTAAATCTGTCTGTTGTATTGGTCTTTACAGTTTTTGTCATTTATTTAAACTTACAGCATCTAAAGTAATTATTTTTATCTTTATACAGTTGTTTCAAAGATGTCTGATGAAAGTGCTAAATATCGAATTATGGAAATGTTATCTTTCATATGTCAAAGAAACGAAACAGAAAATGTCAAATTTCAGGTTGGTTGTTATTTGATTTATCATTATGATTTATTATGAATAATTGTAATTGTAATTCAAAATGTAATTTATTATAATGTATTATAAATAATTGTAATTATTGTTATTATTTAAGATATAATTCACTCGTTTTTGCAATTACAGGTAGAGCCGCTTCTAGTTTGACCGTTACTTACAACTCATGCATCGAAAGATTGCAAATACCTTCAGAACAGACGTTAAACTATGGGTCTTGTGCCCCTGTTGCAGGCTAACACTTTAAAACCTTAAATCGACTCAATCAACGCCTTGGCTGCCTAGTGGTAGTGCCTAGTGCAGGAATCGTATGTTTGAGTCCTAATGGGACATACCGATGGCTTCAATTAGATCCTACCCTGTGCAGTTGCTAAAGAGCCCAAGTAGCTTTGTATATGCCTCATGTGAGTGCTGATGCAGTTTGTGTGGGTGAAATGTTGTGGGTTGATCCAGGCATGCAGTGTCACTGCAATACAATAACGCATCAGAGCACCAATTTAGGGATCGTGGGTTCGAGTCTTACTCGGGTCATTTTGATTGATTCAATTATACCGTATTCACATTGACCTGGCTAACCCAGTTTTATTTACAATAGGCTCCGTTTCAGCCAATCAAGAATACTCAAATTATCGAATTGACCAATCAGAGTCTTTAAATTAAGAACAGAGTTAACTGGTTTAATTGTCACTGTGCAGACAGTATTAGTTGTATAATTAACGATTCCAAAGCACTGAAAATCCTACCAGTCCTGCAAGTATTAACTTCCTGTTTTATTTCTGCAGAGAAAAGATGATACAAGCTTACGAATTTGCTGTTGACAAAGTTGGTTTGGATTATCACTCTTATCAGGTGATTATTATTATCATTAGCATTTTCTAACTCTTTTACTGCGTCCATTAGTTCTTGGATGCTAAGTAAATGATGATTTGATCATAAGTTACTAGAATCCTCGCCAAAACTGTTGAGACAAATCTTTATTACACAACTTATTGACTTACAGTCCTCCCCCTCACCCCCCTTTCAATGTTGTGTGGGCAACTCATATGCATTTTTGTTCCCTGATGCCCTGGCAACAAATTTAGCCAACATTGTACAAGGGACAAAGGGGGAGAGCATTTTCCTCTATTTTCTTAGAAAGAGTATTACATATTGAGCTTATTTTTGGTTTGTCTAAAGGTTTTAGCGAGGATCATAGTAAGGAGGTCCCCCCATATTTGTACGTGGAGCGTTATTTGGCATATTTTCGCGCGTGATTTAGATATTTTCGGTTCGTGAATCCGTGATCAGAGAATCCTGCGTGCAGCGTGATTTGTTGAAAATGAGGTCGTTATTCCGTGAAAAGGAGTTTCCAAGTGCGTGATTGCGTGACGCGTCCTGGTTGTTAAAAAAATTTTCTTGTATAATTAGATGGGAAAGATCGTGAAAATTCTGTTTTAAGGTCCGTGATGGCGTGATAAACGAAAAATTGACGCGTGGATCCGTTATCCAGGGAGACTATGGGGGGCCCAGTAAGGATCTTTAAGAATTACAAAGTTGTCGAAAGAGGTCTTTCACTACATCTATTAATTCTTCGAAGCTAACTGATTATTTAAATATAACAAACTTCTTAGGTGCTATTAATACCAAAAAGTGATCCAAAGAGGTCCTAAGATACAATTTTTCAATTAGCAACTCGTCAATAAGCAACCAGGGCTAGATTGAGCAAAACAATAAAAGCTACATATTAAGGAGCTACGGACAAAGGAACTTGAGGAGAAGCAGGATTTGGAAAATCAAACGAGATAATTTGTGAGAATGAAAATAACCCGAGTAGGACTCGAACCCACGACCTCTAGATTCCGTTTGATTTTCCAAATCCTGCTTCTCCTCAATTTCCTTTATCCGTAACTCTTTAATATGTAGCTATTATTGTTTTGCTCAATCCAGCCTCTCAATCCAGAGTACGAATCTAGAGGTCGTGGGTTCGAGTCCTACTCGGGTCATTTTCTTTCTCACAAATTATCTCGTTGGATAAAGGAACTTTTAGTACTACAAAGTGGTCTAAAGGGATCCTAGAACATAGAACTTAGAGAACTAGGTCCTGAGCTAGGTTCCTTTTAAGTGTCTAGTTGATATCTCCCTAAGACTGAACTTGTAATAGTCAACGTTTGATAGGGAGTGAGTTACCCGAGCCTATAACTCGAGAAGTAAAATATAGATTTTGATTAAACTGATGAGAGATTTTCTTTCTAGATATGGTATGAATATATCGCGTTTTTAAAAGCTGGGTAAGTTACTTAACTTTCATGGTCAGCAATTGTTACGATACATCAAAATATCCTTTTGCAAGCCTCTTTCTGAAACTGATTTTACCACTTTTCAAGTAACTAGCCTTTTCTTTAACCCTATCCCTCACCCTAAACCAAACCCGATCCCTTACCTTAAACCTAACCTCGCCCTTCAATTTAACTTCCGAAAAACCACCAATATTAAACCATAACGAAGCTAGGTCGTTTAAGTGCATCCGAACAATTTAAGGCCTATTTTCATAATCCCTTTTAATTGAAAGCATAACAGGAAGCTGTTGATGTTGATAGGCAAATACGCTTACTATCTTCGTAAGGTATTGCTTTATGCAAAAAGCTCAAAGGACCTACTGGATAGGTAGACTAATTGAGCTGCATTGATAGTTGATAGGCAAACACACTCATTATCTTCGTAAGGTATTGGTTTATATGCAAGTCACAAAGGGCCCACTGAATAGGTAGGTTAGTCGAGCAGTGCGACCCTTGTCCTTCCTCTCGATGTGATCACACCTCGTAATTCATTTTGCCTTGTTGTCTGGAATTACAGAGAGATAGCTAATTTTCTCCTCACATTTTATAACAGGTCTGAAGGTGGTTTCGAACCCGGGACTCTTTGAAAAAGCTGTGTAATTCATAATCATTAGAGTTTATCGTAGTTATGAATATTAAGTGAATGGCTTAATCAAAACAAGATCGAAAAAATCCAAGATTTATGTATCATCAGACGGGGGGTGCAGTAGAATCCCCGTGGAATGGACTAGGTCATACCAAAAACTGAACAGTAGAATTATCGCTTATGTTATTTCATGAGATTGAGGACTTGCATTATGATCAATATGATCTTGAACTATCAAAAGTAGTTTTTCAAATTTTCATTACGATGAAATTATTATAATTCATTTATTATATTTATTATCATAATAATAATTTGTTTTTCTTTTCAAACCATCCAGAGAAGCAGTGGGTTCTTATGCTGAAAACCAAAAAATTATGGCAATCAGAAAAGTCTACACGGTAATAATCTCAATTCACTCCCTTTCCTAATTCTCCTATCATTTCTTACTCCTTTTCCTGATTGTTCTATTTTGAACCAGTTCTTGCCATTCTGAAGTTCAGTACTGATCACAAAGCCTCTTAATCTTTCCGAGACTTGAAAAACTCCTCGGAGAGCTCAAAGGGGTAGAAGGGCTAGGATCAAAGGGGTAGGCTTTTCAAAGGTCTTTCAGTTAACACGAATGAAGACTGATGACTTTTTGGACCAGGGGTATGGCAGCCAACCATATTGAGATAGGTGTTGAAGGAAATTTGAGGAGAAGCAAGGGAGTTGATGTGTGAAATGAAATAGCCTGAATACTGCCATGAACCACCACTCACTAAAAGCCTTCACGAATATTGTTGTTCTTCAACAGCTGCAATGCGTCTAAAGGAATGAGAAATCTTATCTATATACAACAGAGGACATGAAAACTTACCCTCTTTAGATGGGTTAATAGTAGTTTTTTGGATCCTATTCTGGAGCATTGTTTATTAAAACGATTAACCATAAAGCCGGTTTTCCACTAGGCGAAATTATTCGCGCGACGCGAAGCGATGAGAGTTTACGCATGCGTGTTAAGCATTTGACAAGCGAAATTAGTCGCTGCAGCTCCTCACCGCGATCAACTTGGTAGTTCGATCAGTTTCAACTTTCTTGACCCGATCAGAAGCGATAGCCAATCAGATGTTAAGAGAGAATCACATGACCAGGTCACAATGTTTTTAGCGCTAAACAATACAGATGAGACAAAAGATCTCGTTTTTGAAAATCCGGAAAAGAGGCCACTCCAATTCGGCGATCGTCGAGCAATCGCCAAGTGGAAATCGTGTGGTCGAGCTTTGCGAAGAGATCGCTTCGCGCCGCGCGAATAAATTCGCCTAGTGGAAAACCGGCTTAAGTGTGATAATAGATGAGAAACAAAAAAAGAGACTGGCTCTCTTCTCTGTCAATCAAAATTTCATGCTCGCATAATCATAAGTCAGACTTTAAGTTATGTACTATCTCTATAGCATTGCGTGGTCTATACCTGCATTACAGTGCTCGATATAAAAAAGTACAGAAATGATAGTTGAGAAACAAGAATGGAGACTGGCTCTGTTACTTTAATCGCTCTTTACTTCTGTATATGAAGCGCTATGATGCAGATATAGATAAGATAATGTTATAGAGCTAAGTGTGATTATAGCAATGATAAACTAGTCATCTCCAATCGAGTTAGATGAATAACTCTGTATATCTGTATATGGAGCACTATGATGCAGATATAGACAAAACAATGCTATAGGGCTAATTGTTATAGCATTGATAAACTAGTCATCTCCAGCGAGTTAGATCAATCTAAGATTAAGAACAAAATATAAGAGAACTCTAGAAAAAACAGATGAAAAATCAATCAAAATGATTCGTGTGATTTCAAATCAACCATTGAATCAAGAAAAAAAATCTGACAGAGTTCAATAATTTCTAGAAGCGTGGGGCAAATGTACTTCCTGGCTGATGTTGTCCGTTGATAGTGTCCATCCCAGTGTCCGTTACTTTCCCTCAAGGATTAGACGCGAGATTATTGTCACAGCTCTGCTGTGTGCGGCATTTGCTTTGCTACTTTGATTTAAAGCAAGCATGTGTTCCTCTGCTCAAAACTTTACACGGTTGTGGGAAAATACGAGGCTCATCGCAAAAGTATCAGCCTCCACCGAACGGTTATCACTTGAATTAATTAAATGTCCAGCTAAATTGCTTTTGCTGATTATTCCTCAATTCAATCTTACCATTCTCAATCGTCTCATTCAATTCAATCTCAAGCTAGGTATTATCGACTCTTAGACTTGCCTTGATTCCCTGTTGTTCCCTCGGCCAGCAATTCCATCCAATGAAGAAAATGCTCGCATTTATCTAACGGAAGTTTGACTATATAATGTAGGGAAAGGAAATTATGCAAACCACGGGCCTAAATGTTTTGTCCGAAACGAGGCTGTACAATTTTTATAAAATATTTCGCGTGTTAAAATAAAAGCTGACGTGACCAAAATAAGAAAATTCAAGTATCCTTGCCTTTTTTTCTGCCTCATTCACAGACCGCAACCGCATCTCCATATTCCATTGGCCCATCGTTCCAATACTTTTACCCCCCACTGTGGGTCGCGTTTTAGAGCCGTTATCCTGCTGTGCCAGCAATCCAACATGTGAAAAAAGACTCCCTCGCAATGAGAATCAGCTGAGGGCTTCCCTTCAGTTAATTAGAATTGTAACAAACAGCATGATGTCTTATGAATATCGAACTGCCGTGTTCGTGGCAAACATGAAGCAGCAGAGGTCGTAATTGAGTTGCAGTTCGACAGGAAGGAAACTGAAGAAGTCAGAGTAGGTTGGGAAGTAGCCTGTGCTCAAATCATCACGGAACATATTCTAATCATTTTGGACATATTCGAATCATTATAGACATATTCGCATTATTTCGGGACACCACCGAATCATTACAGAGCATATTCGAGCCATTAAGAGATATATTCGTATTTTAACGAGACATATTCGAATTATTACGAGATGTTCGAATCATTACGGAACATATTAGAATAATTATGGGATATATTCGTATTATTACGGGACATATTCTAAATATTACGGGACATATTCGAAATATTATGGACATATTCGCATTATTTCGGGACACCACCGAATCATTACAGAGCTTATTCGAACCATTAAGAGACATATTCGAATCATTACGAGATGCTCGAATCGTTATGGAACATATTAGAATAATTATGGGACTAGTATTAATCATTACGGGACATATTCGAATCATTACGGAACATATTAGAATAATTATCGGATATATTTTAATCATTACAGGACATATTCGAATCATTATAGACATATTCGCATTATTTCGGGACACCACCGAATGATTACAGAGCCTATTCGAGCCATTAAGAGATATATTCGTATTTTAACGAGACATATTCGAATTATTACGAGATTTTCGAATCATTACGGAACATATTAGAATAATTATGGGATATATTCGTATTATTAAGGGACATATTCTAAATATTACGGGACATATTCGAAATATTATGGACATATTCGCATTATTTCGGGACACCACCGAATCATTACAGAGCTTATTCGAACCATTAAGAGAAATATTCGAATCATTACGAGACATATTCGAATTATTACGAGATGCTCGAATCGTTATGGAACATATTAGAATAATTATGGGACTAGTATTAATCATTACGGGACATATTCGAATCATTACGGGACTATTAGAATAATTATCGGATATATTTTAATCATTACAGGACATATTCGAATCACTACGAGACATATTCGAATTATTATGGGACACATTCGAATCACTGCAGGGCATATTCGAATCATTAAGAAACTTATTCGAATCATTTCGAGACATATTCGAATTATTACGAGATGTTCGAATCATTACGGAACATATTAGAATAATTATCGGACATATTCGAATTATTACGGGACCTACTCTAAATATTATGGGACATATTCGAGATATAACGGGACGTTTTCGATTCATTACGAGACATATTCGAATTATTACAGGGCATATTCGAATCATTAAGAGACTTATTCGAATCATCATGAGACATATTCGAATTATTATGAGATGTTCGAATCATTACGGAACATATTAGAATAATTATGGGGCATATTCGAATTATTACGGGACATAAAATATTACGGGACATATTCGAAATATAACGGGAAGTTTTCGAATCATTACGAGACATATTCGAATTATTACGGTATACAAATATTCAATAGATGACGTTGATGCGTTTATTTCAATTTCAGCGCGCCGTCGTCACTCCGATGAGTTCAATGGAAGCGTTGTGGAGGGAGTACAACCTCTTTGAGCAGGGCACCAACAAACAACTCGCTGAAAAACTCATCCACGATAAAACGAGAGATCACATGATCGCAAGAAAGGTTGCAAAAGTAAGATTAGCCTCTTTCAATTCGATTTTGTTCAATTTTTCCAGTTAGATAAAGAGTATCCAAGCCTTTCTTTCTTGAAAACATCAAGCGGCACCCCTTTTAAGTCCCTGGGGTGTTTGGGTAATAAGTTGAACAACTTAGGGCTCTAAGGCTCTCAAGAAGTAACGTTGGGAACAAGCCCTTCAAGAATTTTCCAGACATATCGTATACGATAAGGTTCGCATAGACGCTGGGGAGGATATACTTGAAAGCTCTTAATAGCCTCCCCGTAGTAAATTTTGTACCAAGTTTCATCTTTCTTAAAAATGATCATTGAAGTGCATCGAGCATATTAGTTGTAGCTACCATTCCTAATACTTGACGAGTGAGCAATAACGATAGCCACAATATAAATATATCGGTTGTAGATGGATAGGATATACTATATAGCTTATTTATATAAGGATACGAAAGCCCAATTACTTAAGTTTATAAAATTCTAATAGGGTAATTCGAAAATAAACCCTGCTTTCTAAAAGTCTCGATGTAATCTTCATCAGTAAAGTCTTGAACTTCTCTGCAAACTCTTGAGTTTATTGATGAAGATGATATCGAAACCTTTGATAAGCATGGTTTATTTTTGAATTAACCTATTTGAATTTCATAAACTTAGGTAATTTGGCTCTCGTATTATTATCTTACATTTGCTAGAATAGGAATGGAAGGAAACATTGAATTGGGATTTACACTAATAATTAACCAATTTATCAAATTAATTAAACTGGAGCACCATAAAGCTTTCATCGAGTTTTGAACTGATTTATATACCCAGATGTGGATAGGCCAATCAGAAAAGAGGTGAATTATTGGTATGGTGTAGGAAAACCAATCAACACCTAAGATACAGTGATCCGACCAATAAGATTGCTTCAAGAGTCCTAAGGCGTATTACTCTGTTGAGTATCAGACGAAAAGCTTAAGTAATCTATGTGTTCGTTTCATTATGTTTTCCGATATTTCTGGCTATACTGAATGTCTGTACCATCCAAAGACTGAACCTTCATTCTCTTTAGGCCTATGAAGAAGTAACTCGCGGTATCGTTCGCGGGAATCCCTCGGTTCCACCGCAGCTAACATCGATAGAAACAAAACAGAAGGAGTTCTGGCGTAGATTCATCACGTGGGAGAAGACGAATCCGTTGAAATCTGAAGACAGAACTTTGTGTATAAGAAGAGGTAGGGTTATTATTATTATTATTATTAGGATATTTTCTTGGAACATTCGCAGCCATGACAAATACGATAGCAACAAACAATATACACAGTAAAAATTATTGTCCCCGAATTTTCGGGACGAGCAGTTTTTCAACCCGAAGTACTATTTGTCCCTATTTTGTCCCTAGTTCGTCCATATATTGTCGACATAATTTAGTGATGAAACTAAAAACTGAGAAATAGGGTGCTATAAAGCTTCGACCATAGATCGTCACTAATTTTTATCTCAGTTTGATTTAAATGTCCCTAAATTTTAGGGACGGAGTTTTATCAAAACTCTATTTGAAAATCTATTTCAATAGCTGAATTTCACCACGAAACTTTTTGTACCCCTGATTATGTTCCTGTGTGAACTAAAAGTTTCGTTATGAAATTTAACTTTTGTGTTGTTTGTGGTTATCATAATCCCCCCCTTATAGTTTATATTAATTCTCCATATTTGTATAGTAGGTTAGGGGCCATCTCGGTCTAAACACCGTTGTTAATAATAAATAGGTGCAAGGGAGATCAGTCCTTACGTAAACTTTTATTTTACGTGTGGAGGTTTGAAGGCACGCAGTAACAGACATGTTCTCGTGACATTTACGTTTTTAAGACTAACAAATGAACTACTTGCATGAGATAAAATACGGATGAGAACAATAAACAAGAAAATAAGAAAGTTCATACATTGAGTTAAACGTGATAAAGAGGCTGAAGGAATGACGTGCAGAGCAATCCTTCTCACTAATCTCGAAAAAAGACTGGATCGAGCATCTGTCGTTCTCAAATGAAGTCATTCGCGGCCATATTGGTAGGTCCGATTCAATACATTGAGATTCCACAAGGGGCTCCTTTTTTCTTTGATGATTGTTGGAATGTTATGAATACTCAGCACGAGACTGAATAATCATGCAGCTATAGTTGGCAAAGAATTAAGTCAATATGATTTATTTGGCAGCCATTTTGGGAGACCAAACGCAAGCCCAAGCAATCTACTTCAACATCTAAATCCAGAGACAACAGAATGCTCGATCCAGTCTTTATTTCAGATCAGTGGTCCTACTGCATAGGTTGCGATTCACGCACAAATGTTTTACTTGCCTCATAGGGTTAAATTTCACCAGAGTTCGTGCAATTAAGTTTAAAATCACAGTTTTATAAAAGTTAATGCTTAGCCTTGCTCGATATGTTCTGTTAAGGAGTATAGTTCTCTACTGATGTTCTAGATAAATTATCTTTAAAAACAAGATCACTTGCCTCATAGGGTTATATTTCTCCTGAATACGTGTAATTAAGTTTAAAATCACAGTTTTATAAAAGTTTAATGAGCGTTCAAGCCGGTGAGGACGCGGAGTAGAAATAGTCGAAGGAAGAGAGCTTATCCGGCGATTCGCTAGGTCAGCGGCGTGAAGATGTCAAGGGAATTGGAAATAAGCGGGAGGATCTCCTGTTTCCTCACATCGTGCTTGATTATTCCACAGGGAAACGCCTTGGAGACGCGTTGAAAATGTGTGCTTGCTAATCAACTCTCTCAGGTCTTTGTTCATGCTCTGTGTTTTGCTGATTTAAATTTGAATTTGTAGAAATTTAGCTGACCAAGGCTCGCCCCTATAAACAGCACCTCGAAAAAAGTTCCTGCTCTGAATTAATAACTTTTGACCTAATTTTTTTAACTTAACTGAATTAATAACTTTTCACCGAGGAAAAACATATATATTTGTTGTAACTCTGAGTTTTATTCATTCGTATGAATTCGTACAAACTATCAACAAGAATTGTCTGATGATTGCATGAATGCATGAAACTCAGAGTTACAACAAAGATATGTGTTTTTCTGAAGTCTACCTCTGTATATTCCGCTCTGCCTAAGGCATAGAGCATTGTATTCGTCCAGAATAGACAAGCGAAATGATATAATATGACTCTTAATTTAAGTTTTGATGTTTTTAGGTTTACATTTCTAGAATGCCAGTCCCTTAAGGTTCTTCACTTATTTTTCAAGTGACAACATCACGGGAATCAGTGGCGGTTTTAGGGGGGCCATGCCTCCAGGCCCCGCGCTTTTGCTAGAAAAAAGGGGCCCGCACCTTTCATAAAATAAAAAAATCTCTCCTTCGATTCCTATATCTTCCAGATACGCTAGATAACTTTAGGTTTTCCTGTGTTATTTACGACCTTTTTTTAACTGTTTGATTCTTATATATAAAGTTGGAAATAAGTTTGAATTTGATATCTGACGGGAATGGCTGACAAAAAATACACGAAGTTATAAGAAATCTCCTCTTGTTGGGCCAATCGAAACCCAAGTGCACCTCTTAGTGCTTCCCTTAAAAACGCAAGTCTCTTGATGTAAAGGGAAACTCGGGACCCAAGGGCTCTTTACATCACTCTTTACAACATCCTATACTTTACTATACCATACATTATTATACTATACTACACTATTCTATACTATACCATGCTATACTATACTATACTTAACTATATTAAACTGTACTTAACTATTCTAAACAATACTATACTTTACTATACTATACTTTACTATACTTAACTATACTATACTATACCATACTTTACTATTCTATTCTATACTTTACTGTACTATACCATTGTATACAATACTTTACTGTAATATACAATTCTATACCATACAATAAGATACCATGTAATTCTATACTTTACTGTAACAAACCATTCTATACTATAATTTACTGTAATATACCATTCTATACTAAAATTCACTGTAATGTACCATTCTATACTATACGGTAATATAACACTCTATACTTTATCGTAATATACCATTCTATACCTTACTTTACTGTGATTACCATTCTATACTATACTTTACTGTAATATACCATTCTATACTTGATCGTAATGTACCATTCTATAATTTACTCTATTGTAATATACCATTCTATACTATAATTTACTCTAATATACCATTCTATACTATACTTTACTGCGATATGCCAATCTATACTATACAGTAATATACCATTCTATACTTCATCGTAATATACCATTCTATACTTTACTGTGATTACCATTCTATACTATACAGTAATATAACATAATATACTTAACTGTAATATACCATTCTATACTATACTTTACTCTAATATACCATTCTATACCATACTAATAGGCCTGATTCTTATCTGGAAATATTTGTCTCTTCTAGTAACGTTTGCTTACGAGCAGTGCCTCCTTTCCATGGGATTCCATCCAGATATCTGGTACGAGGCTGCATTATTCCTGGAAACTCACAGTAAACAAATGATGGAGCGTGGGGTGAGTGTTTTACTGATGTTTACTTTCGAGTTGTTGTGTTTTTTTGTTTCTGATTCACTCGACGTTTTCGTGGGATCTTTTTGCCTGCAGCCTGGACTGATTTCAAAACAATGACTGTCTCGATGCAAAAATCGCTTTATTTTGAAATAGATGAAATTAGCTTCTTGTTTATCCCTTAGTTACATTGTAGGTTTCGTACCTAACTAGCTTGCATGCAGCCTTGACAGCTTGTAGCTACGGAGGAGGAAATGGGAAGACAATAAGAGCGTTTTTACAGGGAACTTTATCTAAAAAATTTGTTATTATTTTCTCTGGCTAGTACATGAAATGATCTTTGGAATTAGGGTATTATTTTTTTAACATTGGAAGTATTGTAACTATAATTTCAAAAACAAAATGTATTACTGAGTAATAACATTTGGTCTTATCAAGGCTGTTTCTGACACAATATTTGACATGATAGTCACCTCTTATCATGACAAGCCTTTGATATATAGTGTCCTATTAAATATCAAAGGCTTGTCATGCTTAGTGGTGACTATCATGTCAAATTGAACATTTTAACTTTATAGTAAGCCCTTATTAGCTCAATCAGCTATATTCTATTGTAGATAGCTTACTTTAAATAGAGTGACGATGAAGATGGTAATAATGATAATGATGATCTTCCCAATTCAGGACATATTTTCTGTCAATCCTCAGAAGGAACAAATATTTTATTGATAAATTCAGAGGTCGAAACTCGATTATATCATTGAACTAGATTTATAAATCAATACACGATTTCGCCATGGATGACGGATCTCATGAAACGCAATGCATGACGGGAAACGCCTCTTTGCAAATCATGGCTACTGAGATTCTAACGGCCTAAATCGTTTGTAGCTGCACATTCTTTGAATGGTACAAAACATCAAAATAGTCAGAAATTCCGGAAACATAGCGAAACGAACACATAGATTACTTAATACGATTACGGTAATAGGTCAGAAAGAGAACGAAACAAAAACCTAACTGATTTATATACCCAGATGTGGATCGAAATAGGCCAATAAGAAAAGAGGTAAATGATTGGTATAGTGTTGGAAAATTGGTGTTGATTGGTTTTCCCACACTATACAGATCATTCACCTCTTTTCTGATTGGGAAATAATATTAATGATGATGATGATAATGTCAAAAATGGGATGCAATTTATGTCAAGATTTTATTTACCTTGTCTTGTATCTTAAAGATCTTCTTTTCGTTCCTCAGGATATAACGGGAGGCCAGAAACTGGCTGACGAAGCCGCTTCCTTTTACGAACGTGCCACGTCAACACTTCTAAAAAAGAATTTGCTCCTTTATTTTGCATACGCCGACTTTGAGGAGGTTTGTCAAATTATGTTTGTTTCCAAGTCATGTTTTATAATCGATATCTTCGTACATATTTCTATCTAAGAAGTCACAGTTACATAGAAGGAAGACCAGGGTTGCACAGCTCTATCAGTCCACATATTAATTGAGTGGGCCTTTTTGCTTTGCACATAAACCATACCTTACGAAGATAGTAAGTGTTTGGCATATCAACTATCAACACGCTGCTTCCATTACAGTATAGTTTTGCTGGGCCCTTTCTTTTTTGCACACAAATCAATAGCTGAAGAAGATAGTAAGCGCCTTTGCATTCCAACTACTATTTTTCGGGATAGAAAAATTTATTTCGTATGTCAGGGGCATACTTCTATCTTCTGAGACAAATACGTCTTATATACTCTGTGAGATTTATTCATTCATGCACTTAGTGAAAAGACATTCAAAATGTTAGCCCTCAGATTTCAAGCTATATTTTGTGTTTAGTTTTTAATCGAGATGATTTGTTTGAATGAACATGACCCGAGTAGGACTCGAATCCAGGACCTCTAGGTTCGACTTATAGATTCGTACTTGCTCAGTGGTAGCGCACTAGAGTACAAATTTACAACAGTGGGTTCGAGTCCTACTCGGGTCATTTTCATACTCACAAATTATCTCGATTGATTTTCCGAACCCTGCTTCTTTTCAAGTTTTTATTTGCTAATGTTTGTTTTTAGAGTCGGAAAAGAACCCAAAAAGTGCATGACATTTACAACAGACTGCTGGACCAGCAAGACATCGAACCAACTCTGGTAAGAATCTATTTATTCTATTCAGACTTTGCTATTCTCTCGTTTGTCCTCTCGTAAAGAATGTGATGTAGCAACATTTAATTAATCAAGGTATATATAGGGTACAGTCACTGATCTCAAAATAAAGACTGGATTGAGCATGATGTTGTTTCTGCATTGAGATGTTGAAGCCCATTGCTTTGGCTTGCGTTTGGCATCCCAATATGGCTGCCAAAGAAAGTATATTGCCTGTATCCTTTGCTAACAATAGCTGCACGATTCGTCAGTCTCGTTCTATGCATTCATAACATTCCAACAACAATCATCATAGAGAAAACCAGCGCCTGGTTGAATCTCCATGTATTGAGTTGGGTATACCAATATGGCCCCCAATGACTTCATTTCAGAACGACAGATGCTATATCCAGTCTTTATTTTGAGATCAGTGGGTACAGTACTAACTCACCACTTAGAAACTTCAGCCTACCAGAAATTAGCTCATCCATTCTTTAAGATTAGATTTTCCAGCTTGAAGATTCATATTGCTTCAGAAATTATTTTGATTGCAAAGATTTGGCATTTCATGTAAATTCAGTGGCTTTCCTGCGGAATATATCTCAAATTCTTCACCTATTTTTTCTCAAACTATACGGAACCAGGCAGCCCGGTTTTGCAACATTCAGTTTCTTTTATGGCGGGTTAGGACAGTAATATTTATCTTTATCTACTCCACAATTAAACAAGGCACAATACTATAGTAGAGTACAACAGAATAACAGAGAAAAGGCAAGAAAAAGTTTATGCTGTCACTTTAAGTCTCATGTTACCGTAAAAGCTCTATTAAGACCTCGGGGGCATATTTAATTGTTGATGTTCTAGAAATGGGCTCATTAGAAAGGGTGCTTTTTAAACAGGGTTCGGAGAAGAGATGTTTCACTCTCAAGCATGTTAACTTAGAAACTCGTAATATTACGATGGAATACATCCATTAGCTCATTTTACCCTGTAGACTTTCTTGTATAGTGAGAGGGGGCTTGAAAGAGAGGAGAACTTCATAAAGCTTTTACAGGGAATCAATCCATTTGGTCAATTTTGATTGTTTGGGCTTTGATTTTTAGATTTACATTCAATACATGAAGTTTTCACGACGCGCTGAAGGAATCAAAGAAAGCAGATCAATTTTCAGAAGAGCAAGGGAGGATCCTCGATCACAATATCACGTAGGTTGTCTTTGAATTCATGGTTGATACAAGATACATGTATACGCTGGGCAACATCTGTGCAATACTGTGGAGAATATTTAGTGCTATGGGCGGATATCATCAGTACTGTGTGGGATACATTGAAGGATTTTCAGTACTGTGGGGGGATATAAACAGTACTGTGGGGGGATACCATCAGTACATTGCAGGATGTTCAATACTATGGGGGATGTCATCAGTACTGTGGATGATACCATCAGTACACTGGAGAATTTTCAGTACTTTGGGGGACGAAACCATCAGTACTGTGCAGGATGTCATACATGGCTGTGGGGGGATACCATCAGTACTGTGGAGGGTGTTTAGTGCTATGGGCGGATATCATCAGTACTGTGTGGGATACATTGAAGGATTTTCAGTACTGTGGGGGAATATAAACAGTACTGTGGGGGGATACCATCAGTACCATAAGGGATGTTCGGTACTATGGGGGATATAATCAGTACTGTGGATGATACCATCAGTACACTGGAGAATTTTCAGTACTTTGGGGGACGAAACCATCAGTACTGTGCAGGATGTCATACATGGCTGTGGGGGGATACCATCAGTACTGTGGAGGGTGTTTAGTGCTATGGGCGGATATCATCAGTACTGTGTGGGATACATTGAAGGATTTTCAGTACTGTGGGGGAATATAAACAGTACTGTGGGGGGATACCATCAGTACCATAAGGGATGTTCGGTACTATGGGGGATATAATCAGTACACTGGAGAATTTTTAGTACTTTGGGGGATGCTATCAGTACTATGAAACGATACCATCAGTACTGTGCAGGATGTCATTAGTATTGTTGAGGGAAATAACAAGCATTGTGGAAATAATACCCAAAGTGCTTGCGGTTTCATTCAACAGTATGGTATCTCCCCACTGTACTGATAGTATCCCTCCATAATACTGAACATCCCCAAATGCACCGATTAAATCCCCCATAGTGCTGATGATACACAGTACTGAATATCCTCAACTGCACTGATGGTAGCCCCCCACATTAGTGATGATATCCTACACAGTTCTTAACATCCTCCATTATACTGATTCACGATGACGTATGGACAACTCTTTCTTATTTTCAAGGTATTTTTGGTGGCAGCACTTTTGGAACATTTCTGCAATAAGGTAGCGTAAATTCCTTTTTGATTTTGCTCTAGTATCAACATACCTTTTTGAATATGACTTTGATAATATGTTGGTTTATTTGATATTGTGATCAATAGACCTGATGTGCCCTCCAGTTACAACCACATTGGCTGTTTAGCATAGTTAGAAACTCGTAGACTTGGGCATACGATGTATAGTTACACATTATTGGTCTTCAAGACCCAAAGTGTACTGAAATTGCAATGAGCAATTAGGAAAAAGCAAAATTCTAGTATGTGATCAAGATTCACGAGACCTAATGTATTATCACCGCACTGGCTGTGTAGCAACTCGTAAACTAGGGCATACGACTCACGGTTACACATTGTTGGTGTTCATGAACCAAAGAGTGCTCGAATTCCTACAAGAGCAGTGAGCCATAAATAGAATGGCCGAATGATGACTCATGACAATCAGACAGTGCTTAGGCCTGCTGCCTGCTGAACGATTGGCTGAACGATCAAATGAAGAAAACGAACTAAAACCAACAACAACCGAGATGATAAAATACAAAGCAACAATAAACGATTCTTTTCCTATATGAAAAGTTGGCAAGGTTGAAAATCTATTCTGAAATTTTTTTCTACTTGCAGGACCCAAAAGTTGCACACAACATTTTCGAGCTTGGTATGAAGGTAATTAATTTTCATGCTATCTTTGAATGAAAAGATGTTTAAACCAAGCAAAATTGTGTAATGTGAAATTTTATTTTTAAATTCACTATATGGATATGATAAATAAACAACACTATTACAGGTCTACATTTATTCGACAAGCCAGAATGTGTTGAAAACTACAGTGAGATGAGAACTGTTCTGTTTTCACACAATCAATATGCATAATCGGGATAATCAACATGCATAATCAGTATAATCAACATGCATAATCCACATAATCAACATGCATAATCAGCATAATAAACATGCATATCAGCATGATTAACATTCATTATTAATCAGTATGATCAGCAGAGCAAGTTCAATATTTCACTTAGGAATTTTGTTTATATCATAGTCTGTCTACATCAAAACCATGGATCCCAAATTGTGTAGACAGAAGTTCGTTTTCCCACGATGTACCAATCAGTAATTAATTGTTCGTCTCATTGGACTGAAGGCTTTTTCACACTCATAGCTATGGCATATGACAACTAAAGCTTTGCGACTGAAACTCAACCAAATATTTCGTCAAAATGAGGGAGTAAATGCAACCCAACAAATCATTATACTCAGACGTGATCCAAATTGACCAATCAAAATAGAAATAGAAATTCTGTTTGTGTGTGTGGTCCAGTGAGAAAAACAATGAATTACTGAAAGAGTGGCCTAGTGGAATATTTTTAGACAATCGTAATGTCTGGTTTGCTTTTGAGATCTGAATTTCTTTATTCGTTATAGAAATATGGGGACAAGATGGAATATGTGTTGCAGTACTTGGAATACAAAATATATTTAAATGGTAATTGCAACCAGTTTCTTCCTTGACACCTATGTCTGTATTTCAGTATTTTCAGTTTGTGTTTTTAGTATTGTGGAGGACAAGGATCTTAAGTACTAAAAGGAGATATCATATTTGCTGTGGGGGATATCATCAGTATTGTGGAGGGAAACCACAAGCATTTTGGGTATTATCTCCAACGTACAGATGGTATCCCTTCACAGTTCTGAATACCCACATTTTAGGCAAACATTTTTATTGTTGATTTCCGTTATAACGTCTTCTAGTAATAAATCGCATATCCTGTCAATATTATCTCAATTGATCTAATAGCCCGAGCTCTGCCTCTCATGGGTCGTGTAAAGTTATTCTTGAACTGTTTGATTCCAATATATAAAGTTTTCATTAAATTGAATTGTAAAGCTCAAATTGAATTGAATTGGAATGATGTGATGTTTAATTTTAGACGACAACAACACGCGTGTGTTATTCGAAAGAGTTTTGAACTCGATGTCGAAGGAGGAGGGGAGAATCATTTTGGCGAAATATCTCAAGTTCGAGTCCCAATATGGCGACTTGGCAAGTATCATCAAGATCGACCGAAGGATATCTGCGCTGTGTTCTGAGGTAGATTATAAAAGTTCTTCTCATTTGTCCTAGTTCAAGCAACTCGAATCTATAAGAGGATAGAGGATTGTATTCGAATCTAATAGCAGAAGACTGCTGTATACAAAATGTACTTTCAAGTGGGGTTGATCTAGATAGGTAGAAAACTACTGTTCCACGCGATTTTCAGCTAAAATCCCTCGTTCCGTTGATTTGAAGGATAAATGATTCTAACTGAAAAACCAAGAGAAGCCTTTCATTTTGCTGCAAAATATTTGAATATTTCCGTCCATCTATAAATATTCATGGAAATTCCGTATTCCGTGTATCGTTTTCAAGATAATCTCTATGCGGCAGGGATGAAGAATTTCTTTACGTCGGAAAATTGCAAGATTTCTGTGTTCTGAGTCCCGCAAACCCCGATGACCTCCCCTTTTAAGGCTTTTAAAAACCTGTAAAAGACAAGTACTGGTTGTGTAGCCCTTTTTGATCTATCCAAAGCCTCAACGATTGTCTCAATCGCGAGTTATCTGGGGGGCTACTACCATTAGGACCTATAACCGGGAGCTCCAGCCGGTTTGAGGGTCTGATGAAAGGGCTACCAAATAGCACAATGCAAGGAAATAACACTACCATTTCGGAGTTTTTCTTTAAATTTTCATGAAAGTTATCGTTTTCAAATTGTTATTTACAGAACTTAGACGAAAACCGAGCTATCTTGACTTGTAGGGTTCGAAAACAGAAGTCGTGAGTTCGAATCCTATCGAGGTTCATATCCTGGCTCGATCCATTTTCAATTTTTTCTATTGATCATTTGTAGAGCCTGGATGAAAACGAAACAGTGTCGTTGCTGGAGAGATACAGCTATCTTGACTTATTGCCCTGTTCAGCAAACGAGCTCGGTGGAATGGGATACAAAGTGAGTGTTTTCAGCTTTCTTACTGAGTTTTCTGTAATTTCATGGCTTTTGGTAATTCAATAACGTTGAGTTTGTATCTCTCTTCCAGCTAGCCCTTGTATCTATGGCTTGATTAAACTTAAAGAATGTCTATAGAGGCTTGATAACCCTATATATCACCCTAGCACTAAATTCATATAGCCCTAACGCTATATAACTCTTACCCCACCCCTATATAACCCTAACCCTAATCCTAGATCGGAAAGGCAGTTAAGATAGGGGTCCGTGCCTCTAATGGTGTTAAGGCCCCTAGCCTTTGAAAACGGAGCAAAACCCATCCATTTCGGTCTTCCGTTCACACTGATACGCTTCAAATATGGAGACAAACAAATATAGAGCAGCTAGAACGAGGCTAAGTGTTGTTGTTGTTGATATAATTTCGTATTTGTTTCAGGGAGCGATTCAGAAGTCAGACCATACAAACATACAAACGACGTCATCAGAAAGATCGAAGCTAAAACTCCCTGTGATCAGTGATGAACCTCTGGAATACCCGAAACCGGATCTTGCACAAATGAAATGTTTCAAACCGATCGCAACTGGAACGATAGGTGAGAAGGCCCTTGAGTTTTTCAAGTATATCTATGTCATTAAATCAACAGTTGGTCATGTTAGGCTTAAACATTAACCGGATTTTTATTTATGAAACCGGATCTTGAAACCGGATCTTGCGCAGATGAAATGCTTCAAACCGATCGCAACTGGAACGATAGGTAGGGAGGCCCTTGGATTTTTCTAGTTTCTCTTTTTTCAATGACTAAACTATGCTTTTCCACCCCAAATTCGGTTGTTCACACATCTCAAAAGGATGGGTTTTTGTTCTATTACTGACGTACTACTCTGATGACTGATGACTGTCGGATACAAAGCTTCAGCATTCATCGTAGTGCCGTAAAAACCTGCATATAAGAACCTTCATCAAATAAGAACCTACAGCCTGAAATTTTAATTATTTGCTCCTTACCATAAGAACCTTTTCACCCTGAATTTTAGAAAGGTTCTTAATCAAAGTAAGGCTTTAGCTCCTATCATGGAAGTGTTAGAAAAGAGGCTGGACACTAGCGACTCATGTCATATTTTGTCTACTTTTTTATTTTGATTATGCTCTATATTTGATGTGCTGTCATCATGTGATGAATTTGTCATGAGATCCTGACTCTATTTTCTTCAATATTGCTCAATGAAATACTTTAGTAGGTGGTACGTCGAAAAGAGAGCAAAAACAGAACCTAAGAAATGATTTTCTACAACAGGATATTCACAGATGATATACCCAGGAATCATATACCCAAAATAAACATCTAGCAAGAATTGATACACACACATGGAATCACTTATTAGCAGAGAGAAGACAAGTAATTTCATGTTCATCTATTCAAGCCTGTTTTGCGATTGCTCATTCATCAAGGGATGCACTAATCTTAGACATGAAATCATATTCACTCTTAAGCCTAGAAAACAAATGAAATTATTGCTAGAGAGACCATACTAGTTGCTCAAAGTCTCTGCCAGCAAACGTTGACAACAAATTGAACTTTGTTTTGACTGGAATTCGAATCAAATTGTAAAATTATTTCCTTTTGTTTAGCTGCTGGACCGATGGTCGCCCCCGGAGGGGTGTTTCCTCCCCCTGAAGCCATGTTACAGCTCATGGCCAGCTTACCCCCGCCAGCCAGCTTTCGAGTAAGTGTTTTCATGTTTACGTTTTATTTTGTTCAGTGAGATGGCCACGAAAGTTGGCGTTTGAAAGTACTGTAGAGGTCGGGGGTTTGGGTTCGACCGAGGTCATATTTATTTCTCACATATCAACTCGATTGATTTTCCAAATCCTTCATTTCTCAAGTAAACCTTTTAAGCGAGATAAAGTGTGAGAACGAAAATGACCCGGATAGGACTTGAGCCTATGACCTCAAGATGTGTACTCTAGAGGTCGGGGGTTCGAGTCCTACTCAGGTAATTTTCACTCTCACAAATTATCTCGATTGATTTTCCAAATCTTGCTTTTCTCGTGTTAATTTTTCATCGAGATTATTTTATGAGAACAAAAATGACCTGAGCTAGACTCGAACCTATGAACTCTAGATTAGTACTCCAGAGGTCGTGGGTTGAAGTCCTAGTCAGGTCATTTTCATTAGAACAAATTATAAAGATTGATTTTCCAGATGCTGCTTTTTCTCAAGAAAACCTTTCATCTATCATTTTTTCAGTGTTCCAACTAATCTCCATTACATCTGACTCAATTTTCTTCTTCATTAGTAAGAATTCATTTTGTATTGATTGCTAATAATTGTTTTTTTTTGGTAGGGTCCGTTTGTGAAAGTTGATGAGTTGATGGCTTGTATCTCCAACTGCAACCTGGATGAAGCATTTTCGACTTCAGGTAAGCTAACTTTCCAGCATTTAATATTTACATCTTAGGGCAGTGCTGCAGATCGCTAAGGTACGCATCAGAAAAGCATTATGTATGTAGCAACCACTGTTCTCAAAATAAAGACTGGATTGAGCATTCTGTTGTTTCTGGACTCGGGTGTTGAAGCCAATTGCTTCGGCTTGCGTTTGGCCTCCCAATATGGCTGCCAAATAGATTATATTGCCTATATTCTTTGTTCACAATAGCTACACGATTTTTCAGTTTCTTGCTAAGCATTCATAAACATTCCAATAATAGTTAAAGAAAAAAGCAGCCCCTAATTTAATCTCAATGTATTGATTTGGACCTTCTATTATGGCCGCGAATGACTTCGTTCCAGAACGACAGATGCTCGATCCAGTCTTTATTCCGAGATCAGTTGTAGCAACCCACGACCTCTCAAGCACCAATCTATATGTCCTGGGCTCGATTCCTACTTTGCTTTCTACAGAGGTCGTGGGTTCGAGTCCTAGTCAGGTCATTTTCATTCACACACATTTTCTCGATTGATTTCAATATTTCTGAGACACGCAGTCTGAAAAACGAAGGTTGTTAAAAAATATTCTTTTTCAAGAACATGCTCTAAAATTAGCCACGGTCGTAGATTTTAGGCCGTGTCTTGACAACGTTTTGGCTGCCATATCGGGTGTATCTCTACATCCATCGCTATCGTTTTGGACCACTTTGGGACATTTCTTCCACAAGTTTGGAACATTTATTTCACCACTTTGAGATATTTATTCCAAAGATAGGAATAAACTTGATTTTAGGCCTAGCCTCGACTATGTTGTGACTGACATGCTCGATATGACTTGGGATCCATCGTTTTGGACCCCTTTGGAACATTTGTTCCACAAGTTTGGAACATTTACTTCACCATTTTGGACCATCTTCTCCACCAGTGTGGAAAATTTATTCCACCAATTTGGAACATTTATTCCACCAATTTGGAACTCTTATTCCACCAATTTGGAACATTTATTCCACCAATTTGGAACATTTATTCCACCAATTTGGAACTTTTATTCCACCAATTTGGAACATTTATTCCACCAATTTGGAACATTTATTCCACCAATTTGGAACATTTATTCCACCAATTTGGAACATTTATTCCACCAATTTGGAACTTTTATTCCACCAATTTGGAACATTTATTCCACCAATTTGGAACTTTTATTCCACCAATTTGGAACATTTATTCCACCAATTTGGAACATTTATTCCACCAATTTGGAACTTTTATTCCACCAATTTGGAACATTTATTCCACCAATTTGGAACATTTATTCCACCAATTTGGAACATTTATTCCACCAATTTGGAACATTTATTCCACCAATTTGGAACTTTTATTCCACCAATTTGGAACATTTATTCCACTAATTTGGAACTTTTATTCCACCAATTTGGAATATTTATTCCACCAATTTGGAACTTTTATTCCACCAATTTGGAACATTTATTCCACCAATTTGGAACTTTTATTCCACCAATTTGGAACATTTATTCCACTAATTTGGAACTTTTATCCACCAATTTGGAACATTTATTCCACCAATTTGGAACATTGATTCCACCAATTTGGAACTTTTATTCCACCAATTTGGAACATTTATTCCACTAATTTGGAACTTTTATTCCACCAATTTGGAACTTTTATTCCACCAATTTGGAACTTTTATTCCACCAATTTGGAACATTTATTCCACCAATTTGGAACATTTATTCCACCAATTTGGAACATTTATTCTACCAATTTGGAACTTTTATTCCAAAGACTGTCAGGAATGAATTAATTTTAGGCCTAGTCTCGACAAAGTTTCGACAGACATTGCATCCGATGTGACTTTACATCCATCGCTATTTTTTTGGGTCATCCACTACTTTTGACAACTTTTTTCACAACGATCTCGATTTCGACAACTTATTTCACAACTTTGAAACATGAAGTAATTCATATCTCACATCGATCAATTTTCTCATGATAGACCTGTGTGAGACTTCCTGTCTCCTTCTATCAGTCTACAGAAGCACATCTGCATGTTTAGTTGTGTGAGTGACCAACACATGCTCTTGCCCTGTGGGATGTCTTTAATATGCAGACAAAGAGATGAAGATTTTAATTTGATTTCCAAACGATTGAAGCTGGGATGGCAATAATGATTTGATCAGACGATCTCTCTACATGGCAAACACGAGCTATTGAGGTCTCTGCAATGATATTATGCAACAATCTTCGATCGGTACAGAACTTTAGGGTGGCTGATCAGAAACACAGAAAAATATAAACAAGTCTTTGATAAGTCCAAATTGCTTGGCATTGTGGACACGATTTTATGACTTTAGCATTGCCTAGCCTATGACAGCATCACAGTGCTCGATGTACGAAAGTTTAGTCTGATGATAATTGATAGACGAGAAACAAGAGAGAAGACTGGCTCTCTGAAACTCAAAGTTTCATGCTTTCTCGATCATCAGACTGATTATCTTATCAGCTATAGTCTATCTGATGATTGCGTAATCATGAGACTCTTTTCTTGTTTCTCATCTAGGAGTTTTATGTTTGTATATTCTGCCACTAAGATCTATTTTCAATAGCTAAGGTTATAAAAAACTATCAGTACCATACACAATAAATCAGAAACTAAACTAAAAACACGAATCAAAATATAGATAGTTTTGTAATATATTGCAAGGTAGCTACGAAGAAGTCGAATGTAAAATTTCGCCATCCTCAAGTTCTATACCGATCACAAACTGTCCGGACGTATTACTCTTTTGAGTGTCAGACGAAAAGCTTACGTAATCTATGTTTCGCTATGCTTCCGATTTTTCTGGCTATATTGAAGTTTGGTACCGAACAAAGACTAACACGGTTTTAAGAGGATAGAGTGATATGAGCATGGCATAGTTCTTTATGAACCAATGAATCTTACATGCTATCTTTGATGTATTAATTTCAACCTTATGTATCTCAGAAACATAACAAAATATAAAGGGAACGCCTTTGCAGTACATTGGAGGCTTTTCAGTAACGGGAGACTAATATTACATTGGAGGGTGTTCGCTACTACAGAGGGATCAGTACCAATGAGATAATACACAAGGTACTAATGGTATCCCCTTCAGTACTTATGATATCGTCCATAGTGCTGAACACCTTCCACAATACTAAACATCCTCCATAGTACTGAACACCCTTCACATTACTGAACACCCTCCGCAGTACTAAACATCCTCCACAGTACTGAACATCCTTTACAATACTGAACATCCTCCACAGTTTTGAACATTCTCCACAGTAATAAACATTCTCCACAGTACTAAACATCCTCCACGGTACTGAACATTCTCCACAGCACTGGACATTCTTCACAGTACTGAACACCTTCCACAATACTAAACATCCTCCACAGTATTGAACACCCTCAACAGTATTGAACATCCTCCAAACAGTACTGTATATCCTTCACTCCTCCATAGTACTGATGATATCCCCTCAAAAGTACTTATGATATCCCATCACAGTAATGAAAATTATCCACAGTACTGAACATCCTTTACAGTACTGAACAACCTCCACAGTAAAGAACATCCTCCACAGTACTGATGGTATTCTCCGCAGCACTAGACACCCTCCACTGTACTGTATATCCTCCATATCCTCCATAGTACTGATGATATCCCATCACAGTACTAAACATTCTACACAGTACTGTATATCCTTCACTCCTCCATAGTACTGATGATATCCCCTCAAAAGTACTGATGATATCCCATCACAGTAATGAACATTATCCACAGTACTGAACATCCTTTACAGTACTGAACAACCTCCACAGTAAAGAACATCTTCCACAGTACTGATGGTATTCTCCGCAGCACTAGACATCCTCCACTGTACTGTATATCCTCCATATCCTCCATAGTATTGATGATATCCCCTCAAAAGTACTGATGATATCCCATCACAGTAATGAACATTATCCACACTACTGGACATCCTTTACAGTACTGAACAACCTTAAGAGTAAAGAACATCCTCCACAGTACTGATGGTATTCTCCGCAGCACTAGACATCCTCCACTGTAATGTATATCCTCCATATCCTCCATAGTACTGATGATATCCCATCACAGTACTAAACATTCTACACAGTACTGTATATCCTTCACTCCTCCATAGTACTGATGATATCCCCTCAAAAGTACTGATGATATCCCATCACAGTAATGAACATTATCCACACTACTGGACATCCTTTACAGTACTGAACAACCTCAAGAGTAAAGAACATCCTCCACAGTACTGATGGTATTCTCCGCAGCACTAGACACCCTCCACTGTACTGTATATCCTCCATATCCTCAATAGTATTGATGATATCCCCTCAAAAGTACTGATGATATCCCATCACAGTAATGAACATTATCCACAGTACTACACCGACACAGAGGTTCCCCAGGGTGGTTGCGCAGGCCTATAGGAACAGAAATTTCAGTTTCGGACAAAGAAGTCACTTAATTTCAATTGATTTCAGTGAACGGAGATCCTGACGTCGGAGTAGAAGAATTTGCCATTGACGAACGACGAGGTCAGAAGCGACCTATCGCCCCGACGACTGCCAACGGTGACGACAGCGATGACGACACGGCGATGGCGCCACCTACGAACGATATATATCGCCAAAGACAGCAAAAGCGTGTGCATGTGTTGTAGTAAGCCATTTCTATTATTTTATTCATTTATTCTATTTGGTATTGTTATATCCTGAATGTTTAAAGTTGTCAAATCCGCTATGTTGGGGACGCGAATTATCCGGTAATTGTCTGGGGAAGTTTCTTTTTCAAAGTTTTTGCAACAAACGAAATTTCTAAGAGTCAATTCAATGCGGAACAGAGATATAGGGCTATCAAGAGGCAACTGAACCACTGTCACATATATATGCTGCGCCCTTAATATGTGTAAAGTTGTCAAATCTGTTGCCTTGAGAAGATGAATGGTCCTCAAATTGTCTTCAGGAGTTTTGAGCACAAACTTTTAAAACAAATTGATTTTAAAGAGTGAGTTTTTCAATACGGAGAACAAGCCATGGACTAAAGTTATCGAGAGGTAACTGAACGACTATCACGCATATATGCTGCGTCTGGCCCTAAACGTGAGTAGAAAGAGCAGTTGGCCATCGAGAGAATTGTTATTGCCAGAAATATGGGACGAGAGGCAACTGAGGATTGTGGGAACGCTCGGGGAAAACACAAGTAGAGACACGAGAGTACAACAACAACAACAATAACAGCAGTAACAACAACCACAACAAGAATCTGATCCAGAACACAGGAATGGCAAATTTTTAGCAGCCGAGTTCACTCATGGATGACAGAACGAAGTGCAGAAAACTTGTGGCTGCTGTTAGGTGCCCTGGTGGGCGTGCGAAGTGAAAAAGTAAGTTGAAGTCTTTTTGTATTATGGAATCGTTGAAAATCATTTTTATTCGTTGCAAATATTTCCCATAGTCTTGAACACCAAAAATTATGATATCAATGACATGCTACAAATACAGAGCATATAGTTAACTACTATAAACTATTACTAGCATAAAGTTAACTACTATAAACTATTGAACTGTGGGAACGCTCGAGGGAAACAGCAGTAGAGACACGAGAGTACAACAACAACAACAATTAACTATTTAACTATTATAAACTACAAACTAGCAAGCCAAAACAAATAACACAAGAAGGATGATATAGACGTGAACTTAAACTAAAGAATAGAAGATGTTAAAGAAAGTCAGTCATTGTCAACAAGGTGTGATAGGTCCTGTTCTAATTGCCGAAATCGTCATTGTGCGCAACTCAAAAGCGTCTTTAAGAAAGTCAGCTAAATGCTTCATGCTTTGGAGATCTAATAATCTGTGATAACACGTAGGCCTACTTAGGAAACAATGTGATGGAGTATACCTATGTCTTATTTATACATCTAGGGAATCTCCTAATGTATTGACTGATAGGCCAACTTGCCCAGTAGGCCCCTTGGCTTGTCTCAGTAGTGAAAGAAAAATCCACTTTTGCCTCAGTGGCCTACGTCGAAATGGGGTCCTTCCTGTACTTGTACTTGTAAAGATTTATTGCTTTACCTAGTTCATTAAGTTTTTGAAAAGAAAAATAATTGAAATTTTGGGGCCCCTTTTCCTGTTTCTCCACTTTTCCCCCAAAGGCCTTGGTCGAAATGGGGTCCTCCCAATACTTATAATTACAAAAATTCATTGCTTCACCTAGTTCATTAATTTTAAAAAGAAATATAATTAAAGTTTGGGGGCCCTTGTCGTGTTTTCCCAGCAGTGAAAAACCTTAAAGATCCCCTGGCCTAAATCACATGTACAGATGACCATGTGTATAAATAACTGACTTTGACTTCTATATCACGACTTCTAGCATCTGATAAGCCTATATTGAACATCTCCTGCGTCCACCTTATCTTATGAAACATGAAATGAGTGAGGCTTCATCTTTTATCTTATCTATCTTGCGTGTGAGGAGTGTACTTCTGATGACGAATCTACTTTCTGTTCAAATGCTTTCTATTATCTGATGACCCAGAAGTCACTAGTTTCTTTAGTGTGTAAGCCTCTTCCCCAATAGTCAGCCTCTTTCCCAATACTCAGCCTCTTTCCCAATACTAAAACCTCAGTCTCCTTTCTCATACCTAGTTACTTTTGTGTGTTATTAATTTCAGTTTCATTAGCATTTCCTCTACCGTCCTTTTCGCTTGGCCTCTTTCCCAACACTCAGCCACTTTCTCGACACTCAGCCTCATTCTCATGTCTCATACCTAGTTACTTTAGTTTGTTATGCATTTCAGTTTAATTAGGATTTCCTGTACCGTCCTTTTCACTTAGCCTCTTTCCCAACACTCAGCCTCATTCTCTTGTCATATACTTATTCCAGTCTTGCCATTTCTTTCTCCGCATTCTTGTTCTACCTGTTCAACTGTATATACTTAGGCCTAACAGTTATTTTAATGTTAATACTTACGCAGTATGATTTAAATATATAGACAATAGTGTATGTCACCATCTTTTCCCGCCCTAATCCTACTGGAGGAAACATGTGAGTTTGTCGTCGGTTTTTACGCATGTTCAGTTGATAGCTGATAGAATCGTCGTGAAATAGGCGAAGTTAAGACCAGTTCTACCTCTCATTAATGATAGAATCCAGAAAAAAAGGAAGGTTCCATGCCTGTGAGAGATTGTAGGTTTTGTTTTAGAGGAAGATGAATGCTCATAGAATAAGTAAGACTCAAAAAATAGAAAACTAAATGAACTCCGAGTTTCTTGCTTCTGTACTTATCAGACAGACTAAACCAATGAAAAGGAAAATGCTGAATGTGTTTATGGAAATATTTAGTTTTGCGAAGTATTTCTTGTTAGTTTTTCCAACTTGTTCTCGTAAGAGGTAAAACTATACCTGCTCAAAAAATGGTCGATTTATGTGTGATGTCTATTGCTCTGTTGTTTCAATTCCAGAGATGCTTGCCCCCCACACCAGTTTCTTCGCACACAACTGCTGTCAAAAATGGCAGGACCACTAGAAGCCCAACCCTGTATACAGACCATGTCCACTTTTACCTACTGAAAATTAGAAAGGTTTGGTGGTAAGGTTTTCATGACTAGAGGAAGGTTTGAAATTCAAACGAAGGAAGTCAAAAATACTAGGCTCTGTGTTGGATTCTCTTGGAATGCTTGCAACGAAGTAGGTAACAATAAAACAGGGCAGGAGCAACCAAGAAGACAAAAACAGAAAAAACGTAGATATATCAAATATTGTTTATGGAAAATATTGTCAATATTTCGCGCTGGCAAACAGGGCTTCTTCAGGACTAACGAAGAAATACGGAGCTATTTACAAAATTTGAAAAGTGTTTACAGTAATATGGTTGGTTAGTACGTTGTAATGGTGCTGCTACGCAGAGTATGGAACGGTGGGAAAGATTATGGTGGGAGTAATAATAATAATATGAAAACGAGGCTTTTATGCTGTGACTCTTCATTTCCGTTGCAATCAACCATGGCTGAGAACTCTTGCGAAGTGAAACATTTCGACTTTTCCGCATCAAATTCTGAGAAAATAAATAAACCCGCAGTTGTGTTTCTAATTTTCCGTGGGAAACATTCAAGCATCTCAAAGACGGAAACGTGAGATTCAAGCAAGATGATCTGGCACCATGCTAGGCCCGTGGGTGTCGAGTAATCTGGCCTAAAATACTCCTGCATGCGATGCAGCATGGGAAGTCGCGCCATGTGCACCCGATCGCTCGTGCCCTTAATCGGCGTATCCAAGCAACAATGAAAGGACGTGAGTCGAAGCTTGTGAGAATCCCACGCTGAAGGACGGAAAGCCTGAATTTCGAAATCCTCCTCACACAAAATCTCCATCTTTCTCATGTTTGTATTGAAGTGATCACAAATAGAACGAGGTTGAGCTCGGGACAGCTTTCTGATCCCACGACGCAAATGAAAGAATATAGCAAATAAGGGAAACATTATATTCAACTTTATACTTTGATTTGCAAGCAACCATTGTGTTTTGGACTCATCTTGGAAGATTAGAGGCCAATAACTTGTTAGTTGCATAAAACAGCCAATATGAGGTATTGTGTTTTGGATTCATCTAGTAAGATAAGCGGCCAATAACTTGTTAGTGCCTTATTCAACTTAAGACTTTGTTTTGCAAGCAACTATTAAGTTCTGGACTCATTTAGAATGATGAGCGGCCAATAACTTGTTAGTTGCATAAAACAGCCAATATGAGGTATTGTGTTTTGGATTCATCTAGTAAGATAAGCGGCCAATAACTTGTTAGTGCCTTATTCAACTTAAGACTTTGTTTTGCAAGCAACTATTAAGTTCTGGACTCATTTAGAATGATGAGCGGCCAATAACTTGTTAGTTGCATAAAACAGCCAATATGAGGTATTGTGTTTTGGATTCATCTAGTAAGATAAGCGGCCAATAACTTGTTAGTGCCTTATTCAACTTAAGACTTTGTTTTGCAAGCAACTATTAAGTTCTGGACTCATTTAGAATGATGAGCGGCCAATAACTTGTTAGTTGCATAAAACAGCCAATATGAGGTATTGTGTTTTGGATTCATCTAGTAAGATAAGCGGCCAATAACTTGTTAGTGCCTTATTCAACTTAAGACTTTGTTTTGCAAGCAACTATTAAGTTCTGGACTCATTTAGAATGATGAGCGGCCAATAACTTGTTAGTTGCATAAAACAGCCAATATGAGGTATTGTGTTTTGGATTCATCTAGTAAGATAAGCGGCCAATAACTTGTTAGTGCCTTGTTCAACTTTATACTTCGATTTGCAAGCAACTATTGTGTTTTGAACTCATCTTGGAAGATTAGAGGCCAATAACTTGTTAGTTGCATAAAACAGCCACTATCCATTAGCTACTAGGGCACTGAATAGAACACTTTTTTGATTTCAACCTTAAAATACTAAAATCTGAATATGATCAGTAATTGTGTACTGTATTTGCATCCAAAAATGCATAGCTATCTAAGCTTTCGGGCTATTTCCTTCATCGGTGCGTGCAAAACTTATGTGAAATATGTAAGAAGTCTATTGGTCAGTTTACCATGAAAGTGCTCGATACATAGAGTAGAGCTATATACACTAAGAAGAAAAAGACTCAAAAGCTTTCGGATTATTTCCTTGGTCAGTGCGTACAAAATATATGTGTAATGTGTGCTGTAGTATCATATGAACTCTACACGACTCAGGCCGAGAGAAGCAATGTTTACGATTGTTATTTTGCAATGTTAACAAGAAGCTAGACATCGTCCTGGATGAATAGAATGGTTTTTGATTGGCTGAAAACTCCAGAATGGCAAGATAAATCGCAAACACAGTGAAACATTAAAAAATCAGCCTAGGGAGCGTATAAGCAGTTCTGTTGAGGGTTTTCAGTATCAGCACTGTGGGGTTACCATGAATATTATAGAAGGATACCATTTAATACTGTGGAGAGATATCATCAGTACTGGGAGGATGTTCATTACTGTGGAATACCATGAGAACATTGCAGGGTGTTCAGTACTGTGGAGTGATATCATCAGTACGTTGGAGGATGTTCAGTAATGTGGAGAGATATTCAGTAATGTTGAGGAATACCATAAGAACATTGCAGGGTGTTCAGTACTGTGGAGTGATATCATCAGTACGTTGGAGGATGTTCAGTAATGTGGAGAGATATTCAGTAATGTTGAGGAATACCATAAGAACATTGGAGGATGTTCAGTACTGTGGAGTGATATCATCAGTACGTTGGAGGATGTTTAGTTATGTGGAAAGATTCAATCTAGTATTATGGGAAATTCTCAGCGCAGTAGAGGGATATCATCAGTACTGGGGGATATAATCATGAGTACATTTAATGATGTTCATTACTGAGGTAGATATCATCAGTACATTAGAGGATGGATGTTCATTATTGTGGCGTGATATCATCAGTACTTTAAGGGATACCATCAGTACGTTGAGGAGATCAGTTTTTTGAAAGGATACCATCAGTGCTGTGGAGGATGTTCAGTGCTGTGGAAGGATATCATTATCACCATGAGTACATTTGATGATGTTCATGACCAAGATAGATATCATCAGTACGTTGGAGGATATTCAGTAAATTTGAAAGATACCATTAGGACATGGAAGGATGTTCAGAACTGAGAAAGGATATCATTAGTGAATAGGGGGGGGGGGGGTATCATCAGTGCTGTGGAAGGCTCCGATTTCATCCTAAACATAACCATTCAAACAAGACTGACTCCCTCGACCATGAATCAACTCTAATCACATAAAATCTTGGGAGTTAACGAACGACGAGAACCTCGTTTTCATCGCTCAGGTCACGGCGCACCGAGGGGGGATAAACGCACTAAACGATTCACAACTACAATCGAAACGAAATCAAAGCTATTCTCTTCCTGGAAACGGGGCAGATGTTCTTGAGAGGAGCGATCTGATTTGTTCGACACGTGCCGATGATAGGATAGACACTAATCGACGCGTTTAGTTATCATTGAGGTCGTTAATTAAGATTACTAATTAAGCTGATGGAGCTAATTGGATTGCAGCCTCCACAGCGTCGCCGGCTTTGATGTTCGCAGTGGACACGAGTGGGTGTAATCTCACTGGAGTACGGAGGATTGCTGAGCTGAGGAGGATAACCTGATGTTATTGAGAGGCGGCGTAGGCTGCGATTAGTCGGTGGAGGGCTGTTACGACTCCCTGGAAGAAGATGTGTACGATTTATTTTAACGTTGAGTTGTAAGAGGGTCACGGGGGGTAAATTTGGAACTCGGATTCGCATTCTTATTAGCTGGGAAAATGGGGTTGGACGAGGCGCATATCACTCGAAAAAATCTCGTAAACTTTTTGAAAAAATCACAGAAAAATCACCAAAATCACAAGCAAATCACAGAAAATAAAAAAAAAATCACCAAAATCACAAAAAAATCACTGTGATTTTTGAAATCACAAAAATCTCGTACACTTTTTTGTTGGACTTTTTAGGACTAGAATTTGAGAATGAAAAAATAATCTGGGACTAGGATTGTTGAGCAATATCGAGAATTTCTCTATTTTCCTCAATGTGATTTGGATTTTCATTATTTCAGTGCTTGGAATTGAGATCAGTACCCCTTCGATCAGGATTCTCTATTAAGGGTTTTCCAGTGTGATTAACTTGTGATTGGTACAGTGGCGAACATACGTCGTGTCTGAGATAAAAAGTACTGGCCACAGGCAGGATCCTTGTGAAACTACACGCTACTTTTTCAAACGAAGAAGTTTTCCATTGACCTTGAATTCAATTTTACATTCGGCAGTTTTCTGTCTACCTCGCATTCAGCTTTTGATAAGAACAGAGCTACGGCTGAACAATATTTTTGAAACCTTGTCTTCAGTTCATAAATATGAAACACGGCAGGCTTCCAAAGGTGATATTTTGTAACTCGACAAAATACCTGATAAACTTTAGAACAAATTTACCCAAAGATCAATGATTTCTGCTTACAGAACAAGAATCTACCTCGACTTGCAAATCCCAAGAGCTAGACTTGAATACACGAAACGTAGTTTTCATTGTTCTGCTGCTAAGGTTTGGGATGAGATCCCAGTCAGTATTAGAGCAAATATTTCTCTAACTGGCTTCAAGCAAAGTCTCAAAAACTACCTTCTTCTGAACCCACAATAATCTAACACGATCCCTTAGAAGATCAGCACTATAATTAGGTTCATAGGCTCAATTGATTATTATATTTTTATGAATGTATTAGTTGTATTTTATGCTGAAAGAATATCGTGTATAAAGATTGATTAATAATAATAATAATAAAAATATCTTGCTTTATGGATTAAGATCCATTAGGCCTAGGTCAAACGTCGCTCTCTTCATGCGCCGAATTAAATTGTCATATTAGGTGCATGAGTGGTGCGACGTTTGACTTAATTTGGTGCAGCAGAATGAATTAAGTCCGGCAGAATAAATTTGGAGCGGCAGAAGCAGTCGCATTATGCGACTGTGGAGCGACTCCGAGTCAAACGTCGCTCTTCTCATGTGCCGAACCTATTGCATAATTTATTTTCCAACAGTCATAATTTATTTACGAGTCAAAAGGAGGCTGAGCATGCGTACTTATGATTTTTGACTGTGAAGGCGCCAAAATTGTGGTTGTTGTTTTGTTGGTCATTTCACTTTGCTTGCTGTAAAATTTAATTGCCGATAATAGAAATGGCTTCATCTTTACCAAATGTTTCGCACTGTCAGATTTGTTTTGAGGAGACAAAATACATTTGCATAACATGCGGAATTCCAATTTGCAATAAATGCGGTATTCCAGAGCTTGACGAGGACGTTTCTGCTATGCTATATAGGAAGTCCCCTCTTCCAAGCCGGTATAGACATATTGCCAAACGAAACTCTGGTGATATAGGTTCTTCACATACAGTCTGTCTCTCGAGCTTATGTCGAATCCTGCATAGGATAAACTCAAATGTTTTTCTTGAAACTCGGAATGTTTGTTTAAATCGTTTGTCATCATAACTTGACGAGACCATCTGCCACCAGCCTGTATTTTTAGGCACTCTTCGGGTTGATCTAACGTAGGACTTTCGTTCACCATTGTCAGATACTAATAGCATTACTGCAAGTAAAAGTGCTTTAAGCATCAACTGTCTTTGTTGCAAGACTACAGCAATACCGTTTTCCCAAAATCTACGCCTTCTTCTGCTTCCAGCAAGCATTTTATATAAGAACGTAGATTTAGATCTATCAACAGGAGCCATTTTGTTTTACGAAAGTACGACAGGACAAATGTTTGAAAGTGGTTTCTATGGTGATAAGTTGATCTGATGAACCGAAAAATAATTAGGAGCGACGTTTGACTTGGACGCCGATCCAGAGTCGCTCTAGGGCCGCACTCAATTGAATTTAATTCGGCGCATGAAGAGAGCGACGTTTGACCTGGGCCTGGTGCAAAATCTGTAAACTATTTTCCTACTTTGATCAAAAAAGCTTCTTCGAGCAATAAACTGAAATCTCATTTGTTTTCTTTAAATCATCAAGCAAATAAAATATGTTTGGCATTAATCTACTCGCAATTTTAAACCTAATTCCTGTTGAATCAAAATGCATTGAAATAGATGTAGGCTTTTCTCATTAGGGCGTGCTCTCTCCTCGATTAATTTAGCTACTGAGGAAGCTCCTCCTCAAGAAATTCTCCTCATACAATAATTATTTATACTTGTTTTTTGTTTTATACATTATTTATTAATAATAATTATTCCTTTTTATTATATTTGTTTTTTTGTTTATTTTAATTTGTTTATGAATTTTCTGTATTTTTTGATCATTTTGCTTTAAGATTTTGATATCAAATGAACTGAACTGAACTGAACTGAACTGAACTGAAATCTTCTGAGTGACCTAAGCCGGGGGAAATGGGAGGGATATTGAATTTATCAGAATTAATGATGGCGGTGATTCTGATTGTGAAATATAGCAGCATGCGGAAAAACCAAAGTTCCCATGCGGAGACAATAGAACGAAGCATTCGCAGGAAATTCAGCAGATGGCCTACGGTCTTTTGAAAAAGCCTACCCTAACAAAACCGACGTCTTTCGAGACTTTTTGACTTTCTTCTTCGTTACAGAAATGTAGTCTTCCTCGCTTCTTCACAGTTTCAAGCAGAGAAAAATGTAATGTCTTAAAAGTTGTGCTACCCTGTAGTTGCCTTCGAACCTACGGCCGTGCAAGCAAGGGTTGAGTGATATAGCTACTATCTTTATGATATTTGTGGCTAAGATAGGCCTCAGATTTATGCTTTGCTTACATGAAATATTAGGCCTTTAGGTGGTTTCGAACCCACGACCCTTTGAGTAAGGATCGAGTTATCTAACCTACAACATTTCAATATTTGTGACATTGACTGGACTGGGGTTCCTGCTTTGCTTTCACGAAATACGGGGTCTCTGTGTGGTTTCGAACCTAAGACCCTTCGAGCAAAGGTTTAGTGATATAACCATTCGAAAACCCTCACCAAGAATCTAGCTTCGAAGAAGAACATCTCAAATCCACGCATGCGCTGTATTGGGTTTAGTGATGAGCTTAGACAGCACTTAGCAACGATTTGAGCGAAACGCACGCGGTGGTAACAACGGTTTATTAACTAATGAGTTTAAACGGGCGTTTCTGAAGCCAGCGGCTGAACTCCACTGAACTTAACTGAATGCTAATATAGTGTGACAACGAGAAATTAGTTAATTAGAAAAAAAGGGCTTTTTTCACTGTCAGTCGATCAGTGCTCTTTCAATTCATCTTGTTTGTTTTTAGCCGGCCTATCTCGCCCAGTTACAATAGAAATGGGTCGTGCATAATTTATGGACTGCCTGAATCCGATTGTGTGCATATAGTCCAGCAGATCACCATCTCAGGGTGGGCTCGGGTAAAAGACGGACCAGCGTCTTCCCCTCCAATGTAGTAATGGTATCCCTCCACAGTACTGACTATCCTCTACAGTATTTGATACCTTCCACAGTACTGAACTGCCTTCAATGTACTGATGATATCCCACACAGTACTGAAAATCCTCAACAGTACTGAACATCTTGCACAGTACTTAACATACTGCACAGTATTTGATACCTTCCACAGTACCAAACTGCCTTCAATAAACTGATGATATCCCTCACAGTACTGAATACCTCAACAGTACTGAACATCCTACACAGTACTAATGGTATCCCTGAACAGTACTGAACATTCTCCACAGTACTGAGCATACTGCACAGTATTTGATACCTTCCACAGGGATGAACTGCCTTCAATATACTGATGATATCCCACACGGTACTGAATACCTCAGCAGTACTGAACATTCTCGACCTTACTGCACAGACTTTCTGAAGGTGATCTTTTGTTAGCACTTTCAGTTTTACCTATATAGGTCCACAGTCTTTGAGGGTGCAGAACTTCAAAATGTCGACAAACAACATGATGAGCCTAAGCTAGTTGTGATAGTTGAGATAAACAGAAGACAAGTTCGCGAACAGAGAGCCCTTGTCCATAAAATCTTTGTAGATGCAAATTTGAGAAGAGCAGAAGACGATGAATAAGTGAAAAATCACCTCAAATATGAGAAACTGGTAGTTTGAATTCAAGTATTGATATAAAAAAACTTGCAATTCTCAATTTGTTTCATTAAAATACAGAGCAGTGTTAAGGGGCCTAAGACATTCAAACGCGCATCTTCCCTCTGAAGCAACCGCTGTGCGTGAGGTCACATTAGGCCTGCTACAATACACATTATGAACTCTGTTTCCTCTGCACTTTCCTCTTTCATTTCGAAAGTTCAGCTAAAATAAAACAACTTAATTACGAAAATAGCGATTATTACATTCACCAGTACGAGTTATGTCTTCTATTGTGTTAAGTTATTAATACACAATGTTTAATAACAAAGGCAAACGAAAGCTTCGAACATCTGTCGTCCGCCCCAACAGGTACCTCATGTATGCACTTTCATTGTTTACTCTGCTAAAGTACACAACGCTTAGGCACTGTTCATAATTTATGCCTCCAGTTGGCAACGAAGATAATTCAAACGTTGATGATTATCTGCAGTTAACCAATTTCTGCATAAATCTTCAGGGTCACTACCTAACTAAAAAAGAAATCAATAGATCTAACCCAGAATGAGGTTTGCAACCAAAATTTTGTCAAATTATTTCATGAGAAATGCTCTTCAATCCAAACCCTTCCAGGCAACAAAATTATTTTTACCCAACTTTTATGGAGCAGAAAATAGGTTAGCCAACCAATTTCTCATCGGTGCCAGACTGAAGGAAAAATGATGAACAGTCCCTTATAGCAAGAGAGAAGCAGCACACAAACCAACTTAGTCTTTCTTGCATGAACAACAGTTTTGATCTAGCCTCCAGTAAGGTAATTTGACAGTCGAACACAACTTCTATGATCCATGAAAAGATAAAAGTTTTTTTTCTGATTCACAAAATTCAATTACTACTCTCAGGAACGTCTATTCATTATTGTGGAGGATGTTCATCAATGTCGAGGATTGTTCAGTACTGTAGGGGTATACATTTAGTACAGTTGATGATGTTTAGTACTGTTTAGGGATAATCAATACTTAATTTAACATTCAGTTCTGTGGAGGGAAACCAAGCCTTTGGTTATTATCTCTGCAGTACTAAACAGCAACATGCTACACACTATTGAATACCCTCCACAGGACTAAACATCGTCCACAGTACTGGACATCCTCTATACGGTACTGCACATCCTCAAACTGAACACCCTATACAGTACCGAAAATCCTCTACAGTACTGAACATCCTCTACAGTCCTGAACATCCTCCACAATGCTGAGCATCCTCCAACTGAACATCCTCTTCAGTATTGAACATACTACACACTATTCATTATCCTCTACTGTACCGAACTTCCTTATGTGGTAGTTAGACTATTAGACTATTAGTTCTAGTTTATAGTCTGCAGTTCATATGCTAAATGCTAATATTAACTGCAAACTGTTCACAAAGTGACGTAAAAACAGCATCACATCAAGCGAGAATCTCTGTATTTAAATAGGTAGAAATGGAGGATATTCCATGCTTGAGAATGATAAGAATTAGAATTCTCAACCAACCAAAAAAAACATTTTAATTCACCAAAAATTTTAATTGAATTCAACTTTAGCATATAAATAAGACGGATATATGTTTTCAAAAACCAACACTTTTTATTTTACAATTATTCTACCTACTGAGAGATAAAAAACATTTGAGCTGCCAAACACAAAAACCTTCCAAAACTAGAAAGGACCATCCGCAACGAGAGAAATGCGTAGGTGAATTCATAATTGGGGGCTATTAAGGGTATACTGCCCCCATGAAGTTGGGTGATCATACATTTTTAAAGGCCATGCCCCTTAACTCCCTTCCTATACTGTATTTTCCAAAACTTTAAAGGTTCAATTTTTGAAAAGAGTTGGGGGAATGGAGCCTTTCATTCCCCTAGCTCCCCCATTTTTATGCCCCCTCTATTTGGGGGCTTCTTTAGCTATTATTTAGTAAATGACAATTTCATTAATCAATGGAGCATTTATTGAAATTCGTCAATGGGTTGCTTGGTGCGCCTGGCAGACCTTGTTAAGGCTGTAAATGGTACAGAGTGGTTCTTAGTGGTTCTGGGTGGTACAGAGTGGTTCTGAGTGGTTCTGGGTGGTACAGAGTGGTTTTGAGTGGTTCTGGGTGGTTCTGGCTAGCTTTGGCCGCTTCTTGTGATTAGCACTACCGACCAAACACTGGAAAATAAAGAATTATTAAAATTGTTTTTACTGCAAAATAAATAAATATGGAACATTTTCGAAATAAAGTTTCGGATATGGATTGGTGGCAAATGATAACAAGCTAAAAGGGCTAGAATGAGCAAGAGTAAAATTTTCTTGATTACTACCAAATTTTTTCATCACTAGCAATTAGATTCTTAAATGGTTAATAATTCATGCATGTTAACTTCAAAGCCTTCATCCTGGCTTTTCTGAAAAGAAGATTAGCACTCTAAGTTTGTATAGTAATGTGGAGGGTGTACAGTATTTTGGAGGTATACCATCTGTAATGTTGTGGATACCATCAGTTAATTGGAGGGTGTTCAGTACTCTTGGGGGTATCATCAGTACAGTGGAGGTTGTCCAGTACTGTGGGGGAATAATGATATTACAGTGGGGGATATTATCAGTTTATTGGAGGGTGCTCAATACTGATGGGGGATACCATCAGTTCTGTGGAGGTTGTTCAGTACTGCGGGGGAATAATGATATTATAGTAGGGATATCATCAGTTCATTGGAGGGGCGCAATGCAATACTGGAGAGGATGTTCAGTACAGTGGGGATTCTACCAGTAGTTTGGGGATACAATTCAGGACAATGAGAATACTACCAGTACTTCGGAGGGATACCATTGGAACTTTGGAGGATTTTCATTATCGTAGGGATGCTGAGGATGAATTGGCAAACAAGAGGACGAATATATGCACAAGAAGGGGTATAACCTATGAGCAAACTCTATTGAACATTGTGAATGATTAGAAAGTGTCTTAGCTTTGTGATTGAGGAGACCGAACAGTCTGGGTGATGTATGTCATGGAAGGGGGTATCTGGCTAGAAATGGGTAAGACGTAAAATAAGGTTGTTTGACAGTGTAAATTATTGGACGACTCTACTGAACAGTAAACAGGGTTTGGATCCAGGTATTTCATTGACGGTTACAAAATAAAGAAAAACATGGAGGTTCGGGAGCATAGCCTGTATAATATTGTATAACATAGAAATCTGTCTGTTGCAGCCGCAACCACTGCAACCGTCTGGATCTACCCCTGGTAAATAAGTGGAAATTTGTATTCAAGTAAGGTACGCACATTGTGGCCATGCAGTAACTACTAATCTTTTAAACGAGGGCCAGTAATTAATCACTGCAGCTGATTTCGAAACCGGAAATAGTCGATAGCATCGTTGACATGCGCAGTAAATATTCGTGCTGAATTTGTAGCCACAAAGGTACGAAGACGAAACTTGTAAAATAAGTATTAGGTTGGACCATGTTGAGATTTTAAATTCACAGACCCACTCATCAGGGAGAGGGTAGAATAGGCTAGAAATGGGCTAGAAAGGTAGTCGAGGCTCCTTGGAAAAATTATTTATTCGTAATTATTCATAATTTATTCATATTTATTCGTAATTATGCTATCGACTGTCTCAGGACTCGAAATTGGCATCGTGGCTTCTAAATAAATTCACCGTATCCATCATTATTGGTATCAGGGTATCAGCATGCGTCATTTGGGTTAGGAAACCACCGGGCCATCACACCAAAGGAAAGTTAGAAGAAAACTCAGAAAAGTTACTTACTAAATGTTCTGGGTGCAGCCACGAGGGCGGGGTGTTGTCCAGATCGTCCGGCATGGCTGCTAAATTGCTATAGGGGGGCGTTGCGTGGTTCTGTTTCACAGAAGACTCGACCAGCAACTGTTGTAAGTGTTTGATGTAGTCTATGGCCAGCCGCAGCGTCTTCACCTTCGACAGTTTCTTGTTTTTCGGGTCCGTAGGCACGTGTTTTCGCAGGCGCAGAAATCCGTCGTTCACCATCTTAACGCGTTGCCTTTCCCGCGCGTTTCTCCTCGCTACTGCCGCCGGCTCTTTGAGTTTTGCCGGCAAGCGTGAAGTTGCCGTCCGCTTGCGTCCCCTCGCCGTCGACGAAGAATTAGTAGTCGCCATAACCAGTGACCTCTGCGAGCTGTTCACTGCAGTTATCGTGACTGAGCTCGGGTAGATAGCTGATCCTAGAGAATGGGAAATCTCACTGCTTGCTGAAGCCGAGCTGATTGCAGAGTGGAGAACGGGCACGCTCTGGAAATGAAATGCGGACTCGAATATCGGGAACTGGCTGGGGTTGGATACCCCTCCACTCTTTGCTGTCTCGAATGAGCTCGCTGCTTTCGACTTCTGACTCGCTTTCACAAGTTTCTGTTCTGCTGGCTGCTGTTTTGGCTTTCCCTCGGGCATAACTCGACTAGCAAATGATTGGAAAACGTATCTCGATTGAAATGTCCCGAGAATTTATGGTTCAGATATCTCTATGATTAGCCTGAGTAGACTCTATCCAACTTGTGAGATTTAAACAACAAGATGAACAAATGAAAGTTGTCCAGTTCTATCGTGGGCTTTCTCCGAAAGTTTACAGTGTAGTTAATTGCTCGGGTTTACTCGAAAAACGCTTTCTTCTTTATGTTTGGCTTCTATCTGTAAAGCTTCAGTAAACTCTTTCCAGGATGGAAAGATTGGTAAGATTTCTAAGGGTTTTGAAACGCTGCTTGTATAGTCGATTGCTCGAGTTGACGCGAGAAAAGCAAGCTTTCTTCTTTGTGTTTATCTAGTTTTGTTAGCTACTCAAGAAGACAACAATAGACGTAACATCTGTAGGTTTCCCGGAGTCAGTAATCTTTCAAGATTGTTGTTTGGTTTTTATCCCACAGCAATTGCTTCTGTTTTCTCACTTGGGGCTGGGAAATTTAGGCCGAGTGTCTAGGATAAAAGACAGGATCCACTCTTCCATGCATTTAGTTTTCTTTGACTTTTGTACGAATTTCTTGTAATTCATCGATTAATGTCGACATTGGTTGATTGCTGGTATGAAGAATGATATAGGCTTGAATTTTTGAAATTTTTAAATTCTTCTCCTCCAAACCAGTTGAATGTAAACATCAATTTATTACTGTGATCTTGAAGTTCTCGAATTCTATATCAATTCTTCTGTTTCATTCTAAATCTTAAACTTAAATCTGTTCTGGTGTTGATATCGATTAATTACTGAAATACCAGATCAATGACCGTCCCAGCTACTCTAGTAAATAACTTCTCCGGGCGTTCTTCCTTTTTTTGCTGAAACTTTGGGTTTTAATTCAACTTGATCTAGAACAAGTGATGGAATATCAGCGTCATTTTGATGCAATTTGATGAAAGCACTTTATAAATTTCTTCGCAGGTTCTTTCACTTTTCTAAACTCGATTGATTGCTAACACAAACCGCTTAGTTTATTCGATGATATTCACACTAAGTTTGTTTGTTTATATTCTTGATTTGAGCTTAGGAACTAAAGTTTTCGGTTAGATTTATTCCTGAGGCAGTTGATGAATAATTGCTGATATCTTGTAATTTAGTCAACAAAAAGACTTGCCGAATTCGCTTCTTTTGCTGTAACTGAAATGTTAGCTTCGGGTTCCTTGGCTTGCTAGAATAAAAAAGATAAAATATTTTGAACTCGATAGTTAGAAGCATTCATAGAATTCTCTAACTAATTTCTCACTGTCGAAGCTTAGTGATCTTCAAATTTATCAGAATGCTCGAATAATTGAAAGGAAATTTATTCCAGAATATCTATCATAGTTTTCAAGTTTAAATTCTTGCTAGATTCTCTCTATTTTCACTCCCAACCTGGGAAAGCCTATCCTCTGCGCTAAAATATACTTAATTGAAGAACTGTTTACGAAAATCTCTGCCAGCCTAGGAAACTGTCGTATTTGTATATTTCTCGCTAATAACTGGAGCCCTTCATTAAGAGTAATAACAAAGAATTTTTACCTTTGGATTGGTTGTCGAGTCCTATTCACGTAGCTACTTCTTTTCTCTCATTTCTCTAGAACCAGGTCTAGAATTTATTACTTCTTGGCCAGCAGTTCTTTATCACGAGATGAGCGTCTTCAAAGTCTTTGCCACAAGCTGAGTGTTTCTTTCGCTAGAATTCAGTTGGTTTATACACTGATGTGGTTATCGTATTTGAAGTCTTCTCTGTTTGAAGGTGAACAAGTCTTCCTCAGATGAGACGTGATGAGGACTTCTCCCTCACAAACTGCTTCAAACTTTATTGGTGGCCTACAGAACGGTAAGCTTTATATTCCGAAACGTTTGAAGGCCTCGTGGCTGGATAATTTCTTCCTCGTTCAGTGTGCAGTCGGCAAACCGTTTTGAACGCCTACAGACCCAAGCTTGGGAGATCTTCTCACTAGAATTCAGTCCTTGCGATTCACAAGGAAACTCGGCTCGATTATTCAAAATCGGCAAAATTTCGGCGAAGTATTTGGAGGCCGAAAAGACCAGTGGCTGGGAAATCTTCTTCACTGGGACCTGGGATAGCTAGAATAAACTACGATGGATTCTTTCTGCTTCCAGCGATGATGAATTCGGCAGATATACTAGCCACGCCTGCCTTTGAAAGTATACACAGGAATCAGGCGAAATCCATGAATTGTTTTGCGCTCGTCGTCCAGAGCACCTTAACATGCTATGCGCACAATGAGAAATACGAAGTTCACTAAATAGCCCTGCTCATTAATAAATCAGCCGGCCTTTGTGTCTCCACCAATCAGCTGCCAGTACGCTTTGTGGTGTTGATTATCTAAGATTACGCTGAACTGAAAGCTGTTTTCGCTTAAATTTGAAACAAAGAGAAAATATGAACGGTTTGTCAGGCAAATTCAGTTTTACAAGGTTTCCTTTCAAAAATGAGAATTAGGCAGTGCATTTTAGGATTCTTTACTGGCGCAGAATATGAAAAAGGGAGGCGAGATTGAGAGAGAGGTTGACCGGTTTGCGAGGCTAAATTCAGTTTTGCAAGGTTCTCACGACTCAATCAAAAATTAAGAGTTTAAATTTGCTTCTTCGTTTTGAAGCTATTATTCTAAAAGGTTCTAAATAATTAACATCGATTACAACTATGTATAATGCAATTACTATACTATATTACCACATTACGAAATTACTATACTATATTACCACATTACGCAATTACTATACTATACTACACTATATAATTATTCATCAGATTTCAGTGTAGATAGAAGCAGTTCGTTTTACCACAAGGAGTCTTATTATGATCTATTGTTCCTCTCGGTGAAGGGGTTGTTTCTGCCCTATACCCATCATTCACCTTCTTTCTGATTGGTCAATTCTGATGCAAACTTGGGTGAATTTATTTGCTAGGGTTATTTTCGTTCTCTTCCTACGTACTATTCTGATAAGTGTGGTTGATAAATGCTTTAATAGTTGTGATGATGATGATAGTGATGATGATGATGAACATGATGAAAAAGATGAAGATGATGATGGTTATGATGATGATGACTATGAAGAAGATGATGAAGAAGATTACGATGAACACGATGATGATGATGATGACGATGATGATGACAATGATGATGATGATGTTGATGAAGAAGATTGTGATGATGATGAGGATGATGGTGATGATGATGATGATGATGAAGATGATGAAAAAGGTGAAGATGATCTTGAAGGGAATGAAGAGGATTATGATAGACATGATGAAGATATGAAGAAGATGAAGATGAACATGATGAAAAAGATGATGATGATGATGGTTATGATGATTATGATGATGATGAGGATGAAGAAGATGATGATGAACACGATGATGAAGAAGATTATTTTGAACATGATGATGATGATGATGATGAAGAAGATGATAATGCATATAAAAGTAGGCCGATGTGACGATATTGCTATTCGCAAGAGTAGGCATCGCAAACTATCCGCAAACAGAATTTTAAAGTTCAAAGCCACAGATTTTCTTCAATTAGGGAAATTGCCTCTATGAAAAGCTTAAATCGCCGCTTTCATCGTGTTTTCCCTCGGAACTTTCCCAAGGAATGACAGTTGCTGCGCATCTATTGTCAAAACAAGAAGATCAGCATTTATCCGGGTGACTTAGCAATCATGAAATAGGCTTGTCGAGATATTTAGTCTCTTCACTCCTTTCCCTTACGTGTGTATTTTTCTCTGCATTTCATGTATCGAGCTCTCAACAGTACTGAACATAGTCATGTATCAAGCACTCTTCATCTGAAACCAAACCAAAGGCTCCGCTCTGTTAGCAGTTCATACACTTCACTTTGTTTCTGATTTTCTTCGCCATCCTCAAGTTCTGTGCTGATCAAAGGCTGTTCTGACATACTACTCTGATGAGTGTCAGACACCAAGCTTCAGTAGTTGTTATGCTTCGATATGTTTCCGATTTTCTTCTCCATCCTCAAGTTTTAAACTGATGAAAGACTGTTCTCACGTACTACTCTAATGAGTATCAGTAAGACGCAAAGCTTCAGTAGTTATTATGTTTATCGGAAATATATTTGCACTGTCCACACTACTACACATGCTGCATTCTCATCCCGGAGAACTCCATTGCACTACTGTAGAGGATGTTCAGTACTGCGAGGGGATATCAGTATATTGGAGAGTGTTCATTAGCTACCATGAGTACTACTTTGAAGGTATTACCTAAAGTACTTATGGTTTCACTCCACAGTACATAATATCCTCCAGAATACTTAAGTTATACCCCCACAGTACTAAACATCCTCACCAGTACTGAACATCCTCCTCAGTACTGAACATCCTCACCAGTACTGAACATCCTCCACAGTACTGAACATCATCCACACTACTGAACATCATCCACAGTACTGAACATCATCCACAGTGCTGAACATCATCCACAGTACTGAACATCCTCCACAGTACTGAACATCCTCCACAGTACTGAACATCATCCACACTACTGAACATCATCCACAGTACTGAACATCCTCAACAGTACTGATCATCATCCACAGTACTGAACCTCCTCAACAGTACTGAACATCATCCACAGTACTGAACATCATCCACAGTACTGAACATCATCCACAGTACTGAACATCATCCACAGTACTGAACATCCTCCACAGTACTGAACATCCTCCACAGTACTGAACATCATCCACAGTACTGAACATCATCCACACTACTGAACATCATCCACAGTACTGAACATCATCCACAGTACTGAACATCCTCCACAGTACTGAACATCCTCCACAGTACTGAACATCATCCACACTACTGAACATCCTCCTCAGTACTGAACATCCTCACCAGTACTGAACATCCTCCACAGTACTGAACATCATCCACAGTACTGAACATCATCCACACTACTGAACATCCTCCACAGTACTGAACATCCTCCACAGTACTGAACATCCTCCACAGTACTGAACATCATCCACACTACTGAACATCATCCACAGTACTGAACATCCTCAACAGTACTGATCATCATCCACAGTACTGAACCTCCTCGACAGTACTGAACATCATCCACAGTACTGAACATCATCCACACTACTGAACATCATCCACAGTACTGAACATCATCCACAGTACTGAACATCATCCACAGTACTGAACATCCTCCACAGTACTGAACATCCTCCACAGTACTGAACATCCTCCACAGTACTGAACATCCTCCACAGTACTGAACATCCTCCACAGTACTGAACATCATCCACAGTACTGAACATCATCCACACTACTGAACATCATCCACAGTACTGAACATCATCCACAGTACTGAACATCATCCACAGTACTGAACATCATCCACAGTACTGAACATCATCCACAGTACTGAACATCCTCCACAGTACTGAACATCCTCCACAGTACTGAACATCCTCCACAGTACTGAACATCCTCCACAGTACTGAACATCCTCCACAGTACTGAACATCATCCACAGTACTGAACATCATCCACACTACTGAACATCATCCACAGTACTGAACATCATCCACAGTACTGAACATCATCCACAGTACTGAACATCCTCCACAGTACTGAACATCCTCCACAGTACTAAACATCATCCACACTACTGAACATCCTCCTCAGTACTGAACATCCTCACCAGTACTGAACATCCTCCACAGTACTGAACATCATCCACACTACTGAACATCCTCCACAGTACTGAACATCCTCACCAGTACTGAACATCCTCCACAGTACTGAACATCCTCCACAGTACTGAACATCCTCCACAGTACTGAACATCATCCACACTACTGAACATCCTCCTCAGTACTGAACATCCTCACCAGTACTGAACATCCTCCACAGTACTGAACATCCTCCACAGTACCGAACATCATCCACACTACTGAACATCATCCACACTACTGAACATCCTCCACAGTACTGAACATCCTCACCAGTACTGAACATCCTCCACAGTACTGAACATCATCCACACTACTGAACATCCTCCTCAGTACTGAACATCCTCACCAGTACTGAACATCCTCCACAGTACTGAACATCATCCACACTACTGAACATCCTCCACAGTACCGAACATCCTCACCAGTACTGAACATCCTCCACAGTACTGAACATCCTCCACAGTACTGAACATCCTCCACAGTACTGAACATCATCCACAGTACTGAACATCATCCACACTACTGAACATCCTCCTCAGTACTGAACATCCTCCACAGCACTGAACATCCTCCACAGCACTGAACATCCTCCACAGTACTGAACATCGTCCACAGCACTAGACATCCTCTACAGTACTGAATAGCCTCCACAGTACTGAACATCCTCCACAGTACTAAACATCCTCACCAGTACTGAACATCCTCCACAGTACTGAACATCCTCCACAGTACTGAACATCCTCCACAGTACTGAACATCATCCACAGTACTGAACATCATCCACACTACTGAACATCATCCACAGTACTGAACATCATCCACAGTACTGAACATCATCCACAGTACTGAACATCCTCCACAGTACTGAACATCCTCCACAGTACTAAACATCATCCACACTACTGAACATCCTCCTCAGTACTGAACATCCTCACCAGTACTGAACATCCTCCACAGTACTGAACATCATCCACACTACTGAACATCCTCCACAGTACTGAACATCCTCACCAGTACTGAACATCCTCCACAGTACTGAACATCCTCCACAGTACTGAACATCCTCCACAGTACTGAACATCATCCACACTACTGAACATCCTCCTCAGTACTGAACATCCTCACCAGTACTGAACATCCTCCACAGTACTGAACATCCTCCACAGTACTGAACATCCTCCACAGTACCGAACATCATCCACACTACTGAACATCCTCCACACTACTGAACATCCTCCACAGTACTGAACATCCTCACCAGTACTGAACATCCTCCACAGTACTGAACATCATCCACACTACTGAACATCCTCCTCAGTACTGAACATCCTCACCAGTACTGAACATCCTCCACAGTACTGAACATCATCCACACTACTGAACATCCTCCACAGTACCGAACATCCTCACCAGTACTGAACATCCTCCACAGTACTGAACATCCTCCACAGTACTGAACATCCTCCACAGTACTGAACATCATCCACAGTACTGAACATCATCCACACTACTGAACATCCTCCTCAGTACTGAACATCCTCCACAGCACTGAACATCCTCCACAGCACTGAACATCCTCCACAGTACTGAACATCGTCCACAGCACTAGACATCCTCTACAGTACTGAATAGCCTCCACAGTACTGAACATCCTCCACAGTACTAAACATCCTCACCAGTACTGAACATCCTCCACAGTACTGAACATCATCCACACTACTGAACATCCTCCACAGCACTGAACATCCTCCACAGCACTGAACATCCTCCACAGTACTGAACATCGTCCACAGCACTAGACATCCTCTACAGTACTGAATAGCCTCCACAGTTCTGATCATCCTCAACAGTACTAAACATCCTCCATAGTACTGATAATCCTCAACAGTACTGATTGCACAGTGCTGAAGGTATTTCCTCGCAGTACTGAATGTCCCCCACAGTACTGGACACTCTCCACAATACTGATGGTATCCACACAGAACTAAATACCCTCCTACTGCACTGACGTTCCCTTGGTTGATTCTACTCCACACCAGCCACACCGAGACCCTGACTATTACACGCACGTTGTTTGGCGTGGTTATCATTAGCCCCCTTCCATTAGAAATATGCCCTGGCAAAGAACTATCAATCCTGAACTATCAATCGTGTTATCTTCCTAGAACCCATTCAACTTATGACACCTAAGCGTAAGACACCCACTCCTCAGCAAGAAAATCAAGTTTTTCTTTCAAAGTGCTGGTGATTCCTCACACAAACACAAGAAGATAGTCAAGTCTATTATAATTAAGTTTGTCTGTGACAAATTTAGAATACATTAAGTTTGGCCCCCTAGTAAACTGTACCCCTTTCTCCAACATAATTAGAAGAAAATAAAGCACATTTCTTTAAAATATGTTGAGAGCAAGATGATTTCTCACACAAAGACATAAAGATAGTCAAGTCTATTATAATTAAGTTTGTCTGTGACAAATTTAGAACACATCAAGTTAGGCCCCCTAGTAAACTGTACCTCTTTCTTCAACATGATTAGAAGAAAATGAAGCAACATTTCTGTAAAATATGTTGAGAGCAAGATGATTTCTCAAACAAAGACATAAAGATAGTCAAGTCTATTATAATTAAGTTTGTCTGTGACAAATTTAGAACACATTAAGTTAGGCCCCCTAGTAAACTGTGCCTCTTTCTTCAACATGATTAGAAGAAAATGAAGCAACATTTCTTTAAAATATGTTGAGAGCAAGATGATTTCTCACACAAACAGCAAGGAAGAACCCCGTGATAAACCAATTAGGTTCATCTATTATTTTCTTAGAACACATAAACTTAGGCACCCAAGACTGCTACACCCTGTTTTCTATCATGATTAGAAGGAGATTTAACAATATTTCTGCAAAATTTGTCAAATGCAGGCTGATTTCTCACACTACTATATTTAGAAGACAGTTGAATGGGCACCCAAGTATAAAGCACCCTGATTCTCCAAAATGATGAGAGGAGAATGAAGCAAAATGTTTCAGAGGCAAACTTTTTTCTTGCTTGAGCAACAGGGGATAGACTATACAATAATCATTAGGTTCATGTTTTATATCTTTAAAACACATTCAGGAAGGCACCCCTGTGAACTACAGCCATTTCTTCAACATAATTAGAAGGAGCTAAAGCTAACTGTCTGTAAAATGTGCTGGAAGCAAACTTATTTTTTGCGTATTTCGAAAACACATTCTGAAAGGCACCCCGTTACAAAGCACTACACTTCTTCAACACGATTAGCAAGATAGATTAGCAAAATGTGCTGGAAGCAAACTTATTTCTCGCGTATTTCGAGAACACATTCTGAAAGGCACCCCGTTACAAAGCACCTCGCTTCTTCAACACGATTAGCAAGAGAAATTAGTAAAATGTGCTGGAAGCAAACTTTTTTCTCGCGCAAAAAACTAAGGTGACTAAAACACTGATCGCCAATAGTTGGATATTTCCCACCAAAACAGGCAATTACGCAGTGGAGGAAATCTCGCCATCAAATAACGATGTTTGTTGTTTTCACATTCGATAACAGTTTTCTTTGAGAGTCGCACACCGATTCGCTCTCGTGTTGTTCTGTTCGGGAGAGCGGGCAGATGGTCTCCTGCTCGAGTTTGCCCAGCAATTCAAAAATTGTTAATCAATTTTCAACGATTGTTGCAAGACAATAGAGCGACGATTGTTTTCCTTTTGTTTGTTTGTGTGTTGAATAATATTGGATGCATATGTGGCCCTGCCGGCCATCGGTTGTAGCATATGCTAGAAATCCCTGCGAGGTTGCTGGTTGCGGTGGAGCACATCTAGATGTGAATGTGCGCAAGCGCAGAAACGCAATAAAGATGGATTACATATCTTTAGTATCCTGTATTCGGCTGTAACTTGCAAACAATATTGCATTGAATTGGATTGAAAGATCCTCTGGTACCATAGTTTGATTAAACGTACTACAAGAGTCGCAGTTACCGTTATGGATGAAGTCGACGAATACTGAAACTAAAAGTATGAGCGGCCTCGGTTTAGTGCTAGCCTCAATTTAACGATGAGCGATTACTGGGACTCATGTACTAACTGTATTTTTCTGCTCAGATTTGCTCTATCCAGTCTTTTGTTAGAGATCAGTTGTCTAAGTTTGATTAATATTCCTACTACTCGACCAACGAACATCCTCCACAGTACTGATGGTATCCCTCCACAGTATTGATGGTATCCCTCCACAGTATTGAACATCCTCCACAGTACTGATGGTATCCCTCCACAGTATTGATGGTATTGTATTGTAAACTTACTTAGGCCCTATTGTTATACCTGCCATTCTTCAGTTTTTCTTTCTCTCGTAGTTTTCATACATAGCCATATAGCCATTCATTTGTTTTCTCCCCATTCAATTTTTACTTCCATACTACGTCTATAAACTTTCCATACTACGTCCCTTACCTCAGCTATTGTTTTAGGCTTACCTTTCTGACCAAGTTTTTACTTATTTACCATGCCCTTACTTTTTATGGTTGATCTCATTTACATCTCTTTTATCTAAATATTATTCCGTTTCCTTCACTGTAGATATAAAAACCTTGTAAATAGAATATTTTATTTAGTTGGTAGTACAGTTGGTCTTATAGTTGGTATTCTACGTGTAAGTTGGTAGAATCGTTGTTAACAGTTGGTGTAAATTGGTTCACGCAAGTATATAACACGAGAAAAGCAAAATCAAGCCTCTTTGTTGTCTTGCGTCTACAGAACTCAGTGAGAACTTTCTTTTATATTATCTTATCAGCATCTGATTCTTAGTAGTTTTGGGTATTTTCCTCGAACTATTAAGAGAGACATAGGGGCTTAGAAGTTGTGCAACGAAAATGCCTAAAATGCAGCTTGGATGAAATTGAGGACGAAAGACATTTTCTATGTGTCTGTCCTGCCTACGCTCACCAAAGAGAAATACTTCTCCAAATTGCAAACCCACCATCGCTGGACCCTGACTTTCTGTTAACATACCTCCTTTCCAATAAAGAAAGACCCAGAATTACTGCTCTGTGTACTTATATTAGCCAACACGGTCAGGACTCTGATATTCCAAATTCCTGATTTAAGCTGTTTCTTGCTCTTGTAAACATGTTTCTTCTTTCTTTAGTTCTCGTATTTTAGTGTATTTTAGTGTATTCTTGTTTTGTTTTTGCCGCCAAGCTTGTAAAAGTAGTGCGTTATGGCATTTATTATTATTATTATCAAAATATCACCCACATTAAAAATGATATCCCCTACAATATTATATTCAATATTATTCGCTAATTACATATAGGACACGAATACAGGATACAAAAAGTAGAACAGTCTTTGATCATTACAAAACTTGACGATGGTGATACTAAACATACGTGATCCCACACACATGACGATGACATCTAGAGTGATGTTTTTAGGGGGGTCTGTTTGTTTCACAGCAATGGATCTTACACGTAGAAACACTAGAAGTGAATCGATTTCTTACCCCCTAATTCCTAGAGAGTATACGACGGTGAGAGCAGGCAAGGAGGTTAACTGAGATGAAACTTGGTAGTTGCCAGGACGAGGATGGTTTGAAGTAGTAATTCAAGGATTTTTTGGTCACAAAGAACTTCGATAGCAGAACTTGGCATTCCTTCCTTTCAAAACTTGAAGTTTTTCCTGGTCGAAAATTGCATTCCTGATGGAGGGTTAATTTGGATTTGCCTGGGAAAATAGGATTAAACTCCTCGGGATGAGGATTTGAAAATTAAACAGTAAATTGGGATTGGGATCGTCACACGTCAATTTTGGGAATTTCTCTATTTTCCTCATTGGAATTGAGATTTTTCATTATTTCAGTGCTGGGAAATGACATCAGCCCCCTTGAAGACCCTCCTGATAAAGTAGTGAATCTTGAAATTAAACGAGTATGGGTAGCAAATTGCACAAATCAGGAATTCCTATGTCCAACAACTTGAGGGAAATATGCAAAGGCTCGGGCTAATTTGAGCTCACTGCTGCTTCCAGATCTCTGGACTTCTTTTGCTTCGCTTGAATTAGGCTTTCATTAAGATTTCAGCTTTGAAAATCGAATTCTTTTCTCCTCCTTAGGTGGCCATTTCGTTTTGAGAACTGGATCTGAGCGTTTCTGCCAGCAGAAAGAATTGGTAAACCGGGTAAATAGTGCATTCCTCTGTATACCGATTCGTAGACTTGAAGCAATTTACTGACGTTTGCGCGTTTGAAAACGACTCAAAAGATTGAGATTGAGAAGTCCCCTGGTAAAATAATTCGTGCAAGGATCGTATGAATCAGAACCTTCTTCTTTGTATGTCTCCTTAATACTTAATAGGAAATTCTCTCCCCCACCGTTCGCATTATTACAAAAACAAAATTGGAAAGTAAGAGTTCGCAAGTATCTATGCCTAGCAGTTGGTTAGAATCACTTGGAACATGCAAACTAAAGAATACAATCTTCGAAATTTCTTCTTTCATCAACAATCGAATTATTCAACGACATATTCTTCGCAATTCTGAGGTCAACTGATCTCTTTGTTCCAGCGGCACGTGTCAGTGATAAAGGCCTCTGTAAATCCGAGCGAGTTACTTTCCAAATTCAAATCCTCTCGTTATCTAGATGAATTAAATCAACTTCTAATTGCACTGTTAATTTCTGGGCTCATCAAGTTGACGTAGAGTGACAGGTCGAGAAACTCTTACAGGAACCCTTTTGAAACAGCGAAGCATAATAAAGATTTGCGTATGACCCTTATCACAGTAAAAAGTCAGAAAGAGAGCCGAAATGAAGATTAACCAATGAAGTAAGAAGACCTAACCAATGAAATGAAACCTAACCAATCAAGTGCAACCCTACCAATGAAATGAAACCTAACCAATGTAATGAAACCCAATCAATAAAATGAAACCTAACCAATCAAATGAAACCCAACCGATGTGATGAAACCCAACCAATGAAATGAAACACGACCAATGTATTGAAACCTAGACAATGTTATGAAACACAACCAATGATATGAAACCCAACAAGCATAATGAAACTCAACGAATTAAATGAAACTCAGCCAACGAAGTGAAACCCAACCAATGTAATGAAACCTAAATTAAATGAAACCTAACCAATGTAATGAAACCTAAATTAAATGAAACCCAACCAATATAATGAAACCTAAATTAAATGAAACCTAACCAATGAAATGAAACTCAGCCAACGAAGTGAAACCAACCAATGAAATGAAGTCTAAATGAAATGAAACCTAAACAATGAAATGAAACTTAACCAATGTAATGAAACCCGACCAATATTATGAAACCCAACCAATGTAACCCTTTTGAAACAGCGAAGCATAAGAAAGATTTACGTATGACCCTTATCACAGTAGTAAGACAGAAAGAGAACCGAAATGAAACTTAACCAATGAAGTAAAACTTAACCAATAAAATGAAACCTGACCAATGTAATGAAACCCAATCAATAAAATGAAACCTAGCCAATGAAATCAAACCCAACTTATGAAATCAAACCTAACCAATCAAATCGAACTAAAACGATGCGATGAAACCCAACCAATGAAATGAAACACGACCAATGTTATGAAACCTAGACAATGTAATGAAACCCAGCGAACGAAGAAAACCACGACCAATCTAGTGAAACCCAACGAATTAAATGAAACCAACCAATGAAATGAAACCTAACCAAATAAGTGAAACACAAACAATGTATTGAGACCTAGACAATGTAATGAATTCCAACCAACATAATGAAACCCAACGAATTAAATGAAGCCCAGCCAACGAAGTGAAACCCAACCAATGTAATGCAACCTGAATAAAATGAAACCTAACCAATGAAATGAAACCCAACCAATGAAATGAAGTCTAAATGAAATGAAACCCAACCAATGAAATGAAATCAAACCCGTGAAATGAAACCCAGTCAACAAAGTGAAACGCAACCAATGTTATGAAACCCAACCAATGTAATGAAATCCAACCAATGAGATGAAACCAAACGATAAATTACTTTTTCCAACGTACTACTCTGATAAGGTTAGTTGAGGCGGTCATTGTTGAAATATTGATGAAAATTGTTTTTTTGATTCCTCATCCAAAACATCTCTTTACCAAACAAAATTGATAAAGGCAATGTATGAAAGCAAATGCCACCCTAAAGTAATACAAAAGAAACAAATGCCACTGAAGTTCGAGCAGTCAGACAAAAAGCTTAAGTTTTATGATGTATTTTCCGACTTTTCTGGCAAATGATACCCTAACAAAAGCAGTAAGAATGAAAGATTGGGGTAGCAAGATATGGAGTTAAAGCCCTTCAAATATCATTAAAATACCCTGCAAATAGCCTTCAAACTCTGGTGTTCAGTGATGTGGGGGATACCATAGTACTGTTGGGGATACCATCAGGACTATGAAGGATGTTCTGTTAAGTGCTGTGGAGGAAATACATACAGTTTTTTGGTTTCCCTCCACAGTACTTAACATCTTCAACAATACTGATGGTATCCCTCGTCAGTAGTGATGATGTTAGCTATTGCCACAGTACTGCACACCATCCAATATACTGAATGTATGCACCCCGGCAGTGCTGTACACCCTCAAATTTCAATGTACTGATGGTATCATCCACAGCACTGAGGATATACGCCAACTGTAGCTTCTCCACAGACTTTCCCCAGGAGGAATTAGCAGATATTGAAGAAGGGGCCTGACATGTCCCCCAGTCCATTACATTGGTGCACCCACGTTCCTCCTGTCCACAGTCCAATCGGTGACGCCATCCCTGGTGTAAGACATCAGAGACATATTATTATTATTATTATTATTATTATTTCATTGTGTCGTCTTATAGCTTTCGATTTAGGAGCTTCTCGTACCGAATCTCGTACCCTTCAACCTGACCAAACTTCACGAAGCACCAAAACCAAGCTGGAATTACTTATAAAAAACGTGTTTATCTAAATGCCACAGCCCCTCTGCATTTATCGGTTTTTCCAAGGACGCGAAATCCCTTCTTTCCATCTTACAGGCTTGAGGTTTCCCGCTTTGCCACTGTTAGTCAAACCAAAACATTTACTCTTATTTTTCCAACATTTACAGACAGAAAAGTACGAAAATCAATCCTGGAGCACGTGTCATTAATAATTAATAAGCTTACGCTTGGAGAACTGTCAACTATTGAGAGCTTTAATAAGCAGAGTAGACGAATACGTGCATTTTTATAAGTAAGACGAGAAGAAACTGAAATGACCCTAGGCAACGTTCGTGCAGTACATGGGAGATGGGAGGGTGTTCAGTATTGTGGGGAATATCATCAGTACGTTGGAGGGTGCTCAGTACTGCGGGGGGATATCGTCAGTACATCGGAGGGTGCTCAGTACTATGGGGAATATCATCAGTACATCGGAGGGTGTTCAGTACTGTGGGGGATATCATCAGTACATTGGAGGATGTTCAGTACAGTGGGGGAATATCATCAGTACATCGGAGGGTGTTCAGTACTGTGGTCATCTTAGATTATTTTCATCAAAATTATCCAAAGTGGAATGAAATGCCCTTCAATATTAATTGCAAGAGAAAATGTTGAAACAGATCATAAACATATTTTAACATTAGTTTTTCCTGATACACATGGAGCAATGCCAATGCCATACCAATTACCAAGCCTATTTCCTGATTGGCCAATCATTTCTACTCACCCTGGGTATAAAACTAGTTCGGTTTTCTATTTCTTGCTCATCCTGTACTTCCGTATTCCATTTCTAGTTGGTTTTTGGGAGCTCTTGAGATATATTTTATATTTTCACTCCTGAATGACTACATCTTTTCGGTTGACGCTCATCAGAGTATTGCATCAGAGAAGGAAGAATATGAAAACCTAACAATTCTTTAGCCGTCAGCACATTCGCAATTTCTAAAACATGAAACGAGTCAGAACGAGTAGGGAAAGGGTTTGAAACGAATAGAAATGAGCTGGAAACGAGAAGAAATGAGCTGGAAACGAATAAAAATGAGCTGGAAACGAGAAGAAATTACTTGGTAAACAGAAGTTTTTGCATTAGGTAAAGATCCATCACGCATTTGGAGGGAAGAGATTGAGTCTTTCTAGTAACCACTGTCTGATTCCTACTCGTTTCTGCCTGTTTCCTACTCGTTTCTGCCTGTTTTCTAATCGTTTCTGTTCGTTTCTACTCGTTTCTGCCTATTTTCTAATCGTTTCTGCTCGTTTCTACTTGTTTCAGCCTATTTTCTAATTGTTTCTGCCTGTTTCCTAATCGTTTCTGCCCATTTTCTACACGATTCTGCCCGTTTCCTACACGTTTCTGCCTATTTTCTAATTGTTTCTGCCTGTTTCCTACTCGTTTCTGCCTATTTTCTAATCGTTTCTGTCCGTTTCTATTTGTCTTGACTCGTTTCCTGTTTTGTAACTACGATAGCAGAGGCCTCTTTTGAAGCTTTCCTACCCAACACTGTTCTTCTCGTTTTGAAATTGTGTTCCTAATAAATAACTTGCTTAAAAAAACGCACGTACAAGAAACACCTGCCTCGAGATCGGGAAGTGTTTGTCAATCGACTTTGTGAGGATTTCTAAGGGCTTTTATCTTGATGACTTATGCCCCTTTGCAAAGAGGGATTTTAGTATTGTTACGTTGTCAATAGAATGTGATCTTTGGCTCTGATGGCATTCTATCCACGCCTGAAATGTGGGAAGTGTTTCTCAGTACTGCGAGATCGCTGATAGTTGATAGGCAAATGCGCTTACTATCTTCGTAAGGTATTGGTTTATGTGCAAAGCACAAATGGCCCTCTGAATACGTTGACTAATCGAGCAGTGCATTGATAGTTGATAGGCAAATACGCTCACTATCTTCGTAAGGTATTGGTTTATTTGCAGAGCACAAAGGCCCACTGAATAGGTTGACTAATCGAGCAGTGCATTGATAGTTGATAGGCAAATACGCTTACTATCTTCGTATGGTATTGGTTTATGTGCAAAACACAAATGACCCTCTGAATACGTTGACTAATCGAAACAGTGCATTGATAGTTGATAGGCAAATGCGCTTACTATCTTCGTATGGTATTGGTTTATGTTCAAAGTACAAATGGTGCACTGAATAGGTTGACTAATCGAGCAGTGCATTGATTGATAGTTGATAGGCAAATACGCTTACTATCTTCGTACGGTATTGGTTTATGTGCAAAGTACAAAGACCAACAATAGGTAGACTAGTTGAGCAGTATGACCCAGGTCCTTCCTTTCGATGTGCCACACCTCATGATTCCTTTTGTCTTTTCGCCTGGAATTCCAGAGAGCTGGCAAATTCTCTCCGCACACTTTGTGACAGGTCTCTGAAGGTGGTGTCGAACCCGGGACCCTTTGAACAAGGGTCAAGTGATCTAACCACTTGCTATCTCTGTGTCAAAGGCCTTTCCTTTCAGTCATCTCAATACTCTTAAAGGAGTGTCTAGAAAAGAGTGGTCAGAGCAGAGACAGTTGTTGACGAATAACATTATCAGAATCCAGGTAGACTTATTAGAAGGACAAAAATACACACTGAAATATGTTTTACCCCGAAATGATTTCAATGAATTGTAAAGAATTAAGAATTATGAATCATTGTTTATGGTGAAATTTGTTGCCAATTTATTTTACTCTTTTACCATCAGGCCTTTTCCAACATTGGACTGATTTTGGAGTAAATGTTTTGGTGCTTTCATGCGTTTTCTAAGGGTATTACAGCCTATTATTGCTCCTTGGGACAGTACTGAGTGGATTGAATACCTTTTCGGAACCATTGATTCTGGGCTAATTTTGACCAAAACCATGGGCCATCATGGTTTCTAACCATTAGGGTTTTTTTCAACCTTGAACATATTTTTGAGAAAATGTTTTGGTGCCTCTTTGCGTTTTCTAAAAGTATTATAGCCTAATGCTGCTCAATGAACAGTTTTGATTGGATTTAATGTCAATTTAAAATCATTTATTTTGGGTTTCTTTGGGCCAAAAAATGGTTTTAAAGGAATGTTTTTTGGTGATTATATGCGTTTTCTTTTGCTGTTATAGCCTAATGTTGCTTCCTGAGCAGTCTAGAGTTGAATAAAGCCCTACTTGGAACCGTTTATTTTTGGTCCATTTAGACCAAAATCATGGGTTTAACCTATATAAAACTTTTATGGTACATGGCTGGTACTTCTTGGTTCATGCTTTGTCTCTTGGTTTCCGTGGAATGGGTTTGGGATTTGCTATTGTCCCCTTCCTCGATCGACGGTTATGCTTGATGGGTTAAGTATCCTCTAGGATATCTGAATTGTTCTATTTGTTCGATAAGCAACTAAACCTTACTTAAATTTTTCATTGAGTATCATTAGGCTAAGTATTGACTTCAAACTAATGATCTAGTATGCCGCGAGTCACCTGCCAGTTTCTTTCATCTTCACCTTCACTGCACAACAACAACCTCGTTCATGATGACAGCCTCGTTCACAACCTATTGTTGCTATAGGCACCTGTTGCTTAGGAATTATACACAAATGAACCTTCCAAAGATCTTCGAAGATTAAAGTTTTCCGACTGCTGCTCTGGTAAGAAGAAGTTCTGCGTCTCCCTGTTTTTGGAGTGTAAAAAGAATAAAATAATTTGCAAGGTAACCTTCAAAATGAATTCCCTTTTTCTCAATACTGCGCTATTTCCCTTTCTCTATGAATGACTTCTGAATGTTTAGGCCACTAGCTACTACCGTACTAGAGAAGTGGGATGTGCCTAAATCAATAGAGTTATAGAAGCTTTAGGTTAGGACCTACTAAGGGCTACCTTATATAAATGATAATCATTGATGAAGTAAACACAACCATGTTGAGACCCAAGATCGAAAGTCTAAAGGCAAAAATAGGTTAAAAGCAACCGCCTTCTTTCACTTGAGCTGCGAGCTGAGGGGAGGGAACTAATTGGTTACCAAACTAAGCTAAAAGCACACTTAAATCCCAAAAACGTTAAGAATTGAAATATTTTCCCTCCCCAATAAACTTACTATTTTGCCTCGCTAATCTAAAGATCCATTGGAAACTAATGATATTAATAAACCATAGCGTAATGGGGAGGATAAACTCTGAACATTTAGGACCCATACTTTGTATCCCACAAAGAGGTCACAAATTGCAAATAAAAATTTCGGCCTAATTAGTGGATTGTCAAGAAAGAGATGCCAATTTGTTGTAGGACCGCCGCCAAAAGTCTTGGAACACTTGCATGATTTTTGCCGTTAAAATTTTGCCACATCCCCTCACCTCTTTACAATGTTTTCCCTGATAACAAAAAATTATTCCTATGACCTCCAGCTAGTGTTTGGTGCATTATTGTATTATTATTGGTGTATCATGAAGTTCATTTTATAAACAACATTGTTTTGAGGGGGGGGTTTGATTAGAAGTGAATGCTTGGAAAGCTAAATAAAGTAGTTATTTGTTAAGAAAAACAAGGGTCTTCCAACTACGCTTTGCAGGAATTTCTGTGTCACAATATATTTTGAATAGGAGTTATATTTTGAATAACTACTGATGAAGATTTGTATCGAAACGTTTACAAGCATGGTTTATTTTTGAATTAATCTTTTTGAATAGGAGCATACTTAAGACATATAAACTTCCTTTCTTAGGAGATGGGACCTCTACCATATGGCCCAGCAACTGCTCACTTGCAAGCAAGCAATGGTCCAGATACACGGATAAACCAATTCTACATTACAGAATACTCGAATAGATACGGTCAAGATGGATTCCAACCAAGGGCAGGAAATCACAGGGGTACAGGGTATCAGAGTAATTTCCGTCCTGGTGTTTATTACAGCAGGAAACTGGATGAGTTGGACAATCCTAAAATGGGGTAAGTAAAATCAATTCGTATACATGGCAGTAGCTAGAGGCTCTGAAAGGGGTAAGCTGTTGACCATTCCTTATGGTTGAACCTGTTAAAATACAATTTACTTCAAAAGAGGGATAATTGAAGCTTTTCTTCAGCCTCCCTCTCCAACAGCGTCCCTTTTTACATCATTGAAGTACATTCAATAATGTTTTTAAAGGTGGAGAGCTTCAGGGTAGCTTTCACATTGGCACTTAACCTAGATTAAACTAAACGAGGCTTTGCACATAAAACAATACCATACAAAGATAGTAAGCGTATTTGCCTATCAAAACTATCAATGCACTGCTTAGATTAGTTTATCTATTCAGTGGGCCCTTTGTGCTTTGCACATCAACCAATACCTTTTGAAGAAAGTTAGTGTTATTGCCTATCACTAATACTAAAGTACAAAATGTATGCAGTATTACATATTTAAACAATTTTTGAACACTAGATCAAAACTTTAAATCTCTTTTGCAGAAAATTGCTTTCCAAGAATTACAACTCGCTGACAAAAATCCACTTCAAAGAATCCAAAGGCTCGAATGGCAAAGATGCATTTCCAAAAAGCGTGTACATGGTAAAAAGTGGTTTTGTTAGAGATACGCATCCAACCATACCAACTACCAAGCAGGTTCGTAGATTTTTATGAAAGGCTGTGAATGACAGAGAAAGACACAAAAGTAACATTAAATTTTGGTAATTGTAGGATTATATATTGCAGTCTTTGGATAGTACAAAACTTTAAAATAGCCAGAAATATTGGAAACATAATAGAACAAACACATAGATTACTTAAGCTTTTCGTCTGACACTCAACAGAGTAATACTTCAGAAAGAGAACAAAACAGAAACCTAACTGATTTTATGTACTCACATGTAGATCCAAATAGACCACTCAGAGAAGAGGTAGGTGGTTAGTTTTGCTATTTTGATTATATAGTGATCGTAACATGTCAGGTCCAGGTATGCTTGGGAATTATTAAAATTGGTCTGACCACCAGTTACTTTTTCCTGTACAGAGGGCCAGCAGTAGTTACTAAGCCATGGGCTGTAGCCTTGAAGCTTTCACCTAATTTTTATTTGTAGTGGGGAAACGGCAGTATGTGTTGTATCATTTCTCTTAAAGGTCAGCACTGGATGATAATTTTAACTATAAACATTTTTCAGGTCAGGTCGGTTTGTGTGGATACAAAGCAAGAAGGAACAGTATACCCAAAACTCAGACCACATCTTCATTCACTTAGAAGCAAGGACCCGGTTTCTCAGGAGAATGCAGGACATGTAAGTTCCACTAAACCCCATTTTGTTGTACTTTGTGGCATGGCTTTAATTCATAATTAAATCATGGTGGATCGAGAATGGTTCAAATTGCTAGGGGATGGCGTAATTGGTGCATGAACCTCCATTTATTCAGAATACAAATTTTTGGCTTGAGTAATAAAAAAGAGGCTCATCTTAAGACATTTCCATGGAAAAAATACGCCCTCTTTTTGAATTTACGGGAAGCGCCCAAAATTTCCAATGACAATATATTTTAACTGGGTTGAGATTTCGTGCTAAAATTTTGAAATAAAAGATTATCGGCACGTTTTCGATGGTACATATCTCCAAAATGGTACAAGATATTGAAAAAGTGTGACGGCTGTTCAATACAAACAGGGTGATATAGCCTGTACTGATGGACCCGTATTTGTATCTGTGCCAGTTAAAAGATCAAAAGAGTAAAATTTTGGATTTGACCATTGTGGAAATCTAGATTCACTTTGGAAACATGATGGGTACAGCCTCTGGATGATTTGATATGGAATAACCCTTTGGCTAGCATTACTACCTTCTGATCGTATGCATCTGTGCCTTGCCTCTTGGTCAGGTTTTTAGACTCTCAACTCTTTTTTAGACTCTGCTGATTTTGTTAACTACCTATATTTGGATTTGTTAAACAAAATAATTCAAACCTTGTTTCAAGCTCGGTTCACCAATTTTCTTTAACAGAACCTGTTTCTATATTTAGGGACCAAGTTTCATGTCAACAGAAAACCACTCAAACTACAGAGGCTGCCAAGGCAAGAAAAGTGAGTATCAATTGATTACTGAAAATGTATTCAAACCCAAATCATGCAAGAAAACTGAAATAAAATCAGTACCATAGAGGGTATTCAATTTTGTGGAGGATATCTTTGGTATTGTAGAGGAATACTATGAAGCATGAGACTAAAGTTACTGCGTAAAAGTTTACTATTTTGATTTTTGATCAAATGCAATAAATATTTTGTTTTGCATTTGCAGTGGACACAAGAACGAATATCATAGGTCCAAAAGAAGAGACAGGCTTTACTCATGCCATCAACAACGAACCAATCACATTCAAGCCGAGTGATGCTTTCAATGGTGAATATCCGGTGAGCAAAATATGATGTCAACTACAATAACCGTCAAAAGTCTTGGTGTACTTGCATGATTTTACAGTCAACTACATTCTGCCCCCTCCCCGTTAACAAAGTTGTTTCTTGTAACAAAACTAAACTCAAAAACTTCGACTAGTGTTTGGTGTAGTCTGATAAAAGTCATTTTGAAAACAGCATTGTTTTAGGTGGAGAGGGGTCTGATAGGAAATAAAATGCTAGGGAACCTAGAAAGAGTAGTTTTTTGTTTGGAAAGGCAAAGATGTTTCATCTTCTCTTAGCAGTTATTGTATGATTTTTATTCACTAGGAAGATGGATGAATTATACCAAGGGGCGGATCCAGGAAAATTCTGACTTCTGCTCCAAGTAGTCCAAGTGATAGAATAATCGATCTTTTTATCTTAGGGCCTGAATTAGAAGCGAGAAACAATACTAGGCCTAGAAATCTGAGTTTATGTATGCTGCTATGCTTTTATATACATTGTTGATATATGTTACAAACAGGCTACAACATGATCCTAAATATTCATTGTACTAAATTTGATCATTACTATTTTGATAAAATATAAAGTTTTCACCCTAGCATCAAGTGAGTCACCCTCTCTGTATTACGTAATTATTGCAGAGCTCTCGTTAAGAACAAAATGTGGAAATGAATGATCCAGATAATTTTTGAGAATGGAAAGTGACCCGAGCGGTATTTGAACCAAACACTTTTGACTTTGTGCACCATTGCTCTACTTACTAAGCTATCAGGTGTTTCAATCCTTAATGTGTCCTTCTTTTTTACAGGGTTGGTATACCTGGAGACCAACTGGTACAAGTTTGATGAAAACAGATTTCAGGCCCTCACAATTCTTAGATGTAAGTACATGTAAGGTTATCTGAAATTATAGATTGTGGCTCAAGATAAATTAAGAGTGCTCAAAAAGTTGCAAGAACAACGAGCAAAATATAAGTATGTGATCAAGAGATACAAATACGGAAGTTACGTCGACGATTAATTAGCATAGTGATGTGAATAAATTAAGGAGACTTGTCCTGCTACATCACCACACTGGGCATACGATGTACGGTTTTATAGTGCTTTGTTTGTACTTTCACAGGGAAACGAGCCTTTTACAACAGTGGCTGCATGCTCAGACCGAGACACTGGTTACACAAGAGAGATTAAACCGAATGGGGAGTTCACAGGGAAACAAGAGCACGTGGGTTCAGATTTTAAAATTAAAACCTATTTTGTTTTGTCTTAAGGTATTTTCTAGCTCTAATCAAAGATGCTATAAGTAAGTCATGATGGCTTCTATCATTTATTGGGGATTTAAATCGAGGCAATCCAGTTAGTTTGTTAGAATGAAAAATGACCTGAGATTTGCGAAACTAAATCGAATTAATTTGTGAGAATGAAGATTCTACCCTAGAAGGGTTTGAACCCATGAAGTAGAATTTAGAAAATAAATCGAGTTATTTTGTGAGAACATCAATTTTTTGGGGGGAGGGTAAGTTTTCTAATTTTGGCTTTTATCCTTATTGGACTACCTGTGTGACTTTCAGTCCCCAGGATATTGATCCAGCAATTTGAGCAACTTGATGATTTTTTGCTGCCACTACCCCCTTACTTTGATAACAGATTTTAAATTACTGTTGATTTTGATTAAGGTGTTCACAAAACTGGGTCAAGTACCTCCATTGGTGCAGGATAGAATTAAGAAGAAAGACCCCGCTGAGTATTCGAATATGGTTTATGCAAAACAATACCCAAGGTAAGGAACTGTTCATTATTTATGCCTCCGGCTAGCACTGAAGAGAAATAAATGATTGATGATATTTTGCATTTACCAAACATTTGCTTAAATCAAAAATGTAATTACCTAATCAAAAAAAGTCAGAAGTTATACCCAACTATAAGTAGTGTGTTTCTGACTTTTGGTAATTTGGGAACAATTTTGGTCTACAAAATCACCCAGAAAATAGGCGCACTGTGGACAGCCAATAAATGGAGGAACGTCTATCAACACCTTGAAGGGAAAGGGATTAGATTAAAACAATTTAATTGACTGAAACTTGTGAATGTTTTGAAATAATGTTTTTTTTTAGTATGTCCACCGGGACTTTCAGAGGTTTGCAAAGAGAGAGCCAAACTCTTCCTGAAAGATTGGGAAATATTTCACTTGGGAATAAGGTTAGTTTTCTGCTCTTATTATTTCTAAATCCTGTTTTCTTTCCTTGGAAATAAGTTTAGTTTTCTGTTCTCTTGCTTCCGAAGATTGTTTTTATCTTCTAAAGATCTCTTTGCTTATTCTTCTCATCATATTCAATTCTTGGTAGACACCTTCTGTTTTCGATAGACTCAAGAATCCTATTCCTTTCACACCAACTTCTAAAACAGTAGGTTTAAAAGATATTCCAAACCTTCTGCTTGCAAATCTGGCAGACTACGAAGACTTTATCTGACATCAGCAAATTGTTCGAAATTCGAATTGATAACATGTAACATTCTTTTGAAATTTCTATTACTTATTATTCTGGACGAGACCATAAAGGAATTCGTTAACTTCATTGTGAAGAATATGAATCATAAAGATTATACAGTTATATTCCTTTGATGCACTTTCTCAATTAGTTATTTAACGATTTTCAAGATTCAGCCATAACTGGCCCTAAACAAACTAACTAAAAGGTTATAGTTTGATTATGAATAGGGCCAGGTATGGCTGAATCTTGAAAATCGTTAAATAACTAATTGAGAAAGTGCATCAAAGGAATATAACTGTATAATCTTTATGATTCATATTCTTCACAATGAAGATTCTTTTGAAAGTTCTTTATGATTGGAAAGGAATTCGAAATTCGAATGTTTTTCTGCGGGCTCTATCGTTTTCGACAGGCGCATTCTTTTCAACTTTGCAAACTTTTCCTGCGAAGTTTACTTGTATCAGAATTCAGAAGACACAAAATGATAAAAAGTTCCACCGCTCTGCTGTATTTTGAAAGAAAAGACCTTAACCCTTCCGATGGTTGGAGAAGGACTGGAAGGGGTTACTGATTCCAATTCCTAGCACTGAAATAATAAAAATCCCAATCCCAATGAGGAAAATACACTAGGCTATCAAAATTATTGCACAGGTCGATTCAAAATGGCGGCAAAATTACTCATGGGGCTCCTCAAAGCAGTAGCAGCAAAGTAACAAAGCACTTTACCATATTTATGACTTTTTACAACCCTTTTGTACTGATTTTAGATGACAACTCCTTCTTCAAAATCTTCTTTCTGATATTTTGACCACCCCTTAAATCCCAAGTCAAACATAATTTCTCCCTCAATTTATTATTGCTTGTTGTTATGAGCTATGGTGTCAGTAAAATTTCCTAAATTTTGCCACCAAAACCTTGTATTTGTGAGCTGTCTGACACAAGTTATGGGGATTTTAATTTAGGCCTAGTCCTCACAGCTTTGCAATTTTGCCGCCATTTTGAATCGACCTGTGCAATAATTTTGATAGCCTAGTGTAGAGAAATTCTCAATATAGACGCGTTTAACAATCCCGATCCCAATTTACATTTCTATCCCCGAATCCAAGTCCCAAGAAGTCCAATCCCATTTTCCCAGTTAACATCAAGGCAAATGCCAGTTCCTAATTTACGCCCTCCTGACCATAATTGAAAATGTGTTTCTGTTGTAGGAAGACACTGGTTACACGGAGAACAATACAAGATACGTCAAGTCAGCAGAAACGCCAGGATCACTAAAACGTTTCAACACGGAATACGACACAAGGTTTGTACTGTATATCCAGTTTCCTACATACGAAGTCTTTCGGTTTACTGGAACAGTGCATCTTGAAACGGTATATCAATTTAACGGTATAATACACCAAGAGGCAAGCCTCAAAAGACTACAATACCTGTCAGAATAATATAGAACACCTAATACAAATCGATGAATTTTTGGAGGAAACATTAACACAAGGTCTCCCCTAGTCCACCTTGAATGGTTGCTTTTTTGAATGTGACCTCTTTATTCAACGCAAAGTGACCGTTTCAAGTTACAAATCAATATTTTTGATATGGAGAAGGGATAATTTTGAGTCGATTTGAGAAATAAATCACGTGGTCCAAAAATTTGTTCAAGCATTGTAAATTCTACATCTCGACAAGCCGGTTTTTTGCTTTCCCTTCATCAGTAGATGTAGCCTCTTGTTGAAATGGTACATTTCCTGATGAGTGGTAAACTGCGAAACAGGATTGTCGAGATGAAGAGTTTATAGTTGATTAGTTTCTAGAAATGTTTTTATTTTGTTCTTATCCTCTCTATTTTTCTCTGTTGGGTATCAGGGGAAAAACGTTAGTAGTTTATGTCAACATATCTTTGCGAGGGAATCTGATTGGTTCTTTCGTTCTAAAGAATATAATACACATGTCGTTTAGTTCTTTAGTGCAAAATGTGTATTAAAAAACAACACAATGCTTCCGGGAATACTTAATAAACCAAATAACCCATGGAAATTTCGTGGATTATCTGAGTGAATCTGATTTCTTCCTCTGTTCTGAAAAATTCAATTAACATCCCTTTTGGTTTTCTAAGGCACAATAGATATTCTAAAACACGGTGCATGGGGAAAACAAAATAAAGAAAATAGTACAAAGAGATTTTGTGGAGATGGTTGAACCTGCTACCTGACCCAAAATCTCACGAGCTTCCTCATACCATTTGATGTATGGACCATCATTTTAGATTATGATTTTAGCTCTTTCTTTCTTTTAATTATTTGCTGTTCTGCTCAGGTTTTTTGACAAAACCCCGAAAGGCGAAGCACGCATGGGAAACACGAAGGGAAACGTAATGGAGCAGGTCGAAAATGGGTTCACAAAGAGCACAGCAGTCCACAGTATGGGTACTGAGATCAACACCACTGAACATCTTAGAAAACTGAACCCATATGTTGCAAGGTATGTACAAGTCCTATGTATCTCGATAGCATTGATTAGACTCTGACAACATCATATTGCTCGATATACGAAGGCACAAAGCGATATTGATGAGAAACAAGAAAGGAGACTGGCTCTCTGTAACTCAAAGTTTTATGCTTTTGCAATCATCAGACAGACTATAATGATCATTGTAACATTTATACTTATAACATTGCGTGGTCTATACCTGCACCACAGTGCTCGATATACGTAGGTACAGAGCGATATCGATTAGAGACTAAAAAGGAGGATCTCTGTAACTCAAAATTTAATGTTTACACCATCATCAGACACACTATCTAATAACCTATAATAAGATATTAAATGATATTATAATAGCTTATAGCCTGTCTGATGATTGCGAGAGCATGAGACTTTGAGTTACAGAGAGCCAGTCTCCTTTCCTGTTTGTCATCTAAGAGTTTCGTGTATGTTTATTTTGCCACTAAAACTATTTACAATGAAGAGGACAGTCTTTGGATGGTACAGAACTTCGGCAAAGCTAGAAATATCGGAAACATAATGAAACGTAATATATATGCATACTTACAAATAGTATAAAAAGTAACAGAAGAGCTACCCAAACAATTGGTTTATCTGCTTGTATTCGTTAGTGATGTATTTAGACGAAAAGTAGAAAGTAAAAGTATTTCTCTCCTTCCTCCCTAGGAGCATAAAAGCGAAAGACATTTACTACGACTCACACATTCACGACAGTAAGAAAAAACCTCTTTCTGCTTGAAACCAGGACTAGAAATGTAAGATATCTTAAAACTTTTTATTGCTGATTCCAAGGACAATAAACTCTCTTTTTATTTATCATAATTTAATTTCTCATCAGTAAATGTTTTTTTAGGGTCTTAATTTGAGTAATTGTAATTTGTAATATAATGTTATTGCGAATGGTTTGTAATCAATTGTAAACTTTGATTTTTCTAATGAATGGGTAGATTAAGATGAATAGCTTTCAATATCATTTTTTCGCTTCAACGAATGAATTGTATCTTGAGAATTAAAAGCTACTAAAGCTACTAGATAATGCAGGTGATGCCCCCAGCATGATTCCAAATCTTTTTACCTTTTTTTCAAGATATCTAAAAGGGAAAGAATTCCTCCATTTTTTTATTATACGGTATAGATATCAACAAGGACTAAATTACTACTTAAAAATCTCGTACACTTTTCCTGAAAATCCTATTGTTTTAATGAAAATCTCTGGAAATCCTTTTGTTCCTGAAAAATCTCGTAGCTACGCTTCGAAAGGGAGTGAAATGCCCCTCGGTTATCAATATTTCAACTCCGTTTTTGTTCAGCTCAGTTTTTGTCAACTTATTCGTTCAGCTCCGAATGAAGCTCCGTTTTTGGCAGGTTGATTGTGAGCGCAAAACCAAAAATTAGAGCTAAAAATATCTGTTTTATGCTTCATTGTCATTTTGCACCAGAAATGAACTTTTTCTGAAGTTTATTCCTCAAAACATTGCAGAATTTATAATCATCAGGCAAGCAATAACTCTGTTGTTAATTCGCAATTAGCCCGGGAGTTTCAGAACCCCCACGAGGCCTAATCCGCCGGCATTATCAAATTCCAATCAACAATGAAACTGTAACAGACCCAGTCAACCGTCAAATGTTCTGAGACGTGATTGAAAAGTCATTCCAGGCTCGTGATTGGTCACCTATAAATAGAACTAATCTGATTGGCTGGCTGAAATCTTGAAACGATTCTGATTGGCTGGCTGGTTTCGGGCTTTTGACCTGAATCAGCGCTCTATACGCAACACCTGCTAATCAGTGAGCTCGAGTTTTTGAGTAATTTTAGATTTTGTTGCTTTTTGCAGAAGTTTTTTGGATTTAATTTTCTTAGATTTTATGGAGTTTTGAATGGAATGAGGTGAGTTGCATTTAGTTTTCTTATTTGTCGACTCACTGCTTTATTTTCCTACTTCTTGTTTGTTTTATTTAATCCTGTTTGGTTTGCTCAGTGAGTTCTGGCAGATTTTGTCACAATTAATCTGGTAAACATCTCAGAGAACTCCTTCAACGTTCCTAAGTAGGTAGAACCTATTCCAACGTCGATTCAACCTTATAAAGAATGCAGAACTTCATAAACTTAGGGTAGAATATTTCACTGGAAATACCCTTTGAATTATTTGCAATTTCATATGTTATGTTTGGCAAATGCATTCAAATTTGATCTTTGCACAGTTCTTATTATGATCAAATTCTCCTGAGATCCTCATTGAGATCCTCATTAAGATCCCCAAAGATGCAACAAATAGCTTATTTCATTTTTTTGGCCTTTTTAGCAGTATCTCTAAACCAATAAGCTTATTTGGTGTAATACAAGGATGATGGGTCGTAGCTACATTTGATTCAGTTTATGAAAATCAAATATGAGAAATTCCAATCTTTTTCAACAGTACTTTTTTGCAACTCCATTTCTTTGATGTAACGCAGGGATCAATCACTGCTCCATTGACAAATAAAACACCTCCATATTTTGGATGGAAAATCTTTTACGTCTTGCATAAAGCCTTGGAACCCTTGCTACTTACACCCTGTTTATGATAAGTAAGCTGTAGCTGTCTAGGATCCAAAAGATTGGATCAGGGTTTACAATTTGCAGAGATGCGATATCGTTTTCTATAGGAAGGAAGGCTTAGAATATCACGTATTGATATCATTTTATTGTATTTGCATCGAGGAGGAAACTTATCTTTACAATGTAGCATAACAAGATCGATACATTAATCAAAATGCAAAGTAGGCCTACTTACTTATATTGGTGACCATGGTAGAAACAAAGGGTACGAATTAAGGGTGTCTTTTAATGTAGACAGATGTCTGAGTGGGAACAATTCACAGGTTGTAAAAGAGTTTGAATGAACGACTTAATGTTAGTGCACTTGTTATAAACTCTGCCAGAATAAAATTAAATCTCCATCCCTCCTAAGCAATAATCTAAGGTGCAGTGATGACCAATTTGTGCGGTAATGACTGGGAATGGTGCAGTGTTGAATTAAAATCTGTCCAATGATTAATGTCTCATCGAGCAAAAACTAAACAAAACATGAAAGCGTAACATAATTCAAGATTTGTAGCATTGATACCATTATTAGCTTCTTTTCCCTCCCATCCCTTAAATTTAGTGATTATTACAATAGTATGAAATTCGTTGCATATTCTCCTACTGCATAATATACACTACCAGGGCAGTCTTTTACTTTCTTGAGCAGTGATGATTATACCATAGATAATTGCCTGATCCCTCCCTAGGCTAGACTTATGCTAACGTCTTTGTTATCGTTTATACATGCTTGGTGCACTTGTTCGTATACATGTAATGTTTGTTTATGAGTTTTATAAGATTGCAAACTTATCTGATGCTTGTGGCTTGCTCATTGCTTCTGAACTTAGAAAACACATCGATGCGAAGAAAGCTTGTAAATTATTACGTTAAACAAGAAAATCGTTCGGAATAATTTGATTTGATCAGGCACATCGCTGTTGCAGTAGCAACTGGGTGGGGCTATTTTGTATTACAAACTTTGCGTAGCATTGAGTTCAAAAAGGCGTGCAGTATCGATTAAAAAATGTTGAGTTTTTGGTTGTTGATAGTTGAGTTGATAGGCAAATAGCCCTTACTAGCATTTCAAGGTATTGTTTTATGTGCAAGATACGAAGGACATATAGACTAAACATGTAAACTAATTGAAGCAGTGGATTGATAGTTGATAGGCCAATTTACATATTATCTTCATAAGGTATTGGTTTATGTGCAAAGCACGAAGCGCCCACTAGATAGGTAAACTAATCGGAGCAGTGCGACCTTAGTCTCTCCCCTCGATGTGACTACACCTCATGGTTCATTTTGCTTTGTTTTTTGTACACAGTTCCCATACAGAATTGTTGTTTTCTGCCAATACCTCGATCATTAATATTAATTACATATTTTTATCGCAGACAACGATGAGAGTGGTTTTGCTTTTTGTAGTTCTTGCAAGTATTTTAGTTCTATCAGCAGGCAGACACAGGCATGGTGAGTGCTAATTGACTTTTAGTTTCACTTCACTCAGTATTCTTACCTAACAATCAATATTACTTCTATGACGTAAGGAACGCCAGGGGTAGGTTTTCTCTGTTAGGTGTCTCAAAACTTTAATAGTTAGATAATGAATTTCAAACCTCAAAACTATCCGCAGCCAAACGTAGGCTATATGGTGAGTAATAATATCTTTCGTTCTTTATACTTCAGTTATCATTCTTGCCTGACAATCATTTCTATTTCTATGACGCAAGGAACACAAGGGGAAAGGAACTCAATTGTGCTGCTAGTTTCGTGTAGATTCCTTGTACACAAGGAATATGGAGGACCATTGTATAACTAGTATTACTATGCCCCCTTGGAAATCAATCACCATCTCCTTTGATACAGAAACATCAATCTAAACGTAAATAAAACATTTTGCTAGGTGTCTCAAAACTTAAATCGTGAAATTCTTAAAACCAATATTCGGCATTTTGTTTTCAGGCAGAAAGCACCATCGTTTTGCCAGGATGGTTTCAGAATCTGGAAAAGCAATCCAGCCTGCCAAACGTGAGTCGAGTTTTCTGTGTTTACGAAATATTTCTTACAGTAGAATTAACACATTAATAAACTGACATTCCCTCTGTGACTTTGAATTACGTGGTGGCACACTCGTCTGACAGACTTTTCCAATCAATTCAATTTTGATAAACCATGTAGTAGATTCAACTCGAATAGAGTGTATTTATCCAGGCTATAGTGCTTGATATACGTGAGTACAGAGCAATTGTAAAGTGCAGATAACACATTAATACACAGACATGTTCCTTTTTTGACTCTGAGTTTTAAACTTGCAAATTCCCCAGACAGACCAAAACAACATTTCTTCTGTATTCTGAAGTCCTTTGGCTGTTTCGAAAATAACCCCTCAAAACAGAGTGAAGATTCAAGTCTGTCATTTTGCTTTTGTGCCAGATCTTTCTTCTATTGTCATTGCAGCAGTAATGAATGCCAAATATAAGTGATGCCTTCTTTATCCCAAACCCAAGAGATGGTGTTCTTACTAGCGTCGAATTCTCTGTTAGTTTTATTGTGAAAATTCTAATAATATGTTACTGAATTTAGCGCTGCTATCTTATCCACTTTTTCAGAAAGGAACTCTGTCTTGAGGCTGTAGAAACGTGATCAGCTAATGCAGCCATACAATGCATGATTGCTGTTGAAATGTTGATCATGTTGATGCCAAAATGGGTGAATGTAGCTCTAGATGCAATCCATAGCAAAGATGATAAACCAGAAAAGGAATCGAAAATTGCTTTCCACGTAATCTGTATTGCAGACACTAGAGAAGCAGCACTAAGCATTGATTGATTTCTATTGTTTTAAGGATTTAATTAAGTTTCTGTTATATAAAGAAAGTACAAAGGACCCTCTGAATGGGTAGACTAAAAGAAGCAGTGTATTGGTTGTTAATAAGCAAATACACTTATACTATCTTTGTAAGGTATTGGTTTATGTGCAAAGCACAAAGGATCCACTGAATAGGTAGACTAATCGAAGAAGTGCATTGATAGTTGATAGGTAAATACACTTACTATCTTTGTAAGGAATTGGTGTATATGAAAGGCACAAATGACCTTCTGAATAAGTACGCTAAACTGTCCCTCTTTCTTGATATCAGTTGATTTTGTGAAACTAAAACGTATCTAATTGCAGGGTCGTGGATTTGCCATCCTGGCTGCGTGAAATTCTGCTTACCGTCATGCAAAGCGAGCTGCTGTACCGGGGGATCCCGCGAGTACCACCCAGATTTGATGCCCATGATCGAACAATACCAAAATAAAATTGAAAAAGAGGCAGCGATGGATCGAGCATCAGAGCGAGGTGCAGTCTCTCTACCATGTGGTATGAATTGTGCACCAAGCTGCGCTCCACTGTGCAGCCAAGGTGGGTTCACTTATTTCACGCAGCTAGCCTTAATTGTGGGTTTAAATTATTTTACAAAGCACTATTCGTATTTTTTAGTAAATATTGCTGTTGTTTACCTAATTGATAACTGTTATGGTGAAGGACAGCGTAAAACTCAATGAAGTTGGGTTTGCAACAACATACAATGCATGCCAGAATTGCTTGGAAAACCCAGATAAAAATAGCTGATTTTTGCTTAAAAACTGCAAAGATAAAAGAAATCATCGAATAATTTACTTTTTTCAGTTAACTGTAATCCTTGCTCGTTTTTATGTATAAACCCTTATTTTTACCTTAAATATGAAAAGAACCCAGATATTCTGTTCCTCAGGATCTCCTTTTTTCGGTTTTAGTAAAGAGGTATAAAGCTGTGCTTTCTTTTCTGCAGAATGTTGCCAAAGCCCAATGATGCCTCAGATGCAAATGCCTCAAATGCAAATGCCTCAAATGCAGATGCCTGAGATGCAGATGATGCCACAACCGATGATGATGCCTCAAATGCCGGTGATGCCAGAACAACAAATGATGCCATGTGGTATGGAATGCAACATGCAGTGTGCTCCTATGTGCTCTCCAGGTAAGCTATTGCATCTTTTTGTTTACCTGGTTGATTCAGTGCAACTAATTGAAGCATAAAGATTCAGAATTCACTGTGTTGAAATCCAGGGCCGTTTTTTGAGTCTTGTCCGCTTACAGTTTGCCATATGAAGGAAGAACAAATTGGTTGTGCTCCAATGTGCTCTCTCAAGGTAAGTTAATGGCATATTGCTCCTTTCGTGTACCATGCTTCAGACTGCAGAGTGTGGCACTTGACACACAAGTTTGATAATAGGACAATAGGATAGAACAATAGAAATTGGCTCTTGCACACTCAAGATCTTGTCGAGAAGTGTCCCTAAAAAGAGGCCAGGCTACTTCAGAGCAACAAATTAAAGCACAAGGCTTAAGGATCTATCATGCTGTTGAATCCAGGGTCGTTTTTTGAGTCATGCTGTTGAATTTAAGATACGAATCATAAAGATACCACACGCGTTACTTCTTTGACGCACTATTCATAAAACATTTTTCAACGATCTTCTAGATTTGGACCTAACAAGCACTATCATGACCATCCTAATTTTAGTGAAAGATGTTTTCTGTCGTTATTTATTTTTGTAAATCTAAGTTAGGCCAATGAAGAATTTATAACTTCACTGTTTGAGAAACTGTACAATTCTAAGGCTTTCTAAAGTTTTCTAGTACTTCTCAATATTAATTTCTACGTGGACGATCAACAGCTCATCTGCACTAAAAAGTCTTGTCTTAAACATCTATTCATAGCTGCTCTGTAAGCACACCGAGGCCTTCAAGCAATTTTGTCCATTTCGGTTCATTTCGTTAGTCTGGGCTAAATGTTTTATTGTGCATGAAAGGGTTTGAAAATCTTCCAATAGGTATTGAGACTACACCTATTCGAGGATAAGGAAGGAGTAAATTGGGAACTGGGATTTAAAATTGGGAACTGGGATTTAACTTTTTATCAATTGAGAAAATGGAGTTCAACTTCTTAGGACTAAAATTTTGGAATGGAGAAGTGAATTGGGATTTTGATTGTTGAATACGTCAGTGTTGGGAATTTCTCTATTTTCTGTTTTCCTGGGATTTTTGATTAATACATTGCTGGGCATTGAAATCAGTATCCTCTTTAGGAGGCTATCATTCTTCCGTTGAATTCAAACTATTATTTCAGATTGTTGCGCACAAATGCCAATGCAGATGCCAATGCAGATGATGCAGCCACAAGAGCAACAGGCTCCTCCTCAGCAGTCACCTCCTCCTCCTCCGCCACCACCTCCTCCACCACCACCAAAGGCTACACGAAAGCCGAAGAGGAAACCAAAGAAGAGACCTCCCCCACCACCACCCCCATCAGATGGGGCAGTGTGCGACCCAAGCTGTGAGAAATTATGTCTACCATCTTGTAAGTTTACGTGCTGCATCCCAAAGAGGCTGAGGAGCAATAATTTTGCACACGAGGCTGGTAAGTATATCATATATAATGTTTATTTGTAAACCATTAAAATCATAAAAAGATAACAGGGAAGGGTTTTTTCCTATTTTATATTCTTATTTTTTTGACTTAGTTTATTTCTCCGCGTTGTCTTTTGTAGTTATCATCTTAAATCTTAGTGTTAATTGTTAATGTTAAAGTTGTTCAATTTCAAATTACTTGATAGCTGATCTGAGTCCTTTTTATTTGCCCTAAGCTTTATCTCTTTGTAACTATGAATGAAATCCCAGTCAGTTTTAGAGCAAATATTTCGCTAATTGGCTTCAAACAAGACCTCAAAAACTACCTTCTTCTGCACCCACAATAATTTAACACGACCCCTTGGAAGACAAGCACCATCTTTAGTTTCATAGGTTCAATTAATTATCATTTTCTTAATAATGTATTAGTTCTATTTTATGCTGAAAGAATATCATGTATAAAGATTGATTAATAATAATAATAATAATAATCTAAAGCTTCAAAATATGAAAATTGAATTGAATCGGTTCTATCTTGTTGCAACCTAACACTACACTCTTTTTGATACATCATTCTGTTTATTTCCAGTTGTATACGGACAGCACAGTCTCCCTCCTAGCCACCCAGCCGTCAATCCTGTTCCTATCACTCACTCAGGTGCACCATCTTGCGTTGGCTCTTCCGACATCTGCAACCCACATATTGCTGGGCCTCCTCTCCCCCCACCACCACACAGCTGCCCACACGGATGTCCTGGTAGCTGCTATCCTGCATGTAGCAGTGCCTGCTGTTCTGCTTCTCAATCTGCACAGATGATTGCTCAGTCTATAGCTCATGCAATGACACCTCCTGCTATGATGCCTACGACATGCCCCCTTGGCTGCCCTGCTCAGTGCTCACCCCAATGTAGCCCCCAATGCTGCTTTCCTTCGCTGCCTCCACTACCTGCCGTACCAATGAATGCTTGTCCGATGGGGTGTTCTGGTCAGTGTGCCCCACAATGCTCCCCGCAATGCTGCTTCCCTGGATTGTATGCCCCACCACCGATGCCCCCACAAATCATGATGGCCCCACCACCCCCACCAGTTATCATGCCACCTCCACCACCCCCACCACCCCCACCGATGATAATGCCACTTCAAAGAGTCACTTGTCCTGGAGCATGTGCCCCATCTTGTGCCCCATCCTGCTCCCAAAGCTGCTGTGCTCCATCAATGCACCTTCAACAAGCAGCACCAACGTCATGCCCAGCACCATGTGCTGCTAGCTGTGCCCCTGCATGCAGTCAGGGATGCTGCAGTGCCTCGCTACCACAACCCCAACAACCACTTCAGGTACCAGTCTCGATCCCTTACCCCCAGAGTGCACCAGCGCCATCTGTCTGTGGTAACTTTCCTGGATGTTCACCTTCATGTGCCCCACAGTGTGCTCCGTCTTGCTGCACTTCCAACAACCAACCCATCGTCATCCAAACGAAGCCAATCGTCGTCAACCTTCCCGCTGCCCCTCCACCCCCACCACCCATGCCCCCACCCATGCCCCCACCTATGCCTATGGCATGTCCTGCACCTTGTCCTTCCTCGTGTATGCCTTCTTGCAGCGCTGACTGTTGTGCCCCAGCACCAGTGCCAATTCCAGCACCACCTCCTCCAATGATTCTTCAAGCTCCCCCTCCACCACCTCCACCACCACCCCCTCCACCACCACCTCCCCCACCTATGCCAGCCCCAGGCCCACCCCAAACCACCTCATCAACATGCCCCTCCGGGTGCTCTGACTACTGTGCCCCTGACTGTTCTCAAACATGTTGCGATTCCACCCCTGACCTGAGTGCTCTTGCCAAGTCGATATCAACCGGAAGTGACGAATGCTCCGGTGATAGCTGCCCGCAGTCCTGGGACCGAAGGATGAAGATCCAGCCGGTGAAGGACGACAAGAGGAGTGGGATACCCAACGAAAAACTATCAAAAATCGAAATGCTGAGAAAACGAAGTTGGGGCTCTTAACTTCAGCTTTTGGTGAAAGTAGGATCGTAAAAAACGATCAAAATCAGAAATAGCCTACCTTGCTGCCTGCAAGAACTGAGTTTGTAAAACTTGAGAACTTAGCTTTTTTCCTTAGCTGAAAACTACGTAGGTTGATATTCCAAAAAAACTCGAAACAATTGACTATATCACTAAGGAGTTGTATACCTTTTTGATTTTTGACACATTCAGTTCACCCAATCAAAAATCCCTTCTGTCATTTAATCGAGATGAAGTCTATCAAGTTTAAGTTTTAATTTATCAAAAAGAAAAACCAATCCAAAACCCTTGTTATTAATCAAATAAGACAAGAAAATACACCAGGAAATTACAAAGAAAGCATGAAACTGCATTCTGCATTTACAAGGAATGATCCAGGTAACTCCAACAGAATATGAAAGCACTTAGCAATCAATGAATGCAGATGTGTCCACATGTTGCACTTTATCAAAGGAATATTAAAGAGTTTCAAACTATTTCCAACCTTATTATAAAGATTTTTAACTTTTGTACACAGTAATAGATTTATGGAAGTTAGTGGTGATTGTAAATTTTAAATTGGTTCGTATTTGGACTGATTTTCTCATCAAATTGATGAAGCTCTTAATCGTTTGTAAAAGAATGATAATACGTTGTTAATAATGTATTAAAATTCGAAGTGATAATTATTATTAATGTAACGAATTAGTCTATATGTGTATAAATACAATATGTGTATTAATGTATCAATATAAGAAATAATAATTAGTAGCTCTTATGTTTTAGTATTAACAATATGTATGTTAATTGTTACATGCTCAGAAAATTGTGTTGTAAATTTTGTTACATGAGATTTTACCATAAAAATCAGAAATGTGTGATCTCTTTTTGTTATGGACTGTTGTAGTTGTAACATTGTTGTTGCTGGGTGTTCATCTTTGCAAAAGCTTTAGATCTTCTTTCGTCAAATATCTTATTTGGTCGTAATAAAAATGTTAGCTCAGTTGACAATCTGCCTAATAGCGAGAAAAAACCTGTTTTGGGCCTAAGAAGTATTTCAACGTATACAATAAATATGCCCCTTAAAAAACATAGCTACCAAATCAAAGGACTGCAGCATAGAGTCTTGGTTAACAAGTCCGAAAGATTTAGGCCATTGAAATTTTATCGTGAAACCCAGGCTTTGTAATTCTCCCTCTTATATTGAAGAAGCAGTTTATCGGGCAGTAAAACTAGTTGAACAATTTCAGATCTCTGATACTTGTACCGTGTTAATGCTGCAGTCGTTAGTTTTAATTACTCTGGGTTGATAATGAATCACAATATCCATATTGCAATGTTTACTTGGTTCCCCAAATAAGCAGACCGATTTCAGTGGTTTTAAGACAAGATACCAAAAGCAGTCATGAAGTTGAATTGATAGAAAGTCTACACCCTTGATTGGAATGGGTATAGAAATCCTTTAATGACACATCAAACAAGAAGTAACACTGAAAACAGACATGTTTTTCTGTAACTCCAACTTTCGAGCTCCTGCCTTTATCAGATTTGTATATACCAAGCTTTTGGTATTTTGTCAGATTATAGGTTCTCTGATGAGTGCAGAAACAAGCAAATCGGAGTCACAGAAAACGTGTCTACTTTTCTAGTGTTATTTCTTCTTTGCCATTGCTCGATGCCTAGCGTATACCAAGCACTGTTACCAGGATAGGCACGCTCTACTCCAGTTGAATGTAGTTAATGAGAGAAAGATTCTCACAGTTTATTCCCAAGTATTTTTTATCCTACTCCATTGTTTCATAAGTTCCATAGCCCTTACTATCCAAGATCCAATATTCCTCATATTTCCTGATACGAGGCTATACGAGTACGAGGCAAATTCAGTTTATATTCATTTTTGAATGGAAGTTCTCTCTGCTAGTTGTCGTTCGCTTCGCTGTGGATGTAAACAACAATATGAACAAGACATTCGTTGTGAGTGAAACGGATTCTGAATCTGCTGTTTCTGACGACTCTTTGAACTTCAGGGGTTCAACGAGGTCCCTGCTCACCCCACTCTACGCGTCTGATTATGAAAGTCAAACATGGTAAGTTTTGTTGTATTTTGTTAGGCCCAATTCAATTCAATAAATGCAAGGCAATGAGCTAGAGCAAAACACTCGGGGAGTCAATTGAAGCTGATTTTGTACGGCTTATAACTTCTAGCATAACTTTACCCCACAGCTTTTATCAAAATCTCAAGCTTTTACCTTTTGATGAAGTTGATCTGATGAAATTTTAAACACTGTGGAATCATTTGTAATGCAAAAATTTGGCTTCACATGCATAATAGGATAGTGATTATCCATTGGTGGGCTAATAAGATAGAATTAACTACTCCCATATTTACCACACCCATTGCATTGCCGTTTGTGTGTATTGGGGAGGGGGGGTTAAGCTTCCCTATTTTCTATGGCTCCGCAACCCCTGGTGATTAACAAGTAATGTATTGTTATTACCCCATTATTATAGCCTAAGTGGTTAAGAGTCTGGATTTCGGATACTTAAAGGGCAACTTTCATGGGTTTGACTCTAACAGTACAGTCAGAATCATGAACTAAAAGAGCTCAGTTAGCTAACTCAGCTGTGCCCCCTTCCAACAAATATCTCATAAATGACTATACCTAGGGTATTGGTTCAGAATTTTGTTCAGTGTTAAAGTGGACCTACACCTTACACAAAAGTTACTGCTATTGGTAATTCAGAGGCCCTGAAAACGAAAAAAAAATTTAAATCCCATTTGACATTTCTATAAGCCCCCAAAACCCCACATGATTAGCTAAAATCTTCGTCAACAACCGCGCACTTGAGGGGCATGGATTCTAGTCTATTTGATGACGTCCATCCAGGACATGGTCATTTCATCAAGCAGGGCGAGTGGCTTTGAGCGAGCATTTTTGTGTACGAATTTCGGCGTCAGGGCGTTTGTGAATTTTCGAAAAAGAATGTCTTTCGACTCATTTGATTCACTGAACAGTTCAGAATCTGATAACACGTCCATTCATTCGTTAGAATTCGAAGAAGAAAGTTTCAGCAACGAACTAGTGGAATCAAAACAGGTGGATTGACCTTTTTTTATTTAGGCCCATTCTACTATACTGCTACTACTAGGGCAGGTCGTTGATGATCTCGGTTGGAAACCTTAGATTTCACTCGCACTAAAGTTGAAAAAAGTCAGATCTAGGAGAAAAAAGAACTGAACAGAGAAGGAAGCTATAGCTAATTTTGCTATCGATAAGTTCCCGGTTCTTGCACCAATTTATCAAACGATTATGTAGTGTAGCGGTTATTACATACATCCGTGACGCGTAAGATTCTTGGTTCAAGCCCTTGCAGATTAAATCCTTTTCTTTGCTTTTTATTTTAATTATTTCATCTATTTATGACCCTTTGTAGCTTTCCATTTTGCACTGGTCACCTGGACAAAGTCGAGCCATTGCTTCCTTCTCCTCAAAGCTTCTAAACGCAAGTCTCCATAAAAACTGAATCTTGTGTAGCAAGATCCCTCTCTCGATGTTTGGTTGACGATTGCATTTTCCTACCACGCATTGGCATTTATTCGCATTCTGATGAATTTGTCCTTTCAAGATTTATAAGATTCTTCAGTAAAGCCAACACGCGATGCCTACTTGTTTTGTTTTTGTTTTTGCCTTGTCCTGGGTGAACGTCATCAAAACTATCGGTGCCAGACCCCTTCTTGCGAAACTCTGAGCCCGGCCGTGAACGAAAGAATTTTCAAGAAAGTGCGAAAATGTTGAACTTTGAAAATTTATTACAGGTCAAGTTAAAGCCAAAATGACAAACAAAATACATTTATGAGTTCGATACAGTCCTATCTAATCATAAAAAATTAAACTGTATAAAGTGTAGGTCCACTTTAAAGGCAAAAAAATGAATCATGAGATGTGGTCACATTGAGAGGAAAGAGTAGGATCACATTTGTTCTATTAGACAGCAAATTCAGTTGTATGCTTTGCACATAAACCAATACTATATAAAGATTGCCTATCCAATTCATATATTAATTCTGGGGACACAAGCAACAAGTCAACTTCACAATTTTACCCTGCCATACATTAAACCTTTGTAAACAAATATGCTTGCTTGCCAACATCATACATGTGCTTTCCTTTCTCCAGGCTTTCCAGTACGTTGTCAAACACAAGCTTAGAAGATGAGTCGGAAAGGAATTCATATTCGGATAAAGTAAACTTCAACAAGAGATACACGAAAGAAACTAATTTTGAAGAAGAAAAACCACGGAGATATAATGCAACTAGGAAAACATACGATTTAGAAAATGAAAGGTTAGTTGGTATTGTGGAGATATTCCCAATTACGTATTTGCTGAATAAGTGCCCCTGGATAAAAGCAATTGGTGGCAATAAGGGCCTAAGCTTCGGACTTGGCCACTTGAGTCAGTTGATCGCCCTACCCTACCTTACCTCAATGCCCTCTTAAGCCACGGGTGACTAGTTGCCTTCCTTATCAGGCTTCCTTAACGGGTGCTGTGTTGGCCGAACCAACTTTTGGGCCAAAACACTCCTTATGTCAAAATTATATTGCTTTTTAAAACATTAGATTTTCAGGGTTGCTTTCGGTTCATTTTGGCGTTTATTACTTTCTAAAAATTCACCAAATGGCATCTGTTAGAGCCTTTATGTCTAAATTTCATGGGGTATGCCCCGGACCCCAAAAGTTTAGCTTGAACCAGACCAACTCTGGAGAGCTTCCGCTGGGCCTGCTTATTCATTAAACTTGAAGGAAATCACCCAACTTGTTATGCACTTTAGCTATGGGATAGCCACCTAAGACCAGTAAGGAGGTGATGCACTGCCTGATTACACTGATCTCATAATAAAAACATGATCGAGCATTCTTTTCTTCTGGAGCCAAATGTTTGAAGCCCATTGCTTCGGCTTGTGTTTGGCTTCCCCATATGACTGCCAAAAAAAATATTGACATTATTATCTACTAACATTAGCTGCAAGATTATTCTCTTTTGTGCTGAGCATTCATTACATTCCAAAAATCATCAAAGAAGAAACCAGTCCCTAGTGTAATCTCAATCTATTGAATTGGACCTACCAATATGGTCGCCAATGACTTCATTCCATAACAACAGATGATCGATCCAGTCTTTTTTTAGATCAGTGCCCAATCAGTCTTATGGCCTGGTCTGATACTTGTATATAACTCTCTAAGCAAACGTTAATCCTTTAAATCAAATTTTCTTGTTTACGAAATCTTCTCAAATACTTTGCTATCATCAATCATGTTACCTATCAAATACAAACCAACCTCGTATTTGTTGTTGAAGTGTCAGTTAGTCTGGTTAGATGCTCTGGTCTTGGTCTGTTCAAAGATGGTGATCATGAAGAATCACTGGCATTAAGTTCAGTTAGTGTAAATTCCGAATGATTGCTGCCGCTTAATGAATTCCATAGGGAGAAATTGATTTTTTGTGAAAAGTATCTTTACTTGAATATGCCCCATAAGCAAACTTGGGACCCACTAAATTATGTTTTACTGTGTTGTATTTTCTGGCTATTCTATTTTTTCTCCTCATGTTTCAGGCGTTATTCAAAACGTGCAAACAACCACCCAAAGATCTTCACAAAATCCTGGGAAGAGTGGATGATTGAGAAGGCTGTAGTTGACCTCAAGAAGTTTCAACTTACGAAAGAAGAGAAAGAGAAAGAAAGGTTGGAAGAGGCAAGGATAAGAAAAGAGAAAGCTGAAATAGCAAGGAAAGCGAAAGAAAATAGAGAAAAATGGCTTTCACAGAAGAACTTTGAAGAGGAGAAGCGTAGAAATGAAATAGCCGCACAGAAGGAATATGAACGGTTGAAAAAACAACAGAAAATGGAGTTGATAAACAGCAAAGCAAAGAAGGCCTACAATGATTGGCTTGAGGCGAAAGCAGCGCAGCAGCAACAACAACAGGAGGAGATTAAAAGGAAAAGACTTGAGTCGCAAAGGGAAGAAATTCAACGGAAACAGATGAATGAAGAGACCTATAAGAAATGGAAGAAGAAAAACAGGCTGCCAATGAAAGAGAGACCGAAAAGTGCTTCATATGATATTTATGACTATTACGACCGGGCTGCCGGTCCAGAACCAAGTTACGTGAATCCGGTTCCCTGGAAGGGTTTATTGGATGCCCGGATCAACGAAATGCTTCCCCCGCGAGGTAGAGGAGGAATGTCTTTCCAGTCACCGCCATTGTTGTGGAAAGAACACGAAGAACGATTGAAGCAGAAGATTATAGAGAAAAGGAACTCAAATATTGGAGAAAGCGGAGGCAGGACTAAAACACGGAAGCGTAGAAGTAGAAATGATTGGACGTGATTGTGAGTTTTTTTATTCATATTGTTTCAATGTTTTGCTGAGATGAGAAGCAGTTGTCTTCAGATTTTTCAGCTGCAGCTAGCTTTTCCATCGGTCCTTTGTTTTCAGCATATACACCAATTTCTTAAAAAGATAGTAAGTGTATTTGCCTATTAACTATCAAGTCTTTGCTTCGATTAGTCTACCTATTCAGCGAGCCCTTTGTGCTTTGCACTTAAACCAATACCTTACGAAGATGGTAAGCGTATTTGCGTATCAACTAACAATGTACTGCTTTGATTAGTCTACCTATTCAGTAGACCCTTTGTGCTTTGCACATAGACCAATGCCTTACGAAGATAGTAAACCAATTTGCTCACTAATTCACTATCAACTATCAATCCATTGCTTTAATTTTTCTACCTATTCAGATGGCGCTTTGTTCTTTACACATAAACCAATACCTTACCAACATAGTTGTTGTAGTCGAAGTAATTGATAGTTGATAGCGTATTTGCCATCAACTATCAATGCACTGCTCGATTAGTCTACCTATTCAGTGGGCCCTTTGTGCTTTCTACATAAACAACAGTTTAAATCAAATCCTTAAAACAACAGAAATCAATCAATGCTTAGTGCTGCTTCTCTAGTCTCTGCAATATAGATTACGTCAAAAGCAATTTTCGATTCGTATCTGGTTTTTTATCGTTGCTGTGCATTGTATCTAGAGCTACATTCACCCATAGTGGCATCAACAAGATCAACATTCAAACAGCAACCATGTTTGTATGGCCGCATTAGCTGACCACATTTGAATGCAATGAATTTATCCTTATTGCCTTCGAATACTGCTATCTGCAAAACTGGTGGCATTGGACAGTAATGTGTGATTCATACTCCCGTTTTTGTAATTCAAATTCTGCATCACTGGCATTCCGAAATAATCAAATAATTACACCACCATCATCAAACTGCAATTTGTTATTGTCTGCCTGCACCAGTATACGCATCTAACTGATATACAAGGTCACGTGGTCTGAATTCCCAGTGATGCAACGCTGCCGTCGCCAATACCGCATTAATTCACTCAATTAGGCCGATGATAAACTCAATTAGAACCTAAGTGTGACTCATGTAGCCATTTACTATTGATTGTTAGGACAAGGACCTTATTACTCCATGTAAGTGAATGCGAGTAAAGGTCGTTTGCTTGTTTTTTTATAAGGAACTCTCGAAATGAGGCTGTTGGGTGCAACGGCTTGCATCTGAAAAGCAGCTGCTTCGTGCTTCAGATTTTGGAAGGGGTGTGTCAGGAATTCATGAAGGAAAGGGTGGAAAGTAGGAAATGTGGCGATACTTGATAATTTCGTTTTACAATCATCAGTGTAACTTTTGGTTCGACACTTGGAAATTCGTTTTCATTTCAGTTATCTATCTGACTATTCTAATTACTAGACTGATGAGTGTCAGACGCAAAGCTTTTGTAGTTATTATGTTTCGTCATATGTCCAATTTTCTTCGCCATCATCTAGTTCTGTACCGATCAAAAACTGCTTTGACGTTCTACCCTGACGAGTGTCCGGTGCAAAGCTTGAGTAGTTAAAATTTTTTGCTATGTTACCAATTTTTCTTGCCATCCCCAAGTTAAAGACCGTTCTGACGTACTACTTGAGTGAGTGTCAGATGTAAAGCTTCAGTAATCCATGTTTTTGTTGCTGTTCTGAAGTATTGTATCGATAAAAATCTCACGACCTGACAGTACTAATTACATCAATTAGTAAATGAGATTCTTGTATTTGACTATCCTATCCCATTAGAAATTTAAAAAGGTTAAGTTTAACACGCCTGACTTGCAGACATGGGGTATTTAAGCATGCACTACCCACTACATACGATATTATATGATTTATACTGTGATTGCTATACTTCCTATTGAAAGTAAGTTTATGTTTAACATGCGAGCTCCTCAAAGGTTAGGGTTTGTTGCCAGTATACTACAGAAGGTTTCAATTGTTAAAAACTGCCTCGAATTAATCAGACAATTTTGATTAGACAATCTCGATTAGTTTAGACTACCTCGATTTCGTAAATTTTTAACCATGCACACCACTTCAACTGCTGTGGAAACGCCTTGCAATAGAAAAGGCAGCGCATTCTGGCAATAATAACCTTTCTGTGTAGTTCCTCTTAAAAAAGCGTGCGTAAAGGTCGTACGCAGACTCGCAGCGAACAGGTTTCCTTGGAGTCCCACCTGCAGTATTCCCTCATGCGTGAGTTTCGGAGAAGCTTGGACCATTCAACGCGCTTGGCCTACGAACAACCGAATCTAAATGAGGGTAATTTCTAAATTGGGTTCACGAAGAATCATCTTAAGAAATAAAGACGCGGATCAGTTAATTAAACATATTATTTCATGCAGTTTTATATAAAGATATCAAAATTGCAGTTTGTTTTTGGGTTGTTTTCATGAACTATCGATCAAGGCTTGCCGGACAAGACTATGCTTCCACTGTAGATATCCAGATATTGGGTAAGTCAGTGAACTTTTATTTCTTCATCAACTTATAAGCAGATTAACTCTTAAAATACGGTTTTTTGGAATTCTATCTCTATAACATTGCTTAGTCTATAACTGGATCACAGTGCTCAATGTATAGAAGTACAGAGCGATATAAGCGAGAAACAAAAAAGGAGACCTACTCTCTTACTCACACTTTTGAATAACACAGAGCCGGTCTCCATTCTTGTTTCTATTCTAAACTCATTAAATATGTTTTATTGCTATTTTATGTATATGAAACCACTTGGTATAAGTAGATTAGAAGCTTTTGCAAAGTCATCTCTGCTTCAGCTTTACCTAAACAGTGCTCGATACATAAAAAGAGCGTAATATATATTTTGGGAGGAAAGAGTAAAGAAAATTTCATGTTTCTGGTTGCTCACGCATGAAAAGGAGATGTGTTAATAGTTATAGCATTGACATCAAAATACACTCTTTTCTATAATGTGCTAGTAGAGGGTTGGGAGGTGTTGTCAGTTTTGCATGAGCAGCAATAGTTAACCTCGTTTCCCTGGGCTGAATAAGGTAAAGGAAAAGATGTATTATAGCTTTTAGATGATGTAGTTTTAAGAGTAGAGAATAGATTGGTTTTAAACTTTGAATAACAGAGAGCCATTCTCCTTTCTTGTTTCTGATCTAATAAAGATTTTACATTGTCAATGTTTCTAGTTTATCAAGATAAACTATCACGTTGGCCTAATTAGCGTTAGGTAGTTTATTACAGCAAAAACTAAGAGTTTGCTTTAGGTTTACCAAGGGAATTTTTAAGCTGAACTAGCAAATTCATATATCTGCAAGTGTATTTTGTACATTTTGATGTTTGGTGGATGGTTCATGTTGTTTGTACATCTTCTGGTGAAAGGGAAACCACGAAAGAGGTCTGTCAATATGAAGAGTTTACTCTTTCGAGTTTTGCTTTCTTTGTTTATCATCTGCCGGTGTATTGAAAGAGTTTAATTGGGAACTGGGTTTTGCCTTTGTATCAATTGGTTTTCTTGGGACTAGGATTCGGGAATGAAAAAATAAATTGGGATTGGGATTGTTAAACACGTCAATATTGGGAATTTCTCTATTTTCCTCATTGGATTGGGATATTGTATTTTTTCATTACTGGGAATTGAATCAGTACCCACCTTGAGAATTCTCAGTTTTACATTTTGCTGTTTTGCCTATATCTTAATAATATATTTTCATGTTTTAGGTGAATGATGTTAGAATACTATAAGATAGCAATCTTTGTATCGTTGTTAGGTACTACCAACTGCCAAAGTAAGTCCAGATTTCTCCTACCACTTATATTCTTGTTTAACTTTCAATTGGTGGAATGAAGAGGAAAAGAAACAACTCTAATACAGCACACTTAGGCCTTATCAAGGGATCTTTAACATCATAAGTCAAACTCTGAGGATGACATAAGTCCCAAAGGCCTTAGTGTGCAGAGTTAAAGTCTCCAACTCCAACTCCTATTGAAACTGTGTAGCTTTTTTAAAATCTAATCGAATATCAAAAGAAGATGCATTTTAGCAGTAAATATTTCAGTTGCATCCGGACATCACCATGATTGGCAATTGACGCTCTCCTGGCTGAATTCTTCCTTGCTCTATAGACCTATCTTCTTCATTTATTTTTGTGTAATGTTATTCACTTTTCTTCACAGTTTTCCAATATTTCATTGTGAACTCCAACGATGCGACAGCGAAGGTGATTGACACGGTGAAGCTGCCCACGTGCACGCATATCGATCAGAGGAAAAACGTCACCCTCAGAGGTGGAATCACTTCCGGCAAGTTCACCAAACATGGAATCGTGAAGGATCTGCAAACGTGCGTCGACGCTTGTTGCCGGGTAGGTTGACTTTACTGCAGTTAGATAGTTTATATTTAACGTGCTAGCCTACGAAAGGCCACAAGAGACCTTATTTGCAGAAGGGGTACGATACTATGCACCATATCACTATAAATGAGGTCATAGTGAGTTAAGTTAGTTTATGTTTAACGTGCAAGCCCAGAAAAGTGTATCGATTTGCTTTCTCCTGCTTTTCAGTAACTCCTAGGTAGTCACCACTTATCATGACAAGCCTTTGATATTTAGCGGGGCAACGTTTCGGGAGAGATCCAGAAACCTCCTTTGAGGTTCACTCAGAGTTCACACCTTTCGATCCGACCTTTGCTTAAATAGGGATGAAACCACATTTCTCATTGCCCGATGATGGGAGACGGATCTCTCCCGAAACGTTGCCCCGCCAAATATCAAAGGCTTGTCATGATAAGTGGTGACTATCATGTTGAATATTGTGTCAGAAACAGCCTTGATAAGACCAAATGTAATTACTCCTAGGTAGTGTTTGATAGGAGAACCCCTTCTAAATCAGCTACCCTCCTTAACGAAATGAAATAAAAATGAAACAAATGGCCTAATTAGGTTTTGTTGTCTCCCTCAGGACCAATCTTGCAACGTGGCGTTCATGCCAGGTCGGATATGTTACACAGTGCAGTGTTTCTCAGAAGAACTCTGTCAGAGCATTCCGGCCAACCCGTCTCAAGCAGCCAATGGAAGCGTGCAGATCTCTCACATCGTCAGAGGAGGGGGCAAGGGAGATGATGTCGACGAGTTCAGGACAAAGTTCGGAATCAACAAGAATAGATGTAAGATCTTTTTGTTTGATAATGTGTTTATTATACAGTTCATTGTAAGTACTCAAAGAATTTAGCTTCAAAAAGATAGAGCTCCTCGTATCGATAATTTTTATTGAAGAGTCTGAGGAACTAGACTTTTTTCGTGTTTCTCGCTTAGCTTGTATGCTGATGCCCCCTAAAAGTTTTGAGATATTTTTCAAGAGTCTCTGTAATAGCTAGCCTTAAACTTATATACAAGATACCCTACCAGAGTTGGATTTCCCATCAAAGGTGAGCTTGCTAAACACTGTCCTAAATCAGGACAAAAAGTGCAAGTGTCTCCATCTAAGATCTATTGACATTAGAGGCATTAATTCGTGTTTCGGAATAAATCCTTCTTCAGATCTATGGTTATGCAAGAGGTCAGGATTAATCGTCTCAAGTTTATATACAAGAGACTAGGTTAAAAGTAACTATTAAGCTATCGAATAAAAAGATATTCAAAGATGAAGAATATGGCTTAGTCGGGGTTGAGCTTGTTGCAGGAGGGAAATGGGTGGAAACATCGAGTAATGCGTTCATAATCTTGAATATCGTAATGTTCTCCGTAGTGATTGCGCTGTAAATCTTTTTGCATTCTAGTTGATTGACCAAGCTCAATCTAGCCCTACTGACCCTCTTTCTTTTTTATCAATTTCAGCTCCACACAAAGCAGTGTGCCTACCCAGCAGAGTGGCTTACAACTACACATTAGAGGGTGGATCTTTCGCTGGAGAAATGATGGATTTAGGTCCAGTGGTGGACGTGTACAACTGCACGCAGAAGTGTTGTGATCACAGCTCGTGTGAAGTTGCTTACATTCTGAAGAACAAGTGTTATGCTGTTGGCTGCTTGACGAAAGAGTTGTGTCGAAGTAGGCCGATTCAGCCTGGAGAGGATATCCAGTCCACTTTGATTTACATGAATAAGAGAGAGAATGTCAGACAACCCGATAAAGGTAACGGAGCAATTCTAGAATACCCCTTCAAATTTTACTGTAAAAGCATTTGCCATTTCAAAATGAAAAACATATACTCAGTGCTATTTGCAAGTCATGTAAATAGCACTGAAGATGGAAGTTTTTCCAAAAAGCCTATGCTCTTAATGATCTTAAAAATATTTTATCAATAAATATACGTTTTTCCTAACAAATATCTCTCTAAGAACGACAAAATAGTAGTTAAAACAAAGGTTAGTTGAGGCGCAAGAACAAAGGCGTAGTGTTTGGTAGCGTATTCTAGAAACTAGCCAAGGTGACATTCTTATACTAGTCTGCCAATGTTTACATTCCGTGCAACGACATTGAAAGATAAACCTCTCATTTCTCAATATGTTATCAAATGTTTCTCCTTGCTTTTCAGATTCATGCTTACAGCCGTGCATTAATGGCCTTTGCACTCGAAATGACACTTGCATGTGTGACCCTGGGTTCAAAGGTCAAAGTTGTAACGAGACAGAGTCCATCGGTGAGTGGCCTTTTAGATCTATCTATTGTAACTTTTACTTTGTCCGAATATGACATTGGGACTTGATCATACCAGTACTGCCAGAGAATGACGGTCTTGGCCTAAAACCTACGCCAAATAAACAACAGCGAACAAAAGAGTGCCAGGACAGGGATGACCTCTCCTACATATCCACAAGTATATTAGCTATTGTTGTATACCAACTTTAAAGCCAGTTATTGAAAACAAAAAAGTCACTGCTTCTGTAAAGAAAACGTTTTAAAAGTGTACTTTGTTCTAATTTTGGTTTTCTTCATTTGAATTTCTTTTCATGTTTTTAGGTACGTGTGACCCTCCGTGTGGTGAAAATGGAATCTGTCTTTCGAATGACACGTGTAGTTGCAACGAAGAATTCGTTGGCTACAAATGTGACAAGAAAGGTACATCAGATTTACCAGAATTTTGCTTCCATTTTAACCTGTATACTAAGATTGTTTTAAGACTGTTTTGAGAGAATGGAGAATGATTGCTCGAAATGGTCGATTAAATTAACTTATTTAACTATACCAATAACAAAGCTGGTAGCATACTGCTTTGCCAAATCAGCGGTCGTGGGTTTCGAATCCTTTGATAAATGTTTGATAAATCTCGAGACAAGAAAGGAGACTGGCTCTCTTCTCTGTAACTCAAAGATTCATACTCTCACAATCATCAGACAGACTATAATGATGGGATATTATCTCTATAGAATTGCTTTATCTATATCTGCATTGTAGTGCTCGATATATAAAGAAACAGAGCGATATAGAAGAGAAACAAGAAAAGAGACTGGCTCTCTTTAACTCAAAGATTCATGCTCTCGCATTCATCAGACACACTGTAATAACCCTCAGACAGATTATAGTCTGTCTGGTGATTGCGAGAGCATGAAACTTTAGAGTTACAGAGAGTTTCCTTTCTGGTTTTTCATTGATCACAGTCTGTACCCTCGTACTTCGAGCACTGTGGTTAAGATGAAGACAATAAGATCCTATCAAGGTGATAATAATGATATACTTTTTCGAGGTACAGTCAGTATACAATATATCATAGTCTGTCTGATGATTGCAGGAACATGAACTTTTAAGTAATAAAGAACCAATCTCCTTTCTCCTATCTATCATTACTCTGTACCTTCACACATCAAGTAATATGATGAGGATATAGGCCACACAATGCTGTAGAGATAAACTGCAGACTAAAACTATCTCACTATGTTCAGCATTTAGAACCTCGGCTTCATCAAATTATTTGTTATTTTAGTTACCTGTAAAGAACCTTGCATCAACGGTAGATGTATCAGGCAAATTGACGGAACGACAGCTTGCAGGTGTGATACATCATGGGAAGGAAAAACTTGCAATACTACCAACACAGGTATAGAATGTTTCGATAAGCATTTGTTGCATTGATAAACCGAAAATCAGTTAATTTGAAAGTTTTATAAACATCTTAGATAATCAGTTAAACATCTTGAATTAGCAGTTAATTTAACTAATGCTGCTATAGCTATAACCATGCCTTTTTAAAGTCATTTTTGGTGGAGACTTTTAAGCACGTTGACAATGTGGTTTACCTTTCAAGTTCATATATAAAATCAGGAAATACACTAACTATCTTCTTAAGGTATTGGTTTATGGACAAAAGTCTAAAGGCTCATTGAATAGGTAAACTAATCGAGCAGTGTGGTCCTTCCTCTCAAGGTGACCACACCTCTTGACTCTTTTTACCTTGCTTTCAGTTACCGAGAGCTTGCAAATTATCTCCTCACAATGTCTGACTGGTGCTTTCGAACCCACGACCCTTTGAACAATGGTTGATTGATCCCCATCCCCACCAACTAAACTACTGCCACATTTGAACCTTTTTGATATTTCTTTTAGACAAATACGTTCTAGCATCGTCTGGGGAAGAAGTCATGTTTACTGATATGGATCCAGAAGCAGAGTTGGACATCAAGGTATTTTTAATTCATACATACGATAATTCATGAATTCACTGCTTCATAGTCTGATTAACCTGGGTCAACTTGTTTCATGAAATTAGACCCTCAGTCAGTAGAAAAGACACGATAACCCTTTTCTCTGTCCACAAACACTGAGGATGTAACTTCAAAATCAAAGATGAAAATTAGGTGGCTTTCTTTCAAGTTACTTGTGGAATCTCTTGATAGCTTGTCCAAACTAGAACATTGCGATGCAAATGAGTATTACCAGAAATACAACATTCAAGGCCTGTTTCCTGGTTTGCCGAGGCAAAGGTCTGGCAAAAATGTCATGATTATTGAGGGGTAAACGCTTTTCTAACAAACCCATGCTCGATACAGGCCTGTCCTTGGGCCAGGTTTACTTGCCTTCAAGGGAAACTCGGGTTAGGTCTAAATTCTATTTTAGGCAAGTTCAGCCAGGGAATTCTGTTTACATTTCAATACAATTCAATTCAATTTTATTCATAGGGTTGTTTTCTATGAATAAAATTAAATTGAATTGAATTTACATGGATAAAATTGCCTTGACTAGTTGAGGCACCCGGGTAACCTTTCACCATACAGAGAGACCCATAGTCAGAACTGATACGTGTATTCAGCCTAAATCATTTCGATTGATTTGTCAAACCCGGCTTCTTTTCAAATCTGTTGTTTACATTTCAGATCCACGAATCACCGAACGTAAAAGACACGGAATCAATATCAGCACTGACAGTAGCAATTGGATGTGGTATTGCTGCTGCACTCGTCGGCACTGCAGCTGTGATTTTTATCGCAAGACAATTATTTGGAAGGAAATCAGTGAGCAATTATGAACTTCTTGGGGACCCAGTCCCAAAATATCGACGACATTAAAACAGAGAGGAACACTTACTTAGGCTACCTGCTAGCAATTGGGGTTTGAGGTGGGGACCAGGGAGGCCATGGCCCCAGGCCCTGCGTTTCATATATGTAAAACGGGCGCTGCAAAATGAAGAAGAATGCAAAATATGGTATAGAAACATCAAATTCGGTCCAATGAAGTTTTTTGGTGCCGGGTCCCGCGGTCTCTTCAACCTTAACTGCCCGCAGGAACCCCAAACGCATGAGCCAAAACCTTTCTCTGCATACTTCCCTGTCCTCCATTTGGTACTAGGAGCTCAGTGAGGGGAAATATCTGTCCATAAAGAGGCTGATGGCCTAAAAAAAGTAGTCATGTTTATAAAATACTCTCTTATTCTTTGCAACTCATAAACAATATCCTTGTCAAATCCAGTTGAAAAGGCTCGTGCTAGATTTTTTGGGTGTTTTGAACAAGAAACATGACATAGAAACTAAATAGATCAAACGAAATTTGATACTTTGCTATTTGTAAACCAAGATGATAAATTTGAACTTCAAATGCTTAGAAAAGCTGTAAGGAAAAGTATATTGATTCCTTTGACATAACAAGGAACATTCGTTTGCTTACTGAAAGATCAATGGCATTGTAATACGAGGACAAACATTTGAGGAGCAGCATCTCTATAAAACTGGCTCAAACAAGGGAAATATTACCTCTTACGACTGTTTATTAAGGGACTGGACTCCCTGAATAAAGATCTCCTTAATTCTGGACTCTGAATCTTGGATATTGAATCAGGTTGTCTCGCTGTGGATGTTAAATCTTGCATGTTGAATCTGAGTTAGAGACTCCCGTTTATTCATAGTAATTTTGTAAAGTGGGTTGTTAGCAATGAGCACAGATCGCATAGATTCCAGTTTAGGGCTAGTGGAAAGAATTTTGTAGCTTTTGTTGAGACTCTAAACTTCCACTTGTCTATGCTGTTGAGGGTGCTGTTGAGATTGCTGTAGAGAGTGCTATGCTGGTAGGAGGACACTGATCGTTTTCTCTTGAAAATGCAGAGAAGGCTGACAATATTATTTGCAGAATTACATTATATACATTAGATTTAGATTTATATTAAATTATTTTACTTACCTACCAAGATATTGTGTATCATGCTGTAGAAATGATTATTGCTGATTTTAATTGCTGTTTGTAAATATATGGGTTGAAATATTTTATAATATAAACGATTTTACTTTTCTTTGCTTTTTTGCTTTAGATGATCCTACCATAAGAATCTTTTCCGTATTGTTAATTTACATCCTTTACATCCTTTTAACAATTGCTATTTGCATCGTCTTTGGCCAATCACGAACCGGAACCCTTGACTTAAGTAACTTTTGCACATGCGTATAAGGGTGGAGCTTTAGCTGTATTTTGATAGTCTTTTGCTGATTCAAGCAAGATATAAATATTTGTAATGGCGTCTCAAATGCCCTCGCTGCACTTCTGGATGCGAGAAGAAACAAAACCAAACGAAGCCAGAGCTCCACTCACCCCACAAGCTTGCCAAGACCTCCTTAAATCTGGCTTCAAAGTAACAGTGGAGAGATCCAATCAAAGGATTTTCAAAGATGAAGAATACGGCCTAGCTGGGGTTGAGCTTGTTGCGGGAGGAAAATGGGTGGAGGCACCGAGCAATTCTTTCATACTCGGTCTTAAAGAACTGCCGAAAGAACCCTTCCCTCTCACCCATCATCATATTTTCTTTGGCCATGTTTTCAAGAATCAAGAAGGGTGGGAGGATCTGATGAATAGGTTCAAGGCCGGAGGAGGGACCTTGCTCGATGTCGAATACATGTGTACTGGTGATGGCCGCAGGGCTGTAGCAGAATTCAGCCCAATTGCCGGTGCTGTGGGGGCAGCTTTGGGGGCTGAGCTTTGGGCGTATCAGTACATCAAAAGGCAGCCAAAATTTACCATTCCGTATCATTATTCAACGGAAGAAGAATTTGTGAAACATATCAAAGAAAACCTGAATGAAGTGTGGCAGAACGAAGAGGCTACAAAGAACAAGCCAAGAGTTTTAGTCATGGGGGCTCTTGGTCGTTGCGGGACAGGGGCCACAAAAATGTTACTTGAAAAAATAGGGCTCCCATCTGGGCAAGTTGCAAAGTGGGATATGGAGGAGACGGCTGCAGGGGGGCCATTCAATGAAATCCTAGATTACGATATATTTGTAAACTGCATCAATCTAAATGCAGCTGGAGCTATTCCCCCATTCCTTGAAAAAAGAATGCTTCAAACTAGTAGGGAATTAGCTGTTGTTGTTGATGTCAGTTGTGACATTGGCAACCCTAATAACCCGCTTCCATTCATCAAAGATATAACAACATTTGCTGATCCGGTCCACACGATTGATGCAGGGGAGAATTTGTGAAACATATCAAAGAAAATCTAAATGAAGTGTGGAAGAAAGAAGAGGCTACAAAGAACAGGCCAAGAGTTTTGGTCATGGGGGCTCTTGGCCGTTGTGGGACAGGGGCCACTAAGATGCTGCTTGAGAAAATAGGGCTCCCATCTGGGCAAGTTGCAAAGTGGGATATGGAGGAGACGGCTGCAGGGGGGCCATTCAATGAAATCCTAGATTATGATGTATTTGTCAACTGTATTAATCTGAATGCAGCTGGAGCTATCCCCCATTCCTTGAAAAAAGAATGCTTCAAACTAGTAGGGAATTAGCTGTTGTTGTTGATGTCAGTTGTGACATTGGCAACCCTAATAACCCGCTTCCATTCATCAAAGATATAACAACATTTGCTGATCCGGTCCACACGATTGATGCAGGGGAGGGGGCAAAGCCTCTTCAAGTCATTGCCATTGACCACCTCCCTTCCATGTTGCCAAGGGAAGCAAGCATAAACTTCTCAGCCAAGATGGTTCAGCAGTTGCCCGACTTGGCAGACATTGAAAAAAGTGTGGTCTGGATGTCTGCACTGAATTGCTTCAAAGAGAAATTAGAACTGCTTTAATCCTCCACAGTAACATTTTCGCTTTTTGCTGCAAAAAAAGCTTTGATTGGGCTGAGCTGTCATAGAGATTAATGATAAAAATGTATACAAGGGTATTCAATGCTGCTAGCTTGAAAGATAGTGCTGAAATCTTTATAGATTTTATAGATCTAAGGTTTATTAGATTACACAGTAATCCGTATTTCATTGACTATGCTGGACATACAATATGATGAATAGTATTACATTATTACTTCATTATCTATCATTTATTTAATTCAAAAGTTATACTTTTGTTAATTATATTTTTGATATTTTTATCTAGGTTGATTGATTGTTTATCAATTTGTTTATCTAGATTGATTGATTATCTAGGTTATTGCACTAGTAAGAAACTTGGATTTGAGTCATTAAATCTATTTCTTTGATAGAGTTTTCTTCTGTGGAAATTGCCTTTGATTTTAACTACAACTATGAAAGTATTATGACAGACATCAGAGACTTTTTGAACCCAACTGCCCCTCAGATTACCTGAAATCACCTTCGATTCGAACCCCTAAAATTTCGATAACTAAACATGCTAGCCTCGTTTAGGCATAAATCCTCGTTTGCAAGAGAGGATCAAAATATTACATAATTGGAATTAGGGAATTTCGAAATACCGTATTCCTGGACTAGGCCCAACTCTCGTAAAAGCAAACCTTCTAGGGCGTGGTGTACTTGGAGTGCAAGATCAAGACACAGGTAATACTTTGAGATGTGTTTTAGAATATACATGATAGCACTGTGCCATACCCACCTCGCTTTCTGAACTGAGCCTTTTCTCTATAGCACTCTTCTTACTTAGGCCTAAAAGTTCAATCTGTTGACAGGGGCGGATCCAGTAAAGCCTGAACCAGATGTTGCAATTTTTGGTTTTTTTTGCTGTTTCCACAGCCTTGGTTATATATGATGTATGTGAATATTTTTGTTAATATATTGGTTGTGTTTATCTGCACATTTAGAAAGTCCTAAAGTGACACATTTAGAAAGTGGCTCTCCTTGAAAGGATTTTATTTACTTTTACACCATATTGATATCTTGGATGTGGAGTTAAAGTGCAAGCCAGTGGCAGTGTAAGAGACTGTAGAGTCTTGGGCCAAACATCTCTTTATATGCTAATGATTTAACCCTTTTTGACGTTTTCTGAATGGTATTTTGCATTTTTCATTCTTTTGCAGGGCCCTTCTCCCCCTTTTTAAGTGCCATTCCCACCTTCTAGACACTGCCTGGGCCCTGGGGTAAATTCAAATTCAATGGGTCCAAACTCCCCTGAAATAGAGCTTATGATCAGTAAATAATGATAACTTCGATTTGACAGACCCCTAGGAGCCCCGAGCCCCCTGGTAGTTACCATGGTTACCCTCTATCTGTGATACCAAGAGCCAGGGTCTGGTGCCATGATCCCTGGGGCACCTTAAAACTACCATTGAGTAGAACAACATCAAGACCATTCGAGAGCAATAGGTATATTGTCTCTAGACAATTGGCGTGAAGTTATCCTTTGGGGTAACCCTACCTCTATGCACATAATTTTTTCACTCTGTCTGATTTCTTGTAGGCAAAAATGTCAGCATTCAGGAAAGGGATTTGGTTTGTCAAGGGTCTGAGAGAATTCACAAAGTCGGGCTATGATGCAGCAGCCAAGAATTTTGAACCATTGGACAGGATTGATGTATCTGGAAGAGCTTTCATGATCACTGGTGCCAATAGCGGTATTGGTAAGGGCCATGAAGATTTTTCATTGTTTCAGTTTGTTTGATCGTATTCTTGGCCATGTGCAAATCTAGCGTGGAAGCTGGGGCTTTTTGAGAAAAGGCAGATCAAACCCCTGCAGGTAGGGGGTTAAGCTTTGTTGTGTGATGTCAGCACCTGGATGGCAGTCCTTGGAGATGTTGACATAACAACTCCACCGTCCTTTGGAAGAGACATAAACTGGCCTGTGCCCCTGTTGGAAATAAGGTCCTTTGTCCTTCTGTAGACTGAGCACGCTAAACAAAAAGCTTACTTACTTTGATTATTTTCAAGTTTAGGGGTAATGGCACGCCGGCTTGAGATAAGAGGTATTATTTAAGAAAAATAGCACAATAGGTGCCTTATATTGTGACTGACCACCTTCAGTCTATGCTGAAACTAGAATAGTCGCCCTTTTGTAAACCTGCCAACTTCCTGTAAAAACTGGGATATTCTTTGATCTTTGGCACTACCTTTATTCTTTGAACGGCCAAACCAGGATTCACCTTGTGAAATCAGGGGAATTAGCAGGGCTACTTTTGAGAAACCTCCCGAAAAATAGGAGAATTTATAAATACAAGAAATGTTAAGCACAAATAAGGATATGATGCTAATTTAGTGCCATCTAAAATGAACTAGTAACCTTTCATGTTTAACCATTTGTTGCTGTGTTTTAGGTAAAGAAACAGCAATGGAGATAGCACAGAGAGGTGGAGTTGTTCACATGATCTGCAGGAATGAGGAACGCGGCAAGCAGGCCCAGGAAGAAATCAAAACAAAAACATCCAGCGACAAAGTGCACCTTCACATTTTGGACATGTCTGACGGACGAGAAGTTGTGAAATTCGCACAAGATTTTGTCTCAAAAAGCAACCCCCTTCATGTCCTGGTGAACAATGCTGGTTGCATGGTGAATCAACGAGAGGTGGTTGGTGATAATCTTGAGAAAAACTTCGCGACAAATACATTCGGCACATATTTACTCACGACGGAGCTTTTGGAGCATTTAAAGAAGCATGAGTGTCCCAGAGTGATAACTGTCACCTCAGGTACACAATTTTGAAGTAAAAAGTTTACTGTCAAATGTTTACAATAAGTTTTTAATTTTGTTCCAGAGAGCAGGTGGCAAATTAAGTTTATTTACACTCATCTCTTATATAAAACTTCTAGGAATTACTCAAACCTCAGCTTTTGGTTTTGCTTTAATTGGTGTGTCTGGAAAACAAATTTATTTGAAAGGATCTTGAAAGCAAGTGTTATCAAACAATCTAATTAACTATTGTACCATTAATCCCCTTTATAGCCCTCCTCTCAATCAAGCCCCCCTCGAAATTTGAATGGTAAAAAATTATTTAAAGACAGAAGGTTCTGAACTTTCCTTGTTCTTATCAAACGTGGCAGTAAAACAGATAGGCAGTAAAGACCCCCTGGCAAATGTCAGGCAGGTGGGTCGTTCTTTTGAAATTCAAGTGAAAAGGAGGGCAATAAATTTTTCACAGGTCAATGAGAGGGGCATTTAGGTTTAGCAGGGTAATCACTTGCATAAAATGGCCCAGTTCAGTTATCATGACGTATCAAAAACCCAAATACAAACATTAAAATCAGTACTGCTGATAACGTCATTTTAAATTAGTTGATTATATAGAAAATTTAAAGTGATTTGGATTTTATTCTCTAGGTGGGATGCTTCTTCAAAAACTTGACCATAAAGATCTGCAGTTTGAGAGAATGAACCCATTTGAAGGAACAATGGCATATGCACAAAACAAACGACAACAGGTTGTCATGACAGACGCTTGGGCAAACCAACACAAAGAAATTCATTTCTCTACAATGCATCCAGGTATGTTTGAAGTATATCATTTCATGTACAAGACTCTTTCAGACACCCTTTCACCTATGAGAGATTTAGTATGTTGGCTGTGAATCGGTCTCCTCGCTACTATCAGGTGGGTTGTCCTTTGTTGGTAAAAGTTCACATTGAGGTGGGCAATTCCCTTCAAACGTAATACATGAGGAGGGCAACTTATCAACTACCTCAAGTAAGTGGCTCTGGAGAGCATTGAGGTGGAGCAGGACAATAGCTTTCCACAAATGGCCAGGTCTCTGCCCTTTAAATTGTTGCAACAATTTTGTTGTGATTTTTGTAGATTTTGCATAATTTGGAAAAAAATTAGGTAACCATTTGTGACAAATTAAAAACAATGAGAGATAGTATTCTAAGAAACAAATCTTAAAGTAAAAAAGTGAAATTGCTTGCAAAAAAATGTGTATTAAGATTTACATCCTTTAGATAGGTTCTAGTTATCCGAGCTGTCATCTGGGGGGTCAATGCCCCCAAAAATTTGTATAAAATTGGAAATCTGACCCCTACATAAATTTGTTGTTTGTTTACCAGGCTGGGCTGATACCCCTGCTGTCCGCACTTCAATGCCGGATTTCCACCGTAAAATGGGAGACAAGCTCCGGTCTGCTGCAGAAGGTGCGGACACATTAGTGTGGCTTTGCATTTCACCGGATGTAGAAAAGCAGCCGAGTGGGTCATTCTTTCAAGACCGGGTAGCGGTTAAAAAGCACTTGCCTTTGGTCTGGACAAACTCATCCCCGGAAGATGAACAGAAATTCATGGACAAGATTGCAGAATTGGCAAGATCAATTAAGTTCTAACTTAATGTTTATGCACTCAATAATCAATTCTAATGTCTATAACTATTCTCCCTTGAGAAATTGATTTTAAAGGTGACCCTTCTTATGGATGCTTATAAAGCACTTAACCACCTTAGAGAACGTCTGTGCAGTACTGTGGAGGGTGTTCAGTTCTGCGGAGAGATACCATCAGTACTGTGGGGGATACCATCAGTATGAGAGTGTCCGGTACTCTGGGGAAAACCAGTATTGATGGTATCCCCTTCAGTGCTGAACACATTCAATGTGTAGATTGTGCCCCCAAAGTACTGTTGATACCCCACAGTTCTGAACATCCTCGACACTAAAGGCAAGATAGCCACGCTCTTCCCTACTAAAATGTAATCATATATATATCTATATATTTTTCAATTAAAATAATTTTCAACTGAATTTCTTGTGAATACGCGTAAATTTTATGTTGATTCATTGTCTCGATCATTCCGTATTTTTATAAAAAGTTACAACATATCAAGGCACTATACATTTACATTCTGCTGTTTATTTGATCAAGAAATCCTCCATTGCTGCAAAATCTTGTTTAGAACATTTGGAAGGAGGGAATCATGACTTTTCCGGGAAAAACCATCACACACTGTTCATAGCTATGGAGGGTTTAACCAATACCTTACGAAGAAAGCTAATAGAGGAACATCAACGCCTAGGCCTATCAACAAAAAACTAGGCAAAGCGGTCTTTTCGATTAGTTTCGCTACTGAGAGAGCTCTTCCTTTAAGAAATACTCCTCATACAATAATTCTTTATAATTGTTATTTTCTTTATGAATGTTCTGAATTTTCTTTGATAATTTTGCTTGTAATTGCTTGATGCGGAATTTTAAAATTGAATGAACTGAACTACACACTGTTCCCAGCTGTGGAAGACTTCAATCAATACCTTACGAAGGAAGTTTGCGGACGCATATCAACTAAAAAGGGCCAAGTGGTCAAACCTATAGGAAAATATTCCAGTAACAATACTCAGAAAAAGTTTTAGTCTTTTAAGCGTCAAATTTAGAATTGAATTAAAAGTATTTAAATTATCTTGTAAAGGGACCTGTGTCATGTGACCTGAGTAGGGCTTACTATTTCAATAGAACAGGAACTTCAGCTTTATGTCTTGGAATGGAGAAAATTCCTAGAACTAAACTTTCTTCCTTATTGTTATTGACAATTTTTCATATGGGTCAGACAAGTATGCCTAGTTTTTGTTGATAGGCCTTCCTTACCTTTCTTCGTAAGTTGTTTGTTAAATCCTCCACAGCTATGAACAGTGTTTGATGACATTTTCCCTAGTAAACATGTTCCCTCCTTTTACATGTACTGAACAACGCCTGACACTGTTTATGGTATTCCTCATAAATTTGCAGACCTTATTTCACCCAATACATGATAGGAGTATGTTGCTTGACACAGCTACCATAACTATCAACTGCAGTGACAAAGGTGGTATAGGGTATTTCGTAAAAAGTTATTGGCATTATTCATTTCTCGTGAAACCTGAAAAGTACTGTTTTGTTTACAAGGAAATTGAGAATAGCGAAATCACTTTTTTGGTAAAATTACGTAATTTGGGACTACCCCACCCTCGTTGACTGTGACTGCTGCTACAATGGGTTTAGGCCATTACAATTTGGTAACTATGCGTTGCTAAGGGGAATTTTTCCATCATGCATTGCGTGGAATGCTCCCCTGTGAATGAATCACATGAGCAAATGACATTTGATTGAGACACTGAAGCAGACGAAGTTGTCTGTAATCCGCTGACTTGTGCTGAACTGTTTGAATATACCAATTAAATGCTTATCAAAAGTCGTAGAATTAACTAGCCAGCAATAAGAATACCTGACTGGATATTCATTGCTCGAAATGTCAATATATTACGCTCTGATCAGCAGAGGGGCGGTCGTCCTCGTCGACTACACCGAATCTTCTGGCAATTTTGAGCAGATCACAGCTTCAATTTTACACAGAATTCCGCGTGAAGACACGAAATGCACATATGTGTCTCAAGGGTAATAAATATATTACTTTGTTTGTTTTGTGTTCTCGTATGTTTCTGTTGTTTTTAGAAATTTTAAGGAATGATAGATTGTATTAAAGTTTAATTGAAAACTGAAACGCTTCCGCATTCTGACAAACGGGCCTGGCCTATCTAGGCCTAATAAATGGGCCTAACCGGTTGGCCTACTCCTCAGTAGTATGCAGAGTCTAACAAGTTCTTGATTGTGCACAACCAAAATTCGAATGAACAAATGTGAACCTGAAATTCAATATGCACTCCAAGTTTGCACTCTGTTTCTCACCTAAGTTCCTAAAACTGCATTGCAAATCCTATGTGGGCCTTATCCTGTCTAGGACTGCACCTTCGACAACCCTTTATGAATGTTTTATTGATTGCTTCTTCTCCTCTACACTCTTCTTTTTATAGGAAAAATCTTATAAGAACACGAGCCTCAAACTTTGGCAAAATTGAAGAAAAAAGCTAACAACAAACTGAAGCTGACCATAGTCTGCACAATTATAGCAATTTTAAGAAATAATCTTAAGACTGAGAAATAACCACTAAAGAAGCAGATTGACAGCACACTGATTTGTCAGATGGTCAAGAAAGTTAAAATTTGCAACAATTACCACAACTGGTAGTAAAAACAGGCTTCCAAAGCAATTTAAAAAAATTTCAGTCTGAAAATAGAGAAATATTCAAGAACAGCCAGCTTCAAATCAATTTTACTGGTGGTTATAAAAAAAGAGTGTACATTCACTGTGATGTGCATGTTATCTTTTCATGCCAGGTGAATCAAGTTTTTCACCCATATCCAAAAGCTTTTGGTTATGGAGTATCCCCCTTTCCAAAACTTGTTTTGGTGGCCACGTCCCATTATGCATTAGTAAATGACGGAAATAATCTTAGTTGTGCACTTGCCCAACTGTGCAAACCGGCAGCTGAGCCTTACTCTTTTTTTTTAAATGACAATCATGTGAAGCAATAGATGATTTGTGCTATTGCCTAGGCTGTCTTCAAGAAGTAAGGTTGCTTTGTTTCGCTTGTATAAAATATGTGATTATTTTGTTGTTGCTGTCACTAAGTAATGACTAACATTTATTCAGTGAAACCTGGAAATGCTAATATATTTTGGAGAAAACCTGGAAACCATGGCAAAAATTGGGAAACCCAAAGCCTTGTCATGCAGTATACCTAATAAAACAATTACTTCCACAACCCTATCCAGTGGTGGGACCCTCCTGGTTTGGAAAAGTTGCCCCTTTGGTAGGCCCTATGCAGTTGTTGATGAGCCCAGATAGGTTTGTCTCTGCTTTAGGTCAGTGTTGGTGCAATTTGTTTCAGTAAAATTGCCTTTAATAGGTTTTTTGAGGTCCCAATGGTGCAGTGGAATAGCACACTAGAGTACCTATCTAGAGGGTGTGGGTTTCCAGTCTTACTTGGGTTATGTCCATTCTCACAAATTATCTTGATTCATTTTACAAATCCTACTTCTTTTTAAATAAACCTTATAATGATAATTTGTTTTTCTAGCTATCAGTTCCATGTTATTGTTGGAGATGGGATCACGTACCTTTGCCTGGCTGATGCTTCCATGGGCAAACGAGTTCCTTACGGGTTTCTTCATGAGGTATTGATACAAATTTTCCTCTTGAAAAACTTCTTCAATTTCTTCCTTTTAAATAACAACTTGAATACTAAAGGAATGCAACTTTTAAATTGAATCCCATGGCATTTGCTAAAACCAAACAAAATGAGCATTTTGTAAAAAGAACTGACTAGTTTCACTGCCTTTTCTTTTCTATACATTAATTTTTTATACAAATATGTACTACTTTTTATACTATGTGTAAAGTATGTAGTTAGTTAACTTGAAAAATTAAATAAATTTCAGGGAACCTTTTTTTTCAAAAACTTACTCATTCCTCGCACTATAAAACAAACCTATACCCCTACTGCACTGGATTCGCTCATAAGGGGGTGGTTTCTTATAAGGGGGTTTACACACTTTCTAGGGCTGGGATATTATACTTTCATGCTTTAGATATATGCTTACAAGGGATTCGTCATTATCGATTCTTCTACTGTCTGTTTTTCTCCTAACGCTCAACTGATTTTTATCACTTGATAACAAGTATAAGCTCGAAATATTGTGTTCATATAAAATTATGGTACTAAAAGTTATTATACGCCATTTTTTATTATGCTTACAAGGGGGTGGAATATAATCTTGCACATCATTTTACCTGCAACGGGCAATATACCCTTCTCCATTAAGCCCATCTGAGAGCTGATAGGTAGGTGATACACTGCCCACCACCGAATCATGACCTGGTCTACCCTTGGTTTCATCCTACAAAATACTAGCAATCACCTTGCTTTTTCTGACACACTATCTTTTTGAATTTCAGATCAAAAGAAGATTCACTGCTGGAGCCCTGAAATCCAGAGCAATGGTTTGCAATGCATATGAACTCAGAAGAGACTTCAGTCAAGTTTTGTCAGCACAGCTTGTAAGTTCTGCCATCTTTTTTAATTGTTTCATTTCTTAAACTGCATTCTTTATGTAACTTTACACAGACCTTCCAACTGCCCCGATCTCACTTGGAAACCCCCACTTTGTCCTACAGAGCAAAGGCACCGCCAATAAAAAACGATAAGGCGGGAAAGATGAAAGAATCTCTTGTTTTTTATACTTGGGAAGTTGGCAGGTCTGTTTAGAGACGTTACACTTTCAACCTTTTGCTCTGTAATCAGATACTACACCACTTTGCTTTGAAATGCAATTCCCCTACATCAGGCCTTTTCTTCTGACCAGAGCAATCACTCTTTCTTGTCAGTAAATTGGTAAAGTAACCAGTAGAGCTTGTAAACAAAATGACCAGAGAGCAATTAGCCAGGCTGGTGCAATAGAGTACTAAAGTGTTTTAGGCCGAAAAATACAGGGATTTCCTATTGAAAGTCAATTTTTCAAATGGTTATATCTCAGTTAATATTCAACATACAGAGGTGATTTTGCATCCATTTGATGTGATTTTGGAAGCTCTTTCACATTATGGAGCCAAACTTCCAAAATTCTAAAAAAAGATTTTTGTGACGTCATCACTTTAGTACTCTATGTTCTTCCTAAAAAGGCCTGCTACATGTCCTCTTCTTAAGAGTTTAGGAGTGTAAATAAAAAGGTGTAGGCCAAGGATATTGCGTAAATAAATAAAAATAAGTTTACGTTTAGCCTGCTTGTCTACAAGAGGCCATCTGCCTTATTTACCAGCAAGGGAATGGGACTGCTACCTTAACACCCCTTCCTCAGAACAGTGTAGTGAGTTGTTTTCTCAAAACCTCAAAGATCACCCATCCAAATATCGACCTCACATGACCAAGATAATTTCAGCTGCAAATATGAAACCGCTTTACCCTGCTGGATTAGTCACCTCCCAATGGTAATAAAAGTGATTTCATTTGCTGGTAATGCACTTTAAAGGATGCACAGAGGAATGATAGTCAATTGTTTTCCTACCATCCATTATCTTTCAAAGCACTCTGGTAGTTTGTTATTTGTTTCTTGATCTCCAGACAAAATTCAACAGAGGTGAGGGTGAAGACAGCGGTCTCGAATCAATAAGGAAGGCTCAAAAGGAAGTTGAAGAAGTTAAAGGAGTCATGACCAAGAATATAGGTCAGTCATTTCGTATTCATTTTGGCAGGGTTATGGGGTTTTTGCCCCCAGGATGATGAAGGAAATTCAAATCAAACCAATCAATTATCTTGAATGACAATTTTCCCATTTCTTTTGATAGTGTGGCAAAATTGCTGTTTCTTCTGCTGAAATACAAAATTCGTGATCACCTGTTTAGAGACTTTACTTTTGTAAACAGCATCATGGCTTAGGAATGGTAGAGCACCTTCAAAAAATCTACATTAAAATGGTAAATTAAAACGGTAAACTCTTTCATAATGGCATTGAACTTTTTTTTGTAGAGAAAGTTCTAGATAGAGGAGAGAAACTTGACATGTTGATAGAGAAAACCGAAGGTCTGGAAGCCTCAGTAAGTATCATCATGTTGAATGACAATTTTCAGTAGTTGGCTCTAGAAACAGTTCTAGGGAGGTGGGGTAAGTGGCAAATATTAGGCCATAGCTTACTGATGCAAATGCTGTGTTATGCTTCAGTCCATACACGGCAGTAAAAATGACAACACATGTTTTTTTTTTTAGCTTGTATCTTAGAATTTGTGGTGCTGTAGCAATTTTCTATGTCGCAAGAAGACCTGAACTGGCCATAACACTTGACAGGCAGCATCTGAAAAAACAAACAGCTTTACTTCCCTGGGATCTGTGCCAAGCTCCAGCAGCCAGCTTGAGGCTGATTTAGCACACAGGATCTCAAAAGCCAGTAAAAGCTGTGGGCGTCTCAAGAAACGTGTCTGACTAAGCCAAAAAATCTCAATTAAGGCCAAGATTGCTCTCTATTGTGGTGTTGTTCTCTCTTAATACACTTTTACGGGAGTGAAGCTCTCTCTCTGTGTGCAATTAGCCATTTCATATCGTTTTATTCTATCGCTTTATTGTTTACTTGTCAATGTCGTGTGTGCACATCCCTTAACTTTCCATATTGGCTGTAGACCAAGCAGATGAAACTAGGACACGAACCACCATGTCACATTTATGAAATCGTCAGGCCAAACAAGCATAATTATGTTCAGTTCAAGCCTTGAATTAGCATATGTTGTATGAACTTACTATGCATTATGCAAAGATATTATGCCAAAATAGCCAAAGATATAAAGTATGTGCTGTATAAACTTACTATGCATTATACAAAGATATAATGCCAAAATAACACACTTATATAACACAACCAAAATAGCCAAAGATATAAAACAAAACAAGCTGCAAATATGTGAGACATCAATTATGCATTGGCTTCCCAATTATTTGTTACTATTTCTTATTTTCAGTCGCAAAGTTTCAAGAAATCAGCGGTAAAATTACGGCGGGAGTACTGGTGGAAGAACACAAGGAACTGTATGATTCTAATTTTTGTTATTCTTCTCTTGCTTGGAGTTGTGACTCTCATTATCCTCGGGGCTTTAGGAAAGCTGTGATGTCATCACTCATTAACTGACACTTATTTATATTCGGATTTCGATATTATTCAATTTTATTTGTAATGTTTATATGAACGATAAACCGACCAACACGGCTACTGTCATCATTCTATTAAGCCCCCTTTGAATAAACACCTCCGTAGAGTAGCCCCTCCCTTTTCAAAGGAGTCCTCCTTTTTATATTCATATGGGTTAAAAGTACCCCCATCATGAGGGGTTTGTTTTAGTTTATTTATGACATCCTGTCAGCTCTTACAGATGTTGTTTTAGTTTGTTTCTGAAGCTACTTGGTGACAGATATTGTCTGGAATTCATTGTTACGTCATTCCAATTTTAAGAACCCCTCAAACCATCTTCTAAAATATCCTCCACTTCAAACAGGCTTCATAGAGGCTTAATCGAATCATGATGGTAAGACAAGCATAGCTTGAATAAAAACCAAAGATGCTCCTTACATATTAGACCAGGTGTATTACACTTAATTTTCATGAAAGAATAAATGAAACAATAGTCAATTGTTTTTGAATGATATGTTATATCTAGCTCGAGTAGAGGGCACCTATCCTGGCTATAGTGCTCGATATACTTGAGTATAGATTAATTATAAGGCAGAATGAACACACTAGAAACATATATGCCCTTCATACTTTTTTTAGAAAGCGTGGTTTATTTTTGAATTACTCTATTAGAATTTTATAAACTTAATTAATTGGGCTCTCGTGTTATTAGGTTTGAAGCATGTATTTTTAAACTTATTAGGCTAGATTTTTTCACTTCACTTAAATAATTATATGCAATGTTATGCATATCAAATAATTGATATAATGTTATGTTTCACTTTTATATCTATACGTTAATTAGCTTTAATGGGTTGCTTGGGGGATTTGTAATTAATATATTAGCGATCTACTAATAATTTTTAGAAACTCTTCAGTATCTGATATTTGGTTTTCTGTTTTTCGAATCTTTAACATGTGTGGAAAGGAGGGAAGGCACAACTGCAGGAGAAGAGGGATTGAAAGACCATAAAGGTATGCAAATTTTACTTTCTTCTTCTTTGGATGGTACAGAACTTCAGTATAGCCAGAAATATCGGAAACATAATGTAACGAACACATAGATTACTTAAGCTTTTCGTCTGACACTCAACAGAGTAATACGTCAGAATGAGAACGAAAAAGAAACCCAACTGATTTATGTACCCAGATGTGGATCGAAATAGGCCAATCAGAAAAGAGGCGAATGATTGGTATGGTGTAGGAAAAACCAATCAACACCCAAGATACAGTGAGCTGACCAATGAGATTACTTCAAGAGTCCTAAGGCGAAAACGAACTCCTTCTGTCTACACAATAGGGGATCCCTTATACTTATGTTTCCCTTTGATACTTATGTTTTCGATATTTCTGGCTATACTGAAGTTTCTTCTTCTTCCATTTTCAACTTTAGGTTAGGGTCGACAATTTTTACGCATGGAGAACGTCTGTTCAGTACTATTGAGGTTGCTAAGGATGTTTTGTACTGTGGTATCCCCCATAGTTCTTAATATCCTCCAATATTGATGGTATTCCTCCACTGTATTGAACATCCTCCACAGTACTGAATGTCCTTCACAGTACTAATGGTATGCCTCCACAGCACTAATGTCCTTCACAGTACTAAATATCCTCTACTGTACTGATGATATTCCTCACAGTACTGAACATCCACTAGAGTACTAAACATCTTCCATAGTACTAATTATTTCCCCCAAAGTACTGAACATTCCCCACAGTACTAATGGTATCTCTCCACAGTACTGAATTTCTTCACTGATGGTTTCCTTCCAAATTACTGCACATACGTTCCCTAGATTGAGTATGGTAGTAGATATACACACAAAGAAATAAACAACCCTTTCCTGATTTGTTACATTTATATTTAATCGATCATCAACAATCTATTGGTTTTAACACACTTAATGTAACACGAGCTGCAAACTGCAATCAGGTTTTTATCTCGTTGAAGAAATTTCAAATCATATTTAAACCTCTTCAACCTATCCTTCTCCAATTTCTATTAAAATACTCTGATAAATTTACACTGACAAGTTGTGGAATCGTCGATATCGAACCAAGGTTATGACGTCATGAAAATATAGTTTTAGAATTTTTGAAACTCGTCATGGAAAAAGTCATGAAAATATAAATCAATCGTTTTTGTTTATACAAACTAAGACGAGATTGCTAGAAATACATTTCTATTGTAACAAACCTTCAGTGACGTCATGTTTGATCCTGCATAATTTACGGTTGACACTAGATCATAGGAGCTGTACATGCCGTTGTGCTATGATCGTTTTATAATCCTAACAATAACGATAAACTATACTTCAGATTGAAGAACGGGTGATTCTTGTGATGAACTATAGTTCAAAATGAATGGTACGTTCTCAAATCTTAAGTTAAGCATATTATTAAGGCTAAAATACGAGAAAACCATAATTTCGCACATGCGTCGTTGCCATGATCTAGTGCCAACCCTAATTTACAAAATTGTTGTTGTTGGTGCATCATTCCTTGGATGAGCGATCTTCTGGAATGTTCGGTTGTGCGTGTCTCTTCTGCGAAAATATAAGATTTGGTTCAGTGTTCGGTGTGGTGTTTGGACCATCCTTTACTTCTTGTGTCCCCCATCACATGGGTTGTTGCATCCGTAGGTCTCTGGCTCGCAGCAGTCGCTTCCTACCACTCGGGACTCGTGGTGCACGATAGGTGCTTGGTGGTACACATTTGCTGGGGTTGAGACATGGACTGGTGGGGCAGCTGGGCCGGCGTGGACCACTGGTACTGAAGCAGGCATATGGACGTATTGAGAGTGGGGTCCAATGTGGCGGATGGGTGCGTGGGAGTTAACGTGGACTTGGGCCACATGAGGTGGGACGTGGATTGGTGGTCTGTGGATTCCGAGATGCACTGGTGGGGCGTTAGGTCCAATATGGACGGGAGGTGAGTGGCTGTGGACATATGTGGTATGGTCGTGAGCCTCATGGAACTCGGTATCGTCACATCCATGGGTCTGGACGGCATAGTCGCATCCACCATGTCCGCCGAATCCAATGTCTCCGCCATGTCCGAATCCTACATCGCCTCCGTGTCCGAATCCCACATCAACTCCATGTCCGTATCCGATGTCTCCACCGTGTGCGAATCCGGCTCCACCAAATCCGATATCTCCTCCGGCATGGCCGAATCCTGCGTGTCCGCCGCAGTCGGTTCCGAAGCCTACTCCACAGTCGGCACCTCCGAATCCTGCTCCTCCGATGTCGAAGCGCTTCTTGCCATTTTTGGCGTTCTTTTTAACAGGCCTGCAGCTAGCAGTGGCCAAGAGGACGGCCGCAACGATCGCGAATAGCTTAGCCATATTGAGATTCCAAAGGCAACTAAATCTGCCGAGATTGCTGGGAAGCTCAGGTAGCCCGTGCTTAACGTCAGCCTGGCAAAGGTCAAGAGTTCAGTGCGCAACGCGAAGCACACACCAGACACAAAATCACCGGTTGTTTTCATTGTTTATTTATCCTTCTGGACGGGGGTCGTGTTGGGCACTGCTTTGATTTATGCAAAAAACCAAGACTGCTCATTCATAACTTCAATCCAAATCACTGGCTAGAGGTTGCATGAAAATACGAACATGCACTGCTTTAGGGAGGGGGCATGGTTGTTTTGAGGGGGTGTCTACCTCTCCTTACCGTGTCCGGGACATATCCTTGTTTCGATCCTTCTGGGAAAAAAGCTACAGCTAAATAAGTAGCTTCGGAGTCATTCTACTTAGGGTTTGATCAGTTAAGATGCCTGAAAAAGCAAACATGAAAATATGAATATGTAGTGCTTTGGAGAGGGAACATTGGGCTTTCTAGGGTGTCTGCTACTCACCAGCGTGTCCAAGACATATCCTTAGTTCGATCCTTCTTGGTGGAAAGCAAAAACTCCTAATAATCAGCTACTCAACCTAGGTGCTTGAAAAGCAAAAGTGGAATTAGGAAACTTAGTACGTTGAGTTGAGTGCGTAAAGTTTCCCCATTATCTAAGTGCTTTAGGTAGAAAGGCAATTCAGGATTAACCTACAGCTCTAAACTTCTCTTCAAAGCAGTAGTTTTTCAAGCTGTCCTTCATTTCTGAATTATCTTTTCGTATATCTTGTAAGCTAAGGAAATTTTGCCCTCGCACTATCTAGATACAAAGTATTCGCAAAATATTGGAAAGTCATTTTGTAATGTTATGTCGTGTAAAATATTTTTAAGAAAGTCGACTTTTTCCATCGTTGCAAAGGGTTTATTATTTTGATTTTTGATTTTTTCTTCAGGTATGAAAATCTCTAAGTGCTGTTCAATATTAGGTAAGTCTATTACTAATTGATTGCAAAGTACTTTCAATAAGAAAATATGGAGTTAATCCTTTCAATCCCCACTTGCAAGGGATAGGATAGAGGGAAGCAATGAAAGCAATGGCATTAAGATTGCTATTTGAAAAATATAAACGAACTTTTTTCTGATTCTCAACGTTTTTTTTTCAGACACCCTTAGCAATCACTAGTCCCCCTTCGTATTATCTGGAATATTTGTTTACATTACGGACCATTGACTTGCACCATATCATCCACCAGAAAACACAAATCTCATGACATGACCCCCTGGAAATAAACTGATACTCGATGATGCAGAAAGGGAAGCTGAGAGCATGAGTGGGGGCACCTGTCTGCTAGGTCAGGGTGTTACGCTTATGCCTGTGATATCACGCTCCGTGTATTCTGTATTAAGAAGCCATGGCTATACTCTATATACGTACTGTAACTGTTGGTTTATGCCAGTATGATGATATTCAGCCTATACTTGCTAATCATAATAATGTAACCAACGTTATTATATTGTTGAAACTAGTTTCATTTCATTCAATTTCCAAACTAATATTGTCGCAAAGTTGTATTCAGCCTATACTTGCTTATCGTAATAAAGTAACCAAAGTTATTATATGTTGAATCTAGTTTCATTTCATTCAATTTCCAAACTGATATTGAACCAAAGCTGTATTTATCCTATACTTGTTGATTATAATAATTAAAACAAAGTTAGTATGCTATTGAAATTGAATTAATTTCATTCAATTTCCAAGTATTGTTGCAACATTGCCATATTCACCCTGCACCAAGGGGTGATTATGATAGAGAAAACTTAAGTTATTTATTGTAGAATATGATTTTGTTTGATTCAAGTTTCAAAGCAATGATGAAGCAAAGCTATATTATGTAAATGCCAGTAAAGCAAAGCTGTTGCATGCTATAAATCTATTAACTTGCTAATAAAGTCAAAGTAACTAAAGTTATGATTCTTTTGAAATTCGTTTTAGTTGATTCAATTTCGAAGCAAAGTTGCAGCAATGCCACATTCGCATAGCTCCACAGGCTGATTATAATAAACTAAACTAAAGTTACTTTATGGTTAAGTTTAATTTAATTTGATCCAGTTTTAAAGCAATGCAGCAAAGCTATATTCATGCTAATCATTATAGAATAACCAAAGATATTATGCAATCGAAACGTTTTGCAGCAATGCCACATTCATTTAGTACAAAAAGCTAATGATAATAAACAAAACTAAAGTTACTTTATTATTGGATACTTGTATCGTTTTTCTTCATAGATAGAAGACAGTGCTCTATGCATTTGCCGAGCGTTTATAATAGAGAAACTATTTATTCTTGAATATGATTTCGTTTGAATCAGTTTCAAAGAATTATTGCAGCAATGCCGCATTTATGTTGCACTAAAGGCTAATGATGATAGCCAAAACTGAAACTACTTTATATTTTTCAGTCTAGTGTCATTCGTTTAAGTTTCCATGCAAGAATTGCAAATGATGATAAAGTTACTAAATTGTTGCAATATTGCCCCATTCTTGTTGCACAAAAGCTTAAGTAATCTATGTATTCGTTTCGCTACGCTTCCGATTGTCCGACCATCCAAAGACTGTTATATTACTCTGTACTTACTTACATCAAGCACTATAGACTGAGCACTGCTTTAGAGCAAATGAAGTAACAAAAGTTATTATGTTGCTCGCTATTATTTTCAGAAAAATATCCAAGGGTCTAGTTTCAAGCTACCTCTCTACCTCTTTCAAGACATTTATTTGTATGGATCTTCTTTCAGTAAAGGCCAACTTTTTTATATTTCTAGGGTCCCTTTTGCCGTGGCCTCTCTTTCACCTTCCTCATTTCACCAGTTTTACCAAATCAAGGCAAGTAAATTCATACTTGAATTAAGTTTATTATGTATGTATAAAACTAAAGGCCAGTTGAATGACTGGGGGCAAAACGGGAGGCCTCCATTCCAGTGTTCTTGTCTTGTTATTATGGATAGCCTGGTCAGGCATAGGATCAATATCCAAAAACCACCTCAAACTATCGATACAGAAGTTATGACCTGCAAGTGATTCCCCAGCCTCGTTTCAGAATTGATTCTCCTCAAACCTTGAGAACGAGTTTGTGTTTTCGGCATGTTTCATTTGGAGCTACTCATCAACTCCCAACCCCCTTACCCTTCCCAACTTTAACTCCCTTTCCCCTTGTATGAAGCTGTACGCTCTGCATACCTGCCTTTGCAAATTCCTACAAAAGAATATTAATTTATGCCTTAAACTGAAACAGGAAATAGAATCGTTTACTATGCAACTTTAGAAATTCTACAAAATTAAGATTTTTAGCTAGTAATATGCTTTCACAATGCAACACCAGGGCTATCGAGTGCTTTCAGCAAAGTACAGAAAACTCTCTGGTTTCCAACAGGTCATATCTTCAGTTTAAGTTCCTTCTTCAGTTACCAGAAGATCTCATCTTAGTGTCAAAATTTTAAATATTCAACGCTACCCTGAGCTGACCGGTAAAATTCGCTCACGCGAGTAGGTTGTAACTTCTTATCAAAACAGGTAGTATCGTTATGAATGGCTCGCTTTGTCGGTTTCTCTGTTGATATTTTGAAAGTTAGAAGGCCAGCTGCATTTGTGCAGGTTTTTAGCTGGGTGGTACGAGATAACTTTATAAGTCACTGAATCTTCCGGCAAACGCTCTCGATTTTTCACTGAACAACGCTCGATGGTTTTAAACACTTTAAAGCACTGTGAGTTGTAGGTTGTGGAACACTCTCGACTTCTTTGTCTGAAACTGCCTCGATTTCGCATTTGCCTCGACTTCATGTTCAATTTAGGCGGGAAAAATTCGACACCACACATATTCAAGCTTCAAATTAAAGTGTTTAGCTTAGTATTTTCGCTTTTAACAATTTAGGCCCTAGTCAAATTGAACTCGACAACGCTCAACAACGCTCATTAAAACTCTACGACACTTGACAAGGTGATTTAAAACCTTTGACATTCTTCTCTGCAGAAAGTTCGAGCTCTATCCTGTGAAAAGACATGAGCGTTTGACCGAAGCCCGTTCAAGTCCATCTGTTTATTATCCATCTTTAGTTCTTTGTGCTCCATCTTGACTGCTATATTACCAAGAAAGCTTTATCGAGCCCCCGGGGGCCTTATTTAATATTTGTGGTTTCACAAGAGGGCCTAATTACCGACAAATGTCTTTAAGGAGGGTTTTGAGAACAAAATTCTTCACTCACAATCATGTAAAGTTATAAATTTCCCAAATTACGATAAAATACATCAATTAGCTATCCCTAACTCATCATATTTTACTCTGTTGCTGTTTCTTGTATGAAGAGGGGGCTTAAAGAGAGAGGGGCAAATTAGAGCTTTTACGTTAGTGGTAAGAAATTGTTGCCATAGCGTGTATAGATACTGCACGTAGCCTTTAATCTAGTTGGCTGCTTGGTGCTTTTAACTCTGAAGTAAATCCTTTTTCTTTCTTTTTTTAGTTTTGACACATCTCCAAACAAATGCAGAAAGTCGCGAGCAGTATGTAACAACATATTTTCTATGTGAGCCTCATTCTGATGCTGGTGCTATTAAAGCCTCATTGTGATGCAAAGGCCAGTGGGATAGCCATGCAAGAAGAGAGATTTGATTGTGTATTTCGTTTTTGTTTAGAATAGGGGAGGAAGACCATTTAGGCAAACAACCAGAGTTTTTATAAGGTTCGAGTTTTGCATGGTTTGTCTAAAGCTCTAGGGTGTGATTGTTCCTCTGTTCTTAGTTTCAAAATGAATTTATTATAGCCTGCATGGTTTATTTTTTTTTTCTCTAGTTCATCTCAGACCCATTTTAAGATATTTGATGAGAAGATTTCACAAATAAACAACTAGAGATTATTTTTATCATATAAATCAAACAGATTTAAAACAATCTTCTAATTTGTTAGAATAATTACGCACCATAATAGTTTATATCAAAAACAGCAATATGTACAATAAGAATAGGTAACTTGATGGTCTTCTCTTATGTGCTAGTTACCCCTAATGCATAAGGGGCCGTTGATTTGGGTCAATCCGAGTTTTCAAAGCATTGACTAATCAGAGTAAGGGGTCATTACGACAAAAGACGTTATTTAAACTGATGTAGGGTTTATGCTCAGTTTTCAGTACCAAAGCACTCAGTTTTCTAGCTACACAGCACCCTTGGTCTGAATGAATCCGAGAGTACCCCCTTCCCCTGGGGAAGCAATTTACATGGGGGCTTGACCCTCTGAATAGATAAAGAACTCGTAGATGTTTTTGATAATAAGTAAATATAATATGAAATAACTGCAGTTTAAGTTTTTAGGTTGTGGCGATTTCAAACTACGATTCAATATATATAGCTAGATAGGAACGAATTACAACCTCAGATTCAATTGAGAAAGATTTGTTGGAATGTTTGCTCGTTCTTTTTTTGATATTTTATAGTTTTGTTTAGTTTATTCTGCTACGTTTCGGATTTTTCTGGCTAACATTTATGCAAAATCTCACGATAAAGCAATGCTTTTTAACCAATTTGTCTCTAGTGGACAGTTTCTTGCTAGCCCGTGTTTGACTAGTTCTTAGCTTAGACTCGAATTAGATGCTTTATTATTTACCTGCTGATTTTAATCATAGATTTATATCACAGGAAAACTTTATTTACTTTGTTTTTGATTTTTCTCGCTATGAGATTTTTGTTTCAATAAAATGTTACATGTAGGCCAGTAGAGAAGTTACTCTAGAACTCTGTACCTAGACTTCTAAGGCGAAAATACTGATAGTAATGAAATCACAAACAACTTGCATCTTAATTATGAAGTTTACTGGAAAATAGACGGAAAGTTTCCATTATGAACTTTTTATAAGAACAATTTAAATCTGACAATCAAGTTGTATATGCCAATGCCAAGTTTCAAATTCGTAATCTGTTATTAGTTAAAACTCAGGCCCTCTTTTCTTGAATAAGCTTCAAATTTCCACAACATAAAAACAGATAAATTGCAGTTTATTTTACATTATATTTACTTACCATTAAAACTCCACGCCAAGGCAAGATATTCCATAAGTAATCTCGTGTAATCTCGCTCGTGTAATTTGGTAACGTGTAATTTCCCCGTGCATTGAGTTTGTTTTACGTGCATGCTCGTTTAACACGCAGCATGGTAGCACATCACAAGGGAGAATGACGTTCTAGCGTGTTATCCTCCCACTTGATGTTATCAACACGACAACCCACTAGACACAACTCTTTGCGTCGGTTTTAGGCCCACGAAATTAAAAATGCCAAACACGAAGCGGCCGGTCTAAAATGTACTATTCTACCAGTCAAACAAAACATTTATTTACTTAAATAATTTGCAAGGTGTAAAAAGGAACATTGTTTCTATAGGTGCAAGTATATCTCCTCAGACCCGTAACGCTCTGCTTGCCTTGTATACGCTGAATCAGTGCGTTTGTGCGCATGCCCGCGGAGGCCTATACATTTCAATTGTGCCACCGGCCGGGGTCATTGGAGCAGGCGGCAGTTGAGATAAGCGGGGTCACTGACCACAGTTTTGGAAAACTCGGGGATGAAGTAATACTCCGTTCACGCTCCTCCTAAACTTGCCATCGATATTGCCTTACATGAGAGAAAAATAACGCGAACATATCGAAGATATAGAGATTTCCAGCATGGCGTGTGTTCTACACGCTGTCTTATTAGGATTGTTTGCATTCTGCGTATACGGAAGACCGTTCGAGTCGCAGCAAGCCTCGGAGTCGGATCGAAGATGGACTGTTCACGAAAAACCGCCAGAGTTAGTCGTTAATGCAGGTCCAGATGGAGTGAAGGTTCAAGCCAAGCCTTCTAAATTGCAAGTTATTGAATACCCACAGAACCAAAAGAGAGACTTCGGAACTGGAGGCTACGGTGCAAACTGTGGCGGTTACGGTTGCGGAGGGGAAGGACATGGCTTCGGTCATGGCTTCGGATTCGGAGGACATCACGGAGGCTTCGGCGGATTCGGCCATGGAGGCGGATTTGGATTCGGAGGAGGCCACGGATTTGGCGGGGGATTCGGTGGTCATGATGGCGGATATGGTGGTGGCTTCGGCGGAGGCTTTGGCCACGGAGGATGGGGTGCCCATGGTGGTTATGGTGGGGATCACACCACATACGTACCATCGCATACACCACCACTTCACGTTGGACCAAATGCACCCCCAGTTCATGTTGGGCCTCATGTCCCAGCTGTCCATGTTGGACCCCACGTACCTAGTATTCATTATGGCACTCACGCACCGTTATATCACGTAGGCCCACATGTACCTTTCGTACACATGCCCCCACCAATCCCAACAGTCCATGCTGGCCCAATGGGACCTGCAGTCCATGTCTCATCCCCACCCACCGTGTACCATCAACCACCAATCGTGCACCACGAATCTCATGTCGTCGGTGGAGATTGCGGTGACGGAGAAGGCTGGGGACACCATGGATGTGGTGGATATGGAGGCTACGGTGGTCACGGAGGCTACGGTGGTGGCTACGGAGGCCATGATGGAGGATGGGGTGGACACGTTGGTGGCTACGGAGGCCACGATGGAGGATGGGGAGGACATGGTGGTAGCTGGGGATGCGGCCATGGAGGTTGCGGAGGTGGTTATGGCGGTGGATGGGGAGATCATGGACGATCCAGCATCCCTGGAAAGCCCAACACTGCTCAAAATCTCGCCCCAGCCAAAAGCAGCACCAAAGTCAAGAGACACGCACAATTCGATGGTGGACACTTCGGACACATGGATACTGGACACATCGATGGGCACTTCGATGGTGGACACATTGAGTCTGTCCATACCGAGGGTGGACATTTTGATGGTGGACATTTTGACGCTGGACACGCAGATGGTGGTCACTTTGACAATCACTATCAAGGATGGCATCCGTTCCCTGCCAGCGTACACGTTGGACCACACACACCACCCATCCACATTGGACCACATTACCCACCCGTTCATATCGGACCTCACGTTCCAGCCGTCCACATCGGACCTCATGTCCCATACATCAACATCCCTGCTCATGTCCCTGCCATCCACGTCAGGCCACACGTCCCAGCAGTACACATCAGTCCACCCGTCCCAATCATCAATGCCGGAAACCATGTCCCAGCAGTGCATGTGTCTTCCCCACCCACCGTCTACCATCGACCACCCATCGTCATTCATCAACCCCACATCGTTCACCCACAAGAAACCCACACGACCGTCGCCCATCACTTTGACTACCAAGGAGGTGAAGAAGCACACGGATACGGAGGCGGACACGTCGAAGAGGTGCACGGAGGAGTTGTTGATGCAGGACACGGATTCGAAGGTGGCCACGGTTTCGTTGGAGGTGGCTTCGAAGGAGGTCACGGTGGATATGTCGAGGCTGGACATGGCTTTGATGGTGGACACGCTGGTTACGTTGAAGCTGGACACGGTTTCAATGGTGGCCAAGGATTCGTCGAGGGTGGACAAGGCTTTGCAGATGCTGGCCATGGCTTCGCAGATGGTGCTCATGGTTTCGAGGGTGGCCACGGATATGGCGCACTCGGTGGTGGCTTCTCGAAGAAGAGAAACGACATCCAGCGTACTCCAGCCAAGCAAAGAAGATCGATCGAAGAAGGTGAGAATCCTAGGAATCTTTTGAAGAAATCCATGAAATCCCGACTGAACAGACGGCAACTGCTGGGTAACGGACAACCGGGAGACGGTAGTGACAGCGTCATTTTTGTCCACCCTGGATCCAGCTCGTCTCAGGTGTCATCTACCGATCTCTCCAGCCTGAACAACGGTCTTGGGAGCACGATGGGCGGAGGAGCAGCCACTGCCGAGAGCCCCCTAGGGGGAGGTGCATCATCTGCGTTCGCCAAGTCCGGCCTTTCTGGTCTGAACAGGGAAGTCAGCAACACGCTGAGCTCCCTACCCCCTTCAATTTCAAGCCAAATTTCCAGCTCACTAGCACCCCTTGCGGGTAATATTGCAAACGGTGGACCAGTGCCTGCTCAAAGCCCAGTTCCTGAGACCCCAAGCTCCATGGGGGGCATGGCCAGCCCACAATCAGCGTCACCAGAAGAGAGTAGTTACTCCTCAGATAGCCCCAGTATGAACATTGGAGGCTTCCAAGGTAAGATTGGCAGTTCCATGCCCCCATGGGGTGTAAGGTTGGTGTTAGGTCCAGCGGATGGAGGAAGGTGCATTGAGCTGTCAAAGGCTGCGCGGTTTTCTAATGCTTACCTTTACACTGCTAAGCCTGAAGTTTGAGGACAGAGATGGGTCACTACCTTGTGTGCAACGCGTAGACTGCATGCAGACTTTGCATTTTGACACTCGGGTATTTGTATAGGAAAGCCTTGCATGAATTACATCCTGAAAAACTGGGAAATTGGTCAAGCTCCTTTGCATCAGTTCGTAGATTCTTTCTTGGATGTGGAGAGTCGAATAAATGATCTGCTTACAGTTAAATGTATGAATTCATTTCCCGCTCTCGAATTTTGAGTTTAGGGTCTAACACCAACCTTACTAATTTGGCCTAACATGCCTTGCTTACAAAATCTAATTTTTTCATTGATTCTTTCTCATTATTCTAAAGTTCTGTACCGATTAAGTAATGTTTAATATCATTCTAACCAGCCAAATCTGGCTTTAATCCACTAGGTTCCATTTTCGTTCTCTCTAGCCCACTACTGTGACGAGTGTCAGACAAAAAACTTCAATAGTTATCATGTTTCTTATGTTCCTGATTTTCCTCGCCATTCTTTAACTAGTTTGGAAAGCAAAGTTACATCGATCATAAGTACCGATCAAATACTTTTCTAACATGATCATATCCAGTCACATCTAGGTATAATAATTCATTAGGTTTGGCTTTTGTTCTTTTTCCGATATATTACTCTGATGAGTATTAGACAAGAGAGTTAAGTTGCTATCATGTTTAACTATAGTATAGTATGCCTGATGATTTCAAGAGTATGAAACTTTGAGTTGCAGACGGCCAGTCTCTTTTCTTGTTTTTCATTTATGTTTCCAAATTAACTTGCAATCCTCTTACCAGTTCAGACGAGCAAAGTTACATTGATCACCGGTGACTATCAAATATTGTTATGGTTTTATTTTAACCGGTTCAGACAAACTTGAATCTAACATTAGTACATATTGTTTTGATATTATTTTTATATTTAATATTCAACAATTTAAAATTGTTTTAACCAGTACCAACAAACAAAGTGACATAAATTGTTCTTTCCTATCAAATACTGTTTTGGTATTATTTTAACCAGTCCAACAAACAAACTTACCTTCATGGTTATTTCCAGGTGGTTACGGCAGCGAGGAGAGTAGCAGCATGCAAGGCAGCTCAGAAGTAGGAGGGGGAAAGCCGGAAGAAGGGTCTGAGAACTACCAACGATCCCTCATCCCCAAGCCAGAGGAACAGGTTGTCAACGATGAAGACGAAGATGCCACTGATGATAATGATGATGAAGATGATAATGAAGTCGAGGTTAAGTCTGTCATCCCACATCCAGATGATGAAGACGAGGCTGATGATGATGATGACGACCAAACCGAAGAGGAAGATGATAAGTGAAGAAACAATCGCAAACAAAGGTATCTAGATTTTTATGAATATCAAATTCATGAAACACTTCTCAAGGATCACTAAGTTTCTTTTGATGTTAGATATATCTTCTTGCAAAAGCTGGATACAAGAAGCCAGAATTGTTTTCACACAATTCAAAAATTTTCTTCAGAAAACTACCTTGGGAGTATGTGCAATAATCTGGCGGATGTACAGTGAATAAAAAATGGAAGTGATATCATTAGTATGTTAGAGGCTGTTCAATACTGTGGAGAATGTTCTGTAAATAACATAAGAGGGATATCATCAGTACATTATAATTTCCATCTGCAAAATTACCGTTAGGAACGTTTGTATAGTACCGTGGAGGGTGTTTAGTACTATGGGGGCTCTCATTAGTACTATTGGGGGTGTTCAGTACTTTGAGGGATACCAACAGTGCTGTAGATGAATACCATCGGTAGGTCGGGATATTTCCAGTACTGTGGGTGATGCCATCAGTACTGTGCGGCGCTACTATCATCACTGCTTAAGGTGTTCAGTACTGTAGAAAGGATATCACCAGTGCGTAAGAGGGATACCATCCGTACGTTGGAGTATATTCAGTTGTGTGAGGGGTACCATCAGTAATGTGCAGTTAAAAGCTTACGTGCTTGTGGTTCCTTACTACATTTGCATTAACTGCAATGTTGACACAAGCATTTTTCTTACAGGTAAAGCGAGAAGAAATTCTCCGAAAAGGAAGATTCTAGAAGCCAAGGACAGATCATCTGCCAGGAACTCTTAAAATGCGAATCTTGAAGATTCATCACAAACTACTTCGTAACATTCGAGCAGAATTATTTCATCTGAATAGGAATTTCGAAATAACGCAATCACTGCCCTTATATTTTAATGTAGAAATATATTAAGTGAATTATTTTTTAAACTCCAACCTTTGACCTGACCTTTTGACCTTTAATCTTTGCAATGATGAACAAAACTATTTAGTGATCATTTGCATAAAGATAGCTAAACAATTGGAAGAAATATCGAAGCATGAACTGAACTGAAAGTAGTTTACTTCAAGTTTGTTGTGTTTTGATATTTTTTCCCAATTGTTGGTGATTTTCAGTTTTGTACCAATGGAAAACTGGTTCAAATAAACGATTAAGAGATGTTGCAAGGAATAGTTGCAGGGAAACAAATCTGTTCAACAAAGAGAATATTTCAAACATTGATTTACTTGCCCTCTGTTGGTAGAATCCTCGATGCTTTGAAAAATATTTGCTTTGATTAATAAGAAGATTTTACCAACTTTAGCTGATATTGAAAACTGTTTATGTTGAAATATGTCGAAAAACAATTTACTTTGGGGACTGATTTTTATCAATCCTTCACTGACTTCATTTTCCCCCGTAACATCTCAAGCGAAATATTGTTTAGGATCTTTTCCCATTCCGAAAAAATTCCCTTCCCATCATGCAACACCAAAGAACCTTATTTGTATAATGTGAAACACTTTTTCATTAAGCAACTGGATTGGAGCTAAAACTCTCGAAGTTTCTTGAAACCCTTTTAAAAATCAAGACTAGATACCCCCTACCCCAAACCCCTTTTTGCCTTCACCAAATGGTTCGTTGTTTTAAAGCTCCCTTGGATCCTTGGTTAGTTGCCAATTGACCAATTGCATATTGAAAATGTGGTTATTCTATGAATATACTTTACCTACCAGACTTAAAGAAGTTATCTGCAACTTCTCGAATTATTTGTATTTATTTGAGCTTGTAGATTATCATCAAATATGACATAATTGTGCCTTGTTCATAACCACCATGTCTTGTCCTTTTTTGTCTTTCTGCCACTTTGTGCCCTAATTGCTGATGTAGAAAAGGCTTTTTTGAGCATCCGATCTAACTATAGATGTAGTTGGTGCACAAGAACAAATCACTTTCAGAAGTGTATATCAATCGAGATAATTTATGAGAATGAAAATGACCCGAGTAGGACTCGAACCCACGACCTCTAGATTTGATCTCTAGAACGCTACCACTGCGCCACCGGGGCTACGAGAAACCCAGGCCATTTCATTCACACAAATTGTTGCACCACCACTCACCACGTTCTAGAGATCAAAGCTAGAGCTAGCGTTCTAGAGATCAAATCTAGAGGTCGTGGGTTCGAGTCCTACTCGGGTCATTTTCATTCTCATAAATTATCTCGATTGATTTTCCAAATCCTGCTTCTCTTCAAGAAGTGTATATGTATGTAACTGTATAGTAACTGTATATGAATATATGTGTACTACACTTCTGGAAAGATCAGTGTCTGTGCCAAGACTACAAAAGAGAGAGCTTTGATGCGTTTTGTGGGTCAAATAAAATTGATGGAGTAAACAGGAATGGAGAAAGATTATCTACCAGTTAGTGAATTTATCAAATAGTTGATACTTGATTAAGAAGGAAAACTCCAAATCTTTAAAATCATGAAATTTCCAGGTCGTACGAGTTAGATTTTTATTCGTTTTTCTTTGCCGTACCATAAATTATGCTGTACCCAACACAAAACATGCAACTTTGAACTTCTAGCTTTAGAGTAAGCTGAAAATTGAATTTGAACGAAGAGATAGCGGAGATTGCTTTCACTTGAAATACACTGGGTAATCAAACAAGAATTAGGCGAACTGAGAGGGAAAGTAAAACAAGAGAGTGGGAAAACAACTCTATTTTTCTCACTCTCATTTCGATTTCACTCTCGTTTTGCCCCCTCCTTGCTCGAGGCCTTGGTACTTAGGGTGTCGAAGTGAATAAGAATCGACTGCAAGGGATGATGGGACAGAAGTCGAATCACATTCAAGGTCAGAGGCCTCGGGTTCGAGTCTTCTCCATAAATGAAAAATATCTTCAGAGATTCCTCATAAATTAACTTTGATCAGAAGTATGGATTCGAGCCCAACAGGATGGATTCGAGCCCAAAAGGACGGACTTGAGCCCAAGAGGATGAATTTCAAAGTTTCTTGATCCCAAAACATGGGTCTTGAAATGCAAAGGGAAAATCCATTCTGAGTTGGATCAGAACTTTCTGCTAAGTAAAACTTTACTGAGATGAAAATATTGCCAAATCTCGTTGCACTCGCAGTGAAAATAATTCTTGATTGTTCAGATCTTCAGGTTTGGTAAACTTACGGATTGAACACTTTGTTTCGTCTACGTTTTATCAATGGAGCGAGATGTTGGAGCTACACCTAGTGCATGGACTCACTGAACATACTGGGACTCGAACCAAGGGCTTTAGAAGAAGGTAAGCCACATAATTGAAGATCATGAATCCTTACAGAGAACAAAGGAAATAATTGGTTGGTGTTGATTGTTAAGAATCTGAATGCGCGATTAAAAGAGCATGGATGAATGATTGGAGAGATATGACAGATATTTTAATCACCATAGATGTAAACACGTCAACCGCGCTCACTTCAGGGGTCTGGGTCGACTTATTATTCGTGCGGGTCAGGTAAGCTACGCTACGAGTTAGCTGACGTCACAGATTTTTCGCATTGACCCTCGCATCAACATTTGTCGACTTCCGACCTGCACATATCGATCTGCGAAGCAGTATGGCAGAAGATTGGCCTTGGCAGCCAAAGCGATGGAAAGTTCTCGGTTATTCGGGTAAAACGGTATGATTTCTAGGCTTTCGAAATGCAAGAGGGCCAAGAGAAAGAAACGAAGAAAAGATCGGATACATCAACACAACAGAAGGATGCGGAGAGGCGGGAGTGGACTGAACTCGAGATCGTCGGATCGATACGAAACATCAGTCCAAAGTTATGGACGTTCACTAATCTTGTCGCCTTGTACATGAAAGATCAGAACCTGACAAGGATCCCTCCCGAAATCTCCCGTCTTCATAAGCTGCAGAAGCTGGAACTTTCCAGAAACAAGCTCAGGACGGTGCCCGTTGAGCTGGGAGACATGACGGAGTTGCGAGAGCTCACGCTGAACAGCAATTATCTCCGCATGTTGCCTAACGAGTTGGGGAGACTATTTCAGCTGAAGGTTCTGGGACTGAACGGAAACCCTTTGCCTAATGACATCCTATCTTTGGTGGAGGAAAGGGACGGGGTTAACAAACTCCTCGACTTTCTGCTGAGCAATGTGACCGGTAAGGATCTCCGTGTTTTTGATATTGGAGATCGTGTCAGCCATGCTTTTGTTTCTCTGCATTCAAAGACGAAAGGCGTTTTGTGACGTCAATCCTTTTTGTATACAACAAGATGTAAACAGAGTTTGCTGAATCTGAAAACCCAAAACGAAAGTGATTCGTGTTTTTCTTGCTAATTCAACAAATTTACAATATGCATTCCTGCCCGGTAAACATCTCTTGAATAATTAGGCCACAAATACCTGCTAATAGAGAGAAATTTTTCTGATATCTGAGAAAGGATCTTTGGTGTTACATGTTTTCAATTATGTTGGAAACTCTTTGGAATTGTATTTAGATGTTCCCACAATGTTTATCAATTGCATTTATTCAAACTCCCCATATTTCAATGAGGAGTTCATGTATTTTCAAATATTTTGTCTGAGGTTCACTGCATCTTGGTTAGAGTTGGAATCCAAAGTATTAGCGTGTGGGGGTTTCCCTCCTAGAATTAAATGCAAGTTTTTCCAAAGGTAACGACAGACTTAACCTTGACATGAGATCCACCCATGATTGGTTTTCATGCAGTGATAGACAAAGGTTTGTGACGTCAACCATTCACATGAAAACTGCTAAAAGCTTTAATTTTTCAAAGACTACTAAAAGCTTTTAGTCTTTTGAAACTATACATTAAAAGCTTTTAGTCTTTTGATGCTACATACTGTAAGCTTTTAGTCTTTTAGTAATCTTTCACATGAAAGTACTAGTAATATTCCTTGAAAGGTTCCCAGAGCTGCTGAGGAGGTAAGTGATTGTAACAACCAATCATTACTGGCGGGTCAGTGAGATGAACAATCAAGAATTCTTTGGCACAAATTCAAAAACTGCAACGTAATAACCACTCAAGGAATAGAGGGAAAAATCATTAACTTAGGAAAACATAATAAATACCAAATCAGACCTGGCCATGAGAGTTTTGTAGGGGGGCTGTGAATCACCCTCCTCGTAGCTTTCAGGTGGGCTATCCTTAATTAAAAGAAAACATTGAGGTGGGTGATTCCCTTCAAATTTAATGAATTAGGAAGGCAACTCATCGCTCATCTCAAGTGGCTGAGGAAGGCATTGGGATAGAGCAAGGAAATCGCTCCCCTCAAATGGCCAAGTCTGCTCTACAAAACTTTTTCTCTGGCAATCATCAGAGTAGTATGTCAGAAGGATGAAGGAAAACTGAATAGTGTAGAATGAATGGAGGAATCTCTACATCTCTTTCACAAAATCTGTTGTAACTACAAAATCGAAAAACCTTTCTGTATATAGCTTTTTGTGGTTTATGTTTCGCTATGTTTATAATTTTCCTCACTTTCTTGAAGCTTTACTACCCATTGAAGACAGTATTTGGCATTGTACGGCTGATACTTTACATTTGATAGAAATATGGGATGATGTCTCTATAGAAATTGCGTTCCCCATGATGCTTCAAAGTGTTCAATATATGAAGGTACTACAGAGCAATATAGATGTGAAACAAGACAGAAGACTGGCTACCTATATCTCAAAGTTTCATTCTCTGGCAGTTAGTATGTCTGGTGATTGCGCAAGCATAAAACTTTGAATGAAAAATTTAGTTATAGAGAGGCAGTCTCCTTACTTGTCTATCATAAACATGTGATGATATTTTTTGTTTTAGTTTGCCCACGGCCAAGAGATAGGCCCTGGATAACGATGAGTAATGAGAATCCTAAGATTGGATGTAAGTATGATTTTTATCAAGTTTACATCTTTAATTATTAAAATAGTTTGACATGCTAGGCACTGGAAATAACTTTACCGCATACCTCAGACATTAAGTGTCAAAAATTAACTGATCTTATCTCCAAAGTTTCAATGTTAATTTCATTAACAGCCCACATCAATTATGTTAAAGTCTTCTTTGACGATTACCTGCTAGGAAATTTGCATTTCTTTTCTGAGATGTCACAGGTAGTTATGATATAGATCTGCATCTGTATGGTTGAGTGAGGAAGCTAGTTGAGTAAGTAACTTGTGAGTCGTGTGTTCCTTGATTCAATACAGGGATTGTGGAGTGGTTAGGAATCTTAGCCCTAGATCAAAGGGTTGTGGGTTCAAAACCACCTTCATACCTGTAATATAAATTGTCAGGAGAGAATTTGCCACTTCTCTGTCACTCAAGGCAAAAAGGCAAAGGAGCCACAAGGTATGGTCACATAAAGATGAAGGAACAGGGTTGCAATATAGTTTTGGAATTGAAATATAGATAGAAATGTGGCAATGAGGGATGAAAGGACAAAGAGAGCATCCCCAGTGGACAATTAGACAGAGGCCAGCTGGCTAGGTGGCTCATTAGCATCTAGTATGCCAGATTCTCCAGTTTTTACAGGGCAGAGAAGCTTTATCTAGTAGTCATGGCAAACAATCAGCCAGACTTCCAGAGATTTACTAAATACTCCCCCGATGCCACCCCTTGTTGGGTTCTACTGCTCCATTAGTCTAGCTATTCAGTGGGCCCTTTGTGTTTTTCGCAAAGATAGTAAGGGTGCTTGCCAATCTTTGCTACCCCTGAAAGCACCATTCCTTAGTTAATGTTTTTCGTTTGCTGGCAATAACCCATGATCATTTATTACACAGATAACTTCACGGTGATGTCGTACAACATTCTGTTTGAGAAGTATTGCACCAGCCAACTGTATGGATATTGTCCGTCCTGGGCACTGGATTGGAATTACAGAAAGACAGAGATTTTAAAAGAAATTATTCAATACAATGCTGATATTCTCAGTTTACAGGTTAGTCATGAATTTTTTTCTAATCAAAAATATCTTTGGGTTACACCTACATTTATAGACCTGGTTATGAGACCTCTCCCTTAGTAAAAGTATCACACTAGTCACAAGGAGCATTCATATTCCAGCCAGTCCTTGGATTTGTCTCCAGACATTAATGTAGCTAGATTGGTGACTGATACTTTAAGTCATCCTTAGGATTAAAAGGATGTTAGTATCAATTGAATTAATTTATGAGAATGAACAATTACCCATGCAGGATACAAACTCAAAACTATTCTATGAAGCTCTCAATGTAGCCTTCTTTTTCTTATATGCTCCTCTTAAGAATAAAGGCTCATCCTAATTGTAATCTATCTTCATTTCGTTAAAGCTTCCTGTGTTGTGACTAGGAAGCCAATTGCAAAAGGAAGGTACTTAATTTCTAGATGTTTCAGTCAAGCAAAGAGCAGTAGGCCTTTCTCTTAAATCAAAATGATTTTATTTTAGGAAATAGGAACAGATGTCTTCAATAACTTGTTTCTACCCGAGCTGAAAAAGAATGGTTTTGATGGAATTTTCAGTCCAAAATCAAGAGCAAAGACAATGTGTGAGGATGAGCGTGGTTCAGTGGATGGATGCGCCATATTTTGGCACACTAGCAAGTAAGTCTTCCCTCTATCATCAAATTTTTTACACAACAGGAGAAAGAGCTTGTCTATTTTCACTGGACCCAAAAGAGATCCTCTGTTTTCTGTCAGGATAGGAAAGCCAAAATATGTTTGACTCCTTGTGCCGTCCTGACTAAGGCTGGACCTTGTTTTTAGCAAGGACGTAATGCTTCCAGCCTACACTACATTACTACATTACTTTAGTATTAGGCTCTACAGTCTTTGGTGCAGAATTGAGGATAACAAGAAAAGTCAGAAATATACAAAAAGGGACGTCAAAAAGAAAACAAAAATGAAACCCTAGAAATCATTGACGTGGTTAGAAATTGCCTGATCAGAAAGGGGATTAATAATAATAATAATAATAATAATAATGAAATCAAGACCAGTATCTCCACAGAGTGGCTCTTCACCTGGTCGCTAAAACTGAAATTACAGGTTTTACAATGAAAAATAATGAAAATATTTACAATTAAGAATGTTATGAAAGTCATTTATATTCAAACTAAAAGTCTTTCTGCTGCTGCTATTTTTAGGATGTTACGCGTTTGTGATGAAAATTGCGCATTTGATTTGGTGTTTCTAATTTCTGCGGGCAGTTTATTAAAAAGTTCTGCTGCATCGTTCCTGAAGATATTCGAAGTGCTTGTTGACGTCGCGATAAGTGGTGCAGAATTTGATCTTAAGTTCCTGGTGTGTTCTTTCAAAGAAATGTCTATATACTCGGGCTTATGTCGATCGCTAAGGTACTTGAAGGAAAGGATTAATGATCCGTATAGTGAAAATAACCAATTGTTACCACAGTAGTCCATCAAAACGCGCAATAATGTTATCAAAGGAGTCTCCTTGGGAAAACAAGGTCGTAGTATATTAGATTAGCACCCATTTGTACTACAGTAGTTTTCTAGAATTAATATCCCTGGACAACCACTTATTTTAGATTTCATGGATGGTGGATATTAACCTACCACGCTTTCTAGACTCTCTAGCACCAAGCCTCTAACTTATAAGGGGCTTTTGGCCTAGCACCATATTGGGTAAATTCCCGTTGAGCTCAAAAAATTGCTTTCGTTTGGGCCCTTTTATCCCTAAGGCAAAGCCACTAATTGGGCCCTTAACCCAGTTTTTCCAAAAACCTTTTTTGCCCTAGTACGTCCCTGGGTGCACACAACTACCAGGCTCTCGCTCTGTTATCGATTAACCAACTATTGACAAATATTTTCCAACTGAAAGTTTGTGCGGTGAATGAAATTGAGTTCCCATTACCCAAAACCTCTCAATTTTGTTGACTGTTTCTTGATTGAATACTAAACACAGTTTAGACCTGGTGTGCATGATTATTTTTGTCCATCGTTTAAAGAAATTAAGTTGTCCTGTTCAAAAGGGAATTCAAACAGCAATAAGTTTCATGAGATATGGACATGGCAAAAATTGATATGTAAACTTTAATAAAAAATGTGATAATAGCACCAGTTGCATGCTGGGTAATCTAATTGCTTTCTGAATTGAAAATCTATTATTGTTTTTCAACATTACCAGCATATACAAACAGTTGCTATGGGAAATGTACGATTGCAATAAAAATGTTATGACCAATTACATATATTATACATGATCAATATAAAATATATTACACTATAAATAGATAAGTCTCAGCTGTTTAGCATGTTATATAATGAGCATAAATGAGCATGTACATTTTTGAAATAGAAGGTTTTGCACAATTAGGGCCTATCCACAAATATTTGTTGCGAATTAGGCAACATTCTCAGGCCTTTCTGTTTGACCAGAGCAATCACTCTTAGCTCTCGCCAGTACACTGGTGAAGTACTAGAGCTTGTAAACCAAATGACCAGAGCGGTTAGCCACTCTGATGCAATTTTGTCTCTAAAAAGGCCTACATCTTAAAATGATTTTGCCATGATTTGCAGAGGTTTAGTTGCTTCTAACAATTAAAGACAATTTGGTAACTACTAATTATAGTAGAGAGCCCTTTTCTTGGACTTCAAACTTCTATAAAGCCATTAGTGAAATGATTTAAATTATAAGGCATCCGTGATAGTTAATTTTCAGTTTTAAATGTTACGAATATTGAATTATACACTATTTTCTGAAAATCGAAACACTGGCTTTTTAAATATTGTATTCATTTATTAATAAAAAAAAGACAAGAAATTACTCCTTTACCTCTAATAGCTTGTTTTGTGATTACACACTCATCAAGAGATGTAGTTGAATGGATATGAACTCGAACTGAGTATGCCTCCTGATGAGTAAGCAGTCACGAAACAGACTTGTTGAGATGAAGGAGTAATTTCTTGTCTCTTCTGCTGATAAGTGTATTCACGGCTCTACTATAAACGTATTAAGCAATGTTTATCTAAAAAAGGGAACACTGACTTCTTATAGATATTGTATATATATTCAACTTAATTTTCCATCCTTTCAGGTTTCGGCTACTGAAAGAGCATTTGGTTGAGTTCAACCAGTTAGCTGCAGCTCACGCAGAAGGCTCTGAAGACATGCTGAACAGGGTGATGCTGAAGGACAACATTGGAATCATGGCATTGCTGGAAACGGTAGAGCAAGGAGTGAAACAGAAGTTGGTCGTCACCAACGCCCACATCCACTGGGATCCAGAGTATCGAGATGTGAAACTCATTCAAGTTGTCATGTTGATGAAGGAATTGAGTAAATTCATGCAAGAAATCTCGCCGCCTCATTATTCTGGTGGGAAAGGTAATTCTTCACTTTTATAAGTTCACTTGAGAAGATTACTTGTGTGGGTGAATTTGCCTTGGTTTTTTGAGGTCTCAATGACTGGATTAGTACACTAGGGTACTGATCTAATGGTCATGGGTTTGAGTCCTACTTGGGTCATTTCCATTCTCATAAATTATCTTAATTTGTAGAAATCTCAAAATTTTGGTTATCACTTTTACAAGTTTCAGAAATGCATTCAGTTTGAAGTGTGTGGTTTTATTAGGTGACCCCAAAAGGTGTCCCTAAAAATATATCCCACTCTTTTTAGGGCTGAATAATAAACAATTAGATATGGTTTCAAAAAAGCCAGATAAGTCCAAATACATTTAAGGGCCTGTTTATATCAGAAATCCTGGCACACTACTAGCCCACTTTGCGGGGCCCTTGGTTTTCTAGGATCTTGCCTTTACATTTAATTTGCATTACAAAAACAATTTAGGTTTATATAAGAAAATGTTGCCCCAGTAAAGAAAGACCTCAACATTGAAAATACTGGATGCGGTTTTGCTGGGCTAGCTTCTTCTCATACAAGCACATAAGCCATGGCAGCTCCAAAAACATTTACTCAGCTTTACTAAGTATAAAAGACTTCTCGTGATTGGTGCAGGCTATCATGCCCAGTAAGGTGTTAGAAACTTATTTTATTAGTCCAATTGTATTGATGTTGTCCTGTTGAATATGACGCTTGACACAGTGTTAGAAACAGTATTGGTAGGTCCGAATATACTTATGTTCCCCCATTAGATGGTAAAGGCCTTTTGCATGATGATTGTGCCTAATCATGCTTAGTACATTGTTAGAAACAGCCTCGATGATTCCAGATATAAATATAGAGCCTAATTATTATTATTGCTATTCTTGAGATGTCCATTTTTCCTTTCTCAAAGATGATTTTATTGGTTTTCCATTCTGTAGGTAAAAATGGATTTGGTAACCATGCAACTATCCCATCACTGATCTGTGCTGATCTCAATTCTCTACCCGACTCTGGTGTCATGGAGTTCCTAAACACGAGCAAAATATCAGTCGACCATCCGGACTTCCAGCGGCTGTCATACGAGGGGTTCTTGTCCAAATACGCCGGAATCGAGAACGGCAGGAAGACGAACGAGCTGTGTCACTTTTACGACCTGAAGAGGGCCTACGCGGAAGATGAGTTAAAGTTCACAAACTTCACGTACCACTTCACCGGCATGCTCGACTACATTTTCTACACCTCTGATCTGCTGGGGCTGTTGGGGCAGCTGGGTCCGATTCCCGAGGAATACTTCAAGAAGAACAAGATTATTGGCTTCCCCCACCCCCACTTCCCCTCTGATCATCTACCCCTGTTGGTCGAGTTTCAATTCTTGGATACACTATCTGCGAAGAATGGTCCTACACAAGCAGCGTTTCCCAGGTAACTACAACTGCAGCCTCCTCATTATTAGGAGGCTATTTGCCTTCGTCGAGAAATTGTGTATATTGTAAATGGAGTTATTTCTACTGATGTCTGGAAAAAGACTGGGGAGACTTTCTTTTGTTATTGTTAGGCTTTGTCTACAGCCATTTTGCTAAACCTCAAAGCTGTGATATCACCAGCTTGCAAGTAAGTTTAAGTGAGCAAAGCTTGAGTATCTATGGCTAGATTTATTATTGCTAAGTGTGAGTAGACTTGAGGATAAACACTGCCAGCAACCAAAAAGCACATTATTGTTTAGAGGCTCCAAGTTTAGTATAGCAAAGCAGGGGTCCATAAAATAGTTCCTATTCAGCCCAGCGGTCACAAGCACTTAAATATCTTGTCAGGATTTGTATTTTACTGTGCAAGTGCTGATAAATTTGCTGGACAGTTTACATTGTCTACCATGCTATTTTTGTTGATTGCATATTGAAAATTTTTGAACCTCTGAAGCAAAGTTTGAATATTTCTGGCAAAATTGTTTGTCGCTTAATGTTAGGAGGCCTAGAAGTGAATTTTTGGTCTTATTTTGGCTTTTCCATCAAAGCAGTAATAAGATAGAAACAACCAATGATAACCATCTTGTCAAATTTGTATCAATGTTTGCTAGGAGGTTCTTTTGATTGGTCTTGCAATATGGCGATTTCAAAGAAACAAAATGTCTGAAATAGCCTGTGATTGTTAAAAATGCATTAATTCAGATTCGAGTTTTAGTTTTTCCTAGCTAAAAGCATATCACTTGATAAACCTTTTGTCAAATCTGATATTATCCATAAAAGTTTCAGTGGTTTTATCAATTGTTGATAAGAGGTTCTTGTTATGGGATCTTGCAATATGGCGATTTCACAGAAACACATTTTCTAAGCGAGAACAATAAGAAACTCGACCCAGTCCTTTTTAGAAACCAGTGGTTATTTCATCGAATTGTACAGAGATTGAGGCTGTACAGAATATCATTCAGAGGCTACGTGCATCTGCTCTTCGTGTTTTCACAAATAACAATTATTATTATTATTATGACTTTTGTTGGACTTGGTTTTTATTAGCAATGATGCTTCGGTCCTTGACGCTCGTTATGGAAAGTCCTGTTTATCAAGTGTAGAAAGGAAAGCCACAGCAGCCATTTTGCTAGGCCATAAAAACCTATACACTTTCAAAAACAACTGCAACAACAATTAAGCATGAAGACAGCAACAACAACATGCAAACCTTTAAAAATCAGTGTTTTTGGTATTGTTCACTTATTGCAGTTAGTGAACAGAAGTACGTGATAGCAATGTTTGTCTTGAGTACAGAGTATGTCTCTAAAAAGATTGATCTCTGAGTATGTATGCCAAAATCTAAGGAAATCATGTCAATTGATTGCAACCTAAGGCATTAGACTTTGACAAGACAGCGTGATTATGAATAGAACATATGAGATGTGAACGGTTGGCAAAGTTAGGTTAAATCAAGGGGCCGAAATTCCCCCATTAAAAACTTTTAAAAAAATAACCAAACAAAATGGCGCTAGATTCTGTCAAGACAGTGATCTGTTTGGCACAAATGGTTCCTATCTACTATCAAGCTCAATTCTCATTCGACAGATATTTATGAAAATTACATACATTTGCCTAATTTAGTAGAGTCTTGCTTCTTTAAGGCGAGTGCTGGTATGTTAGAAAATAATCCAGTTGATTTTACCTTATCAAGAAGCATTGGTTGTTGCTCTCCTAAAATGTTTTTGCTTAGTTTTGCAAGCTCTAGTGGTTCCTTTACCAGAGTGCTTGCAAGAGGGAAGATACATGGCTCTGGTCCAACGAAAATGTCTAAGCCATTGGTCTCAGTAAAAAGACCATGAAACGTTAAACAAGTAGTAAATGAGTGTGGAGCCAAAAAGGGAATATGAAAATGCTTTGCCCTTAGTTATCGTACTAGATGCAAGATTTACTTCAAGAGTTGTAGTAATATATAAATCGATGTTAACGCACTAAGGTTTACTTATCAAGGCTTCCTCCTATAACTTAACTAGGTTTACTACTCACCAAGGTTTACTCTTGTAAGTAATAGTAACACATAGTTAAGTTTCACTGTAAACAGGAGGTATCCATAACGAGCGTGAAAAGGCGAGAATCGTTGGTGTTTTTAATATCGACTTCTTTATCATCCTTTAGGACACTTGACATTTTGTTTCATTCATGGTGTTAGCTGATTGTGTAAGTAAATAGAGCATGCAGTAGTGTTTTTATCTTTATCAACAACTTGGTAGCATTTCAAGGGCTACTGGCGGTACCACAATCAAGATTCACCCCCCTGAGAATCCCTAGGGGCTCTGCGTTTTGTTATGACTCGCAGTGGCATCATGGGTAATCAATCCCAGAATCCTGCCTGTCAGAGGATGAGCAAAATCGTGTATGAATCTTGGGGAGTTTTGTTAAAATTCGCAGTGGCATCTCGGGTAATCAAACCCAGACCCTTTTATGACAGTTGGAGAGAAAATGGTGCATGAATCTAGGGTGGTATCATTGTTATGAATGGTGTGTAGTCTGTTTGGAATGAAGGAGTAAGTTAAGAAGAAATGAATTTTTAATCTGGAATTAGCAAAGAAAGAAGAATGATTTGACGGATACAGTAATGATCACGAAAACGGAAAAGTTAAAAAGCAACAATGATATACCCAATTCTTCTGTCACGTAGTGGCAATGAGTGAAAGGGAAGATGGTGAAATGAATTATATTCAAGCTTTTCGTCTGGTACCTATTAGTAATGCGTTTGTTAGAGAACAAAATGCTAACCTAACCAATCATTATTTCTAACTATAGAGGTGGATCGAAATGCTGATTCCAGAGTTTCTCCCTAATATACAGAGCTCAGAGGGAATATATTATAAAACCCCCAATAGAGGAGAATATCAGATAGGGAACGAACATTAAAGTGGCAAGAAAAGGGGGCAAAAGTAAATCAGGCTCCCCCCGAGACTGGGAAAAAAGATTTGAATCGCTATATATTTTTATAAGGCCCTTTTTAGGCAGTAACTCTTTAGCCCTGACCAAAATCTTTAACTTATCGGTCCGGATTGTGCCATATTGACCGTCAGTGCCCTGATTTTACAGACCGGTTTATCTGGAATAGGCCGGTCTATTCGTATTTAGTCATAAGATAGAAGATATAGTAACTTGCCTTTCTCGTGATAACAGGTCACGTGGTGTAATTTAGAACATGTTTCATTGGCTATGTTTTCAGGACTGATGTAACTATTCCAAATTTCATTATGAATTTGCAATGCTGTGATATTTCGTCACTCTCTCTCGATTTCTTCTCCTATTCCTTCAACTTAAATACTTCATATTTTGAAATACTCGTGAAATGATAAAAATTGATGTGTTGGCAGGAAACCGAAGTTTCAGCATAGATTTAAGAATAAGAACGACGATAATAATGCTCATTCTTTTTATATGACAGTAAAAGAAAGACGAAATTCAGTATTACTTTTCAACCCAACAACTCCAGACATGACAATTTCGTTTATAGTGACGACAAGATTACAAGTAACTTAACTGTAAACGGAGTTGGATATTTTGCCTACTGATTTAGAACCACGAATGGTGTGGAAAACCGTCACAATAATTTGAAAATCTATTAAATAATCAATAAAAAGCCTCACTTTTTTAGAATCACAATAGGTTTGCTGCAAAAATGGGTTTTCTGAATTCCTGTCACTTTTTTGCATACATATTGTGTCTTGTATCCTTTCAAAAACATAGGTATCATTAGTTGGTTTGAATTCAAAATATCATTGCACACGTAAAAATCTTGGACTGAGCTATCAGTTTGATAATGAAAATGAAAGACAAGCTTCATATTTACAACTCAAATGATTTATAATGAGTTGTAAATATGAAGCTTCTGTCTTTCATTTTTATCATTGGACAACCTAATCCAACGACGTCTAGTAAAACCACTGTGTCACTAATCTAGAGGTCGTGGGTTCGAGTCCTACTCTAGTAATTTACATCCTGCTTCTCAAGATTTTTCATATTTACGACCAGGACTTATTCAAAAATTAATTTCCCTTCTTTTATTCACCGATAAGGTTTTGTTCTTTTCATTCCTGGATGTGAATAACCACAAAAGTTAATTGACGACTTGAACTCTTGATTTAAGAATTAAATTCATTTGGATGTTTCATGATCTCACATCAAAAACTTGTCTATTTTGCATCTCCACATATTAATATTTCATCATTCGCCTGCTGTTTGATCTCTTAAACGGGGGATTATCACACGAAAGCTCAATCAATTTCATAAAGATAGAATTTGAGATGGAATTATTTTTCAGCTGAGCTGGCTTTATCTGTCTTCCTCACAAAGGCTGAAATAATCGGAATTTGTTATTATACGTGATAAGCCATAATAACAAAGTAAGCAAATTGGAGGGAAACAGCTTTAGTAAGACAGGACTTTTATTGGTCCTTTTTATGCCTATAGCAATACACATTTTTCGTTCTTTAGAGTAAAGTAAATATGCGAAACGGTGTTTCAGGGAGGAAAATAGTCCAATGTTATTTGGGGATTATCCAATCCAAATGGAAACAGTTAGATAACTATAGTTGTCACATGAACCCTACATTAAGCATGGCTGATGGGTAAAGGGTTTGGGGTTTCAACAAAGAGTTTTCTCCTAGAAGGGGGGATAAGTAACTCCTTATCTGTTATAGTCTCTCCCTCTTAAGTGTAGTAGCTCTATTTCCCATCGCCAGTGAAAATGTTTTCCTTTTCTGTTATGAATTCTTGCGGTTATTGAAAATGACTCAACATTCTGGGGAAATTCAACGATATTTTCGCTCACTTCTTGGAAAACAATGGGGCCTTAGATTTCCCTAGTAGTTTCACTGAAAATGCTGGTTGGCTTTGTATACTTACGAACTAGGATTGCTTCCTGGAAATAGCTCCAGTCGGTACATACCCCCGGATTCTAGGTCTTGACTCATGCTGGGTACCGCTGACCAAAGAGGACTTACGTTCGATGGGAAGTTAAAGTGACCATCCACGAGAAGAAAGCACCTTGTGGCGAACCTCACTCAAAGACTGAATTACCCAAAGAAAAGAAAACCAATTCGTAAGTTGAAACTGGAATACGTTATTTTTAGTTGTGAGATTTGGGAATGTGAACGTACAACTTCAAATGATATTTCTGTGATCTTAAGAAATAGTATGTTAGGCCTAGGCCCACGAATGAATTTAGGCCCGCCCTCTACTGACCTCTTAGTCAGGTCCAAACGTAGTATACTACGATCATCATTATATATTACGACATCATATTATACTGCGTTTGGACCTGCCTGCACTGTATTCATTTTGTCTCTACATCTCTACTATGAAATTATGAATGAGACGGGCATTTAACAAACAAAAACACTTTCCTTTTTCCAAAAGCACTTTCCTTTTTCCAAAAACACTTTCCTTTTTTCAAAAAGCAACTTGTGAAAAGCAACTAGACTTGAATTTAGGACACAGTAAAAGAGCATTCAATTAAGGCAACGGGAGTAGGGGTGGCTTTCCTATCCTTTACTTGCTGGGAAGTGTGGCGGTGCCATCTGTGTAAAAATTGGAAAAACTGGGGGATTTTGACGCAATTTTTCCATCTAAAGGTATACCCAACTAATTTATGCCATTTTCCTTAATAATTTTACCAACTTAATGAAAATGGGATGGGCAAATCCCCCAGTCCCCTTGGTGCTGCCCCTGACTGGGAGCGTGCCAGGGTGAATCTGAGTTTCTATCTGCACCAAAGATTTTTTACCTTTTAGATTTTCTGCGCAAAAATTTGACTTAAGATTGGGCCAATCCATTGCATATGGTACCAAAATTTATGCAATATGCTAAAATCCAGAGTTTGGCAAGCTCACACCTAAGATGATTTTGTTATCAATTCTGTAGTACACACTGAAGAAAGGGGCAAGTCAAGGAAAAAAATTGGTCTAATGTGAGCGTGGTCATTCAAAACATTTTCTGATAGGGGCATGGGTAACCAAAGATACATGTAGTTTGGGCTGTGCATTGTTCTGAGATCTCATTGAAAAAGGCCATACTCTGCTGACTAAAGGAAGGACGCTCTCGTTATTCAGGGATTAGCAAGGTAGACACTAGTCAGGCCTTTTTACAGATGGACATTGGGTATTACAAGCTCTAGTGTTTGCCTTACCAGAGTACTGACTGAGGAAAGATTGATCGTTCTGCTCAAACAAAAAGCCCGAATAGTTCTTGAATTCTCTTTGCAGATTAAGACACTTGTCAAAAAATTAAGTCTGCAAAAGCAATTTCATATTTTTCTTTGCTATTGGTCTATTGATGAACTTGTGCTGCAAGTGTCACACTCTGCAGACTAGTAAATGATTGCCAAGCATGCAACCTCCTAGTCTGGATGTACCTGAGAGCCTTCAACACAGGAAAAAGATTTGTCCTTGAAACTTAAAGCCTTTTTGGTAGTTTGTGGTGTAATTTTTATTTTATTTTTCATTAATTCTAGCTTCAGACAAAAATAACGGGGCCCCTCAGATTTATTAACCGTCACAAATATAAAATTTGCCATTGCCCAAAAGGCGGTGTTCTCTCATCATTGGGGCCCCAAGTTTGGGATTTCAAATGCACTGGCCAAAGGTGCACTTCCATAGCAACCGAAATAGTTGGGGGTTAGAGAAAAATTGTTTAAGATATTTTCTCCACCAACCAGTGCACTTAATGTCCATGACGGAGACAGATAATCCCCGACATGAAATGAAAAAAAAAAAAACGTGGTACAAATTTTAAGGTTTTGGGTGGGTGGGTGAAAGAAATTGCACAGCCAAACAAAACGTCAAACTTCACCACGCCTTTGCTGCTTGCTGCGTCCAAATAGAAATACCTCGAGACAGAATTCTGGTTTAAATAGCAGCGAAACCAAATTGAAAGATTTCCAGACCTATTGTATCTGGAAAGCAAACATACAAAAGATTGAATGCCGAACTACATATTTCTATGCTTGAGCTGAAACATATTGTCTTCCAAACAATAAATGCGAGGTTGAAAAGTGAACAGACAATCTGCAGGGAATAGAATAGTATAATACATTAGAATAGAATGATACATAATGCGTGTAGCTATTGTACCGAGGACAGACTGATTGCTGACAAAAGTTTCTTATGTAAATCATAATGTGACTATGTATAAACCAACAAAGAAACAATCTGCTAAATAAGAGTGATACGTGTCGTACGCATATCACAGACATCGCAGACAAGCGATTCATAAACAAACAAGGTGGGACAACTTACCAACAAACGCTTGCAGCATCTTCCGCGAATTAACTTGGATACAAAATTTTATTCTTATCCATATTTATATTGCCTGAGTGATCCCCAGAAAATAACAGACTCATGATCAAGTCACCCCCTCAAATAACTCACAACAATAATTTTTTGTGATTTGTATTATAATTTCTATAACCACGGAATAATTTGCTCAACCATCAACCAATGGGTCAGTGAATTTTCATCATCATCGTAAACGAACGTTGTCTCCACATTGTCTACTGGAAACATTCTGTTCATGGTTCTGTGAAATAACTCCAGATTTGAAATTTTTCCAGCTAAGGACTTATGTTTAGTGGAGATAATGTTCTATGACTTTATGGTTTATCCTTACAAAAGATGTTCACCACAATTCATGTTGAATTCTTTATTCTAGCCACAATTAGCTAATCTTGGTTTTGTTGATTTTATCTTTTGCTATCTTACTTCAATTGAGGGATCCACATTCTAAAGCCAATTTAGCTTCCTTGTTCCTGACCTCCATCAGGACAATAGAAAGGGGGACAACCAGGGTAGCTAATAGACCAGAGGGCCTAAGGCATGACGAGCTTGTAAAAGAATAAATGTCTGTTTCATATTTATTCAAAGCTTTCTTTTAGGAACATACTCCTTCCCTGATGTCTTTCTTAAACCCATAGCCTGTCATGCCTATCAACAGCTTTGTTCTTGATTGAAAACCAGGCAATGCTACCTCTTTTTTGTTGATATTTTTCCAATTCTCATCATCTCTATATTTTTAGTGCAGTTATATGTCATTATATCCCTTATCATCATCCGCTGAGTTCCTTTGTTTTTGGTCAATTTCATAAGTTTTTCGATTTAAGCCGTTAATGATGTTTTGTCATTTGTTTTTTTTAGGATTGAGAAATGAGCTACCCACCAAACTATGGCTACCCCCAGCCTGGAGGACAGTACCCCCCACCTGCTGCTGGCGGGGGTGGGATAGGATTTGAAGGACTCGCTGCCAGCACCCCAAGCTATCCAGCTGGCCCAGGTTACCCACAAGGAGGACATGCACCTTATCCAAACGTAAGTTGAAAATTGGCAAACTAGATTTTGAATCTTCCATTTTTTTTACCTTTTTATGTATTTTTTAATTTAAATTTTTTTGTTACCTTTTTTATCTTATTTTCAATATGAGGATTGGTATGCAGGTAATTATATTTTAAACATGCAACCCAGTGAAGGACTTTAGAGTAAGTTGTTTTGTCAACACCTCAAAGGCACCAATGGAAATATGACCCTGAACTACCAAGCCTAAATTCAGCTGCTCAAAGCAAATTGCTTAAACAGCTAGGCCACAGTTTCCCACAAATTATTGCTAAATTTTTTTCATGAAACCATTTAAAAGTAAATGAACATAAATTATTATAAATCATTTATTAGGAATGCAGAAACAAAGACAAAAAGCTTATGATGTTACTAATAGTTTTATTTCATTTCTTTTAGGAGGGCAACCCTGCAGCAGAAGCTGTTCTAATAGGGGCCCTCTAACAAACAGTAACTATGATATAAAGGACAAAGTTATTTACAATAAAACCAGAAAAAATATAAGTTTGAAAATAAAGTGCTTTCTAGGGGCAGGGGTAGATCCAATGACACTTGTGTTAATGCAATCAACGCGGAGCAAAGAAACTTTTAGTCTCGGCAGAAGCTTTTTTTGTCTTTGTTCAACCTGCATTTATATGCTCTACTACTATAATATCAGGCCTTTTCTTCTGACCAGAGGGATCACTTTCAGCTCTTGCCTGCTCATTAGTAAAGTAACTGCTAGAGCCTGTAAACCAAATGACTAGACCGATTATCCACTCAGGTGCAATTTTCATCCTGAAAAGGCCTGTTTAACAAGTATTGTTTTTCTGCTGTCAAGACAAAGATTATTCTTTAAATCAATGATGATGATGATTTTGATATTCTATTATCGATTCTTTCTTAGGTTAGCACTGCCATACCCGGAGCTCATCCATATCAACAGCCTCCTGCTGCCAACCCATACTGCCCACCAGCCTCTGGTAAGTTTGACTGAATCTTGTATGCCTTGAGACTAAATGAAACAGCCCTCGCCCTGTCCCTCCCTCTATTAGTTTTATTTCTTTAATTTGATTTGTTCCAAGTTCATCTTGATATGAGGCAGAAAATTTGATTGTGAGAGTGAATGAATTGATTGAACTAGATTTGACAGAGAGGTAGATGTTAAGGATGATGTGTATGTGTGAAGTCACATTGAGGGAAAGGATAACTAGTTCAGAGGCTGTAGAAAGGGTGGATGTTAGAGTGGATGGAAGTTGATAGATGGAGATAGGAATGGCAAGCGATAGGGATTCGTGGAGGAGACAAATCCATGGATAGGCCAACTCCCTCTAGCGGGGAAAACGGTAGGAATAAAAATGCTGTTTTTGTATGAATTAGTGTATCAAATGTCAGTATCCTGTGCTTACAAGACATGGATTTGACGGTTTGCCAAATATCCTTCGCTGTTGAAATAATTATTTTAATGTTAGATTAAATGTGATTTTCCTTTTTTAGCAGCCCCGATGTATGGTGGCGGGGGTGGATATGCACCTCCACAAGCGCCTGCTTTTTCTTTTGGGGTAAGTTATTATTACTTGAATAATAAGACCATGTCTTGTGAATAAATGTTGATATAACATCACTCTGAAAAAGGATTTAAATCCGAAACACCAATTAATGCCTCACAGTTGACATGCCTGGAGCTGTGAACATATCAAGGTTACTGCAATAACTTAGTGTCCTGGTTCAGGACAATGGTTTGCGCGCTCTTGTGTGTCCGCAGAAACCTGGGTTCGAAACCCGGTGGCCGGGATTGAGACCGGGCGGTGGCATATGTCAATTGTAGTAGCCCGCTCTGGTTTAATTATATTTTATAAACATTGGAAATTGGGCTCGTTGTATCATCTTGGTTTCTTGAAATATATTTGTATTGAACGGAACAACAGCTTGGCTGACCCAATACTGTTGAAATCCAGTATTCCTTTTTTTGCACAGAAACCAGCAAGTTACAAGAAAGTTACAAGACTGCCACATTAGGGTCCACGTTTAGTGTAGCCTAATCGTTAAGGCACTGAATTTCTAACTCTTGATGGGCAACATTCGTGGGTTTTAATCCATGTGAATGGTCGGTGAAAATAAAGCTGTCAGCCAACTCAGCTGTCTATCCTTCTGAGGTCGGTATATGAGTACCCAGTGTATTCATTCTAGAATATTAATTCTAGAATTCTAGGGCCACAAGCTGCATGTCAACATCAGCTCTATGCTGCCATACTCCAAACCTGCATCATTAAATAAATCTGCTTGCTTGCTTGCTCCAGTCATTCACATAATCGCTAAGCTCCCTGATTATCAAAGCCAGTTGTTAATATCTGAAGTGAATATTTTGCTTTTCTTTTAGGCTGCTGCAAGGGCTACCACAGCCTTCCGTCAGCCTATTGGTCAGAATTACGCAATGCCACAAAGCTACGCACAGCCAACCCACCCATATCAGCAGCCACCGCAAAGCTCACAGCCTCCAACAAATTACAGCCAACCAGCTTATCGACCTCCACCTACTGCTCCTCAAGTAGCACCTGCTTATCACCAACCGGTATCAGCACCACCACCCTCATCCGCACCACCCCTTTCAGCACGGCCGCCTCCAACTGCTCCGCATCACCAACCTGCTCCAGCCCAACAGCCTCACCCAGCTCAGCCGGCACAAAAATTCCCTGCCCATGTTAGAGCCGAGGTGAGTAGAATTAACCTTCGCAATTATATTTGAAATACTGATATCACACAAACAGAATATATATTTCGAACATTTTCCCTGCTAGCAGAGATCGACTGGGATTTTGTTATGAAGCAAAGTTTTTATGGCCAGATGCCCTTCCCTGGCGCCAACCCATTTAGTTACCTCTTACAACACAGAGGGATAAGTGGATGAATTCTTACCCCTCAACCATTAACCAATGGAGTTATTTGAAATATGATAAATGCATCTAGAACACAAATCCCCGCAAAAAAGATTTCTTGGAACAATTTGGAATTTGGCTGATTTTTTATGAGCGAGTGAGTTTCTGTTCAATGTAAGCTTTGATTTCAGATCATTTTTAAATCAATTTTTATATCATCTTATATAATTTTTCTTGTAAAAAGTATTTATCTCTGAAGCGATTGCGTTGTCTAACGCCGCATCATAGTGCTTGATGTACTAAAGTGCAGAGCGATATAGAAGATAAAAAAGAAAGGGACTGGCTCTCTGTAACTTAAAGTTTGCAATATAATTCATAATAGTCGGTCTGATGTTTGCGTGTGTATGAAACTTTAAGTTGCAGAGAGCCAGTCTCCTTTCTTGTTTCTCTTCTAGAAAATATTTATATTTCTTTCTGATAAGTGGAATTATCTCCTGATGAATGAGAAAACACGAAACAGGTCTTTTGAGTCTTGTCTATTTAGTGTATAAGTTATTGTATTGGTTAGTTAGTGTATTTGTTTATTGGTGTAGTTCATCATCTAAATATTTATGTATCCTATGAATAAAGTTTGAATAGAATTGAATGTACTAGTCTTTTGAGTTTCGCCTTGTTAGTGTTTTATCATACCGCTTTACTTCAATGTATCAAGCACTGTTTAGGTAAACCCAAATACAGACTTTGAAATTTCTTTCTCTGTATGAATGCAATATTATTACGTTTTAGGCACCAAGTGAGTTGCACAGGCACAACACTTTACCTCTTAAACATGTAAGTTGGTTTTTTCTCAACTTAGAATTTGATGATCTGACCCATTTATATCTTTATATATTGTGTTGAGCATCATTTCATGATCAATATGATCAATAACCCCTTTGGGGTTTATCTCGATAGCTTTTTCGCTTTTCTTCGCTCATCTAGCTCGAAACCCACTGATATATCAATGGAACACCGACCTTTTCAATTCATTACTAAATGTTTTGATTTTTCTGCAGATGACCTTCCAAGGAACAATTAAACCTCATTCGCCCTTCAACGCACAGCATGATGCCGAGGTTCTTAAGAAGGCTATGAAAGGATGGGGTTAGTGTATTTACAATATCATCAAATATTCATTCTTCATTTAGACCTAGGAACTACTCTGATGAGTGTCAGAAGGAAAGCTGTAGTTGGATATCATGTTTTGATATGTTTCTCTCATCCTGTTTTCTTCTGTAAAGGATCAAAGACTGTTTCCAAATAAATACGAACCAGAATGTTCGAAGTTCAAATAGTTATATCAGCATCGTCATCAGTTTTACGTATTGGGGGTCTGGTCTTCCTCAGGCGCTCCTGCCTTCCCTGCAACCAAATAACATGGACAGCAGTTACTGAAACTCCTTCCTATCAATCATCTTACGTCGTAGTTGACTTTCATCTAGCCCTGTCACGTCAGAAAATTTTTCCAACCACTAGATGAAGTTTTTGACGTAGTACAGAAAAGAAACTGTTTTTGAAGATTATTTTTGCCCAAACGAGTAACGTGAGCTATATACTTGATATTTTGTTTTCGCAGAATACCTTGATACTTGATGACTTGGTTATTTCTCTGATGTTTTCATTACTGAACTTGTATGCCCAATCAATTTCTTCCACTGGGATACTCAGATCTTTCACCATTCGACGCAGAAATCCACACCAGATGGATTCCAATTCCTGCATCTCTTTAGCATTAAGCTACCATGCTTGGACAGAGTACAATAATCTGCTTCTGAAATATGCCTCAACATGTTTTACTCTAGTAGATAGAAATATCCTTTTATCTAAAAGAACAGATTTCATATTTTTGTATTCTACCTAGAGGTGTGCCATAGAAATGAATTCCCAGTTTTCTCAAGAATAAAGTGAAAGAGTGAAGAAATGCCCCCAAATGATGATGTTATTTTCTTTAAATTAGGCCACTAGGTTAGCCGTTCATCAGAATATCAAACCAAATGGACCCCCTGTCAGACCATTATAGGGGAAGCTTCGAGGCTGCAAGCTGTTTTCAATTTGTTACTAGCTTTTGTAATGACATATATGATATAGCACTTATCATGAAGTTATATTATTGATTTGTGATTTGCAGGTTGTGATGAAAAGGCAATCACTCACATCATGACGACACGATCAAATAAACAGCGACAACAGATTTTACTGGAATACAAAACCATTTACGGAAAGGCATGTATTCTATTTTAAAATCCTTTAATCATATGTTGGTCTTATTGCATAGAATAACTTCTATTCTTATTCAGAGAGAGCCTACACTCAGCAAGTATGATGAGAAGCACTGAGTGAGAGTGTGTGCGAGGGAAATACAGTGCAAGGATGATAGTTTGTGACGGAGATGGACTTTTGGTTAGATTACTCAACCGTTGTTCTCAGGGTTTTGTTGTGTCTCTGCAATTCTAGGCAAAAGGAATCAAGAGGCATGGTCACATCGAGAAGAAAGATCAGGGTCGCACTACTTGATTAGTCTACCTATTCAGTGGGTCCCATTTTGCTTTGTACATAAACCAATACCTTACGAAGATAGTAAGCGAATTGGTCTATCAACTGTAAATGCACTGCTTCAATAAGTCTACCTTTTCAGTGGGCTCTTTGTGCTTTTTGCATTAATCAATACCTTTCGAAATTGAGAAGTCAACTATTTCCTTGCAAATTTACTGTCAGACCTTCTGAAAATTGGTTCACATGTTACTCTCTGACCGAATACTTGAAAATTAAATTTGACACCAATGTATCATATTATGTATCAATCAATCATAGTATGTGTTATTTATGTTATAGGATTTGATAAAAGACTTGCGAGACGAGCTTAGCGGTCATTACCAAGATGTTGTCCTTGCTTTAATGGTCGCACCAGATGATTACGACGCAACTATCCTTAGAAAAGCTATGAAGGTAAGGCGTAACCCATTGTGGACAATGAATTTTCAAATAATTGCCTTCGGCAAAACAGCATCACATGGAAGCACCATCAATCATTCTCCCAAATCTATGGCAATCTTGCCGAATTTCTGTCCCTTTCAGGTATAGGATCCATTTACTGCTACCGAACTGAACCTGATGTTATATCCTCACTTCTAATATGGAAACCAAGCCATGGACCATCAAGGGGTAGAAAGCTGTCGTTTCTTGGTGTCATCTCAAGGGACTTAGGTAACATAAATGAGTACCTAGTGACAGCTATAAAGGATCAGGAAGTTTGGCGTAGTATGGTGATTCCCTGTTCTAAGCTGCGGTTGACTGATGATGATGATGATGAACACATTGTTAATTTTCAAATAATAACCTTTGGAAAAAAAGCTGAAGAGCCATAGGGATAGCAATCGCTAAGCGTGGTTCTGCAGATGATAAATAGTGAGATGATGCAGGTAGTAGGAATCGAACTCGTGACCTCTTGGTTAGAAACCAAGTGCCTTTGCAACTGTTCCATACAGCAAAAAAGCTAATACTGGAAAGGAGCTGATTTTATCTAGTTGGAGTGAGAAAATATTATTTCCAATGCAGCAAGAAGCATTGAAAAGAATGTAAAGCTAACTTTAAGTTCAGCCATGTTTGATCGGTTACCGGGGCTCAGAAAGATTGCTAGATTATCATCATATCTTATTTGAAAGGGACTTGGAACAGATGAAGATGCGCTGATTGAGATATTATGCACGCGGACAAATACAGAAATACGTGCAATAAACACTTCCTTCAAAAACCGTGAGTAGCATTCAAGCTCTATTATTCACCTGATGAATATATTATAGGGACTCTAGGGAGAAGACTGGTATAGAGTGGTATTTTTGATTCGCAAATATGCTTACTATGTTAGATTAGTCTGTCTGTCGAGTGTGTAAGCACGAATCCTGTAATGCTTTAAAATTCCTCTATATACTTAGGCATATCGAGCAATGTAGCACTCTCTATTCGAGTTAGATATACTATTTTAGTTTATTTCATAAAAAGGAGTTTACCACTTATCCATCCCGTATCTTGTTTCAAGTTCTTTGCAGTCAAGTTTTCTTCCGCCATGTTCGAACCATAAACCTTCTGATATATTTGTTCTTCTAGTCTTCGATCGTGATTTAGAAAAAGATATTCGCTCTGAAACATCAGGAAATTTCAGGAAGTTATTGGTCTCACAGGTCCAGGTTTGAACTGTTTCCATATTGAAATTCATAAATAAATGCAATTTAATCTTTTTAACCTTGTATCTTGCATCAGTTTTTCTTAAAAAGATTTTGATGTTCTCACGGAAATGAATTAATGGGTTTACTATAAGAATGAAAGAAACCTCTAGATGACTCGCGGCGAGTAATAGTATCACATCGAAATCATACCCAACATTATGAATGATATTTCGTATGATGAAGCCTATCTTTTGATACTATAGATGCTAGATCCTGCATTTGTCGCTATTGTGTATCTTTTGTCTTATTGAAAAAATAATCGGCCCGATCCAAGGGGGGCATAAGAGGCATTCTTTTCACCTATATTTGAAGAAAAACGATGCCATTACCTCAATAATACCCAATTTGCCATTTCATATCTCTTCAATAGGCTATAAGTGGTAAGCTCTCCTATCGATGCTGCATCTTATGGCCTTACTCTTGATGATGTTTTGTATGACGTGGCGTATCTTTTGTCTTACTACAGGGACAACGTGATGACGTGGAGCATGTTGATGTTCCGAAAGCGATACAAGACGCCCAGGTAAACAATCCAGACTTTCTCATTTATAAATATCATGCATTTCCTTGATTCCAGATATCTGGATCCTGCAGGACCTAATATAGAAAATTTTTCCAAGACCACACATTCATGAATGCTGTGGAGTTGACTGGATGGCTGTTGAGGTGGGAATGGCATATATTACCTTAGGTCATTGTATAAAATAGGTAGGGATCTGCCTTGCGAAATTAGCTCTAATTCAAGTTCTTTTCTAAAATAGGATTTGTACAATGCTGGTGAAGGTCGATGGGGAACAGACGAATCAAGGTGAGAATTTATTAAAACCTGACACATCTTTTAAAATATTAACTTCTCATTTAACACAAACACGTTAATTAGTACTACATGCCATAAATGCTTGGACAAGAACTAAAACACAAACATCCAGTCCTGTTGACTGCTTGTTCATCATGTTGACTTCCACACCTCACTTAACTGATTTAACCCTTAATTCTGTACTTATTGGATTCGTGCATTTTACATGAATGCAATATTCCACAATGGCTGCTCATCGTGATTCACGACATAACAAAACAAATATGTTGTGCACTTGTTTGTGTCACTGTCAACGAACTTGTGTTACCATTGATGTATCTTTTTTCCAGCGGGCAGCATTCACGATACTATATTGTATCTACACTAACAATCTATATAGATATCCCCACCCTAAGGAATATCTTTGTAGTACTGAATATCTTCCAAAGCACTGATGTTATCCCCCTCCAATACAGACTGTATTACTCCAAGAAATGATTTTATCCCCCCAAAGTACTGAGCATCACGCACAGTGCCGATGATAAGGCCCTCGAACTTCTGAACATCCTCCAAAGTTCTGCACAGACATTTCCCAGGGTGATTTCTATCTTCATAATTCAAAACCCAGCATAATTCAAGGCCTTTCCCTCCCTTTACCTATTAATATGCTCACATACCCCTTCCTATCTGCTAATATACTTTATTGCATGACTCTTAGTTGGATTATTTTCCAGGTTCAACGTCATTTTGGCATCTCGAAGCTATCCTCAGCTTAGGACAACATTCGAAGAGTACAAAAAAGTATGGAAAATGTGTTAATCAAATTCCCCTTAAAATTTTTCTGATGTTTGTCTATTCCTGTCCATTCCAATTTTCTTTCTCATTCATTCATTTTTCTTTTACCTCCCAAATATTTCTCATTTCTAACCCCAAGCCTAACCTACCATCAACATTAGCAGTTGGGGATGATTTTTTAGGGGGTCATTTTTATAAGCATTATAACATTTGTAACATTTTCTGCATTGATGGTTTGTGTGAGCATTGGTTTCATCTTTGCACAATTTGAAAAACGGGCGTGGTCACAAAACCACACCCATTTTGTCGGTATTACTTTAAGAGCCCCCCTTTGATAAATGTATTAGAAATTACCACTACCTAGCAGGAGAAATTTCGTCGTACAAAAAGACTACCTTCACTAAGAAGGATGTTGATAGCCTCGAGTTGCCCCTCTATTGTGGATCAATGCCAACTTAAAACATTACTTAACAATTAATTTCTCATCGTTTTTTTAGATTTGCAAATATTCAGTCGAGCATTCGATAGAGAGGGAAATGTCTGGAGATCTAAAGAAAGGAATGATTACAATTGGTAAGTGAATTGATTACCTAATCAAGAATCATGTGATTTGGGGTTAGGGTTAGACTTTGGGTTACAACTAGACTAAGAGATAAGGTTAGGGTTAAGTTTATGTTTGATGGTATTTGTATGTTACACACTCGACTGACCGGTCAATTTTCTTACTATGATGTATTTCCATATTTTTTCAAATTGATTCTGATATATTCTTTTTTATTTCTAGTTAAATGTGTGAAAAACACTCCTTCCTACTTTGCTGAACAGCTTTATAAATCGATGAAGGTAAGCAAATCCTCAAATTATTTGAATTAATTCAATATTTCAGTTTACAACTTCAATTTACCAGCTGAAATTTGAAACTTGACAAATCATGATAACCACTGAAGCTTTTCGTCTGACACTCAACAGAGTAATACATCAGAAAGAGAAGGAAACAGTACCCAATACAAATATATTATCGACTGTTGAGTCAGCCCTGAGATGTTCTTCCTATTTGCTGGCCTATCATTGACTCTTCAGTTTATGTTATTAGTAAAACCAATAACAATTTTCTGCTTCTATGAGATTATAAACCAATATAAAACGTTGCTAACCCAAGAAAGAAGCATGCAATTAAGCCCGTATAGGTCACCCTGGATACCAAACTCTCAGTTTAAGAAATATACCCTAGGGTACCGTAGGCCTCAAGCAGCAGGAATTTCTAAAATATTTCGTCCATGAATTTTCAAAAATAATTTAGAGTAATTGAGAATTATCAATTACTTGTTTTCAAAGGGTCTGGGAATGAAGGATTACGTGCCGGAACGAAGGATGACGTTACCCTAGGCCCCACTAGCAGCTGGAATTTCGTTGAAATATTTTGTTTATGAGTTGGTGCTTATGTCTTCAATGTATTGAATTATTTATTAAGGGCCTTGGAACGAAGGATGACGTGTTGATAAGAATCTGCGTGTCGAGGGCGGAGATAGACATGGTTCAAATCAAAAAGACGTTTGCTGACATGTATGGACAAACGCTTGGCAGATTCATATCGGTGAGCCAACTGTTCTTTATTATTATTATCATCATTTTATTATGAATGTTTTACACAAATGAACCACATTTGCATTTATGCTCAGGATATCGGATCAAATGTAGTTTCCTTTGATGTCAAGAACTTTCCCGGTGATTCTTGCAGTCCTTGATTAAGACGAGTTTTGGATTAGGACCGTTCGTGTTGTTACTCCTATATCTCTTGAGGAACTGTTCAAGTCTGTTGTTAAGAAGACCAGGGCACCGATCACAATTGGTATTACCCTTGAAGACACGTTTCGAATATCTCTGATTTCTCCGGCTTGTCCTGGTATTTGATGATTTTCTCTTGTTCTTTGTTTCTAACATTTGTGTCAATTAGTATTGCTACGTCTATAATAGTTTGCTAAATTACAAGTTTTATCTGCTATAGTGTGTAAGAACGCATGCGCATTAGATGCGACCACAATCTCTTTAAAGAGAGAGTACTACCAAAGTCGCACCGGCATACAGTGCTTGAGCAATGGCGGATTGTGACCTATCCCACTAGTGAGCAGCGAATAGAGAGTAAAGAAGAAAACCACTTGACTCCTCAACAGTCGGCTACAGACCGGTTTCGCCCCTTTTATCTGCTATCACAATATCTGGTCTTGGAGAACTGCCTCTATTGTCTGTTTGCACGGTAAAGTCCCACAGAATATCGAATTTTTCGTTTTCAACTATGTATTCAGGTTTTTGTTCATACCATTTTTCACTGATATGGAATCCTCGCTGACGAAGAATATTATTATTATCATATTATCATTGTTGTTGTTGTTCTTACTTGGCTGGCCAAGTTGTCAGAACTCTAAACTTTCTTTCAAGGGGTCATGGGTTTAAGCCTTCCTTCAGACCTGTTACATAAAGTGTGAGGAAAGAATTTGCCAGCTCTCTGTAATTCCAGGCAAATTGATTCACGACGTGTGGTCAAGTCGAGATGAAGGACAAAGGCTGCTTTGGTCGATTAGTCTACCTTAAGCTGTACCTTGTGCCTTAAATCCAATTAACCATAAGTATCCATTGCACCACCTAAAAAGTTCTCAGCAGAAAATGTTGCAATTTTATACATTTTTTCATCCAGGGTGACACTACTGATAGCTGTCCTGTTTGTATATCCAATTCATTAGATACAATGGGGCATAATTATCCACTGTACTACCTAAAAATTCTCAGAAAAATGTTGCAATTTTATTTATTTTTACTTAAAGGGTGACAATGCCAATAGCTGTGGTGTTTGTGTATCCAATGCATTAACTGGGTCATAAGTATCCACTTTGCCACTAACAAACTTCTTGGCAGAAACATTTTGCAATTTCATTTAATTTCCTTGCAGGACGACACTTCTGGCAACTACAAAAAGATTCTTCTGGATATAATTGGAGATGGTCGTTAAAACTCTGATGTCATCACCTCTCGAAGCTCACTTGAATTTCTGGTGATATGTATATTTTCATTAGCAATAAATGTTGTATTTTGTGCTGAAATCGGTCCTATTTAGTTTTTTACTTTATTCTATTTTATTGATGCTGAGATGCGAAGCGTGTAAAATACTGCAAAGTCTAGTTTAGGTTAGGTTAATCTCCATCTCTATGGAGTCTAAATTTGTGGGAACGATAATGATAGGATTCTCTGGTTAATCACAGAGGTGGAAAAGTATGGGAACCTTAGAACTTGGTTCCCTGAAAATTTGGTTCCCTACGGAGTCTGAATTTGTGGGGACGATGATGATAGGATATTTACAGAAGGAGGAAAATAAGGAAGCTAGGAAGCTTGGTTTCCTGAAAATGTTCTGGATGGAGAAGTGAGCAGAAAGTTTCATAGAAGTTTTCAGAAAACAGCAGCATTTAAGAGACATTATTTTAAACATCTGGTCTTGGGCCTTTCTGGTTCTTCTCTATTGAAATCAATAGATGTTTCTTATAGCATGGGTAGTTTAACATCAGGTCTGACGCTTCTCAATTCAAATCAAGATAGGTGTTTCTTAACAGATAATGCTTATAAAGCTATGTATTAAAATACAAATCTGTGTGTCTTATATCAGTTTCTCTTATATGTTGGACACTACTGTTTGGAAACAGTATACGAAATTGAATGGATGAGAAAAAGAGAATACATAATCATTCTTGGGCTTCTTTTGGGCTTTTGCATGTTTGTTTACATGGATGAAGAAAAAACAAGAACCCCAAATCATGTCTCCAAGTTTTTGAGTTGCTACAGGCAGTGTAGAGACAACTGATCTCTTAATGATATGCATGTATTCGCGTTTTTGTGTATTTTTGTAATGAATTTAGTTGTATTATTAATAATTTAGCTTGTAGTGGGGTATTAACTGTTATTATCACCTTGGGGAACGTCTGTGGGGATACTCATTTGTGGGAGATATCATCAGTACATTATTTGAGGGTGTTCAGTACTGTTGGGGGATGCCATAATTACTGTGGAAAGCTACCGTCAGTGCTGTTGAGGGATATCATCAGTACTGTCGAGGATATTTAGTACTCAACAACCTGTAAAGTTCTGAGTTTGGGGGGTATTCAGAACCAACAATACTGAATACCCTCCAAAGTACTGAATGGTTTCCTTCCACAGTACCAAACACCCTGCTATTCTCTGATTGTTCTGATGATACTCTCCCTCCACAGTACTAATGGTATTCTCATACAGTGCTGAACACCCTGCAATGTTCTGATGAGTTCTGATGATTTCTTCCACCGTACTGCACAAACTTTCCTTAAGGTGATTATGCTGATATTTTAAATAATATTTTACAGTAATATTTCTGATCTAAATATTTAATCGTGAAATTAATCACAAAATGATGATATCGACTTCACTGCCTCTTTTTTATCTACCTGCATGCCCAATAAACGATTCTCTTTAAAATAGGGGACCTCATTTCTTACAGTGCATCATGGGAATATCCCCCTTAGTAACACATAGTTACCAAGATTGCTACGACCTAAATATTTTGTATTTTGCAGCTGCGGTCAAGAGAAGTCATTTTTTGTATGGATGCATTACTAAGGGGAGTTATCATGTCATAACCCACTAAAATAGGCAGGAAATGTCCCTTAAGTTTCTAAACCAACTATTTCTAGCCTATTCAACATATGTCTATATTGCCAGAGTTTATTTTGCTAGAAGTTTTTCTTTCGGATAGCGAGGAAAATCGGAAAAAGGTTTCGTTTTTGTTCTCTTTCTGACGTACTACTCTGATGAGTGTCAGACACAAAGCTTTTGGTAGTTATAAAGTTTCACTATGTTTCTGATTTTACTTGCCTTCTTAAACTTCTGTACTCACCAAAGACTGTTCTGAAATGTTACTTTTCAAGGGTATGATTTTCACGTAGATATTAGCCAATAGCCAACAGTATCATTTCAAAAGCTCAAGAATTCCCTTATGTAATGTAATGTGAATGTATATTCATGGAAAATGCCACCTCATCAAAAAGTGACTATGACGCTCCCTGTCTGATGAGTCACGCGACGATTTCATTCTCTCTCCATAGTATCCCTGTGGTTTGGTTGCTGTTTGCAGTTTGTTTGCTGAACTCTTCGCTTGTTTTTTGGACTGTCTGGTAAGTCGCCACAGATTTTATAATTTTTAACCAATTTCCTCTGTTTTAAAACTGTCAGCCTGCATTCAATTCCAGCAGATGCTTTTTGTGTCATTCGTGAACTTAAATGATACAAGAAAAACAACTGGCAAACGTTCTTTCAATTGCTTCCTTTGCAACTGTAGGCAGCATCCGCCCAACCCAAAATCAAGATATTGTTTTGTGATGAAAACTCGCCGACTCGAGAACCTCTGAAATCGAAACTTATTTTTGTCCTACTTTATGAATGCATGAATACAAGTTGATGTGTTTGACAGCTTGTGCGAATTTGCCTTGCATTTTCATCTGTTTCTCTTTTCTTTCAAGGATACATTTATAGGAAGTGCTTTTTTACTTTGGAAATTTTTGGGATGTAAATAAAACTATGGCCTAACCAGTAGGCCTGGGTTGAGTTCTACTCAATAGTTTATTTCAATATAGAGTACTGTCGCCATGGATGGGCCACTTTTTGAAAATCAGCATTAGCGATTGCATCCAGGAAACGCCAAGTTTTCAACTATTTGGGCCTATTTTATTCGGAAAAAAGGCTTGAAAATTGTTGCTCATGCTATTTTGGTCATTCTCTTTGTTTTGTTTGTTTACAAATGCTTAACATACTCGAGAAAAACATATTTAAAACACTTCACCTAAATTTGAATTCTGAGTAACGTCGACATTTGTTGTTATTGTTGTGAATTGCAGTTTTTGTTTTATCGATTTTCCCCTATTAATCTAAGCAAAAGCAAAAAGTTTTCTTCCAACTTTGCTTCTACCAGCCTTGGTTGTTCACAAATTATGAAGACTTTCGGTAAATTCATGCTCACATTTTCGCAAGAGTTCAAATTTTATGAATGATTCCTGATCGGCCAACGTCGCCATGGATGGGCCACCAGTGAGCAAAACGATTGTCCACGAGTGGTTGATATCATGTGACTGACAATCGCTCAAAGAGATTTATTTGCGCTCTGCGGCTCGCTCAAAACTCAGCAGCGTACTGCGGAGGCGCACCGGTTATTTTGGTGCGGCCCATCCATGGCGATGGCCTAAAATATTGACGAAAAAATTGGGTCTTATATTAATGGCTTGTGTGAAACGAAAAGGAAGCGAAGTTGATTCATTTTATGTCAATGTTTTAAGAAGAGATAGAGATATATTTTCACAGAATTTTTTTTTGCTAAGGTATGTTAGTTGTGTAAGACAATGCTGTTAAATAAAAAGTGGCCCATCCATGGCGACAGTACTCTATATTTTTTAAACTCTTAGTGATGGCACGTAGGAAAGAATCGCAGATACGGGGGGTTGAGATGAATAATAGAAAGCAGTATATGACACTTTTTGACGATGCTAAATCATTGTTAACCTCCCCCTGTCTTCCTTGGCCTGTGGTGATAGGCCTGCCTAAACTTCAGAGCCAAGGGGGAGGAGCTACTTCCCATGATAATTCAAAATTTGTTCAAAGACAAATAAAATCTAGTAGTTCCATTCTCTATTGTCTGAAAAGAGCTAACCACCTTTAACAAGAGGGACCATTTAGCAGTTCTCTACCCTGTGAATTCATATTTTTGTTTTTTGGGGAATAAGCCAGATTTCTAACCCTACATCCACAAGAATAGTTTTAGCAATGAAAACTTAGGAGTTCAACAAGATGTGCGAAAGTGCATCAAACTTATTTTTGCTAATGTTGAAGTTACTATATCATAGGTCCATGAAGATGGAGCCTTCGAATGTTTTGTGGTAGGGTAAGGTCTTATGTTAAACATGGGTTGTTTAAAGTTGTTGTGTAGGTTTTTTTGTTTAATTTCCAAGAATGCTGTGATTGATTGCTGATTTGCTTCCTTTTCAGATTTGTGAACGACATGGCATATCCTCCCCCTGGTGGTTACGGATATCCCCCTGGTGGTGGGGCATACCCACCTACAGATCCGGTAAGCTTTCTTAATTTTCCAAATATTTCTTAATCTTCTAAAAATCTTGATACGCTCAGCTCAGGAAGAGGTTTCTCATCCTTCCAAATTATTGACTAAGCATCACCTTAGCAATTGGTTTCAAGTTTTTGCACCCTTTCAATGAGTCAATATTTACAACAAATTATAATTTATCAAAGCAATCTAGCGCTTTTCTCAGATGCCCTTACCAGATCTCAAACCTGAGTTTATCCACCAAAGGGCAACATGTTTAGCAAGGGCCATAAGTTAGCACAGTAGCTTGAAGGTGCTTCCAATATCTGATCTTCCCGTCACCCATGATCAAATATATACCAGGTTTGGAAACTTGCTCTCGCTCCTTATTTTGTCCCATCTTTTCTATTGTTTTGTGAATACTCCTAAAGTTCTGATGATGTTGTTTGCTAAATGACATGTAGGCGAAAAAGACTTTTAGTAGGTTGACAGCAAATCACACTCCTCACAGCTCACAGGTGGGCTGTCCTTAGGTAAAAGTGCACATGGTGAGTTGCTCCCTTCAAATTCAATAAATAGGGAGGGCAACTCATTGCCCACCTCAAGGGAACCAGGAGGGAATTCATGCCGACCAGGGTGATTGCCTGCCTGAAATGGCCAGGCCTGCAACCTGGATTAAACATCCTCACTTTGACATCCATCATTGTTAAATCATTCTTTCTTTATTCTTACCTTTCTTTTTGTTTCAGATGTATCCACCCGGAGGCGGCCCAGCATTCCCTCCAGGAGCAGCCTACCCTCCTGCCGCTGGCTACCCACCTGCAGGTGGAGTACCACCTGGTGGATATGGAGGACCCCCTCCACCAGCTGCAGGTTACCCTCAGCCTGGGGGATATGGAGCTCCACCCCCTGCTGGTAAGTTGATGTTTTGTATTGCTCTCAAGTTTCGTTCCTACTCTTGGGTACATAATGTTCAGCGATGTAGGAGCCCTGAAGTATTTTTCATAGAAAAGGAAGTGCCCTTTTTGCTTTCAGAAAAGAGCTTCTTAAGCAACCACCCAAGTTGAACACGCTTATTTTTCCTACATCCTGATTAATGATTAGAGGGCAAACATGCAAATGTCTTTTAATTTCGTTGTGGAGGTGAATATCAGGTGAAAGGCCTACAGATACCAATTTTACCCAAATACTTATTCTGATCCTAACCCTAGCTCTTTTAAAAAAATAAATTCTTTTGGAAAGGGTAGATAAATAGAACATGGAATAGATTAAATGCATCCACATCTATGATCTGTTCTTAGATTTCAGGTTCAGACTTTGTTAAAGTAGAGATAGGAATAAAGTAGAATATTTTTTGTAAGAGTGCACCATATTTGTAGGATTGGTGTAATAGTGGGTTAAGTATTGGCAAAGGAAGTGAAAGGGGCGCCAGGAAGAGGAAGACCAGCAAAGTGATGGAAGGATGTGGTTGATTATGATATGAGGGTGTTGGGGCTGGACAAGGGATGGTAAACTATAGAGAGACGCAGTGGAGTCAAATCTATGGATCGGTCCACCCCCACTTGCAGGGATAACAGCCGGGATGAAAATCCTGTTTGTATGTATGCGTGTGTGCCCATCATATTTGTAGGCCATAACATAATTCATTTGCCATTGCAGATGGCAGTTTTTGATGGATTTTGTCATAAGTAGAGGGGCTTGCATAAACCCTATAATGAAACTGTTGCAAGCACAGTACCATGTCAATCGATAATAGTATTTTTGTGTTAACTATCATTTTGTCTACTGTTTTAGGGTTTAATACAGGTTATGGTGGTGCCCCACCCCCTGCAGGTGGTTACCCCACGTCCTCGTATGGAGCTGCTCCACCAGCCTCGCATCCATATCAGCAACCCCCAGGAGCGCCACAGCCTGCATATCAACAGCCCCCACAACAGGGATATCAACAACGGCCTCCCCAACAGGGTTATCAACAACAACCCCCGCAACAAGGGTATCAGCAGCCACCCCAACAAGGGTATCAGCAACCAGCACAACAAGGTTATCAGCAGCAGCCCCCACAGCAAGGGTATCAACAACAGGCTCCTCCTCAGAGGCCAGCCCCTGCTGCAGCCCCAGCTCCCGCTCCAGCTGCAGGTAATTCAATGTGATATTTGTAGATTTTTTGTGAGTGTATGTGAAATAATGATTTATTGCATTTAACTTCTCAATACCACATCCCATCCCTTGAACTAATGTTCTTCCTTGCAACTTGCTGGTAGGTTTAAAATGCTTATCAGGCTCCAGCTTGGAACAAAAGATTGCATCTCCTTGGCTTCTCATTCTCCTAACACTGGAGCCATGTGCACCCATACTTATCCTTTATAATTGGCTAGAAAAACTATTGTTGAACAGTTTTTGATCAGAACAGAACTTGAGGATGGTGAGGAAAATGAAAACACATAGCAGAATATGATCACTAAAACGTTTGTTCTTTTCTGTTGTACTACTCTGATGACACAAAGCTCTGTAGTTATTATGATTCATGATGTTTCCTATTTTCATTGCCATCCTCAAGTTCTGTACCGATAGAAGACTGTTCTGTACCGATAGAAGACTGTTCTGACGTACTACTCTGATGAGTGTCAGACGTAAACCTTCAGTAGTTGTTATGTTTCCTATCTTCATTCTTGTTTCACATTTCATGTTGAACACCTGTTTGTGCACAACTCACATCCTATGTGACTTCATGCACATCTTGACAGAATAATGTTTGTAAACATTGTAAGATAATCTTACAAAGAATTAGATAACCCAGAAATTAAACTAGATCTTAAAAGGATTCTATTGTTTTGGAATATTGTATTAAAGAATCGTTGACTCGTTGTTGAAATTGTGCATGCCCACATCAACTGCATAATGCTATCAATATTGTTAGAATGAAAAAGATAAGGCAACTAGGGCGTAAAAGTTTTCAATGACATAAAACGTTTTACCAGAAGAATTTTAACCAGCTTAAAGTCGCAGAGAAAGTCAGAAACATAGCAAAAAAATAATGACATCTACTGTATACGAAAGATTTTTACTAGAATGAAAATTTGTTAGGCTTCATATTTCTGAGGTGCTACGTCATAACTGGTTAGACAAAAAGCTTTAGTACCAGGCTCACTAAAATAGATTATGTACTAGTACTAATAAGAAAAAGACTCAAAAGACAAAACTCTCCATCTTGACAAGCCTGTTTCGTGGTTACCCACTCATCAGGAGATAGACAGGAGATGCTAAAGGTGATTGAGAAATTACACTGGGAGGTGTTATCTTACCATTCTTTGTTCTATTGTTCATAAGGGCATGAGTTTGGTTCTATTCTTCTGGTTGTGATGATGTAAATTCCTGATGGTGTGTAGTTTACGGTTAGGTGCAGATTAGTAGGGCTCTTGTTTGTAAACTATACACACACCACAATGTATCTATGATTTCAATTTTAAGAAGTTGATTTTACATTTGTTGCATTCTGTTTCTCTTTTTACCTTTTAGCTACACCTGCTAAACCCGCGCCAGCACCCAGCGCAGCAGTAAGTTTTGTTTCTAGATACTCTATTGGTTTATTTGCCTAATGTAGAAAACTTGTTGATATTTTGCTTCGGAAATGAACTTAAATTCTTAGTCCCTTGAAGTCTTAAATTTAATGGAAGTCCCTAGAGAAGCTATGGCTTAGTCCTGGCAATTGGGGCCCTTGTGTACAACGAAGTGTAACTTTCGATATAAGTTGCCCTAAAATACGTTACCCCACTGCCTGGACCCCTTTGCCCTGACCACCTCATTGACAGGAGTAGAAAGCCATAATTCCCTGAAATTACCCCCACAGCAATGATTTTGAATTGATGTGAGACAGTGGGGGAGTGGCATTGCAAAATTGTTAAAGTGGGTACCTTTAGACAGAAAAAATTATGTCAAAGTCCTCATCCCCCCCACTTTCTAATTTTTCAGAGCTGGCACCCCCATCCATATGAAAGGTAGAGATTCCCAGATACATGTAAAAGTAGATATAAAAAACTAAAACTCCTATAGTTAATTCTTTGCACATCCCTTTTTCACAAAGTTGCTTTAGCTTATGCCTACTTGGATGAGCTAAAGCTGATGATTCAATTATGAGTACAGTAAGTCTAATGTGTTGCAGCTGATGTCTGTGTTTAAGCACAGTCATTTTATAAGGAACCAGGTGCATTCTTGTTTATCTAAAAAGCCTTAAAATTCTCTTCATTTCAATTTGTAGCTTCCAACAGCTCAGATGGCTGGAATGTCTCTCAAGCCTGTAAGTATTATGATTTTGATTTGCAGTTCATCTAGTATGCAGTGTTTTAATGAAATATGCAGCAAAATTCAATTTCCCCTTTGTGATAATGTTGAATTTTTTTACACAGCCACTTTTTAGTAAACGTAAAAACTAAAATGTTTACAAGCTTGGATACGTTTTAGGCAAAATTTCGAAACTGTTTACTTAGTTACTTCCCATCTTGTGCTTTGAGCAGGGAAGAATATTTTGGGTCTAGGTAGAGGATAGAAAACAGTTTTCTAAATATTGATAATTGACTCAAGGTTTTTCATTTTAGCAATACCACGGCACTGTGGTTGCCAAAACTCCTTTTGACGCTGAACAAGATTGCGAATCCCTGAGGAAGGCAATGCGTGGTTTGGGTAGGTACCACTCGTGATAGAATTGATATTCAGTAACAGATGATTGCTTGCTTGTGCAGGGGATGACGGGGTGGTTAGATCACTTGAACCTAGTCCAAAGTATCTTGCGTTCAAAATCACTTTCAGACCTGTCAACAAAGTGTGGGGAGAGAATTAGCCAGCTCTCTGTAATTCCAGGCAAAAAGGCAAAAGGAGTCACAAGGTGTGATCAAATTGAGAAGAAGGACCAGTGTGGGACTACTCGATTAGTTTACCTATTCAGTGGGCTCTTTGTGCTTTGTGCATAAACCAATAACTTACGAAAATAGTAAGCTTATTTGCATATCAACTATCAATGCACTGCTTCAATTAGTCTAACTATTCAGTGGGTCCTCTGTGCTCGAAGATAGTGAATGTGTTTGCGTAACAACAATAATTTTGCTCTGTCAAAGATTGCTCCACCTCATTTTTGAATGCAATGCAAGCATCATCTTCTTGTCCAAGTAATGTCCCCGTGGATAGTAGGTGGACCCCAAGCTATAGATACAATATATCCCATGTAAAGGGCCCTAATACGTCTAAAGTCTTCATCTCCTACTCTAAGGGATAGTTCAGTTGTATTGCTTTGCCTGTTGTTTCATTATTATTTGTATTAACCATACTTAACCCAAAAATCTCTCGACCCTCCCCCAGGGATTCATCCCTTGAGAGAAATAGAATTAAAGTTAATATATTGGAGCCTGGAGCAAAATCTGGCTGAATACTAGCAGATTCGCCCCAGGGATCCACTCCTCAGGCAAAGAAGTTGACACATCCATAACTGTGAAAGAGGTATTTAATTACGAATTAAAGGACTTGTGCTCAATAGAGAATGAACTCCACTGGATCTATCTAAATTGAATCTGTTATTGAAGCTATGTTCTCTTTCCCTGTGCAGGCACAGATGAAAACACATTGATTGACTTGTTGGCAAACCGCTCCAATGACCAAAGAGTGGAAATCAGGAAGAAGTACAAAACGATGTTTGGAAAAGATTTGATGAGTGACTTGAAGTCCGAGTTGAGTGGCAACCTGGAGGAATGTCTTTTAGCCATGATGGAACCCAAAGTTCTTTACGATGCAAAGTCATTGAGACGTGCCATGCGGGTATGTTTTTCATCTACATAAAACCTACTTCCAGAGTGTCTTTACTTTAGGAAACATGTTCTTAAGGTTTTTTATAAAAAGTGGGTTTATAAACATTATCTTCTGGATAAGTACTGATGAGTGGTGATCGCCTGATGAGTGGGCAACCAAGAAACAGGTTTGATGAGATGCAGAGTTGAGGCACTTGACGACTTTTTTTTCACAAATTAAAATTCTATTTTTTGTATCAAGCAATAGAGAAATACTTGCTGAAAAGTATTCTGCTATGCCCATAGGCATAAACCTCTCTATTATCTATTTTTGCTAGGAAGTATAGAAGTTGAGATTTAAACTTTTTTGTATTGAGCACCATATTAGGTAAAGCCAAAGCACAGACTTTGTCTTCTTGATAGATATTCCCCTCTGCCCATGGCATCGCATTACATGAAAGCACTCTATTATCTAGGATGGACATACACAAAATATGATTCTGTTTTGTATTTTTTCTATGACGTAATTGAAATTGAAGTTTCTTTGATAATTTAAATTCTTCAGGGAGCTGGAACAGATGAAGAATGTCTCATTGAAATTCTTTGCACCCGCAGCAATTATGTAAGTAGTTCAATTAATTAATGCTTTTAAGCTCACCTAATGGGAATCAATACTTTCGGTCTTATCAAGGCTTTTTCTGACAATATTTGCTATTATGGTCACTTAAATGCTTTCAGGACAATTTCATCATTTCTTCAATGAAGTGATAAATACCTTGACGGATATTCCTCGTGTTGCTATGAGGCATGGTTAATGCGATTTTAGGCCGTCATATAGCAATAAAGTCTACTTCACCCCTGCATTTGACTTATGTTGAGGTTATTCTAATTGACAGGGTTTTGCAGGCTTAGACATGATTTTCTTACAATATTTGACATGAAAGCCACTACTTATCAAGAAAAGTCTTTGATAATCAGTTGGGTAATGTTATTCAGCCTTATCAAGGGTGTTCCTGAAAAAATATTCTACATGACTTGTGATACATTTGATCATATCAAGGCTGTTTCTTGCACAATATTTAACATTGGATTTATCGATTATCATGTCGAGCATTTGGTATTTAGTAGGGTAATGTTATGAATAGGTACATTTGGTCCTATCTAGGCTGTTTCTGGTGCTATATCTAACATTATAGTCACTACTTATCATGACAAGCCTCTTGATATTTAGTAGGCCAAGGTGTCCCTCATAATCAGGCAATGAGAAATGTGGTAGAAATATTGGGAGTGCTTATTAAATGAGTCTGCCAAAAAGATGCAAATGTTTATTAAATGATTTAATGTGTATTTTTCTAAAATAATTCGTACTTTTAGGACATTGAAAGCATTAAGAGAGAATACAAAACCTGTAAGTATATTTTGTATTATTCATTATTTTTAACCTAATCTCATTTTACTACAGATCACAGCTAGGTATACCTTCAACATACTAGCCTTCAAAATGCTAGAGCCTTATTTCCAGTAGGGATACTGAACCCCTAGCTTAACATTTTTTCAAAACGACAGTGGAGTGAGTTGTTCAGTCAACACCTTAAAGGTCACTCATCCTCATATGACCACACACAACCAAGCTTAACTGCAGCTGCACGAAGCAAGCTGTTTAAGCCGCTTTGCCTTCGCTTGTCACAGGCATATCCAGTTATGCATACCAAACCAATTTCTGTTCAATGGAAATCGAGGTCATTGGATTACATTTCTACATGTTTATTATCCAGCGAACCTGGCCATCAGATTTATTTGATTTGAAAGGAATTGACCACCACAATGTGCACTAAATGATAACCCACTTGAGAGCAGTGAGAAGTCAATTCACTGCCCCCCTACAAAATTTTGTGGTCAGGTCTTGATCCAGCAGAGTCTTTGCATCTTAATTTCTTCTTTGAGAAGGAATCTTGAATTCCCTATCTGCAAATAGCTCAGATACTCTCTGTCAACATTGTGTAAGTTTATCATCAGACCAAACACATTTTATCTGCACTAAGACTGTAGGCCGATTAGTAACATAATTGACATTGAAATTAACATTGTTTTGTTGCATTCAGATTACCAGCGAGACCTTGAAAAGGATTGTGTGAGTGAAACCAGTGGTCATTTCAAAAGACTCCTCGTTTCCATGTGCCAGGTTAGTTATTGTAAATGATTTCATACTTTTGTTAGCTTTGGCTTTGGAGGTGACTTTTGATAAACTACTAATTGACCTGCATTCGAGCTACACTTCTATCTATAACCTAGCTACTTGATAGACAGATCTCCATAGGCTCCATACGAGGTGCTAGCCAGGTTAGCAATTTAAACTATATCGTTCATATTTTTCATATCTGGGTTTTAGCTTTTACTTTAATTGACTCGAATTGATGAGTGTATCTAGCAGATGAATGGAGATAACTTGCGAGTAACATAATGACCTGAGGATTCTTATCAACGACCTTTATTAGTATTTTCTTGATTGATTTTCCAAATCCTTCTACTTCTCTTGTATATCTGACAGGCTCAAAACCCCCTGGGAATTAAACAGCTTTCAAGCTTCTTGCTGACCACTGAAGGAAACTCAGGCTATACCATACAGCTCAGTGAAACAACAGGTCTTTTCGTTTGATGAGAGTCATCTCTTTTAACTCTCGTCAGAAGACTGGTAAAATGACATTCAGAGCTTGTAAACCAAATGACCAGAGAACTAGCAAATCTGGTGCAATTTTCTAACTGAAAAGGTCTGGAACAATAACAAAACAAAAGGTTTTGCACAGTGGATGGTTCGAAAATATCAACAAAGACATAAAGGCATCCAGACCATCCCTTCTCAAAGAAGAATTATCTTGACTATGCATGACCTGATTTCTATTTCTCGTAGGCCAACCGAGACACAAGTGAAACTGTTGATATGGAAAAGGCAAAGAAAGAAGCTCAGGACCTCTTTCAGGTAACATTATATCACTGCGTATGTCACTGGTGTAGGTGGCTTTATTTATCTTGGACTTTTATAGGGCTGCCATCGCATGGCAAAGGGATCTTTGGTGAGGGGCTTTCCTTTTTAGTCCTTGGGGGACTATTTTTGGTGATAGGAGTTTTAGGATATTTGCTGTTAGGACCGAATCCCAGAAGGATCATTGAATTAGTCTTTGATGTTTCAATTTTCATCTGACACTCAACTGAGTAATACGTCAGAAAGAGAACGAAACAAAAGGTAACTGATTTATATACCCAGATTAGGATCGAACTAGGCCAATCAGAAAAGAGGTGAATGATTGGTATAGTGTCCGAAAACAAATCAAAACCCATGATAAGGCGAAAACGAACTCCTTCTGTCTACACAATAGGGGATCCCTGGTTTTTATGTTGACTGATTCCAAAATACCTAAGTGAAATGTAGATCTTGCTCTGCCAATTATTCGAAAACAATTCTCACTGTAGGCTTGAGCCCACTTGGGGTTTTCAGGCAAGTTTTGACTTATAGAAGAGTCATGTTTGAGAGGTTTTTTTTGTTTCAGAGGAGTGCGATGGTTGTTTAGACAAAAGGCTTCAGTAATCCATGTTTTCACTTCACTATGTATCTTGGGTTAGGGTTAGGGTTAGGAAGATCTTTACCATTCAAAAAAGAAATCTTATCTTTGCTTGGTAACAGAAAAAAATTGAAGAAGATTGTACCGTGGCAATGAGATTTGAGTAAAGTAGTGCCTATCTATCACGGACTGATGTAACATTACGTTTTCTGAGCCTGTCATATCAGGTTACTGTTCTCTTGAATTAATGTTGAAATTATTTGATTTTAGGCCGGTGAGAAGAAATGGGGAACTGACGAATCTCGTTTCAATGTTGTGTTGGCAAGCAGAAGCTACCCTCAACTCAGAGCCACATTCGACGAATATGTGAAGGTAGATACATAAAAACCTATTTTAGCTATTTGATTTGTGCTTGCAGGCGCTCTAATCCTCTCTCTCTACGTTTGGTAGTAGGCTTTGAGCATTCTCCCAATGCACTGCTGCTTTATCACAGTGCCCGCACCACAAATCAGCCAAAGTGGAGATTAGCCTTTATGTCAAGTTGCCAAACTGCTTCAGCATTTTGGCATGTGTAGCTAAAGTTGAGCTTGGCTGTGAGAGATTAACATCTGGATTGATGACCTTTAAGGAAGGTGTTTACTGAATAACTTGCTCATCCTTCAGAAAGGATGTTAACCTATAGTATAGGTGTCATGTCCTTGCTTTAAATAAAGCCTTCTAGCCTTTTGCAGGCTACTGCTTGAAAGGTAAAGCTACCTACCTACACAGATACTTGGGTCCTTACGAGACTTTTCATTAAGGTTAAGAATATGTAGTGTATGTTTATGTTGCAGGGACTAACCTTGTATGAGAGGACCTCACTTTGCATTATTGAACAAATAATTGCCAAAATAGGATGATTGATTTAACTTCTTTTGTTTTAGATATCTCAAAGAGACCTGTTGAATAGTATTGACAGAGAAATGTCTGGCGATCTGAAAGCCGGCTTCAAATGCATTGGTAAGTCATGATTTTTTATTAACACTCCAGTTGTCTCTGAACAAAGCACCTTTTTTGGTTTTTCTGGATTGTGATCACGAATCAGGGCATGAAAAAGCAGCAAACCATGGGACGGCTGATTGCAGGAAATTATTTACTAGAAATTTCTGCAGGAAACTCTGTGAAATTGCTTACTTTCTTCAAGGCAGTAACAGAGCAAAGCATTATATCATATGTTTATATTAAGGAATGTTATTGTATATTATTAACCACTGGTATTCAGCTTATTTTACGGTCACAGAAAGTAAAAATAAATATCATATACCCTGTTATAAATCTCTCAACTTTCAAATGAATAGATTGCCCCAGTTGCTCAGTTGGTAGAGTGGTTGAGGTACAGTCTTATTAAAATCGGGTGGTGGGCAGGGCTGCCAAGAATTTTTAAGGCCTTTGCACAAAAGTAGATACAATGACTGGCGAGGCCTACCCTGATGATGGCATGATTAAAAATGCTATATAATTGAGGCCCTGTTGAAATCTGCCCCCTCTGTCCCCCTCTCAGCACCCCTGGTCATGGGTTCGAATCCTATTTAATACAAATTATTTCTTGCATTTCAGTTCAGTGTGCAAGAAACTCTCCAGAATACTTTGCTGATCGATTGTGGAGATCGATGAAGGGGGTGGGAACCGATGACAGCACCCTGATCCGTGTCGTCGTCTCTCGATCAGAGGTATGTGCCTTTATAATTTATCTCCAAAATATTGTTCGCTGGATTATTCATTGATGTTTTGTGAAGATGGGATTTGAGAGGTAAAACTCTGCATCTCTAAAAGCATGTTTTGTAGCTGCCCACCCCTCAGGAGATGTACTTATTTGATTTTAGAGATTGAACTCTCCATCTCCTGATGAGTGGGAAACCATGAGACAGGCTATTACAGATGCAGTGTTTAGTCCCTTGCTATACTTAAACGTATTGAGCAAGTATCTTGATCGAAATGATTTTCAATTAAAATACATCAAGTAAGATGCAAAAAAGGAAATATTTAGGTAAAATTTCTAATGAAAAGGAAAAGATTTATGCACAGTCACGGTTGGATAAAATGACCAAAGACAAAACAAAAGGCTTCTCAACAAGTCAATTACATAAACTATCGGCTGTCCGACTACTCAGTATGTGATTTCAACTGCTTTTTTAATAATTTCATCAAACTTTCAGATTGATTTGGTTGAGGTTAAGCAAGTTTTCCTCCAAAAATACCACAAGACCGTCTACAAGATGATCGAAGGAGATTGTAGCGGTGATTACAAAAAACTCTTACTGGCACTCGTGAAGCAAAACTAAGCTAATCAAATGACTTCTCAAATATTTACAAAAACTTTGATAATGATTAATGACTAATTCTAGAATTTAGAACCTAACCTGTAGCGGGAATGACAAGTAATTTTACGTCAATTTTTTGATCACTGTATTTTGAATCACAACCATGGAGGAAAAAAACTTATTTGGATTTGTATTTGTATGATGTTGACTACTGCAAAAAGCAAAAACAATATGATATGGAATAGTAATAGGAGAGCCAATTTATCTTAGTCTATAAGTGTTAAAAGATAAGACAAGAACTAACCATTCTTCAAGACGTTTTGATTATAAATCTTCTTCAGTAACTTTCAGTAACTTTAGAAAGTTACCAAAGATTTTATATTGAAATATCTGAAAGCATGTTTTCTTTTTGTCTTATCTGATACAAAATAGGCTTGAGTCAATTACAGAGCCGGATCCAGCACCAATGGAAAGGGGGGCGTAACACACATATCAAAGGATAATGTAAGAGAAAAAGGGTATTATCAAGCTAATTGTGTTGTTTTTCTACCAAAATAGGGGGGCGTACGCCCCTTAGGCCCCCCCCTTGGATCCAGCCCTGAATTGCACAACATCAGCCCATTACTGAGTAATGGCACTTAAGTTCCAAAGGCTGTGTTGATTGTATCAAGTGTAATGGCAACCTTTACCAATACATGAGTTGCTTTGCTCCATAAGCAATCCAATATACTATCAGTCACAGTGTCCGTCATTCGTTCGAATATATTTGGGGATCAAGAAGCATACAAAATAAATTGTAGCACTGAAGATTAAATTTAAATCAAACTTTACACGAAAAGATTTAAACTAATCAACTTGATACCATATTTATGAAAAAAGATTTCTCAACGAAAATTCTAATACAAAATGAATAGAGATAATCCACATGAAAGGATCTAGATAATTTTAGGTTCCCAAAATAAAAACTTCTTGAGTGGCTAAAATTGAACAATAATCATAAGGGTTCGTTCACAGAAAAATTAGATGATGGGCTGTCGTATTCTATCTTGAATACCGTCAGCACCAGGCAGGGGCATCCTGGGATTGAAAGAGGACCTTTAAAATTAGGTTAGGGGCCCAATTAGTGGCAGTGCTATGGGTAGAAGGGCCAAACACCGGCAAATGTAAGAGCCATAGGTCATTTTCTTTATAAGCATACATGAAAGTGATACTTTGGACAGGATAACTTTTTCCTCCACCCCCACTGCAAACTGCATTGACCCAAAACTCTAGCTTCATTCATGTGGATTTTTATTTTCATTCCATATCATATTTGATTTAAAAGCTGACTTGGGCATCATCTTTCCAAATTCATTTTTGTCATTAGAGGCTAAATCTTAATTTAGGAATGATTGCCAGTAATTTCCGCTTGCAGCAAATTAAACTTCCTCGGATAACTAAAAGAAGGCTGTTAGGAATACGTAGCAATTTCTTCTCCCAGATTATGTGTTGGTATTGCTGTCATGACACTGTCCACTGCAAAAACATAGAATTTCATTATTAACTGAATTGGCAAAGAAAAAATGATGGGGTGAGTAGGAAACCCATCCATCAAAAGAAGGTTGATCTTTTCAAAACAGACTTTTTCCCAGCACGGAAGGAAACAGTTGTTTTCTGAATAAAATTTCTGAAGTTGATGACTCAAAAGTTGAAAATCCTCTACAAGTTTTGACAAGAGGGTCTTATTAGAGAAGGCTCAATGGAGAGAGGGCCAAACATATTAAAATACCTTGAGTCCGCTCTCGCCTTGATTGCCAGCTCTTAGAGCATCTTTCTCTGCAGCCTCTTTCTTTTGCTTTTTCCTTTTCACACCTTCTGGATCCTTCAATCCACGGGACTCATTCTAAAATGGAACGCCCAAATTTTTATGTAAACTTTTATTATTGAAATTAATATCATAAACTGTTTCTTAACAAGGAGCAACTAAAGCACCCATATGGCACCTCTGAAACAAGCATGCTTATTTAAAAGCACAGTTCAGGATTGTAGCAGCTTTACAGCTGATGTAGACCTGCACCTTTCGTCCCCAGAATTAATATATTGGTATTGGAATAAATATTGTGAGTATCGTTAACTGTCCTAGAAAGGAAGGACAGCTTAGTTGGCCTACGGCTTGCAACTGTTTGTGGATTTGAAGCCACAAAGTTTTCCTTTGGGGGGATAGGAATCTAGCGCCTTCACAACTACAATCCTTGCCAAAAGGTATGAAACAATGATTGATTGCCATAAGATATATGCTAATTGTTGACGAAAGACCCAATCTCCCCTTAAACAATGTTATTGCTATTCCACATGTTGATTTGGTGCGGAAATGCATCTGCAACATCCTAGGGCGACATCTAGACCTAGTATCAACATTCATTTGGGGGAGGGAGAGCTCCAACATCATCTTACAGTTTAACAGCTCAATGATTAATGCTAAAATCGCCATTGTGTCTCAAGACCCTTTGGCGAGGGTTGTAGGCCACACCACTGCTTATATATGACTCTAAACACAACTCTGGCATGCGTCAACATTTGCCCAACAATGGGCTTAAACCCTACAGGTAATTGTTTTGGCATCATCGATGGAACAAGATTAAATTTTATTTAGGAATTGAATTATCAAAACCAATGATCCAGCAAGAGAAGTTCTTTTTCATGATTTGTGCAAGTGAAACTACCTCTTTCTGTCTCTTTGAAGCAGCTTCTTCTAGCTTTCTCCTTCTCTCCTCCTGAAATGGAAGAAACAACAAATCCTGTACTAACAAACACGTTTTAATGTTATTTGAGGCCGTTCTGCAGAGTATTGCAGTTTTCGATGAGATCTAATTTGTATACGAGACACTTTATGTTGTTCCATCCTATTTATCTATTGTTAAACCCGTGTGTGCAAGTGTCACATTCTGCAGTGAGGATGTGAGAGGTGGCTGGTGAACGAGTGCTCAGTCTCTTGTGTTTTAGGGGAACAAAATAAAACCAATCACTTTTCATGAAACAAAATACCACGGCGGATTTCAAGAATTCGGGGCAAAAAGATATAGGGTCAGAGACATCAAGATGGGTGTGTGTCATGTTTTACGTTCTTCATCTTCGAGGATCACATTGCATTAGTCTTGTTGAAAAACCACAATATAGACCACTTTCAATGTTTACATTTTTGGACAGGCAAATGAGATTCTTTTGAAATGCAAAATAGGACCACAATAAAAATTTACACCTTTTGACAATGAATTCAATGCCAATTGTTCAGTAAACAAAGAAATCGACAGGCGTAAAATGTAAACACTGAAAGTGGTCTATAAAATATAGCAAAGAAAAAACCTCACAGGATCTGGTGTGTCATCTTGTTTACTTGCCGGGGAAAGGCAGTCAAGGCAAGCACCCATTTCAAAGTAGGATCCAGAAGTAAACCAAAGGAGCTAAGTTGGAGGCTGCTGTCAATCCTTCAATGATTTCCTTACTTTACATCGAAACTGGAGTTCTTGTTTTGTTTACTAGTTTCGATTTCAAATAAATTGAATTGAATTTTAATTGAATTGAATTGAATGAGTTAACTGAAAGAGAGGCTTACAGGACGTGAAAGAGAGGCTAGCAGGTTCTTGCGAAACGAATACGGAAGAAAGAGTAACATCACTGACTGAACTGAACATCGGTGGTAAAGTGCAGCTTCGGGCATTTCTGTGAGAAAGCTGCTCCCGAGCCAGACAGAATGGCTGCCAACGAAGAAATTCGTGTGCTAACCCTCAATTGTTGGTAAGAATGATTTTGATTGTAATAGTTTACGTTCTTCCTTCCTTGAAGGGTAGGCCTCGAATAATTGAATTTCCAAGATGGCGGTCATGCAATTTACAGCTCCAACACTCGTTGTGATTTTAGCATTATCTCTGAATCAACTTGCAGATATACAGTCTTCTAATAATGCCAGGAGGCCCATAGAATACTCTCAGTTGATGGTTCAAGTAAAAGTACAAGCTTTATATTCACTTTTCAAAAGCAGAAAACTAGCAGTCGAAAATGGGCCTAAGTCAGCATACTCGAGCCTGAAGTGGATCACAACAATATTGATGCTTTGTGGAGACATCAACATTAACCCTGGCCCAAGGAATGTAAAATACCCGTGTCAAGTATGTGAAAAGGCTGTGAAATGGAAAGAGAGAGCATTGGCATGCGACAACTGCTTGAAGTGGTATCATGTCGATTGTTTACGGATGGATAGCAAAGTTTACGAGGCCCTAGCTAATACCTCCCTGGAGTGGATCTGCTGCCATTGTGGTTTCCCAAACTTCTCATCTAGTCTGTTTGCAGAAACTTCGGTTGAATCCACTAATAGTTATGGCATGTTATCATCTAATGCATCAGATTTCAATAAGGATGATGACCACGATGTGGCACCCAAATTTACATCTACACCCAGGGCCATTCAACACAAAAATGTCAAAAGAAAGGGGCCTTGTACATCAGAAAATCACAAGTCAATCAGATCTAAAGGTGATACGAAAAGTGCAAAAAATGTCAGAATTCTGGTCACCAATTTACAAGGCATCCTGAGTAAAAATGAAAATCTTGTAAATCTTATTGACTCAACTGATCCTGATATAGTTATTGCTTCCGAAACATGGCTAAACTCATCTGTAAAAAATAGTGAGATATTTCAACCTGATATTTATGAGGTATCACGTAAAGACAGACCAGACGGGTATGGAGGTGTTCTGATAGCAGCCAAGAAAAATCTAAACAGTCAAGAGATATCTGTAAAATTAGCAGGAGAGCAGGTATGGGTGAAAATATCAAGGAAAAGAAAAAGTCCTATCTTGATTGGATCTCTGTATAGGCCTCCAAAATCAGACTTGGAGTATATTCAACAGATAAGGCAAGGAGCTGAAAGTATAATAAAAAGAAATAAAAATGCTATTTTATGGATTGGGGGTGATTTGAATTTACCTGATATAGACTGGAATAGCCTCTTGATACAAAACCACCAGTACACAAAGGAAATTAACGAAGAATTTCTCAGTTTTGTTGAGGACAATTCACTGCAGCAAATGGTAGTCACACCAACTCGAAAAACGAATGTCCTAGATCTCTTCCTTACAAACCGCCCTACACTATTAAACAGATGTGAAGTAATCCCTGGAATAAGTGACCACGAAGTAGTATTCATCAACATGAATATCGAACCCCATAGAAGCAAACCAACCAAGAGGAAAATTCTATTATGGAAAAGAGCTGATCTGGATGTCATTAATGACTTATTTGAAGAATACAGCAAAAAGTTCATGAACGAGTTCAAAGAGACAACACCAGTTGAAGAAATGTGGCAGTCATTTAGAAATCATTGTAAACACATAATTGAAAAACATGTGCCATCCAAACTGTCATCATCACGTTTTCACCAGCCCTGGATAAACAAAAAGATAAAACGTCTCTCTAAAAGGAAACAAAGACTTTATAACAGGGCAAAAAGATCTGGGAAGGAGAGAGACTGGTCATGCTATAATAATCTCAAAAAGCAACAGAAATTAGAGTGCAGGAAAGCCCATAATAACTATGTTTCAAATATTGTTTGCCCTGAAATAAATGCAAAGCCTAAAAAATTTTGGTCGTACATCAAAAGCAAAAGATGCGACGCGGTAGGTGTGTCATCCTTAAGAGCCGACGATGGGATAACATATACAGACAGTAAATCTAAGGCAAACATCCTGAATAAACAGTTTGAGTCAGTTTTTTCGATTGATAACCAACACAATAGAGCAGAATTTCCTCAGTTAGGAATTAATATCATCAATGAAATATCATGCATCAAAGTAGACCAAGAAGGTGTACTCAAGTTATTGAAAAACCTTGACCCAAATAAAGCACCAGGCCCTGATGAGATTCCTGCCTATTTGCTGAAAGAATGTGCAGGTTCTATAGCTCCAGTACTAACTAGTTTATATCAAGCTTCTTTAGACCAAGGATCAGTTCCAAGTGACTGGACAAAAGCGAATGTCACACCTTTATTTAAAAAAGGAGACAGGTCAGACCCTGGAAATTACCGTCCAATTTCTCTAACTTGTGTGGCTTGCAAAGTTCTGGAACACATTGTTTGTTCGAAAGTGATGGATCATCTAGAAAACTACAAATTATTATCAGACGCACAGCATGGTTTTAGAAGACACAGATCCTGTGAATCCCAACTAATTTTATGCGTAAATGACATAGCAAAATCATTAGACTCTGGATATCAAACTGACGTTATCTTGCTGGATTTTCAAAAAGCATTTGACAAGGTATCTCATCTGAAGCTCTTATACAAGCTGAGCCAGTATGGCATCAGAGGCCAGTTAAACAAATGGGTGTCCAGCTTTTTATCAAATAGAGCACAGTCAGTGGTACTTGACGGTGCTAGATCAGAAGATATTTCTGTGACATCTGGAGTACCACAAGGTTCTGTACTGGGACCACTGCTCTTTGCTGTATTCATAAACGATCTACCATCAGTTGTATCTTCCCATGTGCGATTGTTTGCAGATGACTGCATAATATACAGAACAATAAAGAAGGATGGAGATGCCCTTGCTCTCCAAGAAGACCTTAATCAGTTGCAATCGTGGGCACAACAATGGTCCATGTCATTCCATCCTGAAAAGTGTGAGCTGCTGAGGATTACTAACAAAAGACAGCCAACTAAAACTTCATACGTAATGAGCGAGCACACCCTCAAGGAAGTTGAAGATAAAAAGTACCTCGGTATAACTATCAATGATAAATTGAAATGGAACAAACAAGTTCAAGCCGTATGTACAAAGGCCAACAACACCTTGAGCCTTTTGCGAAGAAATATGAGGACCTGCCCACGTACTGTAAAACAGCGTTGCTATACATCACTTGTAAGACCAATTTTAGAATATTCCTCCACAGTATGGGACCCTCATAGCAAACAAAACGTTGATAAAATAGAGATGGTACAAAGAAGGGCCGCCCGATTCGTTTTCGGAAATTACAGCTACCACGCAAGTCCCACAGCAATGATTAAAGAATTAGGTTGGCAGTCGCTTGCGGAACGAAGAGCAAAAGCAAAAGCAGTGATGATGTATAAGGTTCAAAACGACATGATTTCAATACCGCAAACTTTATTTCAGCAATATTCTCGTCATTCTCGTAGAAGTCAAGCAGTGTTTATCCTGCCTTACTGCAGAACAGACGGGTACAAATTTTCATTTGTCCCAACATGTATTAAAATCTGGAATGGACTTCCTCCTCAAGTCAGGGATAGTCGGTCATTAAATAGCTTCAAAACTAGTATAGATGACATTAATGTTTCTTGTTTTTATTGAAGAGCACAGACTCTGTTTTTATTATTATTATTATTATCATTTTATTTAGAACTGAAAACGGAACACAAAATTTGATATAACTTGTTTAATTTTGTTTCCTTTTACGAAACTAATACTGCTCGCTCAACACGAACCATACACTCCAAAGCTCAATATTTACTTTCATTGCACCAACTAGTTGCATTTCGTTTGTAATGTCTCTAGCAGTATGTAGTTTCCTAAAAGGTAACAATATATATTTTATCATTAATCACTAACAAATTGTGCGTAATACCCAATTTTTGGGTTTTGTACATTATCAGATAGATAGATAGATAGATAGGCCACAGAGATGAGAAGAAAGGTCAAAAGAACAGCCTAGACCCAGACCCCCTACAACGTCATAAAGGAAAACAAGAATTTTTTCAACCATCAAGAAATACTGAGATTAGTTTAGGGGCTCGACCAGTGGCTGTCAATTTCCCCCAGGCCCCACGCTTCATTTCAGGCAAAAAGGGCCTTTTTTTATCTTTTATCATGTAAATATAGATGATTTTTAGTTTAACAAAACTGGCTGAAAGTAGAGAAGACGCAACGCAAAGACAGATAACTTTTCATATTCTATCCTATATTCATATATAATTTTTTTTTGTTCTATATAGATAGCCAATAAAAAAAAACTTTGTTTCTCAGCATAACCTTTCCATGGCTATCTAAAAGGGCCTTGTAAAGAAAAAATATCTTACAGGAAACTTTGAATTCCGTCAAATTAAAGGGATCCCTGAAGACCCCACCCCTGTAGTATCTAAAACCACCACCACTGGACTAGAATTGCAATTGACAAAATGGGTCGTAAGTGCCAAATTTAGAAGTTTTCTGACCAGGCTTTCTGGAGCTTGCCATTAATCATATCAGAGACTTCCAAGGAAATTTGTTTCTTTAAGTAAGAGGGCTACCCTTAAAAGTAAAAAGGACACTTTTTCATTTTTGGCAAAATCTTTTGTAGGGGGGCTACTTGCCTCTCTACCCCCAGTTCTTACCTCACTACCATATGCTCTGAACTGCAGTGAAATGATATTATTTAAATTATTAATTTAGTTTATCTCATACTAGCTGAGTCAAAAAAGGCATCCTCTCTAAATATCTTTAAAAAATCAATTGATATTTAGAGTTTCTTCTTTTTAATTTGTCTATTTATTTATTTTTGCCAATTAAGTATTTAACTGTAGTCTATATTTAATAATTAGCTTTAGAGTATTTTATAATTGTAATTTATGTTTTTTATTGGAGGGCCCCTTGTTAAACCAGCATTAGCTGAAAGGGCTACCCTCCTTAAATAAATGAAATCAAATCAAATCAATCAAATCAAACTAGGACAGACTGATATAGCCCCTGGCATCTGAGCAGGATCTTACTGAAAATTAATTTGGACTCAACCTTATCATATATCTTCAAACCTGCTCCCTCTTCTGTTTCAGGGGGATACCTTATTTGACGAAGGAGTGTGACTTCAGACTAGCATGCATCGGAGATGAATTAGCAAAAGGAAGGCACGATATTGTTGCCTTACAAGAGGTACCTTATTTACCTTATTATTCCTGCTTCTCTTTTAATCCCCCCTCTGGTTTGGCGGGGATGGTTAAGTGGTTAGTTAAGTCAACCCTTGTTCAAAGGGTCCTGGGCTCAAAAACACCTTTAGACCTGTCACAAAGTGTGAGGAGAGAATTTTCCAGCCCTCTTTGATTCCAAGCACAAGGTTTGGTCACATCAAAAAGGAAGGAACAGAGTCACACTGCTTAATTAGTTTGGCTAATCAGTGGGTCCTTAAGACTTTTCACATGAACCAATACCTTACAAAGATAGAAGATAATATGTGTGTTAGCCTATGAACAATCAATCATCATCATCATCATCATCATCACCATCATCATCATCATCAGTCTGTGAAGTCCCACTGCTGGGCAAAGACCTCTCTCGAATTCCGCCACTCATTCCGGTTCATGCAATTCTCTTCCAGGCAATCGTTTTTGTCGTGATCACAAGTTAGTCTCTCCATCTTGTTTTCGGTCTTCCCCGTGCTTTTTCCGTGGATCGGTTGCCATTCGGTTGTCAGTTGTGTCCATCGTTCATCGTCCATGTGAGCTACGTGACCGGCCCATCTCTATTTGATCGATTTGGGGGTTGGGTTGTGATAACATCTCTAACTTTACTTAGCTGTCTGATCCAAACGTTTGTTTTTCTGTCTCTCCTACTGTACCAAGTCATCATTCTCTCCATGCTTCTCTGAGTTGTTTGTAGCTTATGTTCCATGAACAATCAATGCACTTCTTCAATTACTCTAGCTATTCAGTAGGCCCCTTGTGCTTAGCACATAAGCCATAACTTACAAAGATAGTAAGCCTATTTTACCTATCAACTATCAATGCACTTCTTTGTTTAGTCTAGCTATTCAGTGGGTCCTTTGTGCTTTGCACATGACACATGAGCCAATTCCTAAAAAAGATAGTAACCGTATTTGCCTATCAACTATCAATAACCTCTCTAGTAATTCTGCTCTGTTGCACAGAGTGAACAAATAATCCTCCAGCCTCCCCAGTCATCCCTTATGCATGATTTCTACAACTGAATGTTATTTTGTATTGTCATTCCTGTTTGCTTGATAACCGCAATTGTTGCTCTGCCAATAACTGTAAAATACAGATAGATATGGAATAGAAATGCAGAAAATTCAAAGAAAGAGTCTATAAGGCTCTTTTGATAAATAAGATTTGTGGGGGTCTTATTGGACTTCCAGTGATTATTGGTTGCTTCTCATCTTACCAATCATTCATCTTCTTTCTGTCGGTCAGATTCCGATTAATGACAGCAATGAATGAATTATTTTTTCAGATATGGACAGAGGAACAATATAAACAAATAAAAACTAAAGTTGCAGATGTTCTTCCTCATTCCCATTATTTTGAAAGGTAGGTAATATTTTCGATCGCTAGGTAAATCTGAGGATGTTCTTTAGAATGATTTAATTTTGTCTTTAGTCATTACTCAGGAACCAAAACTTTCAATCAAGATTCTATAGAGATAAAGCTTCATTTTGTACTAGCCCGAAAATAGCCCCAATTTAACCTCAACCCCGAAACTCCTAGGTCTATTAAGCAAGTAAACTTCTGACATCATTGGAAGCTCGTCGAAGTTAACGAAGAGTTACACACAAACAGGCACAAACAGAATTTGTATTCTGACCATTTTCCATGCTAGTATGGGTTGACAGGTCCATGTTTTTGACTCCAAGCAAATCTATGGTTTTGGTTATTTTTCTAGCCTTCCTTCTTGAGGCCAACCCTCTTTGTTGCTTCCTACAACACACAGAGGTATAGTGGGTTAATTCTTACACCCAACCACAAGGGATGTAACAATATTAAGTTCCCATATATTTGTATATCTTCCTTCATTGAACAAATATTTTGCAATAACAGGGCCTGTAAAACTTTAAGTGAATTTAGAAAGGACTGTGCAATTGGATAGATAAACAATGGCTTCAATGCATGAAATAAGGTCAAAACTACAAGAACTGTTTTGCATCATTGGCAGGTCAAGGTCAACATTTCACTTATGAAATATTTGATCTGTCTACATGAAAACCAAATCCCGTATTCTCTAGACAGAAGTAGTTTGTTTTTCCACTTAGGCTCTTTCAGTGATTTTCTCCACACCACTAATGATGGTTTTTTCTATAAACCAATCATTGACCTCTTTTACCAAGTCGCCAATTTAGATAAACTTCTTGGTAAAATTATTTATGCTTCATCTACCAAGGAGGAGTAATTTCTTCTGAGATAACTGATTACTTTGCAGTTCACCTCATCTAAGAGATTAGAAAGGGGTGAATTGATTGGGAAGTGGGATTTGACTTTTCAATAACTGAGGAATTAGATTGAACTTCTTATGAGTGGGGTTTGGGAATGAAAAAGGAAATTGGGATTGGGATTGTTAAACAAGTCAATATTGGCGATTTCTCTATTTTCCTCATTAGGATGGTGATTTTTGATTATTTTAGTATTGGGAATTGCAATCAGTACCCCTCCCCCTTCAGGCCACCCCATTTGACAAAATCATGTCCTCATCTTAAGAATGTCTTTTTTGTAGCGGGGTTATTGGTACTGGCATCTGTGTCTTCTCAAAGTACCCGATTCTGGATGCATTTCTGCACCCCTTCTCGACCAATGGTAAATTTTATGCGGTGTTACATGGAGACTGGTTCGCAGGGAAAGGAATTGGCTGTTGCATCATCAACCATCCGAAAGGAAAATTATATTTCTTCAATCAACATGTGAGTATCACTTGGAATGTACACTGTGTAAGTTCTTTTGGCTTTGACATAGATACCTTGGTCTTTGAAATCAGCTGACCATTGTAAGATATGTTCCATCTAATTTTGGTTTTTGTATCATTCTGAAACCAGAAGGTTTTGATAATGATAATAATTCCCGACACAGGTGACTTATGAAGATCTACGGTCCTTTTAGAGAGCTGTATCTTGAAGCACACTTGTCTATGATCAAGTTTATTTATATCATCACCACCAGAAGACTGACTTAGTCTTTGAGATATTGTACACAGACGTGGCCATTGGACTTTTACCAGGTGGGCGGTGAATCGCCCTTGTTACTGCTCTCTATATTGCTGGCTATATCAGCGCTGGTGTAGCCTAGTGGTTAATTAAGGCGCTAGATTTCTAATCCTTGAAGAGCAACTTTCTTGAATCCACCAACGTCGGAATTACAAACTACGAGCCGTCAGCCAACTCAGCAGTCCATCCTTCCGAGGTCGGTAAATGAGTACCCAGGATATTCCTCTAGAATATTAATCCTTTGGGCCCACCAGCTGCAGGTCCACATCAGCTGTATAGTTGTCAAAAATCCTGTCCTGCATTAAAAAATGAATATGCTTATTTGGTTGCTGTTCGCAAGTAGGCTATCGTTCAGAAAAAGTTCACATTGAGGTGAGCGAATCCGATGAAATTAGATAAATGACGAGGGCAACTCACCTCAAATTGCCAGTCATGAATTACCAAATGTTTTCACTTTAATAGTAACTGATGTTGTTACTTTGTATTTCAGCTTCACGCCGACTATCCCAGTAACGCATACAAAGAGCTGCGCAGCCTCCAAGCCTACGAAAGTGCGCAGTTCATCACGAAACTAACCCGTCCTGGAGATTCCATCATTCTATGCGGGGATTTCAATCATGAAGAAACTGAGATCGGGGTGAAAGTTATCAAAATGCTCCCTGGACTCGAAGATTCTTGGAGAACTGCTGCTAAAAAGGTAAATAAAGGATTATCTACATCAGGACTTTTTCTTTAAGGTTTTTACAATAGAATATACAATTAGTAAGCAGACAGGTTATTCTGTAACTGCAAGTTTAATGCTTTGGGCACTCTCCAGACATGTTATAACTATACATTTGGTAAAGATGAACAGTAAAGAAAGACGAGCAGTAATAACTATGTACGAATTTTTAGAAGAATCTCGACTATTTTCAACGTTTATGCCATCGTTTGGAGAATCAATCATTTGGTATACGTACGTTAGTGCTTAGACCCTACCGAGGGGCATATCACTCGAAAAAATCTCGTACACTTTTTGAAAAATCACAGAAAAAAGATAAAAAAATCACAAAAATCACACAAAAATAGAAGAAAAATCACATAAAAATCACCAAAGTCACAAAAAAATCACTATGATTTTTGAAATCACAAAAATCTCGTACACTTTTTTTGTGAGTGATATGCCCCTTGGATCCTATATTGAGGATTGAATTGGGTTTGCACTGCTGGCTTGTAGTAGTGTAATATTAGTAGCTGGGAGAGTTATTTCATTCCAGATTTTCACTCCTACCAGGTGTAGATCTGGACCAATAATTAGTCGTTCTTATCTTATACAGAGGAAATGCATTTTCTAAGGGTATTATAGCTTGGTCATACTAGCTATAAGGATCTGATATTTCAGGGAATACGGTAGTGTCCCACATTTAAGAAACGATGATTTAAGAAACACAGCCTTCATTTTTTTTAAATATTTCTACCCTTATTAAGAAACCCCTGTATTGCTTTTCGTTGAGAAGCATCACAAAGGCCTCAGATCTTATGTTAAAAATGATGATTGTCATATGCGGGACACTTCTGTGTTACACGATAAATTGAATTTCTATTCAAATCTGATTTTATTTCTTTTCCATTTAGACGCCTGCGCCTTGCAACACGCTAAGCGGGAAGAACCCGTATGCCAACAAGAACGAACAAGAGAAAAGAATTGACTTTATAATGCACAGCAGGAATATGACGTGTGTTGAAAACGTGTTGGACTATGAGGAAATCCCTGGGACACACTCTCACTTCTCCGACCATAAAGGTGTGAATGCAACTTTCAAATTTAATGGTGAGTTCTTGATTAATATTTGCTTACGAAGATAGTTAGCGTATTTGCTTACCAACTATCAATGCACTGCTTCGATTAGTCTACCTATTCAGCAGGCCTTTCGTGCTTTGCGCATAAACCAATACCTTACGAAGATAGTAAGCGTATTCACCTATCATTTTTCTCATCTCGTAATTTATTGCTTTTTTTCTTAATTTTATAGATGGGAGTACAGAAGCTCGTCAACAATCAAAAAATTACCCAACCACAACCCGATTAGCAATTCTAAAGGAACTCCAAGACACAATTGCATTCGGCTGGAAATCTGCAGAAGAGTACAAATGGAGCTTCATTATTCCAGTCTGGATTTTACTACTCACGTTCATCTTCATGCCCGTGTTTTCGGAGGGTGGTCTGTATTTTTTGCTGCCCATCTTGAGCCGGTTATCAGGTCAAATCGTTTTCTTTATCCAAATAATTTCTGTTGCAATTTCTGTGTCCTATTTCTGGATGCTGGTCATACTGAAAAAGATGGAACAGCGGGCCTACAAAAACGCGGTGCTGGAAATTCAGTTCAAGATGGATAATGAGCGAAATGAAGGTTTGTTATCTTCTCTTCGGTAATTCTAGCTTAAATAAAAAACCAATTTTAACCAAATAATTTACCTTTTATATCTTACATTTTTAACAAAATATATTATATTACCTGAGAAATCATAAAATTTTTAAAACTTGTCAATTTTTTCAGTAAGAGTTGACCAAACTAAAGTTAGAGCTGCCCAAATGGAACGCCCTTGAAATATATGCTACTTATTTTATTAGGAACATACCCTAGTACTAAAAGTTCCTTAAATCTTCTTTTTTTCTTATTGTTTAAGTAAACAACAGAACAAAAGAGTTCATTGTATTTTACCAAAAATCCTAGTTTTATGTTCCTTATAAACTGGTTCCTTATATAGAGAAAACTGCGTGTATGAGCCAATCTAGAAGACATATGGGTCAGTTTGGTCACAAATATTATGGGACAATATTCTACCCGAAATCTTAGTTCTAGGTTCCTTACAAACTGGTTCCTTATACAAAAAATGCGTGTATAACATAAGTTTTAAACCGAAATTAGAATTTTATACCACAGCCCACTAACTGCAGCAAGGTATATCAGAATCAACAATTCGACTTTCAAGTAATTTAGGCTGCGTTTAAATGGGTACAGCTCCGTTTGGACCGTACCGTTTGTAACTGTATCATTGGAACCGTACCATTCGAACCGTGCTTTTTCAACCGTTCCACTTTTTACCGTACCATTTGAACCGCACCATTTTGGGCACGGTTACGACTTGCGTTTACACGGGTCGGCTCGGAACCGTTCCATTTAGCGGTTCCAAATGGGTTCACTTTCGAATTGGATCTAGTTTGGACCGTTACTGTACCATGTAAGCGGTTAGAACGGTTCCTGACTCAGATAGAAAACAAGACAAAGAAAAGCTTTGTTTCCCTTCCATTGTTTTATTCTAAGCTGTGAGGCACAGGGCTCCTCCACAGTTTCACTGCAGTGCAACCGGACACGTGTAAACGCAAGCCCTACCCCTACTCAAATGAAACCATTCCAATCGAACCTGTGAATTCTTCAGAATTCTCTTCGATTAATCGAGTTGAAAGTAACCTGATCATTTTCATAAATCGGGCAAAAAGACCACATACGAAGCGGTGTACGTCTTTATCTATCATGGCTGTTCACGTCGACTTTGCTGTTTTTCATCAGTATTTCAGTAATCTCTTTTAAAACATAAAGATGTAAACGCGTTCCTCCATTAATAAAACTTGACAAGTCCATTCGCACAATTGGAATCTCTTTTAAACACAGCAAGGAGAAATTGCTTCTCCAAAAACGATTTTAGATTCCGTGCCGATATGTCTTGTGCCATTACTGCTTGCGAATGATTTTAACTTCAGACATTTCCAATCGGACTTTTTTAATCTAGCAGTGAAAATATTTCCAAAGTGATAGCGAATTAGCTTGAAGGACAAGCCTGGAGTAACCTCCTACAGAATTCATGGGGACTGCGGAGGAGAAAGTCCCCGTAAAAGCCCCTAGTTCCCATCGAGGGGCATATATGTTTGTGATTTCAAAAATCACAGTAAATATTTTGCTATTTTGGGGATTTTTTTGTGAGTTTTTTTTATTTTTTCCTGTGATTTTCTTTATTTTTCTGTGATTTTTCAAAATTTACGAAATTTTTTTGAGTGATATGCCCCTCGGTTCCCATAAGGTCTTCCACTACCCCGGCTAGTGGGTTTGTAGAATTTGTGATAAAACGAAATTACAAGAATTGGTACAGTTAAAATGGGGCTCAATCAAATAATTGTGACAATTGGCTTTAAATTTGAATGAGTCTCCATTGTCAATATGCGAATGGAAAATTAAATTGACAAGATCTATAATTGTTCCCTAATCCTCCACACGTGTGTCGAACACATTGATTACCCAATTATGCAAACGGCCAGCGGCCTAGGCAAGTCGTTTTGTTTTTGCTTGTCAATATTAGCCAACTACCAGCTGAGGAGGGACAGTTGTTGATTGTTCTCTTTGTGTTTGGAAAACATTGAAACATGTCAAGCTCAAACAGGGCTGGATAATCGATACAGCTTGCCTCTGTCTTTGTTCAATTGTTTGAATACCGCTTTCATCCTGCCTCGTGGGCTCGCAAACCTCCTTCTCGTTCAATGATCTCGTTCGCATTGTGTGGGCGTCCATAGAAGAGAATCCCTCGTTGTTCTATATTTGTTTCCACCAAAATTGAAACCTACTACATTCTTTTTTATAAGAACAATTTTATAAGAACACGAGCCTGAAACATTGCCAAAATTTAAGAACAAGCCAAGAACTTAAAGCTCAGTATAAGAATTCTACAAAATAACAATGAGACTGACAAATAATTACAAGACAAGCAGGCAGAGAATCAAATTTTGAACAATTGATAAAAATGCCTCCAAATCATCATAAATATAAGAACATTTCAGGCTGACAATAGAGGAATATTTAAGAACAGTCAGCTTCAAACCAATGTTATTAGTTCTTATAGTAAAGAGTGTATATTCAAGTACAGTTTGCAATTGACTCGGTATGTATTCAGACTCATTGTATTTTTTTATTGTTAGGATAATTATATGCCACATGGAAATAATATGAAATTGGAAATAATATAAGATTTTGGTAGCACTGCAGATGGTGTTTTTACTGAAAAGCTTTTGCTGATTCTACCGAGCTCTCACAAGCACCGTCCTTAGAGACGTAACAAGCAGAGGGGCATTGGGGGCACGTACCCTTTTTATTTTCAGAGATAACACTTCTGGCTTCATGCAAAAGGAGTCTTTGGGTTTCGTATAAAGTCCTTAAGGAGGATACTGATCTCAATTTCCAGCATTGGAATAATGAAAACTCCCAAAATTCCAATGAGGAAAATACAGGAATTCCCAATATCGATGTGTTTAACAATCCCAATACCAATTTACTTTCTTATTCTCGTATCAAAGTTCAATCCCATTTTCTTAGTCAATAAAAAGGCAAATCCCAGATCCCAATTTACCCCTTCATGGCTCCCATCGTGCCCCCTCTCAATTTTGAAATGCTTTTTTTGCCCTTCGCCTTCGGTGGATATCTATATATTTAGACTGGTAGTTGGAATCATAACAAACAATAACAAAACGTGATGGGAAAGGTATTATTACAGATTAAGGCAGTCAAGTGACCTAAATTTTCATAACTCATCAAAAACAGTTTTATGGGCAATAATTCAAGCAAATTTACCGTAGAATACGATTATAAATCATTTTTGGTCATACCTTTAGCGAAAGACCTTCAAAAATACCCATTTCTGCGACCTAGCTAAAATGTTTTTACCTAGCAACGCAATTGCTTCCCGTTGCTAGGGTGTTTTCTGCCTCAAAATTAAAATTTTTTCGAAAATTTTTCTTTCCTAGTCCGAAGGTTCCATTTGTTAGTCCGATTTTTACACTAGGTTAGAATTGTATCCCACAATGCATCTGTAGTAAGAGAAACAACATTAGGACGATTTTGAAACGCGATGTTTGTGAATGTAACTAAGGCCCAACAGAAATAATTTATTGAATATATGCTGTAAGACAATCCCAATAGCTCGAAAGAAGTAATTTTTCAAGGGAATAACAGCATTGGCAACTAGAAGACCTCCAGTGGAAGAAAAACAGCAGCCAGTTGATGATGAAGGAGATGATGGCGGCCATCTTGAAATCGAAAATCAGGAGAACCAAAGAGATGAAAGCTGGGAGATCATTCAAAATTGTCCAAATGTTGATGTTAACATCATTACCTTCATCTCAGATGATTTGATCCCTCTATTAAGATATCATGGCATTGATTATACCCTGCAGGAATAGCAAAACACTCCTGATATCTCACTACCTGAAAATGTTGAACAATATGAATTGCTTCCCAGACCATCAACCTCAGCACCCATAACCCTTCAAAGAAGATCATATCCAAGAGAAGAATTTTTAGACAGACTTTGCCACTGAAGATGAGTTGGGTAAGGAAAGAAAGAGCAGCATTTCAGCATCCAGAAAGAGCATTTGTTTTCTGATGTAAGTGATTCAGTGACTGACAGTGAACCAGAAATTTGTGCTGAGGCTGATGAACCACCAAGTTAAACCACCAGATAAAGTGATCGCAATGAATTCTTTGTCCGCTTTTTTTGATATGTTGACGTCAATATGTTGCAAAGCTAAGTTGCTTTTGGGAGAATCAACAATACAAAGGTGGGGAATGAGAGCTTGGTTATATGTTGAGTGCTCTGTTTGTAAAATCAAGATATTTCATCCAATAAGCAATGTGGAAGGTGAACGATTAAAAAATATTACGAGAAAAGGATAGACAAGGCCACAAGATTATTTTCATTTGAAGAGATGTGTCATTATTGCCGGGCAGAGAACAGTAAAAAGAAACCAGGGGCAGGGTAATGAGGGGTGAATACAAGCAAAATCAAGCGACAAAAGAAAGACAACAAAAAATATCTGAGAGAAAGACACGCCAAGAAGTGCTGATGGATACTTCTGAAGATTCGTCATACACCAAATTTGAAGACTTAATGACTAGAGTATGAAACAAAACATTTAAAACATTGCTCTGAGGTGTATGCTAACTAAAATGAATGAGAAACTGTAGTTTCTGCAAGAAAAAACTTAATCTTATCTAAGAAACTATATGTTAAACTTTAAATGCGATTTGCCGAAAACGCCATTTTGTACCTTAAAAACACTAAAACTTGAAGATAGATCAATTGATATGAACCAAACTTGGTATAAATATTCTACTTATCATTCTCCTGAGGCCTATGATCCAGATTTTCAAAATCATGACTCACTAAAAAGTTATTTGTTGTCAAACTTTGAAAATTAGTGCTTATTTATGAATTGCCGCCATTTTGAATTTTCTTGCATTTTAACAAAATCCCATCATAGAGTTGTTGAAAAGGTAACCAATTTGCTGTATTCCAAATTCTAGACCTGTAAAGAGGATATCTACAGAGCTTTAGAACTCTGAAGTTTAACATTGCCTAATATGGAATATGCAAATGAGCTCTTTGTTTCTGTTAATTATCGCCTATTATTTTACAATTGACAAATATTTTTTCTATTTTATGAAAGTGTAACTCTTCAGCTTTCAGATGATACCTAGTTTGCTTGTATTAAGGCTGTTTTACTATTTATTTTGATTTTTTGTTTGGTAGTATATTTTTTGCTGCATTTAGGTCACTTGACTGCCTTAAGACAGCACCGAAATGTAATCGTGAACGTCAACTTAGAATTTCAAGAAACTGGGCATCTGGCTGAGCCTAGAATGATTTATTTATTTTTCAAGCGATCCGCTGTGAGTAAGAAAAACTCACAACTGACTTCCCTGTAGTTGCTGGGGGCCAGAAATGATCCACAGCGTTTGATATCTTCTATATGTTGTAATCCGATTTCCATACGCTGACTGGGTTATTTCCTACTACACGTTCAGGTAGAATTCTTTCACTAAGCAACTGGAAATGACAGACTACCACCCTACCTCCTAGATCGGTTCATTTGCATGTTCCCGTCAAAAGGAAGCTATTGTGTGAGAAAGCCGTCGCCCTTCGGCAGGCCCAGTGTAGTGTCAAAGAGCCCGGATAGGTTCATCTCTGCATTCGATGAGTGGTGGTGCAATTTGTGTGAATGAAATGGCCTGGGCTTCTCGTAGCCCCGGTTGCGCAGTGGTAGCGTTCTAGAGTACAAATCTTGAGGTCGTGGGTTCGAGTCCTACTCGGGTCATTTTCATTCTCACAAATTATCTCGATTGATTTTCCAAATCCTTCTTCTCCTCAAGACAACATTTTCAAAATCAGGTCTGAGGCCTTTCTGGTGCTTCTCTGTTGAAATCAATAGGTTTTTCTTATGAATAGGGTAGCTATATATGGAAAAACATTTCTTATATGTGACACACTACTGTAACAGACTATCTAACACCTCCTCCCTAACATTATGTTTATTTGCATGTTCCAGAGAAGAGGAAGCTTGTTAAGCAATCCCAGAGAGACATGGTCATCTCCTTCATTTCATTCTTTTTGGCAGAAAAAATATCCTCCTTCCAGGGCTCTCTACTCGTTGACCTTTTACTGTGGCTTATCCACTTTATGAGAGTCATGAAGGGAACTGGGATTTGCCTTTTTATTAACTGGGAAAATGGCATTAGTTTTCTTGGGGCTGGGATTTGGGACTGAAAGGGTAAATTGGGATTGTCAAACACGACATTATTGGGAATTTCTCTATCAGAAAAATAAACTATCAGAACTAAGAAGAAAGAAAGACTATTTCACACAACTCTGAGTTTCATGTTTTCACAATCATCAGGTGTACAAGAACTTTCTTTAGGAGGGCCTATTTCAGAAAATTCTTGTACACCTGATGATTGTGAAAACATGAAACTCAGAGTTGTGTGAAATAGTCTTTCTTTCTTCTTAGTTCTGATACTAAAAGCTCCGCAAGTTGAGCACTATGAAAGGCATAGGCAATCTCGTTATCTTTACGATAGTTAAAAATAAACTAAATATGGCTGTCTTTAATATACTGATTAAGATGACTACATCATGAGATCTGAATGAATGACCTTTACATGAAGTCCTCCCTCCCTAGTTCTGCACAGACGCTCCCTAAGAAACAAATGCAAGAAATGGGGGCTCTAATTTGACGCAGTGCTTGATATAGAAATATGTCTCCTGGCAATAGTTAGCCACCAATATTACAATGGCCTAAATATTTTTTTCAAGCTGCAGCCGTTAGTTTTGTTACCATGCGTTGCTAAGAGGCACACCAAATAGTATAAGTTATTGCAGTAGTGAATAGGAAATAGGCCCTCGTAAGGAGACCATATGGCAGCTCTTTATCAGACTCACGAGATTTTTTATGATTTTGTCTCAATCAAATCTTTAAGTGGTCAATTTTCTGAAATTTCATGTTGAATGTATTTATTTATTATCCCTGGCAACGTGTTACGCTTTGGCCTTTTGTCCTCGTTAAAACCACAATAAAGAAACATCTGTTTATCCTCATTGTCACGGCGTGGCCTCTCCAGAAGAGCAGCCAATCAAAATCCCCATATTGTTTAACGTCACTGGCATTGTTTATGCAGCCAATCATCTGCGAGGTATTGTTCTAGTTATCGTTTCATTAGCCAATGAGATCGCTCGACACGTCAGCCGCGTTGTGAATGAAGAAACCATGTGCAACCGCTGACACGAGTCACTCGCCTTTTGTTGTTTTGCGAAGCCGTTTTGAAAATCCTGCTCAGCGGTTTTCGACGAGTTCCCGCCTTTAAAATTTCAAAATTTTGTACACAAACATGGAGGCGATATCGATCAGAAACATAAATCATTCAACTACGCCATCATTAGTTAGACGTTCAATTCTGCCTACAAAGGGAATTTGTAGGAATCTGTTTGGGGAAGTCGATCATGACGAAGTCAACTCAGAACTCGATCAACAACTCTCAAAAGATCTGAAGGAAAAAACTGAGGAATGGAGCTTCGATTTCGAAGAGGGAACGCCGATCCATGGAGGTTCATTGGAATGGTTTGACGACACCGAAACGAAACCGTCTGCCCCTCTAGCAATCATCAACGAAGATCGAAGAGTTCCTGAACTACATTGTGCTGAAAACGACCCAGAATTAGAAGCCTTCGCGAAGCCTTCTCTGTCGAAAATTTCTAATTCCATATCGACTTCGACGGCTGGCAAAGCTCCCTCAGAAAAGACAAGCCCAGTTGCTTTATCAGATCGAAAAAGAAAACGACCCAAGACTATTACTGGTAAGACATTTTCTTCAATTTCATTGCGTATTTTGTTTTTTTTTTGCTTCCATATTTTTCAGCAGGTTACAAACACGATAACTAGCAAAACATTGAGCATGAATGAGCTGGTTTATATTGTTTTATCGATAATTCTTTTTGATGACCGAACGGCTTTCAAAAAGCCCTCTCTTTAAAGCTATAATCCCGAATGGATACAATACACATGTTCGAGATCATGTATTAATCGCGTTTCCCCAGTTTTCACTTTTAAATTAAAAGTTTTGATTGAAATTCTTTTAAATTTTGTTTTGGCAAGACAATGTTTTGTGTTAGAGAGTTGATAGGATTGAAACGCCGGTGGTGCTATGAGTGAAAAATCGACTACAACAGATTTCACTATGAAACCTAAACGTGTTTTTACTATAAGAGACCTATATGATGTGCTTTTCTAATGAAACCTATATGATGTGCCTTATGAAACCCAAGTGATGTGCTTTTTCTATGAAACCCATGTGATGTGCTTTAAAATGAAACCCATGTGATGTGCTTTAAAATGAAACCTATGTGATGTGCTTTATTTATTGTACCTACATGGTCTGCTTTTACTAGGAAACCCTTAGCTATGATATGCTTTTACTATGAAACCTATATGATGTGCTTATTTTAGAGCGGTCATTTCTGTTTTGAAGCCAGCATGTTCGTATTTTTGTGTGATGAGCAATCGGAATATACCGTAGGTTTTCCATGCGGTTTACAAGGTCCTCGCTGTGTAACAGTTTCTACGGAAATTTCTTGTAGCTTTGAATGAAATTTCTGTCAGTGTCAGGTCAGAACTGAATAACGATCTGTTTTTCTAGTTGGAGGGTTGAGAACAAAAAATGAGTTGTTGTAGTACGATCTTGCATACAGAATTAATAAATAATATCTCAAAAAGATGTTTTCCATCATTTTTTTCCATCACCCCCGAAAACTGAGTTTGTGTTTCAAAAACTGAGTTTACATCTGTCACTTCACTATCTAGATGAAGTTTTGGTTGTTTTCTAATTTTTACCATCTGTTCTCTTTGTGTTTGCGTAAATTGAAAAGCAGATTCAATAGGCCAATGAAATTAAATCAATTCTAGAAAAGAACCGAGTGTGAAAAGCTATTTCAGAAAACCGACGAATTTCTCGGTTCTTATTGGGGAGGGAACAGGCCTAACAGCTGACATCATTTGGAGCCTGCCGCCTTTTGTTGGCGCGTGTTCTGAACGGTTTATGATTGGTGGAAATTCTGTTATTCAAAATCACCCGCAAAGTTGTTATTTTCCCCGCTAAATCGGCACTTTTTTGTTCCTGGGTTTTCTTTATTGATATCCTTTCATATCTTATGACATCTTTGTTTGGAAACTGCAAAGGGCAAATCAATGAAGGATTTTGTTGACTTCTTCAGAAATTCTTTTGTTATGGCAAGACATGAATCGTAGAAAAATCCACTCGTTCTCAAAACTGAAAATGCAGTTTTTGTCTGAATAATTTTGAATGAAATTTCTTGAAAAGACTCATCCCAGGCCTAGATTCTTAGCGAGAGACCTTGAAATAAGAAGCGAGTTGGAACATAGTTTCTAATAAAAATACGGAATAAGTTTCTTAAAGAAATACGGAACATAGTTCCTAATAGAAAAATGGAATATAGTCTCTAATAGAAAATGGTTTCTATATAGAAAATGGAACATAGTTCCTTATAAAAACCAAAACAATATTTCTTATAAAGAATATAGCCTAACAATGTTTCTTATAAGGATTGTAATGAATTTGTTTTGCTTGTAGATTTCATGAAACAGAAGAAGAAGCGAAGGGTGAGTTACTCGTCCCTTGATAAAAAGAGCCAAGCAGACGTCCTCCCGAAACGCCGCTGTGCAAAGGACGACCTCGTCATACTGAATACAGCGAAAAAGGTGAGCTCCATTTTATTACATCCATGTTATAGTATCCAGTTAAACTTTGGAGCAATTTCAGAATATATCCCCACCAGACCCCATCAATTAGCTTTTGAGAACGGAAAATAATAGTAACTAACAGGGTTACAATAGATTGCTAGGTAAACGCAAAACTTCCTAAGGAGAAAAGACTCCAACTTTGCAATGTTAGTCGTAGCCAAGACAATCTTGGCCTACTAAATATCTATGAATCTACTGCACAGGAGTGAAGGTGAGCTGTGGGGCAGCACAGTGGAGAACATCAGTGAAGTGGCCTGGATCGAAATGGCCCTGGGCAAAAAGCCAGAACATTCGAATGGATGCACCTGGAAACCAGCTGTTTGGTGCTAGAAAATTTGGATTGGTTCTGAAACGCTTTACTTCGTAATTCGAAATCAAGTTGGCTTCGTGCTGGAAATGAGATGACCTTCTCCCTTACTAGCTACTAAAACAATACCCTTCAATCAAAAACCAGTTTGTTGTTTTTCAACTGCGGGTTGCTGTTTTTCCCTGATGTGATATTTCGCTTTCTAATCCAGCTCGTGTAGAGCTTTTGTTAAGTGTGAGGTTGTTATGCAAGCCTACAGGGACGGAGGGGGCATTTCTCTCTCTTCTCAAAGTGTACAAACAAAACGAGTTGCCCCTAGAAACAGGGGTATAATTCAGGGCCATTTCATTTCTTCTCGAATTGCAGAATACAAGATTATTAAAAGCTCCAAAGGATTTCCAAAGACTTGCAGGTTTTTTGTCAAAACAATAGGATTCTTTTGGAATGCGTTTGAGATTTTGCGCACATGCCCCTCTTAATGAGTTAGTGGGGTTTCGTTTAACGTGCCGGTATAAGCAAGGCTGATTGACTAAAATAAGGCCCTGTTATCAACAAGAAAAGCTTGGTTGCAATCGATGGGTATTCTACTCTCCCCAGTTCATACGAGGAATTAGCCCTTCACGTATGATAGCATGCACTATGCTGCATATGTTATTAGGTAGTAGTAGTACTTTTGACTGCACCATCTCAACACCACAGGAATCATATATCTTAAAGCATCTTTCCGCTACATAGACTGATTTCGAACCGGTTTCATTGCGGACTACTCAAACACCACTGCGTTACAGAAGCACTGGACCCCTTAATTTGAAATGGAGAATCGGAATTTTATCTCAGGTCAAGCTAAGGTCTTCTGTACTCTACTCTACTGTATCTGAGGGTCTGCTCAAATGCCGTTTTAATAATGTTTCTTTGGATTCGGTGAAGTAATACAGCTCTTTGATTTGCATGTAAACAATGCAGTGGTGCTGATCTGCGATCCCTTAATTAATTCTCTGCTCCCTTTTGTCAACTCTTTCGTGCAAGCCTTTTAAGTTTTTAAACCGCGATCAATATTATTTTTGTTTACATGCTGTTCTGGCTAGTGTTAACGGACTTAAGAGGAATTAGACCTTGAATCAATGCTCGTTTGCTGAAAAAATTTCACAGTTTAGAAGCAGAGCAGCATCATCTGTCTTACTGAGGTTCAGAATTCATTCAGCATGCAACTGATTCAAGCTTCGATCAAAATAATGAGTACTACATCAGGGCTGCCAGATCCCAATAACTAGCTTGGCCTAACTGAGGGTCTAAATTGGTTTGTTATACAAATTTAAGCAAGAAAACGCTCATCCAGTTCATAAAAACACAGCTAACATCTGTGGCACGTGTGAAAACACCTTGGAACACTCATTAGCCCATGTAAACTAACTAAAAATTGGCACATGGTCGATTCTCAAAACCAATCGGCCTAGGCACAAGATTACGTTTCTGTCGATGACTTCGTGATTCCACCACTTTAAACACTGATAAAGGTCCTGAAGGGGTTATATCTTCCAATTATCAAGTACTGAAATAATCAAAAATCCCAATCCCAATGAGGAAAAAAGAGAAATTCACAACATTGACGTGTTTAACAATCGCAATCCCATTTTTCTATTTCATTTCGATATCCCAGTCCCAAGAAGTCGAAGCCAATATTCCCAGTTAAAAAAGGGAAATCCCAGCTCCATATTTACCCCTTTCTGACCCTTATCAATCCATGCTCCAGAACGAGGTTCTGGAGTAATGTGATTACAAACCGGGTGTCACAAAAACATACTCCTACAAATAGGCCAATGTGGCAGCCCTGACATCGGTTCGTGAATGAATTTTTTATCTGTTACCCATTATTCGTAATTTAAAAGAATTAAAAGCTTTACCTTCTTTGGTTAGAACTTTCAAAAGATCAACTATTTAGCTGTGTCAGGCCTCCAGAGATCAATCGAGTTTAGACAAAGGCTTTTCTAAAGTGGTTATCAATCATAAGTCCCTTGTGTTTACTGCTGAAAAGGAAGCCTCTTTCTGTAGTGCAACAATGGAGTTTAGGTTTTTACGAATTTACATCAAGATCTTGTTACGATTGTGAGAAACCGACTTATCAACAGACCTCACTTGAACCTGGTCAAGCCCTTTGTAAAGTTTTTAGGTTTTGAAAATTCCAGTACTGAAGTTTAATATCTTGGATCAGGCGAGGCCCACTGCTTGCTTATACGAAAGAACGTTAACCAGAGCCAAGGCCTGTTTACATGCAGTTAAGGTCAACCCTCCAAAACCTACCCACCCCTTCTCCATGTGGTGACCAAGTATGGCATCAGATCACAGAGTTTCCAAGGACCAGAAGTCTGGAATTAATTACAAGTCTTTATTAAAAAGGCTAATTAAGTAAAAAATACTAAAATATGCAAAGGTTTGATCAGAACTTAGTTTTTTAGAGCAAATGTACCTGTTCATTTTGCAGTATTAGCTAAATTTTTCCAATCTTAAAGTTGCTCATGTCAGTATAAATCATTATTAAGTACTCATAATTGTTAATAAATTCTAACTCTGAATAAATAATACAATACAAAAGTGCATTGAGATGTAAAGTAAACCAGGGAAAGCAAATGTAAAATTCGTGTGCTGACAGACATGACGAAAGGCACAGCTCAATTAATCCTCCCTGCTCTGCCAGTACAGTTCTCACAGCACCGATATGTTGTTCTTGACACTGACAACACTGCTAACACACAATGCTAACAGCACAGCAAAAGGTTTTGTTATTTTTACGTTATTATTTTTGTGTTATCTTTTATTCATCTTGAATCTGAATTATTTTCTTATTTCAGATCCGAGTTTGAAGATGCTTATCTCAGAAGGGATGTCTGACCAGGTCGTTCTATCGAGTCTCCGTGACGTCACTGTATGTATGAAAACCCGGAACGTGAAGAAACCTGGATTTATGGAACAGCTAAACTTACTAACACTGGACTTGCCGTGCAAATATCACTCTCCCTTCTCTCCTACCCAGGCCTCTGACTGAGTAATAGATGATAAGGAGCGAAGGTAGATCTCTCAAAAATCTCTTACATCTCGACTAAAGATCCAAAAATCTCAAAGATTTCCTAAGAAATTGACCTGAAAAATGTGGTGAATCCCTTATAATCGCAATAAAGTTAAAGGAATCTCGGGGCTCTAACTTTTTACTCAGAATGGCTTTGAGCCTCTACTTTACATTTGAAATCACGTAAACGAATGTAGATTTGTTCAGTTGGCTTGAGAAGGTTTATTTTGGTAGCTTTACGTCGCTAAGGAATATTTTCCCATCATGCAATGCGTGAAATGAGTCTGTCATCTTTGTGGAATCATTTTCTTTTGAGAAAGAGGTTCGGGCTGGGAGAGAAACCATGATATTTGTGCAGCTAGCAGACTTTACACTCCGCATAGACGGTATGCTTGTTCTAGCAAAGCACGAAATACTACTGTGCTTACATGTACCATTCTACTTGCTTTACTTCCCGTATGTTTTTACATCGGATAAAATTTTTTCTAGACTGTCGTATTTATAGTTGAAATATCGATATGCAGCCAAGCTTCTGTTTCTTTGTAAATAAATTGTCTTTGGTTATATCCATACGGTGTAAAGTGATTTTGCAACGAGTTTCTTTATTTTCTGAGCCTCCATTTGATTTCATACCTCGCATTGAAATGCGGGGATAGGGTATAGGGTATAACCCGCATAAGCGCATAGCTATCTCATTAAGAAAGCTTGAATGGCTAAGTGAACTAAGGAAAGAACTTAAGTCGTCCTGACTGAAATAAGCCCCTTTTCCAAATACATCATATCTTTATAAGATCCCCTCGAAACAACTGTTAGCCTCGACATGATGCGTAGCTAATTCCCAAAGCGTGCATTGCTTCTAACAGCAAAGGGAATTGCTTTGTGAGTTTGAGAGCAAAAGCAATGCATGCTTTCGAATTTTACACACATCATGTCGAGGCTAACGTTGCTTTAAGATGAATTTCTGAAGAACTGACGTGATTGTGCAAGAGGTCAAATTCTTTTCTTCATAATGTAAGACTTTCAATTTCTAAACTTTAGGGTTTTATAGGAGCTGATAACGTTCATATCCATCCTACCGCTTTCACATAGCAGGAAATTTCCTTTTAGAAAGAAATGTCAGTGTTTTAGCTTAAAACATAGACGCGGTTGGACATCGGCCAATCAGAAAGGAGGATTGTTTTGGCTAGAGTTTTTCTCGCGAAATATCTTGTATTTTAGCGCTCGCGAAATTAGAAAGAATTCAAATTGGCCGCAAAACCGCAAATTTCATGTAGTGACGTAGAGGGCGTCTCTTGCGCTGGCCTTTTCCCTTCCTGACATCAGCCGAATTTCAAGGCGAAGAAAACAACTTCCTCAATCCAGTCTAAAAAATTTTGTGGTTGCAGATTTATCTCAAAGGTAACACAATATCTGTCAACCTAATTTGTGGATTTTTCTTTCATCAGATAAGATCAAAGTTCCGTTATTTCAATTTTCTATGCACAAGGAAGTGAGCAGTCCTTATAATTTAGGCCATGCCTCTTACTCAATATGGGAACCTGCTGAGAGCTGTTTGCACTGTCCACGCGATTTCATTCCGAAGTTTCAGGAAACCTTTTTGCTTGGCATTATGCATTCTCTCGCAGTTTATTCTGCTAATATTGATACATCATATAATTTAAATTAACTGTTGAATCTTTAAGTAAGACAAACAAATTTAATGTAAACAATCTTTCACTAGGCCCTTAGAACTCTCAAACTTTGCTTTATGAGAAAAACAAACACAGCCAGCTGAGGAGAGCAATGGTATAATAAGCCTACTTAATGGAAATGTTTGTTTTCAATGAGTGCTCAATGAGTTCTATTAGATAAGAATGATACCTTAGGAATGAGGGAATGATAGCATTTTGGAAACATAACCTAACATTTTACCTTCTCTAAAATAATTAGCTCTATGTGCTTAATACCCTATTATTTGGTTTTACACTTTACTTGATTGTTAGATAGATTGATAGATCTTACTCAGCCCGAAGGGTGCAAATGTAATTTCAAAGTGTAAGGGAGGGTCATGATTTAAAAAGGATTTGTTGGTCAAAAGAGTTGGTGGAGACTTTCTTTGAAAATAAGAAACACTCAGGCTCAACTAAAACTTCAAGTTTCTTATGAAAAAACTACAAACCTAATTAAATTAAATGAATAAACCATGCCTTGTACGCTTAAATCATTTTTATGTGTTTGCTGACAGTTTGGAAATCTTTATTGTACAAGCTGAACGCTTTTTTGGGGGGTATGGGGGCAGGATACTCTAGCGATAAATTTTGTTTTACAGTTAAAACTCGCATATAAGCACCTTCCTTTATTAAGAACCTACAGCCTGAAATTAGATATTTTGTACCCAATAAATAAGAACCATTTCAGCCTGATATCCTAACTTGGTTCTTAATAAAGGGTTTCATTCATTTGTCATTGGGAAATAAATCTTCAACAAACTTTTAGTAAAAACTGGTTGTGTAGTGACTGTGGATGGGTCAGGAGACGAGAAGATACATCCCCAAGGACTAAAGGACTTTATTTTTAAATCAAAGCTTTGTGTTGCTGGCTAAATTGCTTTCATATTTCAATGCTAGACCTTCAACTATCCATTTCTTCTTCTGCTTGCTAAAAACCCAATTTTAAGAACCTACACCCTGATTACTGCATGTACCTCATTAAATAAGAATCCAAACAGGCTGAGTTCAAAAAGTTAGGTTCTTATGTGCGGGTTTTTACTGTAGTCAGTTTCTTCATAGTCTTGCACGCCCCTCTGAACCTTGCAAAACCTTCTTTACTCTTCTTTACCCTAAACAACCTTACTGAAACCCCTCAAACAGATGAACAACCCTGAGCCCCCTGAACCCTCATTTGTGATTATTGATGGGTTGAATTGAACCAAGCCAATCAAATTTATTATCAATCTGGTTACAAATCTCTGTTTGCTAAAATTCAATCTAAAAACGATTACACATATTTTTTTTATAAGCAATTTCAGTTCGAGCTCAGTACTGAAAATTGCTTAGCCGGTGGGCAAATTTGAGTACTCAAAATTGCTTGGTAATTGCTTAGTTTTTTTTACTTAAAAATCGGTTTCTTAGAAAACTTCAAACATTTTTTATAAGCAATTTCAGCTTGGGCTCAGTACTCAAAAATGCTTAGCTTCAATGCCAATTTGAGTACTCAAAATTGCTTATCAATTGCTTAACTTTTTGTTCGTGTTTTTTGGAAATAGATTAGAAAAAGGTAAATATTGGGCCCCATACATGTCAAAAGGTACAATCAATTGAAGATGTTGAAACAAATTAATGATTGATGTTGTTAGCTCTTTTTATTCATGAACACCAATTCAACCAAATATGATATCTTTATTCAAGATATTAGGTGCTTCTAAAGTTATTTAGCGATCTGCACAAAGCTCAATTCCAAAAATCCACCAAATTTTTTCAAATTGCTTAGCAGTCTTCAATCCAGTACTGAAAATTGCTTAGCTTTTTGGCTTGCCCAGTAGTGACTTGCTTATAAAGCAATTGCTTATAAAAAAATACGTATACTCAGATAACTTTTTCTATAGTTATTCCTATGATATTTTTGTGACAAATCCTCAATGTAAAGCCTATTCTTCAGACAGGGGTGTCCTAACAGGGGGTGTGGGGGTACTAGCCCAATACTTTGCCACATCCAAAGCCATACTGCCTCCTTAGATAAAAGCTGCAGTAAAAGGGTGTGGTCCCAGCTAACCACACTCTTTTTGTCAGCAATTTGATACCCTCCTAAAATATTTTCTTAGGCTTGACCCCATCTTCAGAATCCAAGAAAATTAGGAAACTGTTTTACTTCTTACCTCAAAACTTATAAATCTTTCATTGGGGTAGCATGATCAGCAACTGGGGTAAACTAAATTTTGACTATCCACTACTTCGCCATACCCAAAGTTCATATGCTTGAGATTTCAATGCACCGTTCAGAATTTCTAGCACCAAAGCAGCTGTTTACAGATGCATACCTCTGCACCCTGTGATTTAAATTCTTATTCTCAGGTGGTCTGAAATGGCTGATGATGAACTGCTAAAAAAGCTTGGACGGAGACAGGAGATAAATGAGGGGGAGGCCGTCGTTCCAGCAAAGGTCTCCCAATCAATTTATGCTGAGTTCAAGGAATTCTCCATCATTGAAATAAAAGAGCTGCGGAAAGTTTTTGTCAAGTATGTAGAATTTTCATTTATTTCTGTTTGATAGAGGGGTACATATTTTTTTATAAGTAACCTAGTACTAGAGCCTAAAGAATTAAGAAAATTTTAGCACTAAATCAAATATATATACAGAACTAAATCAAATAAAAATATGTTTATGAAACTCCAAAAAAAAATTGGAGGACTTTCTGAGCCAAGAAGTAATAACAATAAATTTTTGCTTGATTTAAGTTTTACTACACATTTTCACTTAGATGAACAAAGGATATTTAGTCTACTGTATAAGGAGGTGGTTCCTAGTACAATATTGTGTTGTCATTTTATTAAAACTTTAATACAAGAAATATGCAAGGGAAAGCGCAAAATTTTATGTTCAGTATTTATCTAGAAATAAGAAACTTATAAGAAGCTTTTAGTATCAAAAACTGGTGAAAAATTAAGAAACTTTTAGTACTAGGACCTTACTAGGTTTCTTTTAGAAAACTGTGTATATGATGAACCTATTACTAATAGCAACCATTCTATCCCTGTAGTAAGTTTCATGGTTGATTTCCTTTATACCATTTTAGCTAGGGGATGAGATACTTGCCATATATGGCAGCTTGAAAAAAGATTGTATGGATTAGAACTAAGATTACATGAATGGGTGAATAGAAGGTTCCCACCTACAAAAGTGGGGGGGGAGAAGTAACGGAGGTCCAGTCTTTTCTAAGAGGATTTGTCTGATAAAAAAAGAACAACTGAGAAAAAGTTGGAGAACAATTATAGTCTTTCCTGTCCACCCTCATATGAAGGGGTAGGGGGAATTTGCCTCAAAATCCATTTTTCTCATCATGGTACCTATTATTTCTATTGTTCTAAAACACTTGCTGCCCTCCCAATAGTTTTTCACTAGCTATAGAGGTTCCTGCCAGCAATATCTTCAGATTAGTAAGTTAAATTTAAAAAAAGCTAAAAGAATCGAAAACTTGAATTACTTAATATTTCTTTGTGTTTTTTTAGGTATGATGTGGACAAAAGTAATTTCATAGACATGATGGAGTTGAAGCTGATGATGGAGAAACTGGGGGAGCCTCAGACGCATTTAGGTTTGAAAGAAATGATCAAAACTGTTGACGAAGATAACGATGGACAAATCAGTTTTCGAGAGGTTTGTGATATGTCTTCAATAGGTCAAGCTCTATTGGCTCTCCCTTTGATCTCTGCTTCTCTTTAATAGCTTTGGAAATGAGTAATTGAGAGGGGAACAACATGGTTTGCATGGAATATTGTATCATATTTGCGGTGAAATTCTTATCTTGTTATTTCTTGATAGAAAAAAGAAAACTTAATCCTTAACAGGTGCAGATATTTTCAAATACTGATACACAGAATACTGAAATGTTGTTTGAGAATTGCAGATTAGCAGAAAATTCTTAACCAATTTTCTTGCAAATAGGGAGCTGGCTCTTGGTTTCCCACTCTTTATCATTTACGCCTTGAATCACCACAATAGTAGATTTCAGGTGAAAATTCCAAGGAAAAGTGGAGCTCCACCCCCCATTACACCCTTAATGACCCTCAATAGGATTAAGCAAGGTTATTTCCTCAGAAAATTTGCACTATGAATTATATTAATAGGAAATACACATAAAATGCTCTTGATGTTTCAGGATAGCTAAGAGCAATCAAATTTTCATTTCAGAGCAGCCTACTGCATTGACATTCCACTATCAGGTCTGGTTTAGGACAGTGGTCAGCTGGTTCGCCTTTGGTGGCAATAACCCTGGTTTAAGACCTGGTGGTGGCATATGTCAATTGCAGTAGCCTGCTCTTGTAGAGTTCAATTACCTGTATTACACCATACCCCATGAATTAACACTTTCATTTCAGTTCATGCTGATATTCAAGTTTGCGCGAGAAGGCACTTTGGAAATTGAAGGGTTGAAATGCATTGCAAGTGAATGTGACGTCACAACGGAGGGTGTTGGAGGTGCCAAGAACTTCTTTGAAGCAAAGGTAAATTGCACTTTTCATTTAGAGGAACAGGGGATAAAATGGGTTATTCTGTATAAAATGCTTCAGAACTACCGCAGGCTATGCTGGGGAAGCAAAATAGAGTTACCCAAGTTGCTTGTTATTCAGTAGTCCAATGGAGGCATGATTGTATATAAAGAACGACCCATTTTACCCCCTGACCTGTTGTCCCCCGAATTACTCTACTTGCGTTATGCCCAAATCCAAATATGGAAATTCTGATAGCATAAAAGGGACTCCGCCCTAAAGCAAATCATGTCATGTATCAAGGGGGCTTAGCAAGGGTCACTGAGAGAATATGGGTGCCTGATTCCCACTGATAGCAACTTTTTAGATGTTAAACAATACATTGCTTATTTCTGAAGCCCTTACAGCTCGCGCCTTCTAATAACTACTCTAGTATATGATGGTCCTGGGCCTGTCCACTTAGACGGAAGATAGATAATCTTGAAGTTCCCCTGGTAGTGGGAAAATAAACTCCTTTGGTCTCAACAATATGTTTTCTTTGACAATAGTGTAGATATAAAATTTGTTAGGTGGGGCAAGGGTGAAACTTTTCTGACAGACATTTTCTCTTAGATCTCTAATAAACAAACCTCAAATGTTTTAAGGCATTTGTAAGTCTGTTAATTTCAAATCTATGTGAGCTACACTTGAAATTTGTGTGTAAGTTGTATGCCAAGTTTGAAAGGAAAATTTGAAATATCATTATCATTACACCAACATTTGAAATATAGACATCATTACAGTCCTGGTTTAGGACAGTGGTTAGCGCGCTCGCCTGTGTCCGCACAAACCCCGGGGTTCGAGACCTGGTGGAGGCATGTGTCAATTGCAGTAGCCTGCTCTGGTATAATTTAATTACCCGTGTTGGACCATGCCTTATGAATTAATATTATCATTACACCCATATATTAAGTATAAACCTGCTCTATTTTTCCGATAAGAATCGGAATTCTACGACTAAATGGCTATTTAGATCTAAAGGTGGGGTTTCTGCACCTCCTGACCCCCTTTATCTATGCCATTGATCCTTGATTGTGATGTAGAACGATTGGTTGAATTGGGAATTGTGATTTGCCTTTTTATCAACTTGGGGTACGGGCTATTTTCTTCATTAGGATTGAGATTTTTGATTATTTTAGTGCTGGAAACTGGGATCAAGACCCCCTATAAGGACCCTCTAATGTGCACTTATACCTAAAACTATCTATTAATTTCTTATACGTTAATTATACCACAGCCAACAAAGATTTATTTATGATAATTTGCTTATCAAGGTGAAAGAACAGACGAATGGAGCAAAGTTCGAGAAGGAAATCAGAGCAGAGCAGGAGAAGAAAAAGCAAGAACTTCACGAAGCAAAACTCAGGAAGCAAGCTTTCAAAGATAAGGCGGCTGCTTTTCAATAAATCACGTCTCGACCGCTGGGTAATAATTTCTTGGGAATAAACTATGAAGAAAGCTATGGGATAGAATGAACTTTATGGAAATCAAGGGAATAATTTTCAACAAGATTTCAAGGGAAAAAGAATATTGGAGAATATGGTGTTTAAAAAGTTGTTACTGGTTCGTTATTTTTCAAAATATTTGTAAGATTCAGATAAACTCATCAATTAATGTAAATAGCATCAAAGAGTTTTGTATTCAAGAACACTGAGTTTTAATATGGCAGTGCAAAGGTCTTCTCACAAGGGGATATTCTGTACGCATGATGAATGTACCCCTGCAAGGGGATATTTTGTCGTACCCCACTCGCTGATTTTTGAAATATCGGCTTCAAATAATGACCTTATTTAGAAAAGTGCTTTCTTACTTTCTAATCTCTCAAACATTTCTGGCAGTCTACTCTGTCTAACACCCCTTTCCGAATCTTTTTCAGAAGTTGGACAGTATTCGGTAGGTACAGATTTCTCCCTGGAGCCAGCCATGACCTACCCTTAAGTAGACAGTATTTGGTACTAGATGTAGATGAGAAATTGAAAGTGTTTGGAAGATTTATATGTTTCCCATTCTCCTAGCTCCTAGAGCTAACTGTGTCCTCTGCTTATTGTTTTAGCCGATTTCAATTTTTAGATATCTTCTTTTGAAGTGATTGGTAAGATAAATGTTGGATTCTATGCAGGCCCAGGTGTGGAGATAATTTCCGAGGGACATTTTACTCTCTTTTAAAGCGAACGAAATATTTTTATGAACAAAATGATTTCCAGAGATTTTGTAAGGATTTCTATTTAAAAAAATTTTTACTTCTTAGGAGAGTGAACGAAATTTTTAGGGAGTGATTTGCACCTCTATAATTTAGAGGGAGCACAATCTGCACCATTTTCGACAACTTCGATTCTTATTAAAAACACTGAATCTAGACAAACTAGACTTTGGGGTTAAAGAAGGTTTAGAAGGGGTAAGAAGGGGTAAGAAGGGAAGACACTAACCAAAAAATTTTCGTACCTTGTATCATACCACTTACACTGCTATCTACATTTCTCTACACTGTTTATATATTTACACCCCTGTGTATGCGGCTACACCCTTGTTTCACAGTGGTAAACTGCTTTCTGATTGTTCATTGTCTTTTTCTTTTTCAATATTCTTTAGAGGAATTAGAACAAGAAAACCTCTTTTCAGTTTCTTTTAATCATGCTTATCGAAGCATAAAAACCCACAAATGAAAAATTCCTGATGATTAAACCGTGTTCTTACGAAATCCGTTGCTCTGGAAAGGCAAGATTCTTTTTCGAGAAGTTCTAAAGTATGGAAACTCACAAGAACTTGGTGATTGGGGTTCCAGAGAGGCTAGAGAAAGTCAAAGGGTGATTTGAATTTTTAGCTATTGATTAATATTCGCTGCTCTTTTGTTTGTTTAGTGGAAGGAACAGAAATAGGCCACGAACTCCTGAAATCTTGAAAATATCACAAATTTTCTCTATTCCTGTCGGTTGGGAACCAAAAATGGCAGTGAGATAGGATGGCAGACTGTGATTTTATGTTCTGAGTTTTATCTGACACTCATCAGATTTCGTCTAAGTTTTGATTTTTTTTGTAGATCATGATTAACACGAAATTACTCATGTCACTTCCTTGAAAGATCGGAAAAGGAAAATATTTCTTATCATCTTTTTGTGATGCAGTGTATTCAGAAATTCAGAACGAACGCCATTAACCCTTCCCCTGCCCCCTTTGCAAGCATGGGCAGTAGCTTTGATTAGTCAAAAACTAGTGAGTCATTTGATGCTTGCTTGCAGTGGCGTTGAAAGAGAGGGGTCAGGAGGTGCAGAAACCCCCCTTTAGATCCAAGTAGTCAGTTTGTCGGAAAATTATTGATCTTATCCGAAAAATAAAATGATATTTATTAGGTGTCATGATAATGATACTTCAAAATCTCCTTTCAAACTTGTCATACAAATTTCAAGTGTAGCTCACATAGATATGAAATTGACAGCCTCACGAATGTCCTATAATTTCAAGCATTGTTTTATATTTGCAACTCTGTATCAGAGGTTGCTTGATGCATTGTGCGGTGATTCCATTGCATTTTACTGATTGCACTATGGTTCAATTTTTTTACGCCACCTTTCTTACCAAACACGCCATCACTCAATTGCTGACTGCAAATGCCATCATCCGATTCCTTGAAAAAAGTTCAAAATACAAGGAACATAGCTTGAGTTGCCCTCTTACTAGATAGGCAGTCTTTATCCACAAATTGGTTTTTTAAATTCTGGAAATAAGTACTACAGTACCAGAAAAGTTCTAAATTCATATGCTTCCCAAGAAGTGTAAGGATAAGGAAGTGTATTTGGTTTCCCAGGAAAAATTCCTCAAACCGATCGACCGAGACTGATTCCATAACCACAAACTGACCAATCACAGCCCTGAACACATCCCACAATGACCAATTAGATCTCATTATTTTGATCACGTGTGCACTAAGTGCGCCATCAATGCAACAATTACGCAATGGAGGCAAGCAGCGTCTCGGCTGTGTGAGGTGGACAGAATAGAAAAAGTTGTAAACTTAACGAGATGAAGGATTATCTATCGAGATAAAACAGTTCACCTGTCTAGAAAGTGTCTGCAGCTACCAACTGATTTAAAAAGATGGACTCGAGGTGAGGTTACATTTAATAACGAGCAAATTAGTTTGGTAGGGAGGCCTAGGCCCCCGGGGTGAGGGTTTCGCAATGAGCTACAGACGTGGGCTGTCGTGGCAGGTGGCGAAGTAATGAACTCTTTACTATTTTTAGAGCTTATGATGGGCCTAAAACTATTGAGAAACTCATACTCTATGTTGATATGGCTTATTATTTGATGAAGAATATCAATCTACTACTCTGATGTTTTATTTACATATGTGTTGAGTAAGGATCAATAAGATTAGTTTGCAAAATTTTTATCTGTGCAAAGACCGTGACATGTCATCGACGATGAGATTGATTACACCTCGTGCAACGCCCCCTAATTTCAGTTCAATTTTCAAGGAATGTCTTCCTTGACTCTGTTTTTTGGTGGGTAGTAATAATAATAAACTAGCTGAACATTTTTTAGGTTTTTGACATACTGTAATGACACGTAGCATTCCATGTACAGAGTATGGCGTTTCTATTTGGGGTCTCACTCATTCTTATAATTGATATATGGTATATTTTAGCAATACTTCAAGCTTTTTGCAAATAGCTGGTCCAAAAGTTGCGAAGCCCCCCAGATAAAAACTTGTTCAACCTATAACATCAACACAGCAGATCATATGCTTGCAGTATGCCCCTGTTATCTTAATTCTTACAATGCCTATGTTCGCTAAGAAACAGAGGTTGTAGATTTAAAATTGATTCAAAGAAATACTTCTCCTCAAGATGCATAGAAGAAATAAAAAGTGATAAAGAAATTCGGACAAAACTTGCAATATTCAGACACTCTAGGCCCAGGGGGGGTACTCATATATATTTAGGATATGGGTGCTCAGGTTACTTTTTTGGGTCTAAAATTTGAGCAAAAGTTATTTTTTTGGGTCAGTCAATTGTACAATTATTTTTTTGGGTTCATGAAATTCTGAATTATTTTTTTGGGTCTTGAATACGAGAAACTTTTAAGAAATAGAGCAAAACATGATTTACAAACAAAACATGTTTATTTTCCGCCCATTTAATATGCAGACTTCATAATCACGCAAAATATATCCCATAATCTATGGAACAGAGATTTATTTTTTATTTATTTGGGTGTGGAGGGAAAGAAAAATTATTTTTTTGGGTCAAGTTTTATCATAGAAATTATGTTTTTGGGTTGATGGTTTGTACCCCAGCCTGAGCACCCCTATCCTAAATATATATGAGTACCCCCCCTGGGACTCTAGGTAATGCAAATTTCCTAGGGAAAGGGGATGCCACATTTTCTAGTTGATAAGAACAATTATGTGGTTTAATGCAAGTTATTTATTGTTGTTGTGGGTTTTGTTGTTTACGCATCTGGTGTCAGACAATGACTGGTTGATTGTCATTCAGTTGGATTGTATGTCTATTCAATGCTCCCTCTATGCTCATTATTACTGAATTTAAAAGAAGCTATGAAGCAATTGAATTGAATTGAATGAACTAATTTTTTTGGTTAATGCAACTCCCAGCTAGGGGTAAGGTTCAAGGAGAAAAGTAGCTGCTTGCATTTAGTAGAATATGGTTTACATGAGAAGAAGATTGGGAAAACCAATCTGTTAGCCCACTCGATTACCAATCTAGAGATCATGGGTTCTAGTTCTACTTAGGTCATTTTCATTCTCAAAAATCCCATTTAAGTTTGAGTTTCTTCAATTTGGTTTAAGAGGTTTTTTAAATCACTTAATACTAGAAATTATGGATGGCACTGCATTCATGATTTCAAGATCACAAGTCTTTTCATAATTGTGAAAGGGGTTGCTTTAACATGCAGCATCCAACAATAGATATGTTGACCTTATCGGTTCCCATTCTTGCAAGTAGTTTGTAAAATAAGCCAATAACTACTGTAAGGTGAGTGACCAAGTGGAAAGCTGTTTGCTTTGTGCAGTTGCAGTTAAGCTTGGTCATGTGAGCTCATTCCTTTGGATGGATGACCTTCAAGGTGTTTAATTTACAACTTATTTCATCATCTTTGCAAGGGATGTTAAACTGGGGGTTCCTTGTCCCTGCTAAAAATACAGCCTCAGGCCATTTTATTCTAGCAAGTTAAACATAAACTTATTTACGTAGCCAAATAAAGCTCTAAAATCTGGAAGGCACCTTAATGCCTCCAAAAGAATCCTAAAATGATTTTTTATATACAGTTAGAAAAATTTTAACTGGGGCTGTTATATATCCTAGTGACCCTTTTTCCGTTAGACTGTCAGTCTCACAGTATGGGGTACAGGATTATGTTGGGCTTTTTCTGTTTTCACACATGTGATATAACCACAGTTTAGTTTTTGCATGTCCAACTTTGCAAGTTATTAATCATGAGTGGTTCTTAGCTTCTTTTCTTACTTCTTTGTTTCTACCTGTATTTTAATCTTTCCAGCTTTCTACTAGTTGACAGGTGCATTGTACCCATAGGTGGAATTTTATTCCAAGGCCCAATAACGAACCGTAAAGAGCCTCATTCTGCAGGCAGTTGGGATTTGTGCACTAATGCCCAACTTCCTGCTAGGGCAGGGATAGATAATAAGCAGGAAATGTCCTTAATCATTACTTCATATCTGGAAGCTCTATCATTACCTGAGTGTATTTTGTATCTCTTCTTCTTTGTATCTTTGAAAGCAGTCATTTACTCTATGTAACATGATTCAGTTCAGTTTTTTACCCAATATATCTTGTAGATAGTGCAGAAAATTGGAAATAAAACAAAAATTTAACAAAAATTGGAAACAACACAATGATTCAGCAAATCTTGCTACTTCCCAATTTTTGTTGTTCTCCTCAAGTTCTCTACCAATCAAAAATTATACAAATAACTTTTATTTATTTTCCTTGACAGTTTCACAGCGAAATTGATGAATGGGGCAATAGCAGGGTCAGTGGGGACCGCATGTATCTTTCCTCTCGACCTGGCCAAAACTCGTTTGCAGGATCAGAGAACAGTTTCTAAAGTAGGAGCGCAGCAAGTCAACAAAATGTACAAGAATGTGTAAGTAACAACTTTACTACCTTAATAAAACATGAGGTTCCCAGTGAAATAGATGGGTAACTCCCCTAACATTGAAAAGGGAACCAAATTCTATTACCCTTTTCGATGCCCATTTCTATACCTTATTGAAACTAAGGAGCACAGCAAGTTGTACAAGAATGTGTAAGTGACGTCACCAGAGACCTAGAATCTCACTTTGGGGTAGAACTTTAGAGGGATATAATCAGCCCTTGCTATGAGACTTTTAGTATGTTGGCAGTGATTTGCCTACCTCACTGCTCTCAGGTGGGTTATGATTTAGGTTACCACACTTAGGTGGGACATTCCCTCAAATTATATGAATGAAAAGAAAACAAAACCTAACTAATTGATATACCCAAATGTGGATTGAAATTGCGTAACCCAAAAGGTGGTTGTTATGAATGATTTAACACTTCTCTTATTTTGTTTTCAGGTTTCATTGTATGTACAAAGTTGGAAGAGTAGAAGGAATCCGGGGGCTCTATAAAGGTATTTTTCATTTCTAGTTCTCGTTTCACAGGGATGCCTGTTTTTGATCACTCAACCCTTTCTCAAAAGGTTGTGGGTTGGAATTCACCGACAGACCTGTCAAAAACTGTTAGGAGAAAATTTGCCAGCTCTCTGATACTCCAGGCAGAAAAGCAAAAGAGTTTCAAGGTGTGGTTACATCAAAGGAAGGACCAGGGTTGCAATGCTCAATTTGTCTACCTATTCTGAGGGCCCCATGTGCTTAGCATATAAACCAATTCCTTACCAGGATATCAAGCGTATTTGCCTATTAACTATCAATCCACTGCTCAATTAGTCTACCTATTTAATGGGCCATATGTGCTTCAAATATAAACCAATGTTTGCCAAGATAGTACTGTACTATCAACAAATTAAACATTACACCGAAATAAAGAGTGCTTATTTGAAACTAAAGATTTGCCAATCAAAAGTTTGTTGCATTGCTTTACTCTTCAGTCTCATAATAGTTCTTACATGTTTATATTATGGTCTTTATTTATGTTTGTTTTCTTAATAGGCCTTGGTGTGAATATTCTGTTAGTAAATCCTGAAAAGGCCATCAAGCTGGCTGTCAATGACCAAGCGAGAATGTATTTTGGTGGGAGAGGGTAAGTACTATCACCATTCTTTAAACTAGCCTTTGATCGGTATAGAACTTGAGGATGACAGATGAAGACGATTTACTATTCTTGAAATTTTCCTTGCTATACTTTATACTGTATTATGTGGTTGCAACTATTTTGGCATGAGACCTCTATGTGAAGTTGTATAAAAAAGTTGGGGACAGCCGATTTAAGTATGCTGTGTAGCAAAATGGCTAGACAGAAGGGTCTTTCCGCTTTGGGAACAATTGAGTAGAGTTAAGCTCATTGTATAAGCTGTAAGTTAAGTACTTGATTTAGGCATTTCATGTTAACCTGCAAAAGGCCGTATCAACCATATTTTAATCAGGTTCATGGTACCCTTAGTTCAATCTCCCTACTGAAATAGAAGATCATGTAACATTCTATAATTTTTAGACCAAATGCTATTACTATTTTTGAAATCCAGAGTTTAATTACCCAAGAATTGGTTCTGATTTAATTTATGTTTCTGAGTAAATACATTTGGTCTTATCAAGGCTGTTTCTGACACAATATTTGACATGATAGTCAGTTTAAATGTCTACTTTATATTAAAAATTTATTTTTCAGGAGCTTTTTGCCCCTCCATTATGAAATGATGGCCGGTGCCCTTGCTGGCTTCTGTCAGGTAAATCAGAAAGATATTGTTTATGAAAACTATTATGAGAATAAGCGAAGGATAGCCTTGGATTGGTAAGCCAAGGAAAATTGGAACTATAATGAAACATGATAACTACTTTATAAGGCTTTGCATCTGATACTCATCAAAGTAGTATACTTCAGAACAGTCTTTGATCGGTACAGAATTTGAGGATGGTTAGGAAAATCAGAAACATGGTGAACCATAATAACTACTAAAGCTTTGCATCTGATACTCATCAAAGTAGTACTTCAGAACAGTCTTTGATCTGTACAGTACAGAACTTGATGTAGAAGAGGAAACATGGAAAAATATAATAACTACCAAAAAGCTTAACGTCTGACACCAATGAGAGTAGTATGTCAGAAAGAAGACGGAAATGAAACCTTATTGCTAAGCCATGAGTTGAATCAAATTGGCCAATCATAAAGGAGGTGAATGATTTTTCTTGCCATTTGAAAATAATGAAAAAGAGAAATGATTGTATTCATTGCAATATTTCTTGCAGTAGGATGGTCTAATGTTTTGGTTAAGATTTGATATTTTTCTTGTGTATAGGTTTCAATCACAACCCCAATGGAGTTCTTGAAGATTCAAATGCAAGTTTCAGGAAGGAGTAAGTTAAACAATACTTATTTAATGTTTGTTGCTTATAACTAAGACAGATATTGTAGACAATCGCCCTAACTGCTCAATGTCAGCATCGGTTGATGAGAGTTAAAGAAGAAGCTGTAGTCGTTGTTTTATAGATACAGGCCCGACAAATAATTAATAAGCTGGTTCCCAGGCCCTCAACAGAAAATTGCAAAATCTTTTATTCACCGCAGGCACCTAAAAACAAAAAAAGGAAATAAGTAAGTTTAAGTTTAACCTGCTAGCCTGCAAAAGAGAGACCGGAGGCCTTACTTACAACATAAGAAGGGGTCTCCTAGTTGATTCCAAACGTCCAATCCAAAGGACGCAGAACCCTTTGTCTTGTGTAGTCACTATCGGTCCAAGCTCACTGACAAGATTAATCAGTGCCTATCATTCTTCAGGATTTCATCTCGAATCACCCAAACCAAGGGTGTTTAAAATGAAGTATGTTAATTGTTTTGAGGTTAGGTTTTGCTATGTTATGTATATGATGTTATAACGCAAAACGTTCAATTATTTGCAGATGTAGCCACAACATCAGGAGCCTCAGGAGCAAGCACTGCTGCCAAGCCCGCGAGTGCGATGGATGTCGCTTCAAAACTAATCAAACAGAAAGGAATCAGCGGAGTTTACAAGGGGCTAGGAGCTACCATGTTAAGGTAAATGATAATTCACAGGTCTTGCGTAATACCTTCCAACTCCATGTTAAGGTCCAATGTCGATAATAATTCATTGGTCAAATAATTTACAGATCCCTCCAGCTCCAAATTGATAAAGGTCGAATTTTAATCACTGATTTAGGCTTTCATGAATCTGTAGGCAGAAATGCAGCATTTTCAATATCACTTTATCGTTCCTGGACAAGTCTCACTACCATACGACAAGTACTGCTAATGACTGGTTTTATTTTGTCAAGTTAACTGTTGCGAGAATTGTAACTCCTTCTGCCATGGTAAATTTTCTCATTATTTCCACAAAAGCAGGTCCGTGTTACTCTTCAGACAGCAAAATTTCAATTTTGAAACTGATGGAAATAATTTGTGTTGTTGATAACAGGAAGATGTTAATTTAATGTGAATTCATATTTATAGCAATTGCGTTGTCTACGACTGCATCATTTGCTCGATATGCAAAGGTAGAGAGTGATATAGAAGAGAGACAAGAAGGGAAACTGGCTCTCTATAATTGAAAGTTTCATCTCTTGCAATCAATCATCAGGCAGAATATCTAACAAGCTATAGTCTGTTTGATGATTACTCAAGCATGAGACTTTGAGTTACAGAGAGGCAGTCTCCTTTCTTGTTTCTGATCTTTGATGATGAATCATAAATCCATTTCTTGAATTTTGCAGGGACGTTCCTTTCTCGTGTCTTTACTTTCCGCTGTTTGCCTTCATCAACATTAAGGTCAGTTCAGATTATGTTCAACTATTCACATATTCATCTTACTTATTATCTTTTCACTGTAATAAGTAATGCGAATCTTTTTAGATCTATATTACTTATTATCATGGTGCCAAACATGGGAGTCTGTCCTAACGTCCCATCAAAATAAGGATGAGTAGGTGAAAAAATTCAGATAAACCTTCCTGTGCTTTTATCATTATTTGTCCCCATAAGTATAATTGAAGTGAAATAAATGTTTCAGGGTAATCTACAATAACTTTGTAAAAAGAAATACTTTTCAAGATCAACAAACACTTCTTTGATTGTTTATTCTTCCACAGGGATACAAAGAAGACGGCTCCAAACCACATCCAGTCCACTCACTATGTGCTGGTTTATTCTCCGGAATGACAGCCTCGTTAGCAGTTAACCCACTGGACGTCATAAAAACGAGGCTGCAAGTTCTAAAACGAGTCGAGGGTGAGACCACTTATAACGGTGTTATTGACTGTGCTGCAAAAATCTACAAACAAGAAGGTATAACTGCTTTTTACAAAGGGGCTGTCCCCCGTATGATCGTAATTGCCCCCTTATTCGGCATTGCACAAATGGTGTACTTTATCGGCGTGGCAGAACAGATAATTGATTATGTCAAGCCAGCACAGGTATCCAAACGAACATTCTAGAATCGTGTTTGAATTAAAATATTTGTGTGACGCAATGTTAGAAGTAGTATTCAGTGTATGGACATGCATATTGGTCAGATATTTGCAAATTACCTGAAGATAAGGCAGTGTGTACAAATGAAATTTGCAAATATGAAACGATTTGGAACACTTTCGCAACTATTTTGAAACGAATTATCAATGATAAGAATTATTGAATTGACAATTGACAACGATCGATTGAGAAGCAATCTGCAACAATTTCTTAACGTAGTGAAACAATTAGTAACGAATATGAAATGATTAGCAACGATTTGAAAAGTTTTTAATGCTTTATACTAAATGATGTCTTAACGAATTTACAACGCAAAGTTTTGAACGGCCCTCTCAGTTAACCTAGAAATGATAAATTGTACTTCAAAGCACTGAATGCCACTTCTAATGTCGAAATGGTGAACTCTGTTTTGATTGTCTTATTGAGTGTGTTTTGCATGTTTGTTGTTTTTGAGTGAGATGTGATTGCAGTTCGTGCTTGTGTACTTTGTTCTGCGTTTGAAATATAATTAGATTTTATGACAAATTACATCCCCCAAATATGAACTCAATAAACGCAAATTATTTCTTGACGTCCTCTAAGCTTTGTTCCCACTTTCAAGAATTTCTGGCTGGATAATATCTTTAAGCTGTTTTTGTAAAGAAAACGGTAAAAATGGTAAGATTTCATATCAATCATCAACAAATCGCAAAGATATAGTCAGTTTTAGCGATTCCATACAAGTACAGGGTGTGAATTTCAAGTATTGTCAACTTGAACTCAATGTTGGTCACAACCCAACCAGGTCGATACCGATATTTACTTCGATACTTGAACACCTTCCCAATAAGTTAGATGGCTTACCAGTCCTCTTGTGGGAACAAGGCTAGAGAATATTCAATGACCTCGACAACAACGAAAGTTGAAGCAACACGTTAAATGACTTAACATAAGAGTAAGATATTTCTCTGTCCACCGATAACAGATTTTTAGTATAAATGAATATATCGTTTTGATTTTATGTTAGGTGATATTTAAAATTTGATCATTAGAATAAATATCGTATATGAAAATAGGTGATATGATTGGAATTGGAGAAACACAATGTGATATTTGAACTCATAGTTAGTATACTATACAAATCAACTCGTACTTAATGTACTAAACAAATTAACTCAAAGTTAGTATACTTAACAATTCAGATTCTAAATGTGCATTAATTCTCGAACGTTTGGAACGGATAAGTATTAGAATATAATGATGTATCTCCCCACTGCGTGAAACAAGTCTATTGATTTAATAGTCTTTCAAAACACTTCCCATGCTAATATATTTTTCTATAATAATTGCAATACGTCTCAGCTAGCCTTATCCAGGGTCCTATTTTCCTATAAACCATCTTGCTAACTCTGAATCAACAAAGTACGAACACTCCCAAGTTTTGTGTCGTATCAGAAAAGTTGTAACTGGTTTTATGTTGTTTTGGATAAGTAAATGTTCATCTACCTTAATCAAGCTGGCAGATATTTGTAAAGTACGACTTTATAGAATATAAAGCAAGAAACAAGCTGTTACTACATGCTGTAACTACTAGTTTCCAATCTCCGGACAGCAGCTGTCAATAGTACGACTTTGAAATGTTCAAAATCTACATTTTTATGTCTTGAAGTGTTTCAAAATTGAAGCGTTTGGAATGTTCGAGGATTAATGCACGGTTTTATTGCTCTTCAGACCTGTGGTCCTGAGGGCCTAGAATATGATGACACTAAATCTGATTTAGAATATTAACATTTGATTGTTTTAGGGCCTATTTACATGCAGTTAGGGTCAACCTCCTTGGACCAAAAGGGCAAAAACTCAGCTCCCCTTTACATGAAAATTTGAGTAGCTAGTGTGATACTAGGAGAAAGGTTATGAGTGAGCTTGTTGTGGTTTGACCTATGAATGACAGTGAATTATGACCGATGTAGATAGCAACCCCCCTAGGATCACCCAACTCTGAGCGTTTACATGGTTGAAATCTACAAAATGTTAGCCGTTCTATAGTTCGTATAAACTACCTAGCTGATAGGGTAACTGTATCACTAGGTTGACCCCACCTGACATGTAAAGGAAACAGGGAAAATGGCTGTGGGTGACCCTCTTAGGAAGATAACCCTACCAGCATGTAAGTAGACCCTTAGTTATTGTTAAATTGCTAATTAAGTCATGTACACACATTGGTGAAAAACCTACCCTAGAACCAAGTGCCCCAAGACCCTAACTTAGGTAATGTTAAAGATTTAAAGGTTTTATTGTGATATTACTCTTAGAAGTGATTATTTGAGAGCTTTTACTTCATTCGTGCAGCCTCCACGCCAAATAATAATGCGTGTAAATCAGTTTTTGATCTGTACAGAACTGGACGATGGCGAGAAAGACTTGAAACATAGTTATCGTGTTTGGTTATGTTTATAGTTACGTCTCGCTATGTTTCTGATTTTCCTCGCTATTCTCGTGCAAGTCCAGCAATAAATCAGATAAATTGGTTAAGGAAATTCAACTAAAGTAGAGATGTTTTTGATGAGCAATATTTCCATGGATTTCAATTGATTTCTCCAGGTGGAAAGGCAAACACCCTCACTGTCTTCTACCAAGGGTAGGGGGTAAAAGTCCCTTCCCATATTTTGCCCATGTTTTCCCGTTTGATTTTGTTTGTTTGTTTCTTTGTTTGTGTGATATAAACTCGGACGCCATTTTGTTAGTCTCGCTTCGTTACTTGTAGTATGTTTTTTTTTGTAATCAAAATCTCGACAATGGCTCTATGTATGCACTATATGAGAAATAGGAAATGTTTTCTAAGTTAATATATTATTTGGTTTTATCGGTATGAGACTGTGAAAATTATAATGTAATGTAGAAGAACTCTGTTAAACGCTAGTATGTATTAATTTGAAATTCACGGCTGTCCCAAGATTCTCGTTTCCTTCTTTGTATGTGTCTCAAAAAATCCTTCGATCGGTTAAAAACCACCGAAAGAGTCTGAAAAGGTATACATCTTATCTTTTACGTATAACATTTGCTCGACAAACCACAATCCTCGCTAAAAGGTATGAGACGGTGCTTGATTGCCACTCGATATATACTAATTGTCGACGAAAGACCCCCATCCCCCCTAAAAAATGTTGTTTCAGATTTTGCTTTGGTGCGGGAATGCATCTGTAACATCCTCCGGTGACATCCAGACCTATTATCAACATTGGTTTGGGGGAGGGGGAGCTCCAACATCATCTTACAAGTTGATAGCTTCATGTTTAAGATAATGCTAAAATCGCCATTGTGTCTCAAACCGATAGACAGGGTATTTCCTGTAACATCGAACAACCTGCCTAACCTTTGAATTTATGTTTGATTTGCACTAAATCGAACAAGAAAATTTGAATAAGACTGTGTATTTGTTCATTGACTTCAAATTCAGAATCTGCGTAGTCGATTTAGGAGAGAACGACAAAAGAATCGAGATGAATCAATTCTAAAATAGCTCAAATATGACGTCATTTCCTACACTAAACTATCACTCACCTCTTTTCTGATTGGCCTATTTCGATCCACATCTGGGTATGATAAATCAGTTAGGTTTCCGTTTCGTTCTCTTTCCGACGTAATTCTCTGTTGAGTGTCAGACGAAAAGCTTAAGTAATCCATGTGTTCATTTCGCTATGCTTCCGATTTTTCTGGCCATCTCTTTTACGAGAAACGGTGACCCATCAGATAAGGGTTTTTAAAAAACTTGTGCTTCAAGAGTGGTGTAGATGAAAGGTTGACTTGAATTTTGATAATCATACATGAAGTTGTGGGTAGATCAAAAGGCTAGGGCCGCAAACCGTGTAAGGAATTGGTTTATGCGCTAAGAAAAAGGGGTCCAGAACTTAATAGTATAGTTATACTAATCGAGCATTAAGTACCACGCTGGTCCTTCCTCTCACTCTAACCTCACACCTTGCTACTTCTTTTACCTTTTCACCTTTAACTATAGAGTAGGATGGGCCAAGTTATAAGATCACTCGACCCTTGATCGAAACCATCGGAACCATCTTCAGAATTGACACAACGTGTGAAGTAACGTGAGGTAATTTGCCAGTTCTCCCTAATTCCAGGCAAAAGGAAGCACGAGGTATGATCACATCGAGTGGAAGGACCAGGACCGCACTACTTCGATTAGTCTGCCTATTCAGTTGGTTCTTTGTGCTTTGCAAATAAACCAATACCTTACGAAGATAGTAAGCATGTTGGACTATCAACTATCAATGCACTGCTTCGATTAGTCTACCTATTTAGGGCCCCCTATGTGCCTATCATCTTCAACATCAACATCAAAATAAAGGGCTGATGAATTCTCTCCTAGCAAACGTGACATGTCTTAAGATTGGCTCAACCCCCCCATCCCCGCCGTCGAACAAGATTGAGGATTGAGTGATAACAGTGGCCCCCTTTCGTAAAGATACCTTGAGTCCCAAGGTACGTCATTAGTCCCCAGTTTCTCTGTCAAACTTGAATCAGCCAATCAGAGATAGTTTCTCTGACAACAACGAATCAGCCAATCAGAGACATTGTCAAGAACGCCTACAACAACAACCACAACAACATTTTGACAGTCAATGTTTTTGAAAATGGAGTTTGCTGCAACTCGGCTGTTTGAGTTTCATCGCAGTTCTGCATTGAATTAAGCAGATGTTTGGATCGTTTTCTGCATTACATACTTTGCTTTCGATTGAATAAGCTGTCAAAGGAAAGAGTTTAGAAGATTTGCACAGCACCTGGAAGCAAGAATGAATGCAAAAGACTTGAGAGGTTGAACCTGGGAACCCCCATACACATCTTCAGCTGTAGGCCTAAGCAGCTGGCCTAACTGGACTAGCATAATTACTTCACTGTGAAGATTGTCCTCGCCATAAAGCTCAAAACTGTTTGTTTCCAAGAGCAAAGACTACACATCTTTGCTGCTGATGTCGTAGATGGTAACATAATTCCAGCCTGCTGTCCGTCTAACAATTAAACAACGCAACTTAAAGTCAAAGAGAAGATACATTGATACTACCTAAGATTTCCACTTCAAAAACTCTACATTACAGCTGTAACATTAAAGAATCAGTGAAGACAAAACTCATTCAGTTAGCATAAGAAGGTTGGGAAAAGCAGCAATGTCCTACCCCATTGATTTAACAATAACCGGGAAGCCCACACCAAGAACAACAGAGAGACCTGGTAGTGCCAGAAAGCCACAACGACCGTTAAGTGCCAACAAGGCGAAAAGTATCAGCTCAAATATATTTGGTGGATCTGCAGATTCTGCCAGAGCCAGACCAGCTGCTAAAGGAAGGCCTGCGGATAGAGTGAAATCAGCGCCTGTTGCAAAGAAAAATGATGCACCAAATGTAGGTATTTTCTTTTTTGGAATGGGAAAGATCCAATGGGATCCAACAGTCAAACCTCTAAATTGGCCATCCCCCAAAAGCAGCCACTTCCAAGTATTTTCAATTAAAGTAAAAAAATGCCTTCTTACACAGCAGATTAACCCCTGAGTAGCCGCCAGCTCTTGTTAACGGCCATTTAACCTTGGACTAAAAGTGATTGGACTTGATTTTTGGAGATTGGACTTGATTCACAGGCCACTATCCGGGACAAAAGTGACGATGTGACAAACCCATGAATGTTTATTTTCAAAATGGCCTAACCCCCCATTTTAATGTTATCCCAGAAATGTAAATTGGTTTGTTGAAGCATCATGCCTTATTGGTTGCAAAAGCCAACATTGAATAGGGGGCAAGGAAGTGGATTTTTAAACACACAAGTATGTGCTAGTGGAAAGTGGTCTGATCTTGAAGCTTTTTTCATCAAGTCTCGTCCTGCATTGTAGTCTAAAAGAAACACAGGGAAACTGTGGAAACCTCAGTTTTAGATTGGGGCAAATGCAAAACTTTTCTTTTGACGTTACCAAGGAACTCTGTGGTTTTTAGTCATTGTCGATACACAAAAAGTCAAAAGAATGCTTTTAATGATTGAAACGTCTTTGATTAGTACAGAACTTGAGAATGGTAAATTGGAAACATATAGCAAAAAATGATAGGTAGTGAAGGCTGGTAATTCCCTTCAAACATTATCAAAGGGTAGGGCAATCCTTTACTTATGTCAGGAAATTGGAGATGGGGCAGGGCAATGGTCACCTTTAAGGTAGGATAGGTAACAACCTATCAACCTTTTTCATGTCAAGGCTACCATCTTGAATTATTGTAAATTTGCCTCCTGGAAATCCCTAAATGCTTTGTGTGTTTTCATAGAATCAGGAAAGGAATCTGGGTTAGCCAGGGGGTTAGTTCTCCTCAATTCAAGATGGTAGCCTTAACAGGGAAAAGGCCTGAAAAATCTTTTCACAATAAATTGATTTCAATAAACCAATTAATTCTTGCAGGCTTCTGTGATATCAAAAGCTGAGTTAGATGCAGTCAAGTCAATGGCCAATGCTGGGAATGATGCTGATGATGTAAGATAATTTTCATTTTATTCTTCCCTTTCAATTGTGTATTTCACTGTCCAAGAAAACAAATACTTTTTTGTGTTATAAACATAAATACTCCTTTATTACTAGTTTTCTAAGATCATTTTCAGGGGTTATTAAGACCGGTGTTTTATTAGTAAAGAACTTGAGGATGGCAAGAAAAATTTGGAAACTCAATCAAATTCACTTGGGGAAAATGAAAAATGACTCAAGCAGGATTTGAAACCACAACAACTGATTAGGCCCATCAGTGCGCTACCAACTGAGTGTCGGCCAGTTGAAATAATGGACCAACCCTAGTCAAATCAATCTCACATATTGCACCCCTCAAAACCAAATCTGGAGACAAGACTATCCATACTCTTTGGTAACTATACCAGACTTGCTTCTCAATCCTATCCTGTAATGGGGCTGCCATTGCGTTCCAGGTGTGGGAAAATTTTTCACCCTTTGCGTCTGACTATTTATCTATTAAGAGAACTATTAAGACTGTTCATTGGTGTTGCAATGCTTTATGTAACTCAAGTGTTTGATTTTGAAGTAGTGTGCATCTGACGTGAAAATCTGTTTGAAGCATCAAAAAGGATGACATGAAGTACTCTACAACGCTTACCCTCCTCTTCCTGACTGAAGTTTCCCTCTTGTTTTTCCCAACCCCTGTTCTCTAACGCTGTGCTAGCCCCCTGCGCTAACCTTTTTCGCCTTCTGTCATAACCCACCAGTTCCTTATCCCTTCCCTTTATTGTAACCATTGTTTATTTTTGATAGCTTTTCAAACATTCAACTGTCTTGATTGCATATTATGAGTCCAGTATATAATCTTATAAAAATACACTAAAGATAATTTATAAGAATGATGATGACCTGAGTAGGACTTGAACTCACAACACCTAGATTGCTAGATCGGTACTCTATTGCGCTTATCTTCTGCACCATCAGAGCCTCGAGAAATCCAGGCCCATTCATCCACACAAAATGCACAGCCAATATGGAGATGGTGGTTTTGAGTCCTATTCAGGTCATTCCATTCTTAAACATTATCTCAATTGATTTTTAAAATCCTTCTTCATCTCAAGTTGTAAAAATTTATTTATTTTTCAGTATCCTGTTCCAAACCAGAAGCACCCGGCACCTGATGGGTAAGTGAGATCGATAATTTTTTCAATCCTGGAAATTATTTCAAACCGTCTTTCTTATCTCTTTACCCTTGGAGCTTCTCTTTAAAAAGTTTTTTATTTTATTCATCATCTTCATACATGTCCCTCTTGAGTTTCTTTTCGTGACACATTAACTCTTGTAGAAACCAACTGCTTAACGATGGTATTCAAATTCACCCAAGTAGCGAAGATAACCAAACAGTTTGATTTTTTAATGAGCCAGTTGATTTCCCTAGCAGAGAGTTTGCCAGACTGAACCCAACTTAACTAAATTGTATTTTGCTGTCAAAATGTATAAAAGAAAATTCAGAGATACGATCAATAGTCAACTACACCAAAAGGCATATTAAAAACTTGAACCTAAATCACACTAGATTCCTTACAACATTTCTATTTACAGAATATCAAAATTGAATCATTTTACTTTATATCAGTTCCAAATAACCAATAGATTATTCATCATTGATTGCCTCCAGGATCTGAGCCTTCTCCACCCCCTTCGTTTCTTCAACTTCTTCTGGTAATCCCTTTCCATAAACTCCCACAAATTTTGTTTCTCCCAGCAGTTTCTCCTGTGCAGTGCTCCTCCCCCGCATTCACACTTTGCATTGCAAGAATCTCGATTTTCGAGGCTAACTTGGTATTAGCTAGGGAAATGTTTTCATTTGTCAGATCTCTTAGTTTACCCCTCAATTTTCCATTGACAGTTTCCTCCTCATTTCTCGATTTCTTTTCTTGAATCAGTTCTTCGAGTGTAGAGGATTGTTCTTGCCGTAATTTAGAAAGTTTGTCTTCGAGACCGAAACACGACATTGTTGTCTCTTCTTTCTCGTCTTTCACCACTCTCATATCTTCTTCAACATTGACAACTCGATTCTCTTCCTTCAAGAGCTTCAATTCAGTTTCAGTTTCATTATTATTTAAATTCACCACATACAATTTAAAGTTCCTAACAATACATATATTAAGTAACACTGCACTACATAGAACTAAATACAATGATACAGAAAAGTAATAAAATATACAAATACAAAAAGGAACTAAGTAAATTGTATGGAGGGAATTACTTAAAGGAGGAGCTCTCTCAATAGATAAACTAATCGAGGAGAGAGCCCCCCCCTCAATTTATCTATCGCCCTTTCCATTTTCTCAAGAGTTTCGTTAACTCCATCTGCTTTACCATCTGAAAACAAATGCCATTTTGGAAGGAGTGGAAAGTTTATGGAGGACAGGGAGGCAGAAATGATGGACCAAGAAGCAGACTTAGAAACATTTTTATTACCAAAGGGGGCAACAAAAGGCTGCAGCAATACACTCTTGGTTTGACAAAACTCTCGAGAAAATGAAAAGAGCGATATATCAATTGAAACTCTTGAAGGAAGAGAATCGAGTTGAAACGCTTGTAAAAAAGATTTGAGAGTGGCGAAAGGCGAGGAAGAGGAGACAAAAATGTCGTGTTTCAGTCTCGAAAAAAAATTCCCTGAATTATTGAAGGAACAGTCTTCCCCCCTGAAAAACTCATCAAAGAAAATAATTTGAACGATAAGGAGGCCACCTGCAATAAAGAATTGAGGAGCACAATTGTGGACCTAACTAATGAAAGCATTGCTAATGCTGATACCCAAGTAAGTCAAGAAGATCGAAACGCTTGAAATGAAAAGTGAGAATGCAGAAGAGGAGCATGCTGCGCAGGAGAAACTGCTGGGAGAAGTTGAAGCATATTTGTGGGAGTTGACGAAGGAGGGATTATCAGAAGAAGTTAAGGAGTCGACGGGGTGGAGAAGGCTCAGATTCAGGAAGCGATCAAATAATGAAAAACTAATTATTGATTTGGAGTGACAGATATAAAGTGTTTTAGTTTGAATTTTGGTATTCTGGAGATAGAAATATCTGAATGAATATAGTATCTATCATGTTTGAGTTCTTGATATTCCGTTTAAAGTATTCGACTATTGGTTGTATCTTTGAATTGTTTTTTAAGCTTTGACAGCAAAATATGATTTACGACTCGTGAAGTAATCTCATTAGTCAGCTCACTGTACCGTGGGTGTTGATTGGTTTTACCAATCATTCACGTCTTTTCTGATTGGCCTATTTCGATCCACATCTGGGTATATCAAATAAGAGAACGCAAGGAATCAAGGACTTACAAAGCAAAATAAAGCTGCATCCGCTGATCATTAGGTTCGAAGGCGTCAGATGATTTTGTTTATCTGACGTCACATTAAACCAAACATTAGAAAACTAAAAATTCTCTTCTTCGATTCAGAATTTTCGAGACTCGTTGAAAGTATCACGTATATTTTCAACATGACTTCTGAAAGTGATGAAATTGTTCCCCAGGTGGTTATTACTGCTTTCGTTGACGATGAATCTGCCAGGGTTGATACGGACTCAATTAAATCGGTTAATGACGATATGATAGTAGATGATGGTGTAACCGTTCCTATTTAACCAGATATTACCGAGTTTTGTGAGGAGGTCGCCCTTCTTAAAGATTAGTTGAGCAGGATGAAGGTAAAGGTTGAGAAGGAAAGAAAGAAGAAAAAAGCAAATAAGCTTCTATTTCGAGGCATGCGAAGAATTCGGGTATCGCGGTGCGCTTTTTTCTTCTTGCTTTGTTTCTCCAGCTCTACCTTCATCCTTCTCAACTCATCTTTCAGAAGGGCGAGCTCTTCACACTGCCCAGTAATATCTGGTTAAATAGGAACGGTTACGCCATCATCTTCAATAATCTCGTTATTAACCGGTTCAACTGAAACCGTCTCAACCCTAGCAGAATTACTGTCACTCAATGCGGCGATGGTCAACTCTTCAGCGATTTGAAGACTTTCCAGGGTCATGCTGAAAACATACAGTAAAAACCCGCAACTTAGAACCTAAAAATTAGGAAATCACTTGGCCTAAATTTTTTTAATTTTCACCGTATTTTAAGGGCAAAAATAAAAAATCTTAGATTTTAAGGCTGTTCATTTTCACCAGCAATAATAATGGTATTTAATTAGTGTCCAAAGACCTACAAACTACCATTAACAACAGTTATTACTGCTGTTAACTGCGATTTATTTAAGAGCCTTGTTAAGGCTTATTTGTAAAAATGTAGGTTCTTAGTTGCGGGTTTTTACTGTATTTGATACCTTAGAAATGTAGGAGACTATTGCTCCATTTCGCGAATTTATTTTGATTTCAAATTGAAAATAAGAATCAGTCATTTAATGCAAAATTCAAATTATTCCAAACGACTCCAAGACTTAAATTCCCATCTTGCTAATTCACTTATTGAAACCAGTTCTACTCGGCCTAAAAATATTGATGAAAACCACCTTGCCTCTCTCAGTGGATCCTAATGCCTTCTGCACCTTAGTGATAGCAGTAAAACCTTTACTGAAAAGGTAATCCTGTATAAATATGATAAATTATTATTATTATTATCATTTCATGTTTTTTCTAATTTTACGTTAACAGAATTCCAAAGCTTCAGTTGGGAAATCTAGTGGACAGAGATGAAAAGGTGAATAATTTTATTTATATTACCTCCGAGAAAAACATAAGAACTTTTCAGTTTTACCTCCGTGAAAAACTTGAATTCTCTCCTGCTTACTGAGTTTTCAACTAATCTAAATCAGATGAATTCGATTGTTCGAATATAATGCTGAATTTTTAACAGATGTTAAGCAATTGATTGTTTTAATCACAGCATCTGCGACCACTCATCGCTTTTTAACTACTTTTTAACTTTCTTATGAATTTCAATTGAAAGATCCACTAATTAACAGAACAATCATTGGTTTTTAGCGTTTCGGAATCTCTGACAGTTGCAAGTTTGCGTAACGTCATTCGTGAATTAGACCCAATTTTAACGTCATCTCGAAACATTTTTTAAAGAAATGCTCAGCAAAGATGCAACCTCGTTCAGAGTCAAGGTTAAGTGACACCAAATGCGAGGTTACCACGCCCATATCACATCACAGATGGAAATCACTTCTCTGCACAGGAAAACAGGAGAAGGCTGGGAAAAAGTACTTCACATTTTTGGCAACAAAGTTTTAGTTCGTTTGATCAGCAGTTTCACAGTCCCCGGGCTTGTCTTTTAAAGGATTTGCCAATTTGATTCGGTTGACGGTGAACATCTTGCAATGAGAATAGCTTTTGTGTTTACTAACTATCAATATTTGATGGAACTCGCAAATAAAACCAGTAAAAGGATTATTGTGTTTGATATTTTCGAGAATTTTTCATGCAAACTGTCTTCTTTTTGGTTTTTGATAAAACTGATGATTAGGTCGCCTTCTTAATCATGCCTGGTCTCCCTGTGATTCTTACTGACGGAAAGAAAAGTATTGACGATGCATTTGTTATGGTTTGTGAGAGATCTGCCTACATACAGGCTTTTGTACAGGTCTATTTGGACGAATATATAGTGATTGAAAAAAGCAGGAAAGTTGTTATATCAAGAATCAAGACAGACGATTTCTGTATAGTCTTTTTTGCTGTGATTTCAAGAAGATTAACGGTTTCTTGAAGTTTTCAAAGTGGGTGGATGTTTCAGCTTCCAGTTATCAAAGTACTTAAGACTTGATGCTTATTGGTGTTACATGCTGGTTCAAGAAATAAGTTATAAGTGCCCTGAAGTTTGAGAAAGAAACTCGACTTATTTAAGGTTGTTATTGCGATTGGTTCGAGACAGTCTCTTGATGTTTTGAGATGACGGCTGTTTGGCAGAAATTTGGAAAGCCTTCATTCAACCTCATCAATCTATTGGTATCATATCTGTTGATTACACAATGATGATTGAGAACGAACAACTGCTTGAAAATTGAAAGATGGCTTATTGTTTCGCAGATAATCTAACCCATTTTCAAATTGAAACTTCTCGCACAATTGGCGTGATATCACTGGTGTATTCTGTACTGATCACAACAACAAACATCTTCTTGATCGTCTCCATGTTTGCAACGAAACAGTCACTGAAACACGCTTCGAACTTTCTAATCATCTGTATGAGCGTATCAGATACCTTGAATGGTGTCGTTCTCATGCCTGTGCTTGCTGTTTTGAACTTGTGGAAAACCATTCCAGGCAGTTGTTTGTTCCTGACCACTTCTATGCTTTTGCAGTGGTATTTCTGCGGAGTTTCCATGTTCCTGACGGTTCTACTGGCTCTAGATCGCTACCTTCACATGAATCCGGATCTCCAAGCATCGCCCTCGAAGTGTTCCAAGTTGTTTGCAAGACCGAATATTTACATTACGGTTTCTGCCGCTCACTTGCTAACCATCGCATTAATTCTGACCGCGTATTTGTTAGCGAGATACATCCCTAGTGCTGTTGTGTGGGCAGACCACACCTTCTTGGTTCTTATATTCCTATTCACTTCATTCTTCGTGGTGATGTACCTCCGTGGTTATTTACGAGTCCGTCGGTTTGTTGTTGGCAACCCGATCTACGAAAACAGAGAGAATTCAAATCAGAATGAAGGCCCGAGGTACTTGAAGGAATTGTTCAAAACCGTCCTCATCCTACTGGTAACGGTTCTGGTAGCATGGATTCCAATCTTTGCTTTAAGTGTCGCATGTATGGTTGCCAATCTCGGGGTTTACCTTGATGTAGATGTGAAATTCGTGTTCAACAAAACTGCCTTTCTCTTCTTCAATCTGAATGCTGCCATAAACGCATTGGTAATCTTCTACCGGAATCAGAAGTCACGTGATTGGTTTGAGGAGTCCTTCTGCTCCTGTTTTAAGCCAAGTGACGAAGAACAGACTTCTAGTAATGACTGTGTTGTGATTTCCAACACCAGGGCTGGAGAAAATGACGGAGAAATAAGATTGCAAATTGCTGGAGATGATCACTGAAAGCAAAAGATTTCGTTTTCCTGTAGAATCAGGCCTAAATAGTCCTAGTCTTCAAGACACATTCAATATTAAACTGGCTGTTGATATGGTTGAATTTTTCTGATTTGAAAATTGGAAGCAGCAAATTGGTTTTTAAAGTGACTTTAGTTGGTGGAATGATAAACATTTGCATTAATTCAGAAGAAAATCATTAACAAACTCTAACATGATTACTTTATCAAAGATATTGCACAGAAAGTTTAATACCAATTATAGTTTCTTCGGAGAATATACTCTGTTGTTATCTTTATTTATCTAGAATAACGTATCACTCAGTTAAACCAGCATAGCGGGATTCAAATTTCCTTATGTACAGATAATTCTCCTATTTTCTTAACATGTAACATGTTGCTCAATAGAAATTTTTCCCTGCTTGCATTTTCCTTAAGTATGCATCCCTCCCCCAGCAAGAATTTCTTCCTCAATCAAAGGCATTTTTTGCAAATTTTCTTCTCTTTTTCAGCTAATTCGCCCTTTGAAAGACTACAAGCCTTCTTTAGACACACCGAATTCTGCTTCAAGTGTTAGGTCAGTTTTTCGCTATTTCGTTAATGAAATTTAGTCTCAAGAGAGAAGCTTCACACTTCATTTTATCGATTGATGAAAATATTTTGATATCAGCTATGAATTAGCTAAAAACATTCTGGCGAAGATCAATTCAAAGATGCCTTTTTGGTGGTAGTGAAAGGACCCCTTAAAAGAATGACTTTTGATTAAGGTCTGCCTTTCTTCTTATTTCAAGTTAAGTTCTCAATTGGAATTAGAACTCTTCTGCAGGAGAACAATAACCCGCAGGCTAGTTGAGGGTAACAGCTGTTGAATCAAAACCATCCTTATGTTTTACTTTCATCAAATCAAATTTCATATATGATTAAAACTCTTCTTTTCCTCAGCAAGGAAATCTTAACCGCCCAATGTTTGTAAAAGGATAGGAGGTAGCAGACTACCTTCATGAATCATTCATAGGAAACCAAAAACATTTTAATTGGTATAGTCTGTCTGAAGAGTGCGAAAGCGCGAAACTCAGAGTAACAGAAGAACTTGTCTGTTTTTTAATGTGTTCATTCTACTTTAGAAAACTAAATATAGTCAAATCCTTTTTGTTTCAGCTGGGGAACTCCAAACAGACCCCCGTCTGGTAAGAAGAGCAGAGGTGGTGGTTGGCAGGTATGTTGTATGAATATTCTTGACTACCTTCAGTGGTGGGTCAGTGGTGCAGGGGGTGGAATCCTCCTTGTTAAATGGCATGCTGAGTTTTGTGGCAATGATGTATTAGATTATGATAGGTTGTTATAAGAAGAAAAAAATCGATGTATGGCAGGTATTAGTTAAGGATATTCATTCATGAATGCCTTCCCCCTCAAAACGCTAAAATACATTTATAAGTCATTGACATTACTGTCTGAAGATTGCGTTAAGCATTAGTCTAATAGTTTACAACATAAAAGCTTGCTTTTTGCTTTATATTGTCAGCTATTTACTAACGTATGTGGAGCACTTTAGTCAACATAGGCCTACGTATCTACAGTTTTATGAAAAAGGAATGACAGTCAGATGAACTGTTGCCATATTTGCTCTATCAAAACTTTTGTTTTGAAGGTGAACAGTGCCCGACCGCAAAAGACACCAACAAGTGCGAAACCGAAGAAACATGACGACGTTCCAAGTTTAGACCTGTGTCTGTCACAAAGCAATGAAGGACTCAAAGAACTTGCAAAGGTAACCTTGAATTCCCTATTCAGGCGAACAAGGCTTTTTCTTAACATCTGAGCCAGTTAAATAGTCGTTTTCCAATATTTGACAATGAGACCCAATGTGCACTCTCGGTTATTGCGCAGCAACTCACAAACATAAGTTGCATTTGCTTAGTTTTCTAACAAAAGAGTGAGAAGTTATAGTTTTTGAATACAATTTCAAAAGTTAGTACTTTTATCCGAGATATCCTACCTTTTTATCAAGGAACTGTATTTTTTGTTCATCTGTTTGTTACTACCCAAAGGTTGATTAATTTATTCATACATCTATTTGTTGATTTATTCATTCTTTTAGGCTGCGAGAAAAGTTCACGAGGACATTCAAATCGAATACATTGGTGCTGCACAGAAACTGCTTCAAGAGCAAAAGGTATGATTCCAATTTTCTTGCTTCTTGTTTGATTACATCCATTTTCTATAAAACTTTACTGCTTAGCTGTGTAGAAATATTTGCAATGGCTAGCACACCCACTTTCTAAATAAAGGCTAACCATTTATTATCGGTACAAATTGAGGTGATTTCTAAAAATATCCAATCGTTTTGCATTCATCTTAGCTTGTTTTCAATTCGCTCGCCACCTCAAAAGAAAACTCAATTTTGCAAATGTGATGAAACCATCTGTAACGGTTGTTGAACACTTTCTTATGGATCTCACACTTTATACTTCAACATTAATTGGTTGGTAAACTATTGGTATACGTATTTACAATAATACGCATAAAATCCTTTGTGACCACGGGGTGACCACTGATTATTCATTTCGATTGTAGAATGAGTAGCAATAATCTAAAACGAATTTGCAGCAAATATGAAATAATTTACAGCAAATATTCTATTGGGCTTCACGCTTCAGCATTAATTGACTGGTAAAATTAATTGTTTGATTAATCAGTTGCTCAGTTAGTAAAGCAACGGCGTGCCTTAACATTGATTTATGGACAAAGTGGTTATTTCTGAAAATCTATTTTTTTTGTAGGAAAAGAAAGAGGAAAATGAGCTCCAGAATGCATTGTAAGAATTTTGAATTTTTATCATAAGATGATAATCAAAATCAACTCCTTTTAGTCACTAATAATTATCAACTTTTTTATCATCGTTAGTGTTGATGTAGCTGTTGATATTGTTAGGGTACTTGATTTATGAAAATGTTGCTTGCTCTATTCCTTTGATTAGAAACCTGTACTTAATCAATACTTAAACAATAATTGTTCTATACTAATGTATATTGTGCACTTTAGCCAGGATTGGCACTCTCTTCTCGTCTTAAACCTGTACTTAAATATATTTGACACTCTTTGGCCGTAAGAACGAAAGTTTTAACGAGAAGCATAAACAATAAGTTTCATTTAGTACTCCTAATGCTCCAACCAGCAAACTAAGTATTTATTAATTTTAAAGAAGCTATGAAAGTGAGTACACACTTGTGTAGTTTCATGTTTGAGAAAAATTAATTAAAATATTACTCAAGTTTCACTCCTTTGACGCACTGCAAAGCAGAGGTAGTCTTTGATTTTCAGATTCGGCCTTACCAGGCTCTATTCATATGCTGTATAAATTGACTAACTCCTTTATGGCCTCGTCAAGAATTATTAGCAACAGAACTTGTGCAGTTAAATTTGATGGCATTTTCAATACAAATCTGTTAATATATTTTTGCAGAAAAAATAATGATAAAGATTTTGCAAATGAGGAAAAAGAAGAAAATACGACAACTGATGCCTCTAGTCTTCAACTGGTAAACTATTTACTATTCTTACTCATATTTGAAAATCTCAGGAAACCATGGATTCCATATTATATATTCAAAACTTCTCAGCACACCACCACACCAGTCAATACCAATCATGCACTTCCTTTTTGATCGATCGATTTCCATCCACATCGGATTTGTTTGTTAGATTTCATTTTCGTTCTGGCGTACTACGCCTTTGATGAGTGTCAAAGACTGAGTGGTTATTACGTTTCACAAAGCTTCCAATTTTCCTCCCAAGCCTCAAATTCTGTACCGATCAAAGACTATAATGATAGATAATAGACACAGGTATATTGACAAGCTACTAAGAATAGGGTCCAGAAACGGTACAAGCCTATTTCCATAACTATGTTCATAATGAAAGTAATAATACGAGAGCTCAATCATCTAATTTTATAAAATTCCAATAGATTAATTCAAATATAAACCATGCATTAATCTACATTATAAAAGAACGGACGTCAAATTGTTGAATATAATTATGTTAACTTGGCCTTAACAAACGTTAACCTTTTTGACAAATATAATAATTTTATCACTCAATGTTTTCAATAAATGTTTTTTCTTTCAGTTTCAAAATAAACTTGGGGAAAGCAAGAAAAATTTCTTCATTGAAGAAACTCTTCTTGGAGATCAACTGTCGAGGTACAAGTCTTTTTTGATATTTAGAAAAAAAATACATTTAATTGGTAAAATCGTTTGCCACTTTTAAACCTATTGATTAATTTATTGCGATTAATTGTTGACTTTTTTGATGATTTTAAGGGCTTTATTGTCCAATTTTGATATAAGAGTGATTATTGAAGACTGGAAGACAACGAAGCCTTTATCCTCCCTCTTGCCACTTTTAAAAAGGAGTTAAAACCACTGTTAATAACGAGGAATTTATGCAAAATAATTTGAATTAAAAATAAAAGAATGCATTGGCGGGGAATCGAACCCCGGTCTCCCGCGTGGCAGGCGAGAATTCTACCACTGAACCACCAATGCTTGAAGAACGGAAGCGATTAACGTAATTATTTCCTTGATTGTCGCATTATATCTTTGTGGCGTTAGCTTCCAACAGTACACGCATTTTTTTTATAAGTAATTTCAGTTCGAGCTCAGTACTGAAAATTGCTTAGCTGGAGGGCGAATTTGAGTACTCGAAATTGCTTAGCAATTGCTTAGCTTTTTTATAAAGAAATTTGTCTCTTAAAATACTATCTCACAAGTTGCTGTACAAATAAATGTTGATGGTATCTTGCAAACAAAAGTGTGCTGGGGTACTGATATCCACTGTAACCTACTTCTTCATAGCTGCAGCACAGTTTTCATTGCCAATTTGATCAGAACTAAGATGTTGTAATTGCGTAGCATTTCTCCTTCCAGTACTGGAATTGCTTAAGTTTTTGTCTGGTCGAGTACTGACTTGCTTATAAACAAAAATACGTGTATTGTATAACAACGCTTTTTTTTATAAGGAATATTTTATAAGGAACCTACATGTCGAAGGTCGAAAAACTTATGGAACTTTTACTACTAAAGGTCAAATCACTAAGGAACTTTATAATTTTGCATATAATCATTTGGTGTAGATATGCAACTTCTCTAATGACCATGTAACTAGCTATTATGTTTTAAAGGTCTATCTAAGCTTCTTTATGTTATAATATGTTTCATGTTTCCTTATCACGAGTTTATTGCTAAATGTTAAGTTTTAATGCTTTTCTTGCGTCGATACTTATTCTTATCTACTAAGTAAACACTTAGAATTAAGGAACTATTAAGGAACTTACAAAGTGGTCAAAAGAGGTCTCAAAATAAGGAACTTTTACTACTAGGCCCTGAGCTAGGCTCCTTATATAAAAAAAACGTGTATACACCTTTGATAAGTTTTTATAATAATCCAACATCTCTTTCTAGTCAATCAATTATCAATCAGTGCAAATGCACTTACCTAACTTTACAAGATATGACAGCAAACGAAAATAAAACTAAAAGATAGGTAAAAGCTAAAAGTAAAAAAGAACGAACAGAACAACTACAATAAAGGTACTTTAAGTGGTTGAACATCCAGTTACTTATTATTTTAGGAAGTTACTTGTTATCTAATAAATTAAATAACTATAATACAATTTTTTATATATTTTCAGGACTTCTATATCAGAACCTACCAGCAAAAGTGATAAAACATCGACGAAATTTGACCCCAAACAACAGCGACACAAGGACCTCTTCAGTACACGGTAAGCACTTTTAGAATAAGCGAGGTTTTCATGGAACTTGAATAGAGCCACAATTCCCGTCAAAACTGTTGAGACAAATCTTTATCATATAACTTATTAACTGAAGACCTTCCCTTCATTTCAACGTTGTTTGGGTAACTCATGTACATTTCTGTTCCCCGATGCCCTGGGAACAAATTTAACCAGCATTGTACAGGGACAAGGAGGAAGAGTATATTTTCCACTCTCTTAGAAAATGATTAACATATTCAGACTTTTTTTTGGCTTGTCTCAATAGGTTTTGACGAGGATTAGTGTCTATTTTAGGAGGTTTTATCAATAGATATTAGTAATGCTTCGTTGATTATTTGGAATTGAATATCTGTTAGCGATTCCTTAGAATCCTAGAAATCGTTATTTTATTCATGCTGCACCGAATATCTGACAACAAGGTACTGAAGTAGAAGTTTTTCCATAAACTGGGCAGTATTTGACATGCACGATGATGATGTCGACACATTAATCTTCTTTTGATTTTAGGTCACCTATTACAGGCATGACATCAGAGAACTCCCTCTCAAAAAGACTTCGATTTGGTGCCAGAATCGTAACAAGGTAAAAGTAGAATTATTACGAGTCATTATGGGTCTCGGGTTAGACTTGGGGTTAGGCTGAGGATTGGGGTTAGAGTTATTATTAGGGTTAGGGCTAGAATTGGGGCTAGGGTTATAATCAGGGTTAGGGTAAGACTTAAAGTTAGGATGATCCTGCCCTTTGCTTTTCAATAGAGCTTTAGATGAGGTGATAACAGCCTTTAGAGATGGTGGTTGCTTCTCACAGAGCTAGGGTTAGGGTAAGAGCTAGGGATAAGGTCAGGGTTTGGTATTGAGTTAGGGTTAGGGATGATCCTGTCCTTTGCTATCCAAAAGAGCTATCCTCAAGGTGATAACAGCCTATAAGTTGGTGCTTGCTTTGATCAGAAACCCAATATAAATCTAAATGAGTGAATTTGTTATGCAGGGATGGACATGATGCTCATCGAGAAATCAACGGATTCTTCTTTCCATCTGATGGGACAATCACTATGTACGAATTCAGACAATTCGGAACCAGGTTCGTTCTTATTCTTGTTTAAGGCATTTGACTTTTTGCCACTGATCTTTAAATAAAGTCTGGATCGAGCATTCTTTCTTTTTCTAGAGCAAAGTCTCCAAAGGCATTGCTTCGGTTTGTACTGGGCCTCCCAATATGGCTGCCAAATAAATTATATGGACTTGATTCACTATTAACAAAAGCTGCACGATTATTCAGTCTCATGCTGATCATTCATAACATTTCAACAATCACCAAAGAAGAAAGCATGCCCCAATAGGATCTCAATACATTGACTCGAAGTCGAACCTTCGAATATTGCCTCACTCTCTCTCTCCAGCCTACTTCCTTTTTCTCAGAAGAGTATCAGACAGAAATCTCAAGTTAGAGCCTCGGTCTTACTCTACCCTAATAACCTACCCTACCTACCTACCTTCTTTTAACGTTGAACTTGTTTTTAGAGCAAATGCATTACCGTTCATACAACGAAGTTCTTATCGCCATACTCGAGGAGGCAAGAAAGGACAGGAATTCACACTCCTAGACATTTCAGTGGTGAGAATTTCGAATTCATTTATCAACATTCCATTAGAAACACTCGTCTTGATATAACAAGAAACAAAAAGATTGCTCAAGAAGTTATGAGACCAACAAGCAAAATAAAAGTAATGTCACCAACTTTAAGAGTTGCTGCATAACCAGTATGCTAATAACCGGAAGGCACATTAGGTTTTCTTGATTACATTCTTACAAAATTATCAATCATCGTATGCCCAAAAGGAGCTGCTGCACAAAAAGTGTGGTTATAACCGGGAGGGTACCTTGGGTCTCTTGATCACATACTTATAAACTTACAATTATTACACCGTATGCCCAAGCGAGGGCACATTTCGTCTCTTGACCACATACTTATATTTTGCTAGTTGCTCTTGCAACTTCTCGAGCGCTCTCTGTGTATTTCGAGTCTTCTCCTACCTTTCTAAATGTTGATTTTAGTCCTCATAATCTCCTTACACATACATCTTTATTGTTATGGATTATACCTTTAGGCCATAGTGACTGCTTTAGATAAAATCAGATATATTCTTTATATCTTCATATATTATCTATTATTCTTAATGCTGAGGTTTAAGGTTTAATTTTAATGATATTACTTTCAGGGAAATGAGTTAAGTTTCACGACAGCTGAACAATCTTCTCTGCCTGATTCACTCAAGTCACAGCCAATAATAATCTTTAAAGTTACAGAAGTCGATAGTGAAACCAAAGAAAAACTCATGTAAGTTAACTTTAATCGTATGCCTTCACCATAGGATATTTCAATAAATGACTCTTTGGACAAAATTTCTGTTTATTCATATAACCATATTCAAAGTGAAGATCAGTTTTGAACAAAGAAATCAAACAAAAGCCTTCCAGACCATTTTCTCATCAGACTATGCCTTCACAGAATCTTCAGCTACAGATCAATCGTTTATTTACGTTTCTCTAAGGTTTTGTTTTAATATTTTGTCAAGATTTACGCTGAACTCGTATAAACTAAGGAAACGAGATTTGAAACACTTGACTCTACATCTCAACAAGCCTGTTTCGAGGTTTCCCACTCATCAGAAGAAGTCCCCTCCTGATAATACATCAAGTTTGTTTGTTTGTTTTCTTTGTTCAAAACTGATCTTCGTGGCAGGGATGGCCGAGTGGTTCAAACCACACCTGTCACAAAGTGTAAGGAGAGAATTAGCCAACTCTCTGTAATTCAAGGCAAAAAGGCAAAAGGAATCACGAGGTGTGGTCACATCGAGAGGAAGGACCAGGGTCGCACTGCTCGATTAGTTTACCTATTCAGTGGGCCCTTTGTGCTTAGCACATAAACCAATTCCGAAAGATAGTAAGCATATGTGCCTATCAACTATCAAGTCATGGAATAGGTTGGTCAAGACAAAGAGTGTCGTCTTTCGAGTCTTGCCTTCTTGGCGTATATGTATATAGCCCTAGTTTAATGAATCAAGCACTTTTTCTGTAAATCGAAACTTCTGATTGTGAAATTATGTTGGTTTAAGATATGATGGCTGCAGAAACGCAAAAGATCGGTCAGAAAGATCAGCCTGGGTTGACAGTTACGAAACGGATGAAGAAAAACAACAGAAAGAACTTCTTTTGGCTTTAAGAGGTATGATTAGTCACTTCATTTAGAACAGCATTAATGTTGCTTGTGTTTACTAACAATCTGTCACAGAGTAGGCTATTATTTCTTGCTCTTCATCTTATTTAGGCCCACTATACTGTGCATATCGCTTCCATAGATAGGACCAGGACTTTAGGACGTTGAGTTGTTTAGTTGTTTAAGAGATATGATGAGTCAAAAAGAGAAAAATTGTATATGAAGTACTATATACAATTTGTCTCTTTTTATTCTTACTAAAGTACCACACGCAACATATGATAATTCTAACTATGATAAGTCACTTGATTAAGAAGTTACCAAAACAGAATTATGAGTGCTAAGCTTCTATTAGTCTTTTATTCATTGCTGCTTTTAGCTAATTTAGGCCTTATGTACTGTGCATATTGTTCCGTAGAAAGGACCTATCCCTGAAGAACTATGAGTTGTCTTGGCAGCACCTTCAATTTCCCCAATCTAGAACAACCAAGCTTGTCTTAAGTTGTATACCATATCCAGTTGTTCAAACACCCTACGCTTGTTTGATTATAAGTTACTTTCATTTTTTTCATTCTATTTTCACTTTCATCTTTGTTCCTTTCAGGCTCTCTCCAATCGAAAATCAAGAAGCGGGCTGTGAGAACAGTGACAAATCTGGCGAAGTATTTCCGCAAAATTGACAAATCTGGTGATGGGTTCTTGGATCAGTCTGAACTTCGTGCCGCTTTAAAAGAATTCCGGATAGAAATTCCAGAAGAGGTATTTGAAATTTTGTTATTTGGTTGGTTCATCTTTTAATCTGCTCTAAAACAGCAGACTAAGTCGAGTTTTGGATGTTTCAAAAGCTACACATCTGAGTAGCTGATAATTAAAAGGCAAAGAACTCAAGGGATTAGGATACTCTGGTATCTTACCTTTGTGGACTAATAAGATAACGTCATTTTGCCTTGAACCTTTACCAATAATTTTACTCCTTTTTACCAAATTATGTTTGAAATTCTCTCAAGTATTTTCTCACCCCTCTTCGTCCCAGTATATTTCTAAAGTTTGTAAGAAGCAAGATTTGGAAAACTAATCCCGATGATTACACAAATTATCTTGATTGAACTAAATTTTACCAGAGCAGTCCTGCAATTGACATATGTCCTGGTTTAGGACAGTGGTTAGTGCGCTCTTCTGTGTTCACCCAAACCCGGGTTTGAGACCCAGTGGAGGCATATGTCATTTGCAGTAGCCTGCTCTTGTATAATTTAATTACCGGTGTTAGACCATGCCTTATGAATTAATGTTATCTTGACTGATATTTATCAAGTTGTATAACTTGGAAATCTTCTTTCCAGCATTTCGACTTCATGTGGCAAACAATCGATACGAACCACGACGAGAAACTAGACTATGGCGAATTCTTAAGAGGCTTTCTAGGAGAAATGAACGAGCACCGGAAGAGTTTAGTCAGAAAGGTAGGTTGCATATTGATATTCTACATGTTACGAAGTCTGTTAGTCGGTTTGTCATGAAAGTGCCCAATACAAAGAGTAGAGCTATATACACTAAGAAGAAAGAGACTCAAAAGGCAAAACTCTCCATCTCGAAAAGCCTCTTTTGTGGCTTCCAACTCATCAAGAGATGTACTTAGTATTCTACATGTTAGAAATATTACAAAGGCTTTTGGTCTTCTTATGAAAATATTTTAACACTATTTTCAGGACTTTCCATTGATCCTTCCGGAATCGTGTACTTGCTTAGGCCACTGAATTTCTAATCCTTATTAAAGGGTACCTACAAACGGTTGGAATCATGAACTACAAGCCGTCAGCCAGCTCAGCTGTCCATCCTTCTGAGGTTGATAAATGAGCACCCAGGATATTCGTTCGCTCTAGAATATCAATTCTGGGGACATCAGCTGCAAGTCTCCATAAGCTTCACGCTGCCATTCTCCGACCTACATCAATGAATAAATCTTGCTTGCATGCTTGCTTTTAAAGCTATGAGTGTTGTGTAAATCATTAGTTTGTGATGTGTTTCATTTTTTATAACAGGCCTTTGCTCGAGTAGACACTGCCAAAACTGGGTGGGCAAGAAAAGATGATTTGAAGAAATTTTTCAGCGCAAAAAAACACCCAAAGGTTTTGAAAGGTAAATCGATATGAACTAAATCTATATAAGTCTGTATTGTGATTTGCTGAAATAGTGTATGATGAATTCAAGTAGGGCAATACGAAGTCTATATCTCAGGTTTTCCTAAAACAGTGCTCTATGCGCAATGCAGAGCCTAAAATGTATTGAAAAGGAAAGAGTCAAGAGACTAAACTCTGCATCTCAATGGGCACATTTCACGGTTTCCCACTCATCAGGAGATGCTAGTAAAGAGTTCTTTCCTTACATGTTAAGTAGAGCGTTATATTTATTAAGAAAGGAAGATGACAAGCCTGTTTTGTGGCTTCCCACTCTTCGGGAGATGTATTTTTATTACTTCTAGTTCATCTCCTAGTACACCTATTGATAAGTAGAAAAAGGCTTGTGGATATGAAGAGTCTAGAGTGTTTCCTTCTTACTATTGTGTTGGTATTGATGTTGTTTTGTCAATATTATTGATATTCAGTTTTATTACTTGCAGCACCCTTTTCCAATCCTTTTACTCATCCCTCACCCTTTCCCTTGCCCAACAACCTTTGATTCCTGATAACTGCAGAATGAACCACTTTCCTGTCCAATGTTGCTAGGATGTGACATTGAGTAGATAAATATATTTAGACGAAAGAGCCAATATCTCATCATTGAGTTCGGGTAACTATTTTATTTCAAAACCTTATAAAAAGACTAAAACAGACTTGTTACTGATGTTTTTATTTTATTGATCAGGTGAAGTTTCAGAGAAAGAAATCACAGATGAATTTCTGTCTGCATTTGAATCCAGCGAAAAAAGCGGAGAAGTGACGTTTGCCGTAAGTTAATATAAATTGTTACAAGAAACTTTTGTATTTTGCATTTGGTTTCTACATTTTGGCAGATCAACATTAAACAATTTTTGCCTTGGATCTTGGGTTTAATGTGCTTGCTCGTAACAAACAATGTTGCTATTTTGCCCTCTTAAACCTGCAATGAACCAAGATTTTGCTATTTTTACTAAGTACCTAGAAACCTGGTTCCCTATTCCAAGTTATTCTTTGAGGCCTACGTTTTTGTACACAAAATTTAAAAATCATTTGCAATACTTCCTCAATTTATTGGAGTTAGAAGGATGGGTTTCATAAACTGTTATTCACGCTCATTTCAACTAAGTTTACCCCAATGGTATTTTGGTTAAGGTTTTACAAAATATTTAGACTAAAGAGGCTGCATACAAAAAGGAAACCAATCTAATATAATTTAACACTAAACATTATAAAAACGCACCTAGGCCTTATTTTGCATCCAGCCTCTTTAGTATCAAATATGCTCATTTTATGTTTGTGGTTCTTCTTAGGGAAGAAGAGTAGAAATTTTCTGCATGCTGTAAATCTTAAAGTGATTTTTCTCTTATTTTTTAGGAGTTCATTGACTTTTATGAAGGACTGAGTATTCAGACAGATACGGATGTGGAATTTGCAGCCGTCATGAGAAGCACATGGGGAGTTTGATTCTGGCTTCAAGCAAAATATGACAATTTTGAGGTAACACTGCTTTCATTTGATTTAAGAAAGTAAATGCAAACAGGAGCATTGCGCTATCTTGTGTTACGCAGATGGAATTGTATCCTGAATAGAGGATACCTTAATCTATTAGTTTTAGAACCATGGGTTGGTTAGTTAATAGTTTTATGCTTTTAAGAAAATGAAAAGATTTTTTGGAGATGTGGAAATTCCATATGGTTGATAAAAGAATCAGATTCAAAAAGCAAAGTTTGGTTTATAATGTATTCTCAGCATCAATATTCTTTAATGTTACACGACTCCCTCAAAAACTGCTATTTCTACATAACATTTCAAAAATGGATTTACAAACGTTTATTACCTGGAATCATAAACTATCATCTAAAATCTAAACAAAATAAATTTCTAATATCAGCAAAGAGCAAAAAGACTGGGTCAGAAAAAAGACCCTTTTTAGAAATCATTCAAAAATGATTTTCAGCTTGAATTTTTCCAATCATTGTAAGAATCGGGAAGTATGCTAAACAGTTTGCCAATAATTCCAAGATCTCGGTAAAGCAGGGATAAACAGGTTAAAAGAGTTGGTTGCTTTTAAAACAAAGCAATATATGAGATAGTTAACAATCACTTTTATAAGGTCTACAAAGGGATGGATTAGATTGTCCTGAAAACCCCTTGTTTCTAATTTCTTACTTTTAAAACACTCAGGCTTCAACTTGCCAGCACTTGTTTAAGAAATGCCAGATAGCTTCAGTTCACATCTGAAAACCACAGAGTTATTTTTACAGTTCATAGCAACTTGCCTTGGTATTATAGAAGATAGCAATATTGAATCCATCAGTAGGCTTTTTATTATGTACTGGATAATTTAAAACCACTTCAAACAAAATTGGTGCTTATTTCATAAACAGTAGCCTCTAGGTCAATCATTCCAAAGACATGATTTTGAAAATACCTTTGCCTCAACACAACACCATGCTCTTTGTTGAAATTCTGTAATATCATTACTCATTAAGTTTACAGATCAACAAGTAACTTTGATCTCGTTTACAGTAATTCATGTATTGATTATGCTCATGCCTTTAATACACTCACATCCTGTGTTGCTACAAAGAGTGGAAGACAAGAGTCCTTCACAAAGAATATAAATACAACATGTCCTTTCTGCTTATTACTGACGCCTCAAATTTAAAGCTACTTTACCCTGGAATATATTTGTGGGTACAATTCAGCGGAATCTAAATGTAAAGCTAAATAGGCTAAATACAATAAAGTTGCATATTGCATAAAGTTTTATAAATCTTTGCAATCCTTGTGTAGACAAATATATCAGAATGGAAACATTGACATTTGCATGGGCAAGTTTTGATTATCTGGCTTCCACTTAGGCAGACTTAAACCATCAGGGTTTAGGAAAGATTATAAATGTCACTCAACTAAATGTTGGTTTAGATGTGTACAAACAGAAATTGAAACCACGCAAACTGTGCAGACCAGTGCCTTTCCAGTCTAACTAGACCACAAAAGATCAGAGATATCTGCTATTTCTAATGGGCTTCAGCAGTTTGATTGCAGGAGAAATAAAGTGGATTTATTCCCTGTTAATTAAAGTACATATTCAGGAAAGCTAAGTTTTAGCACAGGAATTGCAAATCACCAAATAAAACTCATGTAATAAATTGAGGCTTTCATAGAAAATTAAAAACATAGAAGTTCATTTGCACTGAAAAACAACTTGCTTCTCAAGGAAGATAACTCTTTTTGCCAGAAATGGCCAAACTGCATTTTGATGTGCCAAAGAATATATTAAGATATGTACAACTTTGTGGAAACTGTTCTAATATTGTTTTTTCACACTTGTCTACCCAAATCCTTAGAAAATGCAGCCTCACCAAAACAGGGTCCATGCCATGTGCGAACCATACCTAGTGTAGTATGTAGCAAGGGATGCCAAAAAACAAATAATTATTATGTGAATGATTTTTATTCAATTTCTGATTCAGACATGTCTAAAGAAACGTCTGACGTAATTTAGTAGAACCAGGTATCTCAATGCCACATATCTGTGCACAGATTAAAGCTGTTTATGCCAACATATTCCTAAACCTCTTTAGAGAATGGTTAGCATGTTATTTTGACCTATTTTTGGTACTCATGGCATAAAACAGTGGATAAATTAGTGTAGGAATCTATGGCGTAATGATTTTGCGCAATTCACTGTGGCCGTACCAACATGGAATGAACCCTTGGGGCCAATATGATACTAGACAAGGGGTTGATCAGCAATTGCCCCCTTAACAGTCTTCAGCCTCACCCATCTGGGAGGCTGCCAACAGTGCTAACATTCTCATCATCATCTTCACGCCGCCTAAACCTATTCCTGATCAACTTGACCAGGCTGTTGGGTAAGCTAGGGTGGCAGGAACAGCCATAAACCCACGAGTGACGCATTCTGTCCTTGAACTGGATCGCAGAGCGTCCGCAATGCTCGATCACCAGTCTCGGTGCCTCTCCGTTAGGCCGCTTTTCGAAGTAAAACCTGACACAAGAACCCGTCAGTTTGCTGCCCTGCATCGAGTAATCGGCGCCGTAAACATCAGTAACGTGTTGGGCCTCCCAATATTTTATACATTTCCACCTCGAAATCTCGAAATGTTCCGGCGACATCTGAATGTCTGGAGCGCTCTCTTCAATCCAGGAGTTAATCTTCGCGACGCCCTCCTCCCGGTCGGCTAGGCTCGGGTCCATCTCGAGAATCGATCCCAAAACATTGTCCAGGTCGGGTTCGACGTCTTTCAGGTTGGAGTGGTACCTCGCGTAGGAAGGCTCGCGTTGGAAGCAGCAAAAGTTCCCCATCAGATAATATAACTTCGAGTGTCTAATAAATAATTAATCAATCACTCCCGTCGTAGCTCCATCATTACTACTTACTACGAATTCATTAAAAATAGCTTTTGATGTTGTCGAAAACATCTGTCAACCTTCCTTCGCCATCTTAAACCTCCTTTGTTTGCATTTGTGTAAGGGGCCTGGACCGAGTCTCCTGACGGGGGCGTTTATTATTTAAGAGACCTGCTTGCTGGGTCAAGGCACACACTTTTTTATAAGGACGAGTTTCATTTGAATAGCAAGGCGGAAGTCTTGTGAAATTTTATGATATGTGATATCAGGCTCGTCACGTATGCGGAACTTCAATTCTAATAGGCGTTTTCACTTTGGTCTTAACAGCCAACTAGCTGTACCAAAAACATATTTTCTTTTTGCTTGTCTAAACACTTGTCTAGTAGCAAAGTCTACCTGTCAACATTACTGGAAATTTTGATATTTTGGAGATGGACGATTGTGTCCACCTTAATGGCTGAAAGTGGATCTGTTTCAATCCAGAGAAATAAGCAACAAAAATTAAGACATTTTATTGTTTCATATTATCTGTTACCACACTGCAATTATCGTCAAAGATAAAAACTAAGTTCAAATGTAAATAATAGCTTCATAACGAAGTAGATCCTGAATAAAATAATTAAAATGCATAATTTTGAGGAAGAGGGCTGCCTTATTTATAGGGAACTTCATTACATCAAAATTAAAGGGCATTCAATTTCATTTCAAGAATGGGAGCATGAAGCTGATGTGGAGTTTGGCTTGAGCCATCAGAATAAAAACAAAAACTTGTAGCAAGTCCAAGCCAGGAATTGCAGATGACATTCTGTCTTATTTGACTTTATTCAAGTATGACAATACTTACAAAGTCTGTGTATCAGTTTCCTGTTACACGCTTTTTATTCTATAAGAAACCTACCTCAAGGCCTATTACTAAAAGTTCCTTAAATTTTCTATTGTTCTCCATTGTTACAGGAGACAATAGAACAAAAGAATCCATTTTATTTTACAAGCAATGCTATTTCTAGGTTCCATATAAATAGTTCCTTATAAAAAAGCATGTAAAGCGCTCAATACATAGATTAGAGCTACATTAAGAAGAAAGAGACTTGAAAAAACCAAAACTCTCCATCACACTGCGCACTGTACATCCTGATGAATGGGTAACAATGAAACAGGCTTGTTGAGATGGAGAGTTTTTCTTTTGAGTCTCTGTACAACTAATCACAGAAAATTTCAGCTATCCGAAAGTTTCAGTGACATATCTGCTATTGCCCGGTAACTTCAACTGACTTCTTTGTTTGAGTTTTGAGCAAGTTACTGAAATCTTCTAACAAAATTATTTTAAGTCCCTCATATTCTTCTTCAGTTAGAATGTCTTCATTTTTCAACTGATGAACCTGCTTCAGCAAATGCACATACAAGTCACAATTCACCTCCGAGTCTTTTTTATTCTTTTCCCCGTTTGGCTCAGCCACTTGTCCCACCTGCCGTTGCAGAGCTAAGGCCAATGCTGATGCCAAAACGTTCTCATTGCCTTTACTTCTGCCAGGATCATATGTTTGCGGGGTAGGATAGCATTGTGAGCGAGGTTCTTGTGTTGGGCTATTCTTATTTTCCTGTCCTCTTCTGAAGAGATTCTAGAAAGTAATTATAAGAAATTAGAGTAATTTTTGTAGGTTTTTATGTGAAGAAAATCGCATCAAGTGGTTTGGTCTATGCAGGTGGTCACTTCTTTGAAAACATAAACTGGCAGCCTAAAGTTTCTCGTTCTTTCATTTCTGATATGCACGTCACAAAGGGGAAACAATGTTATTTGAGAAGTTGAGAAGAAGCAGGATTTGGAAAATCAGTGGAGATAATTTGAATGAAGGAAAAATGACAAGAATGGGATTCAAATCCATGACCTCAGCTGACTTTGCCTGTGTGATGGGTGTAGGGATGATTGCGGTTTCATATTTCCAGGAGTATTAAAATGAACCTTGCCTGAATTTTCAGGTGCGTTTAAATTACTTGCAACTTACCCTTATGAAGGTTGGTAAGGTAAGGATATTTAAAAGAGCAATGCAGACGAGGCTTCCAATTGCAAAGAAGAGACTTCGGGTGTGCATGATGTACCAGACGTATAATTCATTCACCCCAAAGGAAAAACATCCAACGACCAGCATTGCGGGGGCAGTGATTATCAGGGTGAGGTGCGTCAGAAATCTCAGAATGCGGAAGAGTAACATCTCAATCATGGAAGCTGCATGTTTCAATCTAAGATCAAAGGAAAAGGTTTAGCTACAGAGATAATATATGGGTTGGAATATACTTGAGAATAAGCAGGGATTTGGAAATCATAATACTGATTGTTATATGCATGTTTACTTGTTAAGATGGGTAGATGTGAAATCAAATCTGATCTTTCTTTCTTGGCCCTGTGCCCTCTATTTTACTTGAGTGGTTACAATAGGTGTTTGCTTTATGCTTTTAGCTTAATGCCAAAATCTAGAAGTGAAAAATTTAGTGTTATATCTACTAAGAAAGAGCAAATGCATACTATACCTATTCTGTTGACTGTTTATATGTCTTTCCCGCCACAATCAGGTTGTGTTGTTGTTGTTGTTGTTGATGTTGTTAGTGCTTTGTTGATGTTTTATTTTTGAATTGAATTGGATTGTGGGTGAAAGAGAGGCCAAAACTTCTGTGGTGTTTCGTGATAGAAACTAGTGCTCAAACTAACCTTTTGCGACTTTGCTAAAACTCCGGACCCAGATGGAATTCAACGACTCGTTCAAGACATTAGTTTGGGGTCTTAGGGTTGGCATTAGCATCAGTTGTAGGGGCCAGGGTAGAATAAGGGTTAGAGTCAGGGTTAGGCCTAATTGACTATTTGGCTATATGGGCTATGAGCAACTAAATTTGGTTAGGGTTAGGGTTTGAGATAAGGTTACAAGTTACATTCATTTTCTTAAGCAAATCAATAAGTTACAATTTAAGATACTGCATTAATCAGGGTAAATACTAAACATTACTAACTACTATTTGTTGATAAGATCCATGACAGAAAATGAGATCTGTTTAGGTGGAGTGATGGAAAGAACTCTTGTGAGCTTCCGAACAATTGTCCCGTAGCATTTCAAAATTATTATTTGATTTTGAACTATCATAAGAATTCTAAATTGGATAGATAATTGTTATGATGAAGTAAAAACAGATCAGTGGAAGGGAAGAGGACAAGTAAAGCAGAAAGTTCAGAGGTTCCTTCAAGAATATATGATTGGTCAGTAAAATGAATTGTTCTCAATCATAATCTTTTGAAATCATTTCTTTCAAACGCTTGGAAATAGATATTCTTTTGGGGCAAGTCGAATATCTTGTGGAATTTCATTCCTGATTTCAATACCATTTATCATGATAAACTTTTTTTATGATTTGTGTTCTTGCTCTTGGCAAAACGAAATTACCCGCTTTGGTCTGGTGCATTTGTAAACCATGCGTTGAGTTGAGTTTTTTTTTAAATGAATCAGAGGAAATTGTATCAGTATACTTTTTCAAACATCAAATATAAATTTAGCACATTCTGCTTTATACGAGTTTTCTACGTTGATAGATTTAGGATCGAGTTAGGCCTATTTGGCTATATAACAACATATAAAAGCCTTCGTCAAACAAGGACCTAAACCCTGAAATTTAAATCATTTCCACCTTAACTTAAAAACCTTTTCACTTCACCCTGAATATGAAAAAGTTCTGTTGATAAATAAACACTTGTTTGAATCTAGAAAATCTTACATGTTAATTACAATTTTACAAAATTTATTCCAGACCAGGACAAGTGCTCATCGATATCCTACCCGTTCCAGTGATGATTTTATTTTACCAAAAACTGTAAATCGTTTTGGCAACCGAGCGATAACAGTCAAAGGTCCAAGGTTCTGGAACTCTCAACCTCGTGAATTGAAAAAGATAACCTCCCAAATAGGATACTTACAAGCTCTGAAAGAATACAAACTAGAATCATACGTGTAAAAAAATAAATAAAAATACTTTAATTTGCTCTAGCAATTCAGTTTTCTTGTCTTGGCATTTCATAGCTTTTTTCTAACCACTAATGTATCTTCATTGTATTTAACCTTGTAGAGTAGTTGTTAAATTTTATAATGTTTTTTGTTTTGTTGTAAACGCCCCAGGCTCGATAAGCTTTGCTTCTCCTGGGGCGTATGAAACGTATGTAGTTAGCTTTAACGAAATATGTTTTCATGAATCACTATCATCATCATCATCACATGTATTCATACTGTCAACCTTAAACGGGGGTGGCCCCAATGACTCCCCTCTAGTTTCGTTTCAAGAATAAACCTTCACAAACTTTACTCAAGCAATTTGTGAAGATCTTGAGAATTTCCTACAACAACCAATAAGAACATCACAGCCTAGTTTCCTGAAAGCTGTCATGAAAACTTTCTTAAGCTTTCAAAAGCTTTCATAAAAAGCCAAAAGGTTAGAAAAGGTATGCTCAACTATGCCGGTTTTCACTGTATTTCTTGGCTATTTAGTTGCAGGCTATGGGTAATCAGGCTATGAGGTTTTTGGGTTAGAGTTAGGTTTAGGGTTGCGGCTTTTTAGCCATGAGCTATTTGGCTATTTAGAGTTAAAAAAGTACAGATAATTGAGAGAATGGATCGTTTGATCTTCCAAGTTCATTGTGGCCCGGTGTTTAGCTAGTTGACAGAAGATTCTTTTACGCACTAGTATCTGTCATCAACCATCTGTGGCGTGAAGTGGAGAAGGATTTGGAAGAAGACAATTTGTTTTTCACCGAGCACCAGCATGAAAACTTTGAGAATATTTTGAATGCAGTTTGTCTAATTTAAGAGTTTTTTTACGTATGCAGCAGGTTAATGAATAGATCTAATTTTTCCTGCAATTATTATTTTGAGAAGTTGTCCGAATATAGCATTTGTACGACCTGCTTGACTGATTTTTGCAAGAAGATTCCGCGCGTTTAGGCCCATCATGAAACCAAGATTGTGATGGAGTCATTGAGCAGCTATGGACCGAGGTCAATGTACAATTTGTCAAGACTATTTGGTTGTCAGTGATACTGTTGGTTGTCCATGTATCCTTTTCATGCATGTATGCTTAGCATGTTTAGAGATGTTCTAATGTTTCAAGAGGGGTTGAGAGTTTTATCCCGCAACTTCCTTGAAAATGTTGAGCAGGATAAATGAAACACATGCATATGGTATGAGACAGAGATTCCCACTGTCCCTATCTACTATCTAGTGAAACCACAGCCAAGGGAACGGGCTTGGCAAAATCAGCGGGGAAAGAAGACCCTGTTGAGCTTGACTCTAGTCTGATTCTGTGAAAAGACATGAGAGGTGTAGGATAAGTTGGAGCAGCAATGCAACAGTGAAATACCAATACTCATATTGGTATGCTGGAGGGCAGGCTTTCGTAACGGTGTCATGGAGATCTCCAGGACTGCTCCTTGACGGCCCTCTGAATCAATAATTGAATATATGTGAAATGGAAGGAATTTTACAGCCATGTAAGCGCTTCATGGTCTAAACTCACTAATATGACTTAAAGAAGACAGTATCGAGAGTATGACATGTGCACACAGGAGATTGACAGGCAAATAATTGAATAATGGAATAAAAAATACAAAATCTCTCAATGCAAGCACAAGATCTTGTTGAAGAGTGTCATACTTCCCTACAGGAGAAGTAGTTAAATATGGAAAATCAATCGTATGTTATTAATAAAAATGAAATGACAAGGGTAGTATTGGGTCCCGTAGTAGGGAAACTCCCACAAGAATGAGGATTTAAACCTTGATGTTGTATCTATACTGAGTTGCTTTATCTAGGATTAGAAGGGGAAGCTACATTTTCCTTGACTACACTCTTCAGGCGGACACACTTTTCACAGTGAATGGTAAGGATTTTAACTTTTATAAATTTCTATTATTTATTTCTGCTTACCATTTGCAGATTTGCAGTTTTTCACGATCAAACCAAATCAAAGTGGGACATATTTAAGTGACTGACACTGAGAAATATTAATGAAATCTACACCCATATGATCAATTGAAACAAGGTTGAGTGATTTTACCGATCCTTCATCACTGCCCATCTTTTAACAGTCGGAGAGGTGCCTAAAAGTCAATCTCATTTTTTGACTGACCCTTATCAATCTACCTGGGTATGAAAGGTTGTGTTTTGTGCTCATAAATTTTCCCCCATTTTAATCAGATACGTGCTGAATGAAAGGCTTGTACTATGTTAGTAGCTATTAATTTACCAGACTTTCGTCTATGACTGATACTTCTCCCCTGACAATTCTTCAGATATTTTGCTTCTAACCACTTACAGTCAAACTGAATTTTCTCTTTATTTCAGCATTAATCAGTGGATCAAAGTCAACAACAGTTGCCCACAATGCAGAAAAGGCTTCCTCAAAGCCAAGCCTATCAAACTGTTCTTCAATGTGCCAGATGGAAAATTAGATGAACTAGACGCTGCTGAGCTAAAGGTTAGTATCATTATTTGAAGCCTAGTGAAGTAAAGTCGAGCAGGTCACTCCTGGGTATTCCTTGGTGTCAAAGGGTTTAAAAGCACAAAAATTAGAGGAAAATAGGATTTAGAGAAAAAGTTGCTCCGCAACTGGATGCAATGCTCTTAGAGAATGCCCAAATAGGTTTAACCCTGTGCCAGTAATGAGAGCTACGCCAATCATCATTATCTAATAAATATATTTTGAATATACCAAGTAGGCAAGACTTGAAGGACTAAGCTCTTCTTCACAGTAAACCTGTTTCATGGTTTCCCACTCATCAGGAAGTGCAACCTGATGCAGAGAAGGTAAATTTCCTGATGAGTGGAAAACCACAAAACATGTCTGTTAAGATGAAGAGTGCAGTCCTTAGGGTCTTACCCTCTAAGTGTATCATACCACTCTACTTCTGATGCACCCAGCATTCTTAAGGTAAGCCTAAAACAGACTTTGTATTATCACATATATATATAAGATTATTCCTTCCAAGGTTTTGTGAGGTTTAAGGAGAAGTAGGTTTACATTGTCCTTTTGATTTCATCTTGCAAATGTTGATGTAGAAACCACTTCACCCAGGACTTCAGCACCAAGCAGCCTGTTTACAGGTGCACAACAATTCACATTATTCAGTCCTCAATTTAATACACTAAATCGTTTAGGATGAATGGATAAACTTTCTTAGAAATATAGCCACTGTGTTTCTTAAAAATGTAATAAGAATATCATCTTTTGATCTTTCAATTTGTGAATTTCATTCTTTTCAGAATCAAGTGGAGGAGTTGAAGACGGAAATCAAGCAGAAGGGTAATTGTTTAACTTGAAAAGTCCTCAGTTGATGGCTCCGTTTTGTAGTAAATCTTGTTGATAACTCATTCCTCTATTAGCCCTTTTGGAGTTGTACGAAGAACTGGTGACAGTGCAGTGTGCCATGTATTGTGGGATAGTTTTATGGGATGCTTCGCTTCGTAAACAAAACAGGTCCCACAAAACTATCCCACAATACATCGGGTAGCGTACTAGTTACCAGTTCCTTACACAACTCCGAAAGGGCTAATAAGAACTACCTAATTACTTGTCAAACTGTTGCTCATAACATCTAGATGGAAAGGCTAAAAGTATTGATGTTAAGTTGTTGGACAATACATTAATTCTCTGTTACCCATAGCACCCATATCACATTAACACCTCCTGTTTTTAGGCTCCATTCATAATGGGAGAAGAAGTAGGATTTTGAAGACCATTGATGTTTGAAACCTACTTCTTATGAAGTTCACTTCTTCAACCCTATCCAGTGATGGGGCTCCTGGTTGGTTTGGGAAAGTCAAATATAGTTATCAAAAACTGGGAAAGGTTTTTCTGCAGTTGTTAAGTGGTGTTGGAAACTGCCACATTGATCTAGTTCTTGGTGTATTTTCTTCTTTCGCATTTATGAAATCTTTATTTTCAGATATAGAGTTGAAGACAAAGCAAGAGAAATTCAAATCAGTGAAAAAGGAATTGAAAGTCACACTGAAAGAACTTGAAGCTGTTAGACAAGGACTCGACCATTCTGATAATGTCAACTCTGCACTCAAAGTATGTAATTCTGCTGAATTTACTCCTGTTATCTTCCTCTGATTAGGCAGGTCTCTGCTTATATATACCATCCTACTGCAGAGTAGTTTCAATCAATTTCGAACCTATCTTGATTGGTAGTTTCATAAGAATCGGTCCGCAACTCTGGAAGAAAACTCAATTCTACATTGAATGGCTTGAAAAAATATATTGTTTTTTTCCTTCTATTGCTGTTTCTTTCAAACTAAGTGTTATGTCCACCATTTTGATACTCATGTGCAACATATTAATGAGAGGGGAAACCCTGGGGTTTCTAAAGCTATCATTCTAGATTTTTTAATATTTTGTTTCTTCAAAGATTGTAAGCAGTTTGATCAAGCACACAACAAACACATGATTGACAGGCCTGGCCTACTGAACAGTGTGTAAATAATGTATTTTCGTCTAAAACATGTTTTGATTTTTTAGCAACAGCTAACATTTCTTGAGAAGCACAAAGAAGAGGCAATTAAAGCCAAGCTATCTTCAGAAAGGCTCCAGAGAAGTTTGGATAATCTTCAGTTGTAAGAAAATAATTATTTTCAGTTAGATAAAGTTAATCTACTTTTTACTACTTCATTTTTTCCCATCAGAGTTGCTGCTTCATTTTTGTTTCTTCATTTTTTGGCTTTTCATTTGATATCATTCTACAGATAATTGCTGATACATATTTTTCTCATCTGAAAGATCAATCAATTTGTGAAAATGAAATAACCTGGGTAGGACTGAAACCTGACATATGCTGGTCTTATCAAGATAAAAAAGATGCTGTATCTATTTATGATGATAGTTAACTAGTTTTATCTCAAATCACACCTATTCCGACAATGTAATTATCATGATAATGATTTCAATCTTATCGATACTATTACCGATGATCAGACAAGAAAAATCCATGGTTTCAGACGTTTTGATGCAAAATCTTCTTTGGTAAGTTTCCAATGATATTGAATAAATTGACATGAGATCCATTGAAAATGATAAATAACATTCACTAATTGTATAAATATATTCCCCAAGCGTGAAAGATCTGGTAACTGAAGAATCGCAGGAAGCTGAGCGCGTGCTCAAAAGATTCAGTGATAAGCCGGACTCAATCAATCAAGTGGTCAATGCCTTTGTCATCATGAAAAAGTAAGTTTTCCATTTCACGAATTAAAAATTACAACCTACAGTTACTGCTAACAGTTAGCACTTAGTACGGTTCCTGTTCAGCCTTATCTACAATTTATTTACTGAGTGAAAGGTTTTTACTGCCGTCTGCTGTGGTCTGTTGTTCCGTCTTTTGTTTAGTGCGCTTATTAGCAATATTATATTTTGAAAGACAATTTTTACCTTGAGAAATCAGTTGATTTTATTGAGTATAACCCCCTCCGTTAATGGAGTTGGACTTTTACCATATTCTATTAGCTCTCAGGGGCTTTGGACAAACCAAGGGAGTGGGGGAGATGAGTGGGGAGAATGGGGTTCTTAAGGGGATCCCTTTTAAAACTCCTCCAAGAATTACAATGAGGTTTACCATAAAGGTATGTTTTTGATAACTGTATAGCGTAATATCAGAATTGAGCAAGCGGGGTTTCACCTAATCTCAGGGCTCTTACAATTAAGCCATCTTTGAGGCCATGAAATAACTGATAGTTCAGTAATATCGCTTTCAATGTAATGATTGAAGCCCCAACACTCCACCCCACAACCAGCTATCCGGCTGTTATTGTCTCCATTATTCTGTTTAATGTATTTCTGTATCCTTACATCGTTATGATCTTCTGTCAGATCCCAACCCTGGAATTTGTGTGAAATTTTTCTTGCTGTGAAGTTATTGGTACAACTAGTAGTTTATTGGCATAACCTAACACTTGTTGAAGGAGCATAAGCTGTAAATGAAAGTGGATGATCAATAACCGTTGAGAGGAATCTCCATACCCAAAACAGGTTGATTAAGAAACCTGGACACCCTAAAACTTTGTGATTTATTCTTACTTTTTTCTCGAAGGAACAAGAACATCCCTCTCAAAATATGTTCGTTTTTATTTTCAGAGAGTACTCGATGCTGAAAAACTCGAAGAATAAGTTGAACGAGGAGAAGAAAGTGCAAAAAAGAGAGATTGATGATTTAAGACGAAAGGTTGGTTCCTCTGCTTTATATTTGTTGTTGATAGTACAGTACATCCTCGATTGTCCGAACAGGTTGAACTCAAATTTTTGTTGGGCCGTTCGGATATGCAAAAAACTCGGATAATCGAGGAAGAACATTTTACGTACTAAACTTGCTATAAAGGTTATTATCATCGTCCTGAATAGTCACAGGATGCTCAAACTGAATGCAAATTGAAAAGCTTGACAAACGGAAAGACCAACAACAAAACTAAGGCAACAGTTTTTTTGTAAATTTCAACAACGATTTGTAATAATAACAATGATAACAACGAATAAATGTGTTGTTTTTGTGCTTCCGTTGGATATGACTTTTATATTGGGCAACTGTTTGAGCAGACAACGGATATTTCGATTGGTTTCTCAAGAACTGGTTCGCAAAAAAATTTTATTATGAAACCTTTTGGCGTTCGGATAATCGAGGTTCGGATAATCGAGGTTCGGATAATCGAGGATGTACTGTATCAGGTTAACATTATTTTTCCTCCTAAAATTCTCTTCAGAAAGACAGATTACTGCATATGAGAACCTCTCATTTTAAGAATTGCTGAAGATACCGGGATGGATCTAAATGTTATGTCATAGAGTGAATCGTTTTATAGAGGTGCCCATACATTTTCTGACATTGGTTAAAGTATTACTCGTAAATACACGCAACTTTATCAAACAACAATATACCACCCTTAACTACTTATGGAGGGTCTCTTGGTTTTGTTCTAAACCTTATTTAAATAAAATCACTTAAGATGCCCCCAGCTACACCTCTTAAATCCACCTCTGTGGGAGATGAGATAGTACTCGTTCAGATTGCAGCTCGGCGGCAGCTATACAGATTCAGGTCATTGCAATTTCACAGAGTCCAGAAAACATGGCGGCTCCACGGCTGCAAAAAGGAGGAAGAATTTGCTTCTCTTAAGTGTGTAGAGATAGAACTTCGAAATATTACGATGGAATACATCCACTAGTTATCCGTGGCTCATCATATTTTACTCTTTAGTCTTTTATGGACAGAGGGGCTAATGAAAGAGAGGCTTTAACGGTATATGATATACTCTGCTATTAACTGACTGGTCCAACATGACCAAAAGACTCTACACTTCATAACGAAGGAACGTGTGATCAGGCAATGTTAATCAAAACATGATTAATTTTCTCTTTCTTCACCTTAACAATCGTGTGTTGATTAGAAAGCTCGATTAAAATTAACAAAGACGGATGTTTCGCACCTTACGCACCCCTATCAGAAAAGATGACTGCAAAAAAAGAGGAGCATCTGAGTCACCTCTGACTGTGGTCAACCCATTTACTTGTTGCCTTGTGTGAACTGGAGTTGCAAAAACAAAACAATTATATTTTTTTTTGCAGCTTCAAGCTTCGAATGCTGAACAGAAAACTCTGCAAGATCAGTTGGAGTTAACAGAAATTGATTTGCGACAAGTCGAAACGGAGCGTCAGGTTTGAGATTTAGATATTCCTATATTCTCTAACAAGTGTTCACCCTTACTGGGGTTAGGACAAGGGTTAGGGTTACGGTTGGTATTTGGGTGAGAATTAAGGTCAGAGTTGGGGTTAAGGTAAGAATTAGAGATATGGTTATGGCTGGTGTGAGGGTCCCTTCACAGTACTAAATGGTACCCCTCACCGCACTGATGGTATCCCCATTAGTATTGAACACCCTCCAATATACTGATTATATCCCTCACTGATGATATCTTCCACACTGGACATCCCCTCTGTAATGAGCACCCTCCACAATACTACCTCGGCGTTCCCCAGAGTGAGTACTCTAAATTCATTGAAACTCTCTTATCAAATTTATGGACAAGTAGTTTTGAATTCTTACGGAAATTTTGGCCTGCATTATGAGTTTTGTAATGTGCTTGTGTATGATCAGGAGTAACAGAAAAGCCAATCCTAAATCTCATACGATTGTAGCCGATCAGCCTCTCTTGACTGTTCGTAGTTCTGCCCTGTCTATTTAGACGAGTTTCAATGTTATCACCCTTTAGCCGTAGATGATCGAGTAGAACTTGTATTTTGAAAATTAAAGTGATATTCAAGTTTAGACATCGATGGATCGTGTCCACGAATCCTTCGCTACTGTAATGAGCCATTAATGTTTTACTCTGATATTTAGATGGGTCAGCTGTATGAAATAGCGTTGATTTTTGGCATAATTTTTTTGTATTTAGATACATCAGTGTCCCACATATGAGAACCTGTTTTCTGATATACATTTGCCCTTTTTATAAAAAGCACCTTTTGATTTCAATCCATTCAGAAAGGACCTGATGTTTAAAATGATGTTTCTTATATGCAGGTCAGTATTGTAATGTTTCAGCAATAAAACTCTCTTGAACCATTCTCGTGAAAAGCAACGTGATTTTCTCTTCAAGGGTCTGATGAAGAAAGTGAACGCACTGGAGCAGGCGTTCATGTCACCCAGTCCAAGAGCCAGTGCAATCAAAAGACTGTTGAAAGAAAGGTAAGGCATCTCCCTTTAATCTCAACAGCATGCCATAACTCAAGTAAGGTGGAGCGATGACCAAATTCTGCAGTGATTTATGTCCCATCCAGCAAAACAAATGACACAACATGAACTAATTCAAGGCTCGGAGCATAAATAAAATTTTAGCTTCTTCTGTCTTCCATCCCCTAATTCTTGAGTTTAGGTATCACTCTCAACAATATTTCTGGAACTTGTTGCCTACTCTCACTACTGCAGAAAATACCTTTCACGGCAGCCACTAACTTCACTTGTGCAGTGATGAATATTCTTTAGATTGTTACCTGCTCGGCAGTGAAGTATTTTCAGACGCATCGGTCATATTTCAGCCATGATGCCATTTGCACCGTGAAATCAATTTTTTTACGTTTGGAGATGGAGGGCTCAGCATTTAATAACTGTCAGTATGTTCAGTTGGTTCCGAGTCATTTTATCTCCCATACCCCTTAATATACTTCCTCAAGCTCGTTCTGTTTTGGTGTATTCTAGGTCTGAATAGGATGGATCTTAGAGATATTGATACAACGGTCTTCCGCCCAAAAGAGTAAATAAAGAGTTTTTCCCTGCAAAATGTAATTGATAATACTTTGCTTTCAGCCCTGCACCAATGGCTTTCAAAAAAGCCCGATTTTCTTCCGACGATGACCTTGAGAATAGTTACATCACCAATGAAAATATCATTGACAATGCAAGGACACCACCACCGCCTCTCTTTGAAGAGTCTCAAAACGAGGATGTCAGAAATATGGCTGCTGAGTAAGTGTTTTTGCTAATGCTAGCAATTATTTCAGGACTTTTAGATTACTTTTTAACTCTCATGCAGTTCAAGTCAACCATTGGGGTGTCTGGGGTAAATTTGGAAGAGGGTTTCCTCGGGTTAGGGATCATTAGGTTTCTGCAAGGGCTTGATAGGGTTCAGTGTAATTTGATTTCTTTCTCTTTTGGTTTCTGAAGGGTTTAGGGGGCTTGGTTCAATTCACTGCAATTACTCAATAGTAACAATATTGATATTGAAGTTATGAAAAAATTGCCAATCAATTTTTTCAGTGCGAAGGATTGAAAGGTGTTTAGTTGCAGTTAGGGTTGACGGGTCGCAGTTTAGGCCACTTTTATTTAACAACTGTTTCCCGCAAACGGCAGTTACCCCGTTAGGGTCTCCCAAAAACTTTCATTGTCGCATCTTCGGTGTACTTTGGCAGAGTTTTCAGGCTTTTTCAAACCAAACGATTATAGTATGAGCAAAATACAGAAGGTTTCCATGAATATTTGGAATGATGGCTGGCAATTTTCTTGCAGAATTGGTCTGAAAATCGTAAATACTACAACGGTGAAAGAAGCCGCAAAGAAAGTATCGTTCAAAGAAGTTAAAAGAACTCAAATTCTGAAGCCCTCTTCACATGCGCAGTCGTCTGCCGGGTTTCCGGTCGTCCAGAAGGGGTACAACGGACTGGGGGGACAGAGTAAATTCATCAAACCTTCGGTTACGAAAAAGTTGTCATCCAAAATGAAGATTCCAAGATCCTCTGCGTCTACAGGCTCAAAACAATCCAAATTATCAATGACAGTCAAGAATCCACCGTTACCTAATTTACAATTACTGTGAGCAGAAATTTATTAATGTCAATAACAGCTAAGTACCCACCATTACCATGTGCAAAAACGTATTTTATTAATGTCAATAACACTCAAGGATCCACCGTTACCAAATTTATTATTACTCTGAGCAGAAATGTTTTTATTAGTGTCAAAAACTGCCATTCCTAAGTTGGTAATTTCGCATCGATTCAAAATATTCCCAGTGCGTTACAGACAATTTACGATTTATAGTGATTCATCAAACTTATTAATTTTTTCTGGTGCATTCGGTTTATTTTTATCGACCAAAAAGTGAAGAATAAATGTAAATAATATTTTGTACATTATTTGCTTGAAGATCGAATATTAATTTCATACAGTTTATTTAGAAACCCCACAGTGGTTTTGTTAACCCATGTTTCGGTACGGTTTACTACAGTATTTTCTTGCATTTAAGAAACAGCATTTTCAGTTTCAGTATAATCCTAGGCCTTTGAGATGCTTCTCTATTGAAATCAGTAAATGTGTTTCTTAATAAGGGTAGTTATCTTTTAAAACATCAGGTCTGTGTTTCTTAGCTAAATCGGTGTTTCTTGCTTATATGTGGGATACTACTGTTTATGTTTTTAACGGTTTATTTGGGCCTCTATGCTCAATCAACAGCCACTACAACTCAGATAAAGAATTAATTTTGAAAAATTAAAAACATATGTACATAGATAAAAATTTTAAAAAATTATTATATGCAAAAGCTTTTCGGAATATCTCCATCTTCAGTGCTATATACAAGTAAAATGAGAAGACGTCAAGTTTACATTTATTTACAAGTGTAAAAGAAAAGCAATCTAAAAACTATTAAAATGTTGTTAAAATGCTAATTTCTTATGGAACTTCCTGAGAAAATGTCTATACATTTGTTCGTGTTACTCCGTGCCGGAACAGAATTAAATGACCAAATGGACTCAAGCCAATTAATTCTGTTCCGGTACGGAGTAACATCAACAAATGTATAGACATTTTCTCAGGAAGTCCCATAAGAAATTAGCATTTTAACAACATTTAATTGTTTTTAGATTGCTTTTCTTTTACACTTGTAAATAAATGTAAACTTGACGTCTTCTCATTTTACTTGTATATAGCACTGAAGATGGAGATATTCCGAAAAGCTTTTGCATATAATGATTTTTAAAATTTTTATCTATGTACATATGTTTTTAATTCTTAAAAAATGACAAATGTTTTTACTGTTAATTAATTTTGAATATTTGATGTACAACTTTTTCCATCGTGTCCCTTTACATATGATTGCTAATTTAAGTCATTTCCGTATTTTGCGAATAATTTTCAACTTTGTTTTCATCTGCTGTAAACTGTAAAATCCTTTATCTAGTTCTTTTATCAAAACGATTCTTATAGAACACGAGCCTGGAATGGTGACAGCATTTCAAGCTAAAATAATAAAGTATTTCAATAAGTAAGATAGGTAGGAATTTGATTTTGGTCCCTTGGTTCATCTCCTCTCTTTCGCAGGGATTTCAATCCGTTTTTCTTTTCTTAAAGAAATATGTTGGTTTTTATTGTAAATCTAATATATTATCTGGTAAATGTAGGATATTAGAGATGTAAATATGATAATATGCTAATCATGTTTATCCTTGTTTTGAAGTTTTAATTAGTTTTGGCGCGGTTTTGAAAGAAACCTAAGCAATGGTGTCATAATTTTGCGCCAAATGCTCTCATTGGACACCTCCCAACCTGCACGTGACTGCGTGCAGCGATTTGATTGGTCGATTCAAGTCGAAATCCGACAGACAATAGACGGACAACGCGCCAAATTTAATCGCCAACGTCCTCTTATCAGACAGTCGGTAATGGTGGCCGGGCTTCTTTTTCAATCGTAGCGAATTTGGCTCAAAATGAAGGTTTTTGGTGAGTTAAATGCTAAATAAATGTTACGATGTTCGGCATACGTAATCTTCCACATTTTGTTTCTGAAAATGGAGAGTTTGGGGCTAATTGTAGCTCGATATCGTCGTCCAAAGTTACATGCTAAAATTTAGGCCACCCTCTTCCCTTATGTTGAGCAATTTTGTCAAGTCATGTTTTTTCTGGTGGTAAAATTGTAAGTTACGACATATCGATATAATTAATTTGCGGATACAATGACAAACTCTATCTCTAGAATAAGAATTTAATTAGCTTTTCCCTCCCTGGAACTTTCCAACTTTCCTATTTTTTGGCGCCCTGTTCCTCGACCTCTCTCTCTCCGGGAAGCACTTGAAAGTTAGGCCCCTGCTTACTGCCGCATAGAGAAACCTCACGCAAGAATTTCATGAACAGTTTGTAAAATAATAGATTGGAAATTGAATTGAAGAGCATAAACTTCTGGAAACGTGAAATTTATTAGGTATTGCTTGGGTTTCAGTCCGTAAAAACTGACGGGCTCTCAACACTCGGGTAGGCCTACATTGTTTTGGTGGAGTTGCTCAGCAAGGTGTCAAGTTGTTGGTATGAGACGAGCAAACGCTCATTTGACAAACCAAACCTCTAATGCTAGACGGATATGTACCATGTGCTACTAGGATATATTGCAAGTTGCTATCTTTTTTGCTTGATGAGTTTGTAGTGTTGGAGTATTGATGAATACAAAAGGCAACGCCAAAGTAGGCCATATGAAAATTACTGCCTTTTTTGCATGTCTCTTGTGCGCAAGAGCGATTTCGTTAATCTATTTTATATCTGTACAAGGGGTTGAAAGAAAGGTTATTAAGGGCTCTTTAGGTATCATATGTGAGGGGGTCTTAATATCAGGCAGACCTCCCAAATGGGTTGCCCAGCTAAAAGCAAGAATTTTTCTGGGGGGTCCTCAAGAAGCCAAATCAGATCTTCCACAGAGGTAGTAAGTACCTAAGAACTTTTTGGTTGGGTTCTTGAGGCACAAGTTTTGAGGGGTTCTTAAATATTAGGTCAGGGGTAGCCCTGAAAGGTCCCCCGGCTAGGTTGCTGACACGTCATATCAAGCAACATGATCGAAACAATAGTCTTCTTCGTAAAACAATAAGAGAGGTGAAAAAGTGTTGTCATAAGTAAGAGCAAGTTTTCCACCCTGGGCCGCAAGAGGCCAAAAAACATGGCCTGATCTTCGATAGCACTACTAAGCAAGAACTTTTCTAAGGGGGCATTATCTATCTATCTACCAATTTATGCAAACTTCAACAAGCTGAAGGTTATTGCATATAATAAAAATGGAAAAAAAAGAGAAAAATAAAGGAAATAAGATGATGTACCCCTCTGAGTAGGAAATTATAGACAGGGAATGCAGCACATCCCTTTCTATTCAGTCTATTTAGTTGTGTATTGGCAATGTTTGGTCGATCCATTTTGGCATTAACAGCTAACTAGGCATTAGGCATGTATACATCTTTAGGCTGTCTGAAAAAATAGATGTTTCCCAATTGGTATTCAAATAATAAGGCCGTTTCCAAAGAGGTTAAATTCAAAAACAGTTCTTCCATTATCTAGCACTGCAAACGCCTTTCAGGAACTTTTTAAGGAGGTATGGATTTTGTCATTCCAGGAGATGTAGATAGATTGTTAATATCATTGATAACCTAAGACTTTCTGAAATTGTACTTTTATCGCCCTGCAGGGATATAAATTGAATTAGCCCGTCTTTATCCTATTGTTCATTTTGGGTGTGTAGGTGTTAAACTTTCAGTTAATGGCATAAGAGTCAAATGTGGGGCTTCATTTGCCCCTACCCTCTACCACTCTGTAGAAAAATTCATGTATTTCCCTTTCATCCCTTACCATAGTGTGGCACTTCTGAACCAACTTTAGCACCTGTTAATACCATACTCTGTAGTCTAGCCCTTTGGACTTTTCTTCTCTGTAAAAAACTGTGATAACTCTTCAAAACATTTAAACACTGAAAATTGAAATAGCAGTTTCAGTATTAGGTGAGTTATCTAGTGTCTAATGTAAAAATATCCAATCTTTGTTAGGCTCTAAATCTGTTCTTAGAATTCAAGCCAAAAGAAATGCTCAATTTAGATTGTCATGAATATTACAACATTACCTCTCTTCTCTCCTTTTGCAGAGGATAGCTCAAAGAATATCAATCATATTCTTGCTGATCAAGCTAAATTAGAAGATAAAAATGAAGACCCCAGGAATGATCAAGAGAATGTTTCATGTTTGGATAATAGAGAAGTATCACGTAAAACAACAAATATCGTTAATATATCGACACCATGTAAAGAAGACAAACAACCGCTCAGAGATGTATCTCAGAATGGGGAGCATGCTAAATTAAACAGAACACCACGTAGCAAGAAACAGGGACAATCGGAAAGCTTTCCAGTTACTCCGCAAAAGAACCAAGATGACGCCCCTAGTTGCATTGACGACCCTCCCACGCCAACTGCAAACTTAAAGATGTTGATGTCTGCTGCCTTTAAAGTTGCGGTCATGAACGAAGGGAAGGAGAAGAGGGATTTGTTTAGTGCAGATGATGATTGTCAGGAGGATAGCTGCAGCACTGTGTCAGACTCTATTGAGGACAAAGACAAGCAGCCAGAGAGTGATGTGTTTGATTATAGTTTGCCGTTTGATTGCGAAGTTATCGGGGGAAGAAAATCCAAGTCTCTTGGCTTGTTATGTCAAAAGTAAGTTCTAATGTTATTTTTAAAGTGGCTGGGTGTGGTTGTTATGGGCAAATCAGTTTTGTTTTGCAAAGTCTAATTAATTTCTTTATTGATATTATGATATTTTCTTGGAAGAAATGGTACAAGTCATCAGAGCTAAATTGGAAAGGCGTGCAAAATTTAATGAAGGGTGAACTGATAGCTCAATATCCGATTAGTTCAATAATTGACTTCTGCCCACTCAACCACCCAATACGTACCTTCAACATTCAGTTGGCATATCTCTCATTTAGATTCTGGTTCTATTCATCTAGAAACCCACACTATTTCATTCAGTTAAGTTTGAAATCAAGAAATAATCTGAAATCTTTTTCTCTAGATTTATGTCAAAGTACCCGGATGAATCCTGTGAGGGAAAGGAAATTAATCTGCATGAAATTGCAAAAGAATTGCGTAAGTCATTTTCAAAAATTTCTCAACGGTTTTCATGATTGTGATGATTAATTTTGTTTTCTGTTCATGCTGTTCTTACGACTGGATTCTTAAACATAACAGCCATCCATGATATGACAAAGTGACAAGTTTGTGGTAAATTCAAACTTTAACAGGGCTGGTCTGAATTTACAAATGGTTGGAAGATTGTCAGGGAATGCCGAGAAGGGAGGGCAAGTGTTCCTCCAGCCCTTCTCTAAGGAGCTAGCGGAAAAGTGCCTTTTTCATCTGTGCCAATTCTAAAGTACCATCTTTAACAAATCTAGAAGGTGTTGCATCAATTTTTCTGGGGGAGTATCCCCAGACTTCCCCACATTTTTAGTCTGTGTTGCCCTTACCGAAATATTTCCCCCTTACCCTTAAGTTGTTGTAACTTCCCTGACGATAGTTTGTAAACTGTTTCAAAAGATTTTCACCATTGTGCAAAGCATCCCTCGCCACTTAACTAGATTCATTCACTAAGTCATGCTTTCTTGGTTTTACAGAGGTGGAGAGGAGAAGGATTTACGACATTGTTAATGTTTTGGAGAGTTTAGAATACGTCACAAAGAAAGGAAAGAACACTTACGTTTGGCATGGCTCCAAGCAACTAGTTCCCACTCTGTGTAAATTGAAGGTAAGTTATCCCGCAAGAACTTTTTGATAAATGATAAATATTCAAAGATTGCAAATAATGAGGCTGATGTTTTACATCTTCTGAGCAAAGATCTAATCTAGGAGGCAGGGAGGCAGGTCTATTCACCAAAAAGTTTCATGAGAGTTGCTTACTGCGATTTGGTTTACATGCTTTAGTGGTTGCTTTAAAACAGAAAGAGATGAGGGTGATCGCTTTTGGGAAGGATAGGCAACACGCTTCAAAATGCACAAAATTGAAAAACAAACCTGTCCTCTTTTTGTGGTGCATTCATTTAGTTTCGGTGGTTGCAATTGATCGCTTGTTTTTACCCATGCATTTGCTTGCAAACTATTTTGATTTGGTCGTTGATTTACTGAAAACATGAAATGTTAGTGATTATGATGATTATCATGTTAGTGATTATGATGATTATCATGTTAGTGATTATGATGATTATCATGTTAGTGATAATGATGATTATCATGTTAGTGATTATGATGTTATGATTTTTAGGCACTGGCTCAAAAGATACATGTCAACGATGATAATAATGATGAACAAGTGTTGTTGCCCAACCCTGATGGAGCTTATAAAACAAGTTATGTTGTAAGTGAATCTTCATTTGATAATCATTTTTTTGAGCATTACCTTAAAGTAATAGGTTAGGAAATATGTTTTTGCATGAACCGAAAAAATATGACAACAACAAAAAGAGTTACTCAGACCAACCATCCAAATACACAGACCTGACCATTTGAGACAGGCCGTTGCACTGCTCCAATTCAATGCCCTCCTCACCTCCTTTAGGCTGAGAATGAGTTGGCTTCCTCATTTATAAAATTTTAAGGGAATCAACCACCTTATGAATTTTTGCTACAGGAGAGCCCCCTGAGAGTAGGGAGGATGGTGGTCCAATTACTAAAAGTATCAGGATTCAAATTGACCTGCAAGAAGTACCCTGAAGTAACCATGTTATATTGTATTAGTCCTAGAGGGGTGGATTTGGAAATGCGGACATTTTCTTAAGTCAGGCAGAGCTGGTAACCACATAAAACAAAGTCCATATCTCTCATATCATCTTGTAGTGCTTTTCTATTTGGATTTCTTCTCCTTGAACAAAGCTCTTACCACAGGAATAGAAGGGCAGAAGAGCTGATTAATAAATCCGAAATTCCAATCTGGGAGACAACTTAAACCGTCTCTTATTATTGCAGCACCAATTCAATTGCTCTATTTCTGGTGTTTCTTAGTAAAAAGTCACAATTGAATGTGCTGATCCCTCAGCTTCTATTATTTTTGTAGAAAATTCCTCATGTTTGGCTTCGCAACGGCATTGCAATTTCAGAGCAAGATGAAAATGACAAGAATTATATTTCATTGATCAGACAAGGTATGGCTTAAAGTTTGGATTGTCAATTATTTTACTTCTCGTTTATCATGTCAATTAATCACCTCAACAACACACACCCGCTATGGCATGATGATTGAAATCTCACAGTAGACTTTGTTCTTTAGAATACTTTCTCAGTTTGTCTTGCAATTTTATATCAGCTTTCTCAGCAAAAGGAGATTAGCATCAATGTGTTTTGCGTCCCCAATTCAGCAAATATGTTGGGATCTGATAGGGTACCTGATGAATAACTGCTTTGCAAGCAACTTAACTCAAGGGATCACATGATTGCACAGTTTGTCTTCCCATCCATAATCATCTCAGGTGTTATGGCTTTCCTGCTAGAGAACCCAGGATTACTGGTAGAATTCATTTACAGTATCAAATTCCAGCTTTTTTCATGGGCGATGGTAAAAGAAGATTGATAAGATTCTTTGCAAGACAATGAAATTTGCACAACCTTGACAGATGTTGTTGGTTGTAATTGCAATACTTGTCTAAATTAAGAGAGTTGGGCAGTGTGGGGTTTCATATTTCATTCACATGCTATGACCTAGCAGATAGAACAATACCTCTAGACCATTGACTTGGTGCATTGCATGTGGGTTATCTAACTGATAGGATTTATGCTTGATTTTTTGATCCTCTAGGTTATCCCTACTTTATACATTTGTCTCTTCCTATTTCTCTCAGTCTGGAGGTCTTGTGGTATTTTTTAGCAATTGCAGAAACTAGAATGATGTTGTGTTTATTGTTATTTTGATTCATTTGATTTCATCGTAGAAGAAGATGCAAAACGGAGAAAGAACAAATCTCTTGGGATATTTTGTCAGAAGTTGCTGATGCTCTTCATGGTGTCTGAGGTATGAATTGAGTTTCTACACAATTGACAAATCTGGTTTATTTCTAGAGGAAAGGATGCAGACATCATCTTACAGGCAGTAATAATATAGTCAATGAATGAAAGTCACAGGATATTTCTTGACCACTTGGTATTCTGTATATGTTTTGTAATTGTCAGTGACTCCGGAATTCAATGATAACTCCACAGAACAAGCTTACTTACATGAAGCTTCTGGTGAATGAGAAAAGTAGCCACTATTTTTATTTCAATGTTGCTAGTCATCATCATTGCCGTCCTTAATAAGCCAATGCTTACAGGATATTTCTAAGCCAATGCTAAGAGGAATGTTAACAAGACAGTTCACGTTGGATGCTTTATCCCTCTCTGGGTTTGGAACACTTTGTTGCTGTCCAGGCAGAAGTTACTCCCCAGGTTGTGCCAACAGAAGTGTCTCTGCTGATAGGCAGCTCGCTGATGTCCAGTAATTATCTCAATGGATGGTTATTTTCTCCATGAAGCTTTTTCAATGAAGCTTCTTCCTGACTTTTGGGGTTTTTGCTTATCAACTTTCGGGTTTCAAGGTAATTTTGATATAAACTAGCTGATTATTGATGTATGTGGAAAGGGTATCATCACTAATGTATTTGAATTGTTTGAAGGATCAAACTGTTGCCCTGGAAAAGGCTGCCAAAGAAGTAATTGAAATCACAGAGGACCCCCTTGGTAAAAATAAAAGTGAGCATACTCTGCCTTCTTTTTTTGATTCTTATTTCTTGTTTGGTTTTGTAAGCCTTTTTTGGCCATTATTGGACCTGATCAGAAGATTTTTAGTAGTTGGGCAGTAAACCATCCACCTCGCAGCTCTTAGGTGAGCTATCCCTTTCGCAAAAGTGCACATCAAGCTTGAAGATTCCCTTCATATTTGATAATCGAGGAGGGCAACCAATTGCTCACCTCAAGGGGCTTAGGAATGGCTAGGTCTGCCATATTAGATTATTTTTGTAGAAGATTTGATTGATACATTACTTCAGAATAGTCTTTTAGAAATAGGAAACATTGTCAAAGCTTTTAGTCTGACGCTATTCAGAGTTTAGATAATAGTCAAGGTTAGGACTCTTGTTCTTTAATAACAGACTGCTTTTATTTGAGTTAGATGAAGCATTGAGCTATTTATTTGTTTTTGGTCTCCTTCTTTTTATTGCATTTGTGTTTTTAGTGCAACCATAAATTTCAATTTCTGAATTTTCTAATGTGTAAACAGCGTGATAAGCCTAAATGATGGTTAAGGGACTAAACTAAAATATCTCTTCCAGCAAAAGTCAGACGCTTATACGACATTGCCAACATCTTGACAAGCATGGGGCTGATTGAGAAAACTGTGGTGTTTTCTGGCGTGAAAAAGACAGCGTTCAAATGGGTTGGAGTTGATTTGGACAGCTTACGTCCAGACACAGGTAATCATTTGCGATTCTGTCCTTCCCTTTTCCCTACTGGAGGTGGCTCTATGGTTTCAGCCACTTTATCTTATAGCTTTTTAGTCACCTTGTTTTTTTATTTTAATAACCAAATATTTCTCTATTTTCATTCCCCAAAGCCTTGGCTTAAAGGACTTATAGAAGCCTTTGGGGTGAAATTTGAATTACGTTTTGTTGAATTCAAGAGACTTCCGTACCTGATCAATTGGTCTAGTTATTTACCTACAGTACCGCATTAAGGAAGCCTAACATCGCGGATCGCGTATTTTGCGAGTCGCGCTCGATCCTCGATACCCCGCGATGCCCTCTATCACGGACCCCACGATACACCGATCGTGATGAAACGCGACCTTTCGCGACGGATCGCGACCATTCGCGAGCGAACGCGGGCTATTGTTTTGTATCGCGGACCCCTCGATCTAATCGCGAAGCTTTGTGGTCAATGTTTTCCAACGATTTCTTTTAAGTTCCGAAGGGAATGAATAAGTTTAAGGCCTGTTATAGATTAACCCAAAAACTGGTTAACATTCACAAGATCATAGGAGGAAAAAGAATTTGACAATTTATTAACAGATTCTAGTACTAAAAGTTTCTTAAATGTTCCATATTTTGATATTAATAATAACAAAAGATTGCCATTAGATGATATGCACAATGTGTATTTATAAGTCATCGAAAATAGGAACAGATGTTGAAAATGTGTCGGCAAGTATAAATCAGGCAAAACTGGGTTTCTGATGTACTATTACTAGCTTAGTAATGCTTCTGAATTTCAAGTTTCTTAACAATATTAGTTTAATTCTTAGAGTACCAACGCTCTTTTCCATCGGAACACGTTGACTTAATTTGAAGCAAGCTATTTTTAAATATTCCTCTATCATTAGTCAGAAATGTTCATACCATTAATCCCTTTTAAGTCTGCTTTTGCTATTTGCTTCTAATAATTCTTATAAATATTGATAAATAATGAGGAAAAATAGGCAGCTTTAGCTCGTTTTTAGCTTGTTCTTACCATTAGGCATAATTTTAGGCTCGTGTTCTTATAAAATTGTTCTTTAATACTAGGTTTCTTAAAAACTGGTTTCTTAGCTACAAAAAAGTGGTTGTCTCGCGGACAATTAATTGAAATGAAAGGAAAGATCTCTAAGGCAATTGAAAGTAAGATTCTCGAGAACAAAAGACTATCACCCTTCCTCACAGCTCAACCGATTTCCATCAAATATTTTTTACTTCTCATTTCCCTTAAATTTGCCTCTTGGGAACAAGACCTATTACAGAGAACACATGTCATAAGACAATAACAATCAAAACCAACAACCCAAAAACTGTTCTTGGGTCTTAATCTAAACGCTGATAATTGCCACAACTATCTAATAAACCTATTTCGAATAATAAATCTGTTATGATGATAAAACGGTCAAGACTACGAAATGGCAAAAAGAGACTTCAAAATAAGGAACTGAAAGATTAAGGGTCTTATCTAGTTTCCTTGTAAAAACGTTCCTACTAAGCTGAGGAATATATGTTAAATATGGGTTTTTAATTTTTTCAAATTAATTACTTTTGATTTTTTTTCTATCGGGGTGGATTTTATAGAATGTCCCTTGAACCGATTCAACTATTAGTACATTTTCATTCCAATAGGGTAAGCAACTGGACCCTTATCCTAGCCCTCTAAGTTGCCTAAATATCAAGGGTTTTTAGCCCTCGATGTTTCTGAACTTTCTTAAATTTCGGCTATTTGAGGGTTTAGATTGATGATTCGTTACCTGTAGTTGTCTGACAAATACGAACACATTTTTTGTTATTGCCTAAAACATATGACTTGATCACCAGCAAAACCGATAGTTTTATGAATAATTTTTACCCAGTCCACCTTGACCACGAAATTCATCAGAGCTTCGAAAGGAGTGCGGATTAAATGAATACATCGCGGACAATCGTGGATCGCGGACCCCGCACTCGTTCGCGCTCGATCACGCTCGTTCGCGCTCGTTCGCGCTCGATCTCGATGTCCGCGATCTTTCGCGATCAAAAAGTTGAATTTTTGCCCACGCGATGGCATCGAGGAACGAGCGCGTCGCGCAAATTCTCGCAACGCGATGTTAGGCTTCCTTAATGCGGTACTGTAGTTATATTATTTATTAGTTGCAATAATATTACTTGAGGGGCTAAAGTTTGTCTCAACTTTTAAGCATATTTTGAAATGTTCAATGATACATGATTGTAATTTTGATTGGTAAATTTTGATTGATGTTTTTAGAAACGCTGACTAGAACACTAAGTGGTGCTGATGCATACGCTCCCACTAAACACTCGCTCTTTAGCCGACCAACTGCCATGGCCGATATCCAACTGGGTAAGCTACTTGTTCAGTTATTTCACTTTCTTAACACCAATCGTTCTTGGCAGTTAGTTGGTAAATTATCCTCTCCAGGAAAAGGGTAGGCGGCTTAAGTTGAGCTTGACCCTCTGAGCTTAATATCAGGATGAGTGACCTGTGGGGTGTTGCCTAAACAACTCACTCCACCGTCTTTTAGATGTGACGTTAAACTAGGGGTCCTTTACCCCTGCAAGAAATAAGGTTCCTAGCCTTTTCCTGCTAGCATGTTAAACACACTTCATTATTTACTTGATTTACAGCCAATCGGTTTTCTACCTTAAAGCAAATTGAATTAAGCCATGCCGAACAAAGGTATAGATCTGATGAACAACAACAAAACTGCATTTATTCTCTTCAATTGGAAGCTGCATTTCTTAAACTGAATGCCATCCATAACCACATGATGTGGGCAATGATTTGCTTCCTCATTTATTGAATTTGAGGAAATCACCCATCTCAGTGTTCACTTTTAATAGAGGATATTGATTTTTTCTTAATGATGGCCCCTAACAACAGTGAAGAGTGGGAAATTCTCATGGCCAGCTTTGATTAGGATTGTTAGTCAATCACTACTAGTTGACCACCCCTCACCCCAAAACTCCAATAAATCATGAGCATGTTTGTTTTTGTTTGTCAGTGTTTTCCTAAAACCAACGAAATGGACATGACACAATTGCCTGGCCTGCTTTTAATGAAATCAAGTGACGTAAATTTGCTTCTTCCCAACATTTCAGGCTCGATTAGGAAGCTTGGTGCTCGCTCGATGTCGGCAAATCAGATAACAACAAAGAAATGCAAACTGCCGAGAACGAAATCCGCCGCAACGATCAGCCGAAAGAGATCCAGCACTGACATTCCAAGCTCTTATCAAGACTCGGCCCAGACCCCTGAAAATCATCTTCCACCCAGTCAAGAAAGTTTGCCACAAGCTGAAATTGCCCGAACGATTCACTCCAATGACGTAGGTAGAGGAAGTCAAAGTGCTGGAACATCACCTGTAAGAATCTGTCCAGCCCCAAGTGAGTTTAGCTATATTGTATGATACTGTACCTTTCCATTTGAATTTGGATCACCATAGTCAGTATTCAGCTTCATGAGCAATCACTCTAACTCTATGTGATGTATAAGCTCTGCGCCACCTTCCTGGTTTCTCAAGTATTTCTTACCCTCCACTCTGGCTGTCACCCCTGTCAGCATAAGGGTGTTTACATTTGTTCCCAGAAAGCAGGTCGTATACCAAATTTCTGAAGGCCCTGTTTGTGTAGTGTAATTTCAATAATTTCAGCAAGACCCCCTGATGAATAGGAACCGAATCATCCTGGTTTCAGAATCTCATGTTGCCGTTTGCGGCTCTAAGAATGTAGACTATATTTGGGAGAAAGAAACTCTCTTAATGTTTCAGGACAATGTTGCTATCTTTTCAATGAACTGATAGAATACCTTGACGGATATTCCTCGCGTTGCCAAGAGACATGGTTAATGCGATTTTAGGCCGTCATATAGCAATAAAGTCTACTTCACCCCTGCAATAGTCTTATGTTGAGGTTATTCTAATTGACAGGGTTTTGCAGGCTTCGACATTATTTTCTCACAATCTTTGACATGAAATCACTACTTATCATGAAAATTCTTCGCAGATTATTTGGGTAATGTTGTATATACATTCGGACTTATCACGACAAGTATCTAATATTTAGTAGGGCAACGTAAATACATTTTGTCTTATTAAGGTTGCTTCTGACACAATATCTGACATGATAATCGCCACTTATCATGACAAATATTTTGTATTTAGTAGGACAACGTAAATAAATTTCCACTTCATTAATCAGTATCATTTTAAACTTGTTTGAGAAGTTGTTCGATGAAAAATATTTTGTTTCAGATGTTGCTGGTAGTCCTGAGGAGTCCCTGTTTAGAGAAGAAATAAAGAAACTTTGCGAAAGATTTCCACACAAACTGCAGCAGAGAGATGATATCCTTTCACAATTGTTTATGTTTAGTCATGTCTTTAATTAGGAAAGTGAATGACTCGAGAACATCAGAATAGAGCCGCATAGTCTTTCTGCACTGAAAGGACATTTCTATCCGTACCTAACGTGGCAGCCATGGTAGATTCATTTTTGGGCCCCTACCGTTATGGACTACATGTGTATCTTCGAGTTGACAGTGGTTTTTCAAACGACCATGCCATCAACAGACGGATTGCATTGCAATGGGATCGTAAATATTATCACAAACCCCACATACCCCTTCCCAATCACCCATTTCGATCGGCTGCATGCTGTCTGTCTTACCCTTCTTTTCCAAGGCCTGCCCTCTGCTCCCTATTGGGATGGGAAGTGACCCAGATGAAAGGCAAGATTGGTACTGAAATTGGGTTCCCGTATACGCCAGAGAGAGGTGGTGCACCACACAGCCTACATTTCGCTTTCAAGAAATAACAGGCTTTTTCATTGAAATCTTTTCCAACAGAAAGTCGATATTCCTTCTGAATGTTTGCCAGATGTTACGTTTGAAGCTTATCTAGGAACATCAACTTTCAGGGTGAATCTACTTCACCAAAAGAACCAAAATTAAAAGTTAGGCATAATTATTAAAGTTGATCATTACCTTTCTTCTTAAACACCGGATGCAGTTTCACATGCAACATTTATTTCTGGAATTTTGTATTTGTTAGAACCTTAACTCGACACACGAATCTTACAGTTGTTGTCAGCTTGCAAGCAAGAAGAAACCGCTGGTCAGAAAGCTGTCACCTCGTCAAATCCACAACTTACGGATCCAGGATCCAGATGCAATCTGCTCGATCGGATTGGGAAGGATGAGCCAACCGTGAAGAAATCCCGTTTCGGATCACCCGTCCAGCATCAAGAATCGACTTCTTGTGAAGATCAGCCAGTACAGCAGCAAGAAAGCATCAAGGAGCAAGTTAACGATTATGCTCTTTTTGATCTCTTTGACCACAAGCCAGACTTCAAGGTACACCAGGGACTGGCCGACATGTTGAACAACCCTCCCTCCTATATGTTGGGGGGTCAGTACCCCGCCACAACCGCCAGACATATTAGCAAGACATCAATAGCAGTGCAGACAGACGCAAGCTCGATTAAAAGCAGGAAGACGCCCAGTCCAGATCTACCAACCAACCCTACCCCCGTCAATCGAACGAGTTCACGAATGTCGTCTTTGAAACCAGTGGTGATTTCTTCGTCTGGAAGTCTTGTGTGTCGCGATCCGGGGGTTAGCTCTCCTGATGCTCGCCAAACCTCCCCAAAGCCGTATTATTTTCTCGGTCTGAAGCAAAGCTCGCTCAAGAATCTCAGCAGTGCTGACCTGCAGGACAGCTCGACAAGAAGATCGGAAATAGCCACGTGTCTTGGTGCTGACGTGTCTGCCAGCAAGCTTGCTTTCAAGAGCCTCGTCTGCAGCCCACGGACAACCCCAGCCACGCCTTTACAGCCTACACTGATGAACTCCGTAAAAAAACCCATGAAAGACAGTTATTTCCAAATGATCAAAATTCCCACCACCTCTATTAATCTTATCCCAAAAATTATGGTTTCTGATAAAGAAAGCCCGGACGGAGTAGTGCAGAGCCCTAACTCTATTTATGAACAACAGTCGGTGCCACTTTCGGTTCCACAACAAACTTTGCCTTTCGTTGGTGTGAACGCCAACCCTTCAACGCCGTTTTCCGTTCTTCCAAACCCCCTCAACAATGCATCAGAAGAAACGCCACTTAGACGTGTGATAACGCTGGATGGCTCTGGCAAAATAACGCAGAGAAAATTGACAGGATTAGCAATGGATGACAGTTAGTGAATATAAACTTTATTTGTAACTTTGTTTTTAATGAGAATGTGTTTTTATTAAGGCAACCAATCAGCCTAGGTAGGAAATCTTTCAAGAGAGTTATTTCTCTTGTCGATTTATGCTGATGAATTGCCCATAATTTTGTTGTTTTTAACCTAAAGTAGGTAGTATCTTATTAATGTAATAAACTCTATTCTTTGCAAATACAAACCGTTTCGACTTAATTTTTGTTTGGTCGAGAACAAGTTTATAATTAATGCTTGATGCATAAGGCACTGATTACGCCATGACTCGATTTCTCACGCCATCATTCGTTTGCTAACGCCATCATTCCATTGTTGACGCAATCATTCCATTGCTGACGCCATCATTCGTTTGCTAACGCCATCATTCCATTGTTGACGCCATCATTCGTTTGCTAACGCCATCATTCCATTGTTGACGTCATCATTCCATTGCTGACGCCAGATCAGATTGCCGTGGTTTAAGTAGTTGTTCGGATTATCGATCTATGAAATTGATTTGACAGAAACTGTCCACTGCTAGCAATCCTGTACGCGTACTGCGCTGAATACGGTTTTAAGTTGGTGGTATATTAGTATGTTACAATGGGTAGATGCTCTTATAAGGGGGTATGTTAGTATCTTACAAGGGAGTGGATACTCCTGCAGGAGTGATATATCATCTTGAACGAGGCGTTCACCGCTGGTAAGATGAAATACCGCCTTTTATGAGCGTGTCCACCCCTTGTAGCGTAATATACCCTTCTCTTGTAAACGTATCCTTTGTAATGTATTACCTCCTGGACTATCCTGTTACTCAAAGTTTTTATGATTCATATAATTTCAAATAAGTCTGTCCTACTACAAATTACACCTCTAGATAATTTGATAATTGTTCGGTTCAAAACGTACGAAGTCTTTTTAAAAATACCCTTTTTAATGCGACCATTCCATGTTTTAATTTTCTAAAATTATTGATCACATTAAGGTCTATTCGCAACGTCGTCCTTAATTGTTGCGAAGTGAATCAGTCAAGATTTTACACGCTTTTTTCTTACAAGGAACTTACTATTCAAGTCCTATTTCTAAAATTGCCTTAAAATGAGAATTGTTTTCTTTTTTATCTTCAAGAAACCTTAGTTCTATGTTCCTTGTGGGAAAAGTGTTTGGTAAAATACTGCTGAATTCACGGCCTGCTTCGTGGTCTTTTAAAATTCTTATCCTAAACTTATGCTTGTGAATGTAAATCTAATATTATTTTAATTGTTGAATATTATAATCGATTAACATGGCAACACAAAAAGTTTTTTCTCTGCCTCTATCTATGACTGATATTTCTGCTGTTCATGGAGACTTAGTATAGCTTCTGCGGAGGAGCCTAGGGCTTTGGTCAAGTCTCAGGAACGTATGCTTAGCGTATTAATGATAATGATAACATGAAATGGGGTCAGATGATTTCACAGGTTTTTTCGCTCAATGAGCTTGGCTGTGTTGGATGAATCTTTGCTGAAAAAGAGAATCCAAACATTTCAGGCTCGTGTTGTATTAGAATTGGTCTTCTAAAAAATAATGTTATCTGAAATTGGTTATCCTCGTTCGATCACACTTTGTTTCATTGTTAAAAGAAGCATTTTAAAGAAGTTTTTTAAGGTTTTTAAACACAGCTATGCAACATACATTCAAATGTCTTGGGTACAGGGAAATGTCAACATTTTTGGTTATTCAAAACTTACACAAACATTAGTCTTGTGCAACTTTGAGGGCTGAAAATCCAAAAATTTTAAGCAACTTTGAGGGCTAGGGCCATAGGCCAGTTGCCTATTAAAAATATATCTCTAAGGAATTTAAAAACCTGAAAATGAAAACCCCATTGATACAAAGAGTTGAGAACAAAGGAAACTTGACGTTGCAGTCAAACTTGCCTTCTTATCAGCTTTACTTCTCAATAAAAATGAACTCAGTCCTTAGGGGAATACCAAATCAACAAAATAACAGAGGGGGGGGGTTCATGTAGATTATCCAATAGGAGAAGCTTAAATTAGAGCAGCTAGATGACCCCCTTGTAACGCATAGCTACTAAATTCATGCACTGAAGATCCATTGTTCTTATACTCCATTGGGATTTGTACCCACTTGTTGTTTTGCCCCTTCTCAATATGCAAATTGTGATTGAAACAACAAGTCCTTTCATTTCCATTTGCCTTCTGGTCAAGAACAGTTGATGAGCTCCGTTTCTATGTCAAAGGTAGGCCTATCTTTTTATATTACTTTTTGTCTAACAATGTATGTGGAAAGGCGAGACTTATCTTTTGTGAGTACAATTTATCTGCTCAAGTTTGCAGTTCATGGTTTATTGCAACAGGAGTTTAATCTTTAATATCTGAAGAGGTTGAATTCTTGTTTATGTTCAGTCTTTTCGATATTTTCGGTTACGCCTGAAAATCCGTATGGCAAGGGAAGGTTTCACTATGAAAACTTGCAATACACGTTTTTTTTATAAGAAACCTAGCTTGGGTCCTAGTACTAAAAGTTTCTTAATTTTTCACCAGTTTCTAGTACCAAAAGTTTCTTAAAAGTTTCTTATTTTAGGATACGCATTTAACATAAAATTTTGCACTTTTATATCGGAAACCCACCTACTAAATACAAGTAGACTCGAAACTCAACCACCTGTCTTCCTCTTAATAAAAACGTGTAGCAAACTTAAATCAAGCGAAAATGTATTGTTGGCATATTACTTTCCTCTTATTTTTTTCCTGGAGTTTCTTAAAGATATTGATGTAGTTCTAAAAGTTTCTTAAATTTTTGGGGCTTTAGTACTAGGTTTCTTATAAACCGGTTTCTTATAAAAAAAACGTGTAAAGGTATTGTCATCGCCCTGGACTGTCATTAGATGCTCAAACTGAATGCAAAACTTCGTGATTTCAACCGTCATCGTTTTTTTTCTTTATGGTAAGAGTATATGTATTGAATGTTAGCTTCTAGCTAGAAAGTTTTTGATAGAACTCTGACCTATTTTCTATCCCTTTTGCGAATTTCAAAATTAACATTCATGTGATGAAAATCATGAATTACGCGGGGTTCTGCGTGATGTGACTTTGCTGCGTTTTAAACTATTCATCTGGATTCGATGTTCTAATTATTAAGTTATTTCATTGCAATTCCGTTTTGGTGTGCACGCATGCGTAAGATATTTAGACATGCCATCTCTTCATTTTCAGTTGGTTCGGATGCAGTTCAGATGGCTGGCTTGGTTAAATGATTGAAGAACATTCGTAAAATAAAAAACAGATTGTAAGTTTCGCCTTCCTTGTTAGTTTATCGTTATTTCTTTAATTTCTTACTGTGCTTAATGTCTTTATTTAATATTTTCTTGCCTTGACTTTGCTATCGTGTTTTCTTAGTTTTTTTTACTCGAAATAACACTTTAAAACATTATATTTTGTTTACAGTGAACCACAACAAATACATCGCCTGAAAATTATGTTTTCTCTGCGTATAATTTGGGGCAAAGAGCGTTTGGATTAAAGTCCTTACAACCATACAGCTGCAAAAGCATGGATCAATGAATGGCTGGTAAAATCAACTGATGATGCAAATGTTTGGCTTTCAATACATCGAAGATTAGATAATCAGGTATGTTGTGTTTCCTATTTTGATATTTCATTTTTTACCTGAAAAGTTTTGTTGAGGCTTAATGGAATGTTTTGACTGGAAAGGTGCTAAATGAGTTAACTTTTTATAATCTGATAATCCTTGCAGGAGAAATACTTTGGAATGATTCAAAACTTTTGAGGGTATTTGATTAGTAAAATCATCGTTAATGTAAAATTTTGTCGTAGCAACCGTACCGTTTTGAACAGACCATTCTCTTATTTGGCCAAGAGCCTTTGCTGTCCTTAGGAAAAACAGAGAGCTTCGAGGCATCACAATTTTTTAACTTAAATTCACCCTGCGTCTTTCTCAGCCTTATAAAACAAAGCAAAAACTTTATTTCACAAATTTAATTTTTCTCTAGGCTCTGGCTTCTCCTATGCCAAAAGAAAGTAATCTTATGGCACATCTATTCGCGATGACAAGAACTTAACCTGAAAATTATCGCAAAAACGCCCTGCTCAAAAGTTCTTCAAATTATTCGTCCTCCTCAAATGTACGTCCATTTTTTAATTCCAATTTTCCACCTGTACGATTAAAATGGCTAGCCTGTTTCAAATCTAACTTATCAGCTCGTTGTTTACTATTCAAAACCGATTGAATGTTCCAAATATCTGAACAAGTGAAAATAAAATTCATGTTGGGCAACTCGGGCACATTCCGGTGTGCTTTTTGCATTAGGGTAGCGTCAAAGATTTGAACAAACATGATATGCACACACTGACTGCAAAACACTTTTCAATTTCTTACAGTGGTTGGTTTTTTCACTTAATTCCTTATTATAGATCATACTTCTAACCATTTCTAAAATACTAAACATCAACTTTAATTTTAACCCTTAACTAATTCCAAACTCATCTCTAAAATACCAAATTAAGACAAAACGCAAATTCAACTATTAAGTCTCATAACCCTAACTTCTAAACACAACTACTGAAAGAAATTGAAAAGATGTAAAGCGTCCAAGAGTTTTTGCATTAGTTAAAACTTTTATTGCTCTCAGCTCTTTAGAATATTAGATGAGAAGGACATATATTGAATGCATAATTTAATTCTTCTTTTGGGTCAACCGTCAGCCAAAGAAATCAGCCTTTTTGCCAGCTCGAAATTAATGATGAAAACAAGAATTAAGAATGTTTTAAAACTCGTTGGCCAAGAGGTTCTGCAGATCCATCCATTCAAAAAGGTAAAGTTATTTACATTTTTCATTCCACAATGGTTTATGATCTTCCCTTATCATATGATCCTTTGCAATACAAGGAAAATCCATATTTTCTACAAATTTTTCATTCTTCCTATACATATTCCATACAATCTTAGATAACAGTATTATTTAAATGTTTCTTTTCCTCAGAGGACATGCAGCCCTGTCATCTATAAGAGGCGCAAAAATGAGAGGTATTCCATTGAAACAAGGTATGATGTATAACTCATTCAGAGTAAATGCTTCTTCCATTCTTTGATCACACTGATACTCCAAATTTTCTTTTTCTTTTACTTTTAGGTAGTTGAAGTCCTGTCATCTATAAAAAAAGCAAAAGGAAAGGATATTCCATTTTAACAATGTATTTTATTTAACTCATTCACAGTACACAGCAGTTGCTTTTCCTTTCTTTAATAACACTGTGATTCAAATTATGTTTCTCTTTTACTTTTGAGAAGTGAAGCCCTGTCATCTACATGATGTTGAGAAATACGAGGTATTCCATCAAAACAACGTAGGTTGTATAACTTGTTCATAATAATTGATTCTTTCTCCTTCGTAGACAACCCTTTCTTCAATTTTTTTCTTTTAATTATAAGAAGTGAAGCCTTGTCATTTAAAGGACGTGCAGAAACAAGATGTATTCTATCAAAACAAGGTATGTTGTAGGACTTTTTCATAGTAGTTCCTCCTTTCTTTCGTTGACAAAAATTTTATTCACATCTCATTTTTCTTTTACTTTTAGGAAGTGAAGCCCTTTTATCTATAAGATATGCAAATATAAGAGGTATTCCATCAAAACAAGGAATGTTGTTTAACTTGTTCATGTTCATAATAATTGATTCTTTCTTTTGTTAACAACAGTTTTATAAAAATTTCGTTTCTCCTTTATTTGAAACTAGTGAAGCCCTGTCATCTACAAGAAGTACAAAGAAAAGAGGAGGTGTTCCATTGTAACAAGGTATATTTTTTAACTCATTCAAAGTAGTTGGTTTTTCTTTGTTTGATAACACTTTTATTCAAATTTGGTTTTTCTTTTACTTTTAGGAATCAGCTTTAGTTATAAATCAGCTTTTTCACCAGTTCTAATTCAATGATGAAAGCAAAAGTTAAAAATGTCTTGAAACTCGTTAGCCAAAAGAGTCTGCCATCCATACAAAAAGGTAAAGTTGTTTAGATTTCTCATTTATCTAGTGAATGATCATTTCCTTATTGTACGATCTTTTGGGATGCAAATCATTCCATATTTGCTATACATGTTCCATACTTTCTATACCTATTCCATACTTTCTATACCTATTCCATACTTTCTATACCTATTCCATACTTTCTATACATATTCCATACTTTCTATACATATTCCATACTTTCTATACCTATTCCATACTTTCTATACATATTCCATACTTTCTATACATGTTCCATACTTTCTATACCTATTCCATACTTTCTATACATATTCCATACTTTCTATACATATTCCATACTTTCTATACCTATTCCATACTTTCTATACCTATTCCATACTTTCTATACATATTCCATACTTTCTATACCTATTCCATACTTTCTATACCTATTCCATACTTTCTATACATATTCCATACTTTCTATACATATTCCATACTTTCTATACCTATTCCATACTTTCTATACATAGTCCATACTTTCTATACATATTCCATACTTTCTATACCTATTCCATACTTTCTATACATATTCCATACTTTCTATACATGTTCCATACTTTCTATACATGTTCCATACTTTCTATACATGTTCCATACTTTCTATACATATTCCATACTTTCTATACATGTTCCATACTTTCTATACATGTTCCATACTTTCAATACATGCTCCATACTTTCTATACATATTCCATACTTTCTATACATATTCCATACTTTCTATACCTATTCCATACTTTCTATACATATTCCATACTTTCTATACATATTCCATACTTTCTATACCTATTCCATACTTTCTATACATATTCCATACTTTCTATACATATTCCATACTTTCTATACCTGTTCCATACTTTCTATACATATTCCATACTTTCTATACATATTCCATACTTTCTATACATATTCCATACTTTCTATACCTATTCCATACTTTCTATACCTATTCCATACTTTCTATACATATTCCATACTTTCTATACATATTCCATACTTTCTATACATGTTCCATACTTTCTATACATGTTCCATACTTTCTATACATGTTCCATACTTTCTATACATGTTCCATACTTTCTATACCTATTCCATACTTTCTATACCTATTCCATACTTTCTATACATGTTCCATACTTTCTATACATGTTCCATACTTTCTATACCTATTCCATACTTTCTATACCTATTCCATACTTTCTATACCTATTCCATACTTTCTATACCTATTCCATACTTTCTATACATATTCCATACTTTCTATACATATTCCATACTTTCTATACCTATTCCATACTTTCTATACCTATTCCATACTTTCTATACATATTCCATACTTTCTATACATATTCCATACTTTCTATACATGTTCCATACTTTCTATACATGTTCCATACTTTCCATACATGTTCCATACTTTCTATACATGTTCCATACTTTCTATACATGTTCCATACTTTCCATACATGTTCCATACTTTCTATACATATTCCATACTTTCTATACATGTTCCATACTTTCTATACATATTCCATACTTTCTATACCTATTCCATACTTTCTATACCTATTCCATACTTTCTATACATATTCCATACTTTCTATACCTATTCCATACTTTCTATACATATTCCATACTTTCTATACCTATTCCATACTTTCTATACATGTTCCATACTTTCTATACATGTTCCATACTTTCTATACATGTTCCATACTTTCTATACATGTTCCATACTTTCTATACATATTCCATACTTTCTATACATATTCCATACTTTCTATACATGTTCCATACTTTCTATACATGTTCCATACTTTCAATACATGCTCCATACTTTCTATACATATTCCATACTTTCTATACATATTCCATACTTTCTATACCTATTCCATACTTTCTATACATATTCCATACTTTCTATACATATTCCATACTTTCTATACCTATTCCATACTTTCTATACATATTCCATACTTTCTATACATATTCCATACTTTCTATACCTGTTCCATACTTTCTATACATATTCCATACTTTCTATACATATTCCATACTTTCTATACATATTCCATACTTTCTATACCTATTCCATACTTTCTATACCTATTCCATACTTTCTATACCTATTCCATACTTTCTATACCTATTCCATACTTTCTATACCCATTCCATACTTTCTATACATATTCCATACTTTCTATACATATTCCATACTTTCTATACATATTCCATACTTTCTATACATTTTCCATACTTTCTATACATGTTCCATACTTTCTATACATGTTCCATACTTTCTATACATGTTCCATACTTTCTATACCTATTCCATACTTTCTATACCTATTCCATACTTTCTATACCTATTCCATACTTTCTATACCTATTCCATACTTTCTATACATATTCCATACTTTCTATACATATTCCATACTTTCTATACCTATTCCATACTTTCTACACCTATTCCATACTTTCTATACATATTCCATACTTTCTATACATATTCCATACTTTCTATACATGTTCCATACTTTCTATACATGTTCCATACTTTCTATACATGTTCCATACTTTCTATACATATTCCATACTTTCTATACATGTTCCATACTTTCTATACATATTCCATACTTTCTATACCTATTCCATACTTTCTATACCTATTCCATACTTTCTATACCTATTCCATACTTTCTATACATATTCCATACTTTCTATACCTATTCCATACTTTCTATACCTATTCCATACATTCTATACATATTCCATACTTTCTATACCTATTCCATTGTTATTCATATTCCGTTTTCCTTTTATTTTTAGGAAATAATGCCCTGTCAACTATAAGTGATGCAGAAATAGAAGGTATTCAATTTAAATATGGTATGTTGTATGACATTTTAATAGTGAATGCCTTTCCTTACTTTGATAACACTTTTGTTCAAATTATGTTCTTCTTTTATTTTTAGAAAGTGGAGCCCTGTCATTTATAAGAAGTGCAGAAAAAGAGTTATTTTATTGAAAAAAGGTATGTTGTATAACTCATTCATAGTAGTTGCTTCTTTCTTTCGTTGACAACACTTTAATTCACATCTCCATTTTCTTTTACTTTTAGAAAATGAAGCCATTTCATTTATAAGTGGAGCAGAAAGAAGAGTTATTCCATTGCAACAAGGTATGTTGTATAACTTGTTCATAGTAGTTGCACCTTTCTTTCGTTGACAACAATTTTATTCACATCCCCTTTTTCTTTTACTTTTAGGAAATGAAGCCATTTCATCTGTAAGAGGAGCAGAAAGAAGAGGTAGTCCTTTGAAACAAGGTGTGTTGTAATACCCATTCATAGTAGATGCCTTTCCTTTCTTTGAAACACTTACTCACTTTAAATTCCTCTTTTATATTTAGGAAGTGCAGCCCCTCTCTTCTATAAGAGCAGCAGAAATTAAGGTATTCCATTGAAACAAGGTATGTTAAAAAACTTAAAATTCATAGTTGTTGCTTTTCTTATCTATCATAACACTTACTCACTTTTCATTTCTCTTTTACTTTTAGGAAGTGCAGCCCATGGCATGTATAAGAGGAGCAGAAATTGAGGCATTTATTCTAAAAAAGGTATGTTGTATAACTTATTCAAAGTAATTGCTTTTTCCCTCTTTTTTAACATTTACTCACTTTTAATTTCTCTTTTATTTTTAGAAAGTGCATTCACTGTCTTCTATAAGAGCAGCAGAAATTGAGGTATTCAATTGAAACAAGGTATGTTGTAAAACTCATTCATAGTACTTGCTTTATCCCTCTTTGATAACATTAACTCACTTTTAATTTCTCTTTTATTTTTAGAACGTGCAGTCCCTGTCTCTATAAGAGCAGCAGAAATTGAGGTATTCCATTGAAACAAGGTATGTGTAAAACTCATTAAGAGTAGTTGCCTTTCCTATCTTTGATAACATTTACTAACTTTAAATATCTCTTTTATATTTAGGAAGTGCAATCCTGTCATCTATAAGAGAAGCAGAAATTGAGGCATCCCATCTAAACAAGGTATTTTGAAAACTCATTCATAGTAGTTGCTTTATCCCTCTTGGATAACATTAACTCACTTTTAATTTCTCTTTTTTTTTTAGAAAATGCAGCCCCTGTCTCTATAAGAGCAGCAGAAATTGAGGTATTCCATTGAAACAAGGTATGTGTAAAACTCATTAAGAGTAGTTGCCTTTCCTATCTTTGATAACATTTAATAACTTTAAATATCTCTTTTATATTTAGGAAGTGCTGCCCTTGTCATCTATAAGAGGAGCAGAAATTGAGGCATTCCATCTAAACAAGGTATTTTGAAAACTCATTCATAGTAGTTGCTTTTCCTATCTTTCATAACACTTACTCACTTTGAATTTCTCTTTTATTTTAAAAAATGCTGCCCTTGTCATCTATAAGAGGAGCAGAAATTGAGGTATTCTTTCTAAACAAGGTATGTGGTAAAACTCATTCATAGTAGTTGATTTTCCTATCTTTCATAACACTTATTCACTTTTAATTTTTCTTTTATCTTTAGGATGTGCAGCCCCTGTCATCTATCAGAGAAGCAGAAATTGATGCTTTCCGTTGAAACAAGGTATGTTAATAAACTCATTCATAGTAGTTGCTTTTCCTCCATTTGATAATACTTACTTACTTTTCATTTATCTTTTATTTTTAGAAAGTGCAGCCCCTGTCATCTATAAGAGTACCAGAGTTTGAGGTATTCAATTGAAACAAGGTATGTTGTAAAACTCATTCATAGTAGTTGCTTTATCCCTCTTGGATAACACTTATCCACTTTTCATTTCTCTTTTACTTTTAGGAAGTGCAGCCCTGTCATCTATAAGAGTAGCAGAATTTTAGGTATTCAATTGAAACAAGGTATGTTGAAAAACTCATTCATAGTAGTTGCTTTATCCTTCTTTGATAACATTAACTCAATTTCAATTTCTCTTTTATTTTTAGAAAGTGCAGCCCCTGTCTTCTATAAGAGCAGCAGAAATTGAGGTATTCCATTGAAACAAGGTATGTAGTATAAGAGCAGCAGAAATTTAGGCCTTCTATTGAAACAAGGTATAATGTAAAACTCATTTATAGTAGTTGCCTTTCCTATCTTTGATAACAGTTACTCACTTTTAATTTATCTTTTATTTTTAGAAAGTGCAGCCCATGTCTTCTATTAGAGCAGCAGAAATTTAGGTATTCCATTGAAACAAGGTATGCTAAGAAACTCATTCATAGTAGTTGCCTTTTCCCTCTTAGATAACATGTGCTCTTTTTCCATTTCTCTTTTACTTTTAGGAAGTGCATCCCCGTCATCTTTTAGAGCAGCGAGCAGCATGAATTGAGGTATTCCATTGAGACAAGGTATGTTGTAAAACTAATTTATAGTAGTTTCCTTTCTTATCTTTGATAACACTTACTCACTTTAAATTTCTCTTTTATATTTAGGAAGTGCAGCCCTGTCTTCTATAAGAGCAGCAGAAATTGAGGTACTCCATTGAAACAAGGTATGTTGTAAAACTCATTCATAGTAGTTGCTTTTTCCCTCTTTGTAAACATTTACTCTCTTTCCATTTCTCTTTTACTTTTAGGAAGTGCAGCCTTGTCATTAATAAGAGGAGTAAAAATTGAGGTATTCTATTGAAACAAGGAATGTTGTAAAACTCATTTATAGTAGTTGCCTTTCCTATCTTTCATAACTCTTACTCACTTTAAATTTCTCCTTTATATTTAGAAATTGCAGGCCTGTCATCTATAAGAGGACCAGAAATTGAGGCATTCCATCTAAACAAGGTATGTTGTAAAACCCATTCATAGTAGTTGCTTTTCCTATCTTTGATAACATGTGCTCACTTTCCATTTCTCTTTTACTTTTAGGAAGTGCAGCCTTGTCATTAATAAGAGCAGCATAAATTGAGGTATTCCATTGAAACAAGGAATGTTGTAAAACTCATTTATAGTAGTTGCCTTTCCTATCTTTCATAACTCTTACTCACTTTAAATTTCTCTTTTATATTTAGGAAGTGCAGCCCTGTCAACTATAAGAGGAGCAGAAATTGGGGCATTCCATCTGAACAAGGTATGTTGTAAAACTCATTCATAGTAGTTACTTTTTCCCTCTTTGATAAAATTTACTCACTTTCCATTTCTCTTTTACTTTTAGGAAGTGCAGCCCTCTCATCTATAAGAGGAGCAGAAATTGAGGTATTCCATTGAAACAAGATATGTTGTAAAACTCATTTATAGTAGTTGCCTTTTCTACCTTTAATAACTCTTACTTACTTTAAATTTCTCTTTTATATTTAGGAAGTGCAGCCCTGTTATCAATAAGAGGAGCAGAAATTGAGGCATTTCATCTAAACAAGGTATGTTGTAAAACTCATTCATAGTAGTTGCTCGTTTTCTCTTTGATATCACTTACTCACTTTTAATTTCTCTTTTAATTTTTAGGAAGTAGAGCCCATCTCATCTATAAGAGGAGCAGAAATTGAGGCATTCCATCTAAAAAAGGTATGTTGTAAAACTCATTTATAGTAGTTGCCTTTCCTATCTTTGATAACATTTACTCACTTTTAATTCTTCTTTTATTTTTAGAAAGTGCAGCCCCTGTCATCTATAAGAGGAGCAGAGTTTGAGGTATTCCATTGAAACAAGGTATGTTAAAAAACTCATTCATAGTAGTTGCCTTTTCCCTCTTTGATAACATTTACTCATTTTCCCTTTCTCTTTTACTTTTAGAAAGTGCAGCCTTGTCATTAATAAGAGCAGCAGAAATTGAGGTATTCCATTGAAACAAGGTTTGTTGTAAAACTCATTCATAGTAGTTGCTTTTTCCCTCTTTGTAAACATTTACTCTCTTTCCATTTCTCTTTTACTTTTAGGAAGTGCAGCCTTGTCATTAATAAGAGGAGTAGAAATTGAGGTATTCTATTGAAACAAGGAATGTTAAAAAACTCATTCATAGTAGTTGCCTTTTCCCTCTTTGATAACATTTATTCATTTTCCCTTTCTCTTTTACTTTCAGAAAGTGCAGCCTTGTCATTAATAAGAGCAGCAGAAATTGAGGTATTCCATTGAAACAAGGTATGTCGTAAAACTCATTCATAGTTGTTGCTTTTTCCCTCTTTGATAACATTAACTCCCTTTCAATTTCTCTTTTACTTTTAGGAGGTGCAGCCCTGTTTTCTATAAGAGGAGCAAAAATTGAGGTATTCCATTGAAACAAGGAATGTTGTAAAACTCATTTATAGTAGTTGCCTTTCCTATCTTTCATAACTCTTACTCACTTTAAATTTCTCTTTTATATTTAGGAAGTGCAGCCCTGTCAACTATAAGAGGAGCAGAAATTAGGGCATTCCATCTGAACAAGGTATGTTGTAAAACTCATTGATAGTAGTTGCTCGTTCTTTTTTTGATAACACCTATTCACTTTTAATTTTTCTTTTATTTTTAGGAAGTGCAGCCCCTGTCATCTATCAGAGAAGCAGAAATTGATGCCTTCCATTGAAACAAGGTATGTGTAAAACTCATTCATCGTAGTTGCTTTTTCCCTCTTTGATAACATTTACTCACTTTCCATTTCTCTTTTACTTTTAGGAAGTGCAGCCCTGTCATCTATAAGAGGAGCAGAAAATGAGGCATCCCATCTAAACATGGTATTTTGAAAACTCATTCATAGTAGTTGCTTTTCCTATCTTTCATAACACTTATTCAATTTAAATTTCTCTTTTTTTCAGAAAGTGCAGCCCTTGTCATCTATAAGAGGAGCAGAAATTGAGGTATTACATCTAAACAAGGTATGTTGTATAACTCATTCATAGTACATAGTTGCCTTTCCTATCTTTGATAACACTTACTCACTTTTAATTCTTCTTTTATTTTTAGAAACTGCTGCCCCTGTCATCTATAAGAGGAGCAGAGTTTGAGGTATTCAATTGAAACAAGGTATGTTGTAAAACTCATTCATAGTAGTTGCTTTATCCCTCTTTGATAACATTGACTCACTTTTAATTTCTCTTTTATTTTTAGAAAGTGCAGCCCCTGTGTTCTATAAGAGCACCAGAAATTGAGGTATTCCATTGAAACAAGGTATGTTAAAAACTCATTGATAGTATTTGCCTTTCCTATCTTTGATAACACTTACTCACTTTTCATTTCTCTTTTACTTTTAGCAATTGCAGCTCTGTCATCTATAAATGGAGCAGAAATTGAGGCATTCCATCTAAAAAAGGTATGTTGTATAAGAGCAGCAGAAATTGAGGTATTCCATTGAAACAAGGTATGTTAAAAAACTCATTCATAGTAGTTGCCTTTCCTATCTTTGAGAACACTTACTCACTTTTAATTTTCTCTTTTATTTTTAGGAAATGCTGCCCATGTCATCTGTAAGAGGAGAAGAAATTGAGGCATTCCATCTAATCAAGGTATGTTGTAACACTCATACATAGTAGTTGCTTTATCCCTCTTGGATAACATTAGCTCACTTTTAACTTCTCTTTTATTTTTAGAAAGTGCAGCCCCTGTCTCTATAAGAGCAGCAAAAATTGAGGTTTTCCATTGAAACAAGGTATGTGTAAAACTCATTAAGAGTAGTTGCCTTTCCTATTTTTGATAACATTTACTAACTTTAAATATCTTTTTTATATTTAGGAAGTGCAGCCCTGTCATCTATAAGAGGAGCAGAAATTGAGGCATCCAATCTAAACAAGGTATTTTGAAAACTCATTCATAGTAGTTGCTTTTCCTATCTTTCATAACACTTACTCACTTTTACTTTCTCTTTTATTTTCAGAAAGTGCAGCCCTTGTCATCTATAAGAGCAGCAGAAATTAAGGTATTTCATTGAAACAAGGTATGTTAAAAAACTCATTCATAGTAGTTGCCTTTTCCCTCTTTGATAACATTTACTCACTTTCCATTTCTCTTTTACTTTTAGGAAATGCTGCCCATGTCATCTATAAGAGGAGCAGAACTTGAGGCATTCCATCTTAAAAAGGTATGTTGTATAAGAGCAGCAGAAATTTAGGCCTTCTATTGAAACAAGGTATGTTAAAAAACTCATTCATAGTAGTTGCTCTTTCTTTCTTTGATAACACCTATTCACTTTTAATTTCTCTTCTATTTTTAGGATTGTAAAACTAATTTATAGTAGTTGCTTTTCCTCTCTTTGATAATACTTTCTCACTTTTTATTTCTCTTTTATTTTAAGGAAGTGCAGCCCTGTCATCTATAAGAGGTATTTCATTGAAACAAGGTATGTCGTAAAACTCATTCATAGTTGTTGCTTTTTCCCTCTTTGATAACATTAACTCACTTTCAATTTCTCTTTTACTTTTAGGAGGTGCAGCCCTGTTTTCTATAAGAGGAGCAGAAATTGAGGCATTCCATCTAACCAAGGTATGTTGTTGAACTTATTCATAGTAGTTGCTTTTTTCTATCTTAGACAAAACTTACTAACTTTTAATATCTCTTTTGTTTTTAGGAAGTGCAGTCCTGTCATCTATACGAGGAGAAGAAATTGAGGCATTCCAGCTAAACAAGGTATGTTGTAAAACTTATTCATTGTAGTTGCTTCTTCCTTTCGTTCACAGCACTTTTATTCACATCTACTTTTCTTTTACTTTTAGGGATTGAAACCATTGCATCAATAAGAGGAGCAGAAAGAAGAGGTATTTCATTGGAACAAGGTATGATTTATTACTCATTCATAGTAGTTGCTTTTTTCTTTCGTTGACAACACTTTTATTCACATCTCCTTTTTCTTTTACTTTTAGGGATTGAAGCCATTTCATCTATAAGAGGAGAAGAAAGAAGAGGTATTTCATTTGAACAAGGTATGATTTATTACTCATTCATAGTAGTTGCTTTTTTCTTTCGTTGACAACACTTTTATTCACATCTCCTTTTTCTTTTACTTTTGGGGATTGAAGCCATTTCATCTATGAGAGAAGTAGAAAGAAGAGGTATTTCATTGGAACAAGGTATGATTTATTACTCATTCATAGTAGTTGCTTTTTTCTTTCATTGATAACACTTTTATTCACATCTCGTTTCTCTTTACTTTTAGGGATTGAAGTCATTTCATCTATAAGACGAGCAGAAATTGAGGTATTCCATCTGAAAAAGGTATGATTTATTACTCATTCATAGTAGTTGCTTTTTTCTTTCGTTGACAACACTTTTATTCACATCCCCATTTTCTTTTACTTTTAGAAAGTGCAGCCCCTGTCTCTATAAGAGCAGCAGAAATTGAGGTATTCCATTGAAACAAGGTATGTGTAAAACTCATTAAGAGTAGTTGCCTTTCCTATCTTTGATAACATTTACTAACTTTAAATATCTCTTTCATATTTAGGAAGTGCAGCCCTGTCATCTCTAAGAGAAGCAGAAATTGATGTATCCCATCTAAACAAGGTATTTTGAAAACTCATTCATAGTAGTTGCTTTTCCCATCTTTCATAACACTTACTCACTTTAAATTTCTCTTTTATTTTCAGAAAGTGCAGCCCTTGTCATCTATAAGAGGAGCAGAAATTGAGGTATTCTTTCTAAACAAGGTATGTTGTAAAACTCATTCATAGTAGTTGATTTTCCTATCTTTCATAACACTTACTCTCTTTTAATTTTTCTTATATTTTTAGGAAGTGCAGCCCCTGTCATCTATCAGAGAAGCAGAAATTGATGCCTTGCGTTTAAACAAGGTATGTTAATAAACTCATTCATAGTAGTTGCTTTTCCTCCCTTTGATAATACTTACTCACTTTTTATTTCTCTCTTATTTTAAGGGAGTGCAGCCCCTGTCATCTATAAGAGGATGAGAAATTGAGGCATTACATCTAAACAAGGTATGTTATATAACCCATTCATAGTACATAGTTGCCTTTCCTATCTTGCATAACTCTTACTCACTTTAAATTTCTCTTTTATATTTAGGAAGTGCAGCCCTGTCAACTATAAGAGGAGCAGAAATTGGGGCATTCCATCTGAACAAGGTATGTTGTAAAACTCATTCATAGTAGTTGCTCGTTCTTTCTTTGATAACACCTATTCACTATTAATTTTTCTTTTATTTTTAGGAAGTGCAGCCCCTGTCATCTATCAGAGAAGCAGAAATTGATGCCTTCCATTGAAACAAGGTATGTGTAAAACTCATTCATCGTAGTTGCCTTTTCCCTCTTTGATAACATTTACTCACTTTCCATTTCTCTTTTACTTTTAGGAAGTGCAGCCCTGTCATCTATAAGAGGAGCAGAAATTGGGGCATCCCATCTAAACAAGGTAGTTCGAAAACTCATTCATAGCAGTTACTTTTCCTATCTTTCATAACACTTACTCACTTTAAATTTCTCTTTTTTTTTCAGAAAGTGCAGCCCCTGTCATCTATAAGAGGAGCAGAAATTTAGGTATTACATCTAAACAAGGTATTTTGTATAACTCATTCATAGTACATAGTTGCCTTTCCTATCTTTGATAACACTTACTCACTTTTAATTCTTCTTTTATTTTTAGAAACTGCAGCCCCTGTCATCTATAAGAGGAGCAGAGTTTGAGGTATTCCATTGAAACAAGGTATGTTAAAAAACTCATTCATAGTAGTTGCCTTTTCCCTCTTTGATAAGATTTACTCATTTTCCCTTTCTCTTTTACTTTTAGAAAGTGCAGCCTTGTCGTTAATAAGAGCAGCAGAAATTGAGGTATTCCATTGAAACAAGGTATGTTGTAAAACTCATTCATATTAGTTGCTTTTTCCCTCTTTGTAAACATTTACTCTCTTTCCATTTCTCTTTTACTTTTAGGAAGTGCAGCCTTGTCATTAATAAGAGGAGTAGAAATTGAGGTATTCTATTGAAACAAGGAATGTTGTAAAACTCATTTATAGTAGTTGCCTTTCCTATCTTTCATAACTCTTACTCACTTTAAATTTCTCTTTTATATTTAGAAATTGCAGGCCTGTCATCTATAAGAGGAGCAGAAATTGAGGCATTCCATCTAAACAAAGTATGTTGTAAAACTCATTCATAGTAGTTGCTTTTCCTATCTTTGATAACATGTGCTCACTTTCCATTTCTCTTTTACTTTTAGGAAGTGCAGCCCTGTCATCTATAAGAGGAGCAGAAATTGAGGCATCCCATCTAAACAAGGTATTTTGAAAACTCATTCATCGTAGTTGCCTTTTCCCTCTTTGATAACATTTACTCACTTTCCATTTCTCTTTTACTTTTAGGAAGTGCAGCCTTGTCATCTATAAGAGGAGCAGAAATTGAGGCATCCCATCTAAACAAGGTATTTTGAAAACTCATTCATAGTAGTTGCTTTTCCTATCTTTCATAACACTTACTCACTTTAAATTTCTCTTTTTTTTTCAGAAAGTGCAGCCCTTGTCATCTATAAGAGGAGCAGAAATTGAGGTATTACATCTAAACAAGGTATGTTGTATAACTCATTCATAGTACATAGTTGCCTTTCCTATCTTTGAGAACACTTACTCACTTTTAATTTTCTCTTTTATTTTTAGGAAATGCTGCCCATGTCATCTGTAAGAGGAGAAGAAATTGAGGCATTCCATCTAATCAAGGTATGTTGTAACACTCATACATAGTAGTTGCTTTATCCCTCTTGGATAACATTAGCTCACTTTTAACTTCTCTTTTATTTTTAGAAAGTGCAGCCCCTGTCTCTATAAGAGCAGCAAAAATTGAGGTATTCCATTGAAACAAGGTATGTGTAAAACTCATTAAGAGTAGTTGCCTTTCCTATTTTTGATAACATTTACTAACTTTAAATATCTTTTTTATATTTAGGAAGTGCAGCCCTGTCATCTATAAGAGGAGCAGAAATTGAGGCATCCAATCTAAACAAGGTATTTTGAAAACTCATTCATAGTAGTTGCTTTTCCTATCTTTCATAACACTTACTCACTTTTACTTTCTCTTTTATTTTCAGAAAGTGCAGCCCTTGTCATCTATAAGAGCAGCAGAAATTAAGGTATTTCATTGAAACAAGGTATGTTAAAAAACTCATTCATAGTAGTTGCCTTTTCCCTCTTTGATAACATTTACTCACTTTCCATTTCTCTTTTACTTTTAGGAAATGCTGCCCATGTCATCTATAAGAGGAGCAGAACTTGAGGCATTCCATCTTAAAAAGGTATGTTGTATAAGAGCAGCAGAAATTTAGGCCTTCTATTGAAACAAGGTATGTTAAAAAACTCATTCATAGTAGTTGCTCTTTCTTTCTTTGATAACACCTATTCACTTTTAATTTCTCTTCTATTTTTAGGATTGTAAAACTAATTTATAGTAGTTGCTTTTCCTCTCTTTGATAATACTTTCTCACTTTTTATTTCTCTTTTATTTTAAGGAAGTGCAGCCCTGTCATCTATAAGAGGTATTTCATTGAAACAAGGTATGTCGTAAAACTCATTCATAGTTGTTGCTTTTTCCCTCTTTGATAACATTAACTCACTTTCAATTTCTCTTTTACTTTTAGGAGGTGCAGCCCTGTTTTCTATAAGAGGAGCAGAAATTGAGGCATTCCATCTAACCAAGGTATGTTGTTGAACTTATTCATAGTAGTTGCTTTTTTCTATCTTAGACAAAACTTACTAACTTTTAATATCTCTTTTGTTTTTAGGAAGTGCAGTCCTGTCATCTATACGAGGAGAAGAAATTGAGGCATTCCAGCTAAACAAGGTATGTTGTAAAACTTATTCATTGTAGTTGCTTCTTCCTTTCGTTCACAGCACTTTTATTCACATCTACTTTTCTTTTACTTTTAGGGATTGAAACCATTGCATCAATAAGAGGAGCAGAAAGAAGAGGTATTTCATTGGAACAAGGTATGATTTATTACTCATTCATAGTAGTTGCTTCTTTCTTTCGTTGACAACACTTTTATTCACATCTCCTTTTTCTTTTACTTTTAGGGATTGAAGCCATTTCATCTATAAGAGGAGAAGAAAGAAGAGGTATTTCATTTGAACAAGGTATGATTTATTACTCATTCATAGTAGTTGCTTTTTTCTTTCGTTGACAACACTTTTATTCACATCTCCTTTTTCTTTTACTTTTGGGGATTGAAGCCATTTCATCTATGAGAGAAGTAGAAAGAAGAGGTATTTCATTGGAACAAGGTATGATTTATTACTCATTCATAGTAGTTGCTTCTTTCTTTCATTGATAACACTTTTATTCACATCTCGTTTCTCTTTACTTTTAGGGATTGAAGTCATTTCATCTATAAGACGAGCAGAAATTGAGGTATTCCATCTGAAAAAGGTATGATTTATTACTCATTCATAGTAGTTGCTTTTTTCTTTCGTTGACAACACTTTTATTCACATCCCCATTTTCTTTTACTTTTAGAAAGTGCAGCCCCTGTCTCTATAAGAGCAGCAGAAATTGAGGTATTCCATTGAAACAAGGTATGTGTAAAACTCATTAAGAGTAGTTGCCTTTCCTATCTTTGATAACATTTACTAACTTTAAATATCTCTTTCATATTTAGGAAGTGCAGCCCTGTCATCTCTAAGAGAAGCAGAAATTGATGTATCCCATCTAAACAAGGTATTTTGAAAACTCATTCATAGTAGTTGCTTTTCCCATCTTTCATAACACTTACTCACTTTAAATTTCTCTTTTATTTTCAGAAAGTGCAGCCCTTGTCATCTATAAGAGGAGCAGAAATTGAGGTATTCTTTCTAAACAAGGTATGTTGTAAAACTCATTCATAGTAGTTGATTTTCCTATCTTTCATAACACTTACTCTCTTTTAATTTTTCTTATATTTTTAGGAAGTGCAGCCCCTGTCATCTATCAGAGAAGCAGAAATTGATGCCTTGCGTTTAAACAAGGTATGTTAATAAACTCATTCATAGTAGTTGCTTTTCCTCCCTTTGATAATACTTACTCACTTTTTATTTCTCTCTTATTTTAAGGAAGTGCAGCCCCTGTCATCTATAAGAGGATGAGAAATTGAGGCATTACATCTAAACAAGGTATGTTATATAACCCATTCATAGTACATAGTTGCCTTTCCTATCTTGCATAACTCTTACTCACTTTAAATTTCTCTTTTATATTTAGGAAGTGCAGCCCTGTCAACTATAAGAGGAGCAGAAATTGGGGCATTCCATCTGAACAAGGTATGTTGTAAAACTCATTCATAGTAGTTGCTCGTTCTTTCTTTGATAACACCTATTCACTATTAATTTTTCTTTTATTTTTAGGAAGTGCAGCCCCTGTCATCTATCAGAGAAGCAGAAATTGATGCCTTCCATTGAAACAAGGTATGTGTAAAACTCATTCATCGTAGTTGCCTTTTCCCTCTTTGATAACATTTACTCACTTTCCATTTCTCTTTTACTTTTAGGAAGTGCAGCCCTGTCATCTATAAGAGGAGCAGAAATTGGGGCATCCCATCTAAACAAGGTAGTTCGAAAACTCATTCATAGCAGTTACTTTTCCTATCTTTCATAACACTTACTCACTTTAAATTTCTCTTTTTTTTTCAGAAAGTGCAGCCCCTGTCATCTATAAGAGGAGCAGAAATTTAGGTATTACATCTAAACAAGGTATTTTGTATAACTCATTCATAGTACATAGTTGCCTTTCCTATCTTTGATAACACTTACTCACTTTTAATTCTTCTTTTATTTTTAGAAACTGCAGCCCCTGTCATCTATAAGAGGAGCAGAGTTTGAGGTATTCCATTGAAACAAGGTATGTTAAAAAACTCATTCATAGTAGTTGCCTTTTCCCTCTTTGATAACATTTACTCATTTTCCCTTTCTCTTTTACTTTTAGAAAGTGCAGGCTTGTCATTAATAAGAGCAGCAGAAATTGAGGTATTCCATTGAAACAAGGTATGTTGTAAAACTAATTTATAGTAGTTGCTTTTTCCTTCTTTGTAAACATTTACTCTCTTTCCATTTCTCTTTTACTTTTAGGAAGTGCAGCCCTGTCATCTATAAGAGGAGCAGAAATTGGGGCATCCCATCTAAACAAGGTAGTTTGAAAACTCATTCATAGCAGTTACTTTTCCTATCTTTCATAACACTTACTCACTTTAAATTTCTCTTTTTTTTTCAGAAAGTGCAGCCCTTGTCATCTATAAGAGGAGCAGAAATTTAGGTATTACATCTAAACAAGGTATTTTGTATAACTCATTCATAGTACATAGTTGCCTTTCCTATCTTTGATAACACTTACTCACTTTTAATTCTTCTTTTATTTTTAGAAACTGCAGCCCTGTCATCTATAAGAGGAGCAGAGTTTGAGGTATTCCATTGAAACAAGGTATGTTAAAAAACTCATTCATAGTAGTTGCCTTTTCCCTCTTTGATAAGATTTACTCATTTTCCCTTTCTCTTTTACTTTTAGAAAGTGCAGCCTTGTCGTTAATAAGAGCAGCAGAAATTGAGGTATTCCATTGAAACAAGGTATGTTGTAAAACTCATTCATATTAGTTGCTTTTTCCCTCTTTGTAAACATTTACTCTCTTTCCATTTCTCTTTTACTTTTAGGAAGTGCAGCCTTGTCATTAATAAGAGGAGTAGAAATTGAGGTATTCTATTGAAACAAGGAATGTTGTAAAACTCATTTATAGTAGTTGCCTTTCCTATCTTTCATAACTCTTACTCACTTTAAATTTCTCTTTTATATTTAGAAATTGCAGGCCTGTCATCTATAAGAGGAGCAGAAATTGAGGCATTCCATCTAAACAAAGTATGTTGTAAAACTCATTCATAGTAGTTGCTTTTCCTATCTTTGATAACATGTGCTCACTTTCCATTTCTCTTTTACTTTTAGGAAGTGCAGCCCTGTCATCTATAAGAGGAGCAGAAATTGAGGCATCCCATCTAAACAAGGTATTTTGAAAACTCATTCATCGTAGTTGCCTTTTCCCTCTTTGATAACATTTACTCACTTTCCATTTCTCTTTTACTTTTAGGAAGTGCAGCCTTGTCATCTATAAGAGGAGCAGAAATTGAGGCATCCCATCTAAACAAGGTATTTTGAAAACTCATTCATAGTAGTTGCTTTTCCTATCTTTCATAACACTTACTCACTTTAAATTTCTCTTTTTTTTTCAGAAAGTGCAGCCCTTGTCATCTATAAGAGGAGCAGAAATTGAGGTATTACATCTAAACAAGGTATGTTGTATAACTCATTCATAGTACATAGTTGCCTTTCCTATCTTTGATAACACTGATTCACTTAATTCTTCTTTTATTTTTAGAAAGTGCAGCCCCTGTCATCTATAAGAGGAGCAGAGTTTGAGGTATTCAATTGAAACAAGGTATGTTGTAAAACTCATTCATAGTAGTTGCTTTATCCCTCTTTGATAACATTAACTCACTTTTAATTTCTCTTTTATTTTTAGAAATTGCAGCCCCTGTGTTCTATAAGAGCACCAGAAATTGAGGTATTCCATTGAAACAAGGTATGTGTAAAACTCATTAAGAGTATTTGCCTTTCCTATTTTTGATAACATTTACTAACTTTAAATATCTTTTTTATATTTAGGAAGTGCAGCCCTGTCATCTATAAGAGGAGCAGAAATTGAGGCATCCAATCTAAACAAGGAATTTTGAAAACTCATTCATAGTAGTTGCTTTTCCTATCTTTCATAACACTTACTCACTTTTACTTTCTCTTTTATTTTCAGAAAGTGCAGCCCTTGTCATCTATGAGAGCAGCAGAAATTAAGGTATTTCATTGAAACAAGGTATGTTAAAAAACTCATTCATAGTAGTTGCCTTTTCCCTCTTTGATAACATTTACTCACTTTCCATTTCTCTTTTACTTTTAGGATTGTAAAACTAATTTATAGTAGTTGCTTTTCCTCTCTTTGATAATACTTTCTCACTTTTCATTTCTCTTTTATTTTAAGGAAGTGCAGCCCTGTCGTCTATAAGAGGTATTTCATTGAAACAAGGTATGTTAAAAAACTCATTCATAGTAGTTGCCTTTTCCCTCTTTGATAACATTTACTCACTTTCCATTTCTCTTTTACTTTTAGGAAGTGCAGCCCTATCATCTATAAGAGTAGCAGAGTTTGAGGTATTCCATCGAAATAAGGTATGTCATAAATCTCATTCATAGTTGTTGCTTTTTCCCTCTTTGATAACATTAACTCACTTTCAATTTCTCTTTTACTTTTAGGAGGTGCAGCCCTGTTTTCTATAAGAGGAGCAGAAATTGAGGCATTCCATCTAACCATGGTATGTTGTTGAACTGATTCATAGTAGTTGCTTTTTCTATCTTAGACAAAACTTACTAACTTTTAATATCTCTTTTGTTTTTAGGAAGTGCAGTCCTGTCATCTATTTGAGGAGAAGAAATTGAGGCATTCCAGCTAAACAAGGTATGTTGTAAAACTTATTCATTGTAGTTGCTTCTTCCTTTCGTTCACAGCACTTTTATTCACAATTCCTTTTTCTTTTACTTTTAGGGATTGAAGCCATTGCATCTATAAGAGGAGCAGAAAGAAGAGGTATTTCCTTGGAACAAGGTATGATTTATTACTCATTCATAGTAGTTGCTTTTTTCTTTCGTTGACAACACTTTTATTCACATCTCCTTTTTCTTTTACTTTTAGGGATTGAAGCCATTTCATCTATAAGAGGAGGAGAAAGAAGAGGTATTTCATTTGAACAAGGTATGATTTATTACTCATTCATAGTAGTTGCTTTTTTCTTTCGATGAAAACACTTTTATTCACATCTCCTTTTTCTTTTACTTTTAGGAATTGAAGCCATTTCATCTATAAGAGAAGCAGAAAGAAAGGGTATTTCATTTGAACAAGGTATGATTTATTACTCATTCATAGTAGTTGCTTTTTTCTTTCGTTGACAACACTTTTATTCACATCTCCTTTTTATTTTACTTTTAGGGATTGAAGCCATTTCATCTATAAGAGAAGCAGAAAGAAGAGGTATTTCATTGGAACAAGGTATGATTTATTACTCATTCATAGTAGTTGCTTTTTTCTTTCGTTGACAACACTTTTATTCACATCTCCTTTTTCTTTTACTTTTAGGGATTGAAGCCATTTCATCTATAAGAGGAGCAAAAAGAAGAGGTATTTCATTTGAACAAGGTATGATTTATTACTCATTCATAGTAGTTGCTTTTTTCTTTCGTTGACAACACTTTTATTCACATCTCCTTTTTCTTTTACTTTTGGGGATTGAAGCCATTTCATCTATGAGAGAAGCAGAAAGAAGAGGTATTTCATTGGAACAAGGTATGATTTATTACTCATTCATAGTAGTTGCTTTTTTCTTTCGTTGACAACACTTTTATTCACATCTCCTTTTTATTTTACTTTTAGGGATTGAAGCCATTTCATCTATAAGAGAAGCAGAAAGAAGAGGTATTTCATTGGAACAAGGTATGATTTATTACTCATTCATAGTAGTTGCTTTTTTCTTTCGTTGACAACACTTTTATTCACATCTCCTTTTTCTTTTACTTTCAGGGATTGAAGCCATTTCATCTATAAGAGGAGCAGAAAAAAGAGGTATTTCATTTGAACAAGGTATGATTTATTACTCATTCATAGTAGTTGCTTTTTTCTTTCGTTGACAACACTTTTATTCACATCTCCTTTTTATTTTACTTTTAGGGATTGAAGCCATTTCATCTATAAGAGGAGCAAAAAGAAGAGGTATTTCATTTGAACAAGGTATGATTTATTACTCATTCATAGTAGTTGCTTTTTTCTTTCGTTGACAACACTTTTATTCACATCTCCTTTTTCTTTTACTTTTTGAGATTGAAGCCATTTCATCTATGAGAGAAGCAGAAAGAAGAGGTATTTCATTGGAACAAGGTATGATTTATTACTCATTCATAGTAGTTGCTTTTTTCTTTCGTTGACAACACTTTTATTCACATCTCCTTTTTATTTTACTTTTAGGGATTGAAGCCATTTCATCTATAAGAGAAGCAGAAAGAAGAGGTATTTCATTTGAACAAGGTATGATTTATTACTCATTCATAGTAGTTGCTTTTTTCTTTCGTTGACAACACTTTTATTCACATCTCCTTTTTATTTTACTTTTAGGGATTGAAGCCATTTCATCTATAAGAGGAGCAGAAAGAAGAGGTATTTCATTTGAACAAGGTATGATTTATTACTCATTCATAGTAGTTGCTTCTTTCTTTCATTGACAACACTTTTATTTACATCTCCTTTATCTTTTACTTTTGGGGATTGAAGCCATTTCATCTATGAGAGAAGTAGAAAGAAGAGGTATTTCATTGGAACAAGGTATGATTTATTACTCATTCATAGTAGTTGCTTCTTTCTTTCATTGACAACACTTTGATTCACATCTCCTTTCTCTTTACTTATAGGGATTGAAGTCATTTCATCTATAAGACAAGCAGAAATTGAGGTATTCCATCTGAAAAAGGTATGATTTATTACTCATTCATAGTAGTTGCTTTTTTTTTTCGTTGACAACACTTTTATTCACATCCCCTTTTTCTTTTTTTTTTAGAAAGTGCAGCCCCTGTCTCTATAAGAGCAGCAGAAATTGAGGTATTCCATTGAAACAAGGTATGTGTAAAACTCATTAAGAGTAGTTGCCTTTCCTATCTTTGATAACATTTACTAACTTTAAATATCTTTTTTATATTTAGGAAGTGCAGCCCTGTCATCTCTAAGAGAAGCAGAAATTGATGTATCCCATCTAAACAAGGTATTTTGAAAACTCATTCATAGTAGTTGCTTTTCCTATCTTTCATAACACTTACTCACTTTAAATTTCTCTTTTATTTTCAGAAAGTGCAGCCCTTGTCATCTATAAGAGGAGCAGAAATGGAGGTATTCTTTCTAAACAAGGTATGTTGTAAAACTCATTCATAGTAGTTGATTTTCCTATCTTTCATAACACTTACTCTCTTTTAATTTTTCTTATATTTTTAGGAAACGCTTCCCATGTCATCTATAAGAGGAGCAGAAATTGAGGCATTCCATCTAAAAAAGGTATGTTGTATAAGAGCAGCAGAAATTTAGGCCTTCTATTGAAACAAGGTATGTTAAAAAACTCATTCATAGTAGTTGCTCTTTCTTTCTTTGATAACACTTACTCACTTTAAATTTCTCTTTTTTATTTAGGAAGTGCAGGCCTGTCATCTATAAGTGGATGAGAAATTGATACCTTCCGTTGAAACAAGGTATGTTAATAAACTCATTCATAGTAGTTGCTTCATCCCTCTTTGATAACATTAACTCTCTTTCAATTTCTCTTTTATTTTCAGAAAGTGCAGCCCTTGTCATCTATAAGAGGAGCAGAAATTGAGGTATTCTTTCTAAACAAGGTATGTTGTAAAACTCATTCATAGTAGTTGATTTTCCTATCTTTCATAACACTTACTTACTTTAAATTTTTCTTTTATTTTTAGGAAGTGCAGCCCCTGTCATCTATCAGAGAAGCAGAAATTGAGGCATTCCATCTAAAAAAGGTATGTTGTATAAGAGCAGCAGAAATTGAGGTATTCCATTGAAACAAGGTATGTTAAAAACTCATTGATAGTAGTTGCCTTTCCTATCTTTGATAACACTTACTCACTTTTCATTTCTCTTTTACTTTTAGGAAGTGCAGCCCTGTCATCTATAAATGGAGCAGAAATTGAGGCATTCCATCTAAAAAAGATATGTTGTATTAGAGCAGCAGAAATTGAGGTATTCCATTGAAACAAGGTATGTTAAAATACTCATTCATAGTAGTTGCCTTTCCTATCTTTGATAACACTTACTCACTTTTAATATTCTCTTTTATTTTTAGGAAATGCTGGCCATGTCATCTATAAGAGGAGCAGAAATTGAGGCATTCCATCTAAAAAAGGTATGTTGTATAAGAGCAAAAGAAATTTAGGTCTTCTATTGAAACAAGGTATGTTGAAAAAACTCATTCATAGTAGTTGCTTTTCCTCTCTTTGATAATACTTACTCACTTTTCATTTCTCTTTTATTTTAAGGAAGTGCAGCCCCTGTCATCTATAAGAGGATAAGAAATTGAGGGAATACATCTAAATAAGGCATGATGTATAACTCATTCATAGTACATAGTTGCCTTTCCTATCTTTGATAACATTAACTCACTTTTAATTTCTCTTTTATTTTTAGAAAGTGCAGCCCCTGTCTCTATAAGAGCAGCAGAAATTGAGGCATCCCATCTAAACAAGGTATTTTGAAAACTCATTCATAGTAGTTGCTTTTCCTATCTTTCTTAACACTTACTCACTTTCAATTTCTCTTTTATTTTCAGAAAATGCAGCCCTTGTCATCTATAAGAGGAGCAGAAATTGAGGTATTCTTTCTAAACAAGGTATGTTAAAAAACTCATTCATAGTAGTTGCCTTTCCTATCTTTCATAACACTTACTCACTTTTAATTTTTCTTTTATTTTTAGGAAGTGCAGCCCCTGTCATCTATCAGAGAAGCAGAAATTGCCTTCCGTTGAAACAAGGTATGTTCATAAACTCATTCATAGTAGTTGCTTTTCCTATCTTTCATAACACTTACTCACTTTTAATTTCTCCTTTATTTTCAGAAAGTGCAGCCCTTGTCATCTATAAAAGGAGCAGAAATTGAGGTATTCCATTGAAACAAGGTATGTTAAAAAACTCATTCATAGTAGTTGCCTTTCCTATCTTTGAAAACACTTAATCACTGTTAATTTTCTCTTTTATCTTGAGGAAATGCTGCCCATGTCATCTTTCAGAGGAGCAGAAATTGAGGCATTCCATCTAAATAAGGTATGTTGTAAAACTCATTCAAAGTAGTTGCTTTATCCCTCTTGGATAACATTAACTCACTTTTAATTTCTCTTTTATTTTTAGAAAGTGCAGCCCCCGTCTCTATAAGAGCAGCAAAAATTGAGGTATTCCATTGAAACAAGGTATGTTAAAACCTCATTCATAGTAGTTGCCTTTTCCTTCTTTGATAACATTTACTCACTTTCAATTTCTCTTTAATTTTTAGAAAGTGCAGCCCCTGTCTTCTATAAGAGCAGCAGAAATTGAGGTATTCCATTGAAACAAGGTATGTTAAAAACTCATTGATAGTAGTTGCCTTTCCTATCTTTGATAACACTTACTCAATTTTCATTTCTCTTTTACTTTTAGGAAGTGCAGCCCTGTCATCTATAAATGGAGCAGAAATTGAGGCATTCCATCTAAAAAAGTTATGTTGTATAAGAGCAGCAGAAATTGAGGTATTCCATTGAAACAAGGTATGTTAAAATACTCATTAATAGTAGTTGCCTTGCCTATCTTTGATAACACTTACTCACTTTTAATTTTCTCTTTTTTTTTTTAGGAAATGCTGCCCATGTCATCTTTAAGAGGAGCAGAAATTGAGGCATTCCATCTAAAAAAGGTATGTTGTATAAGAGCAGCAGAATTTTAGGCCTTCTATTGAAACAAGGTATGTTAAAAAACTCATTGATAGTAGTTGCTTTTCCTCTCCTTGATAATACTTACTCACTTTTCATTTCTCTTTTATTTTAAGGTAGTGCAGCCCCTGCATCTATAAGAGGATGAGAAATTGAGGGAATACATCTAAACAAGGTATGATGTATAACTCATTCATAGTACATAGTTGCCTTTCCTATCTTTGATAACATTAATTCACTTTTAATTTCTCTTTTATTTTTAGAAAGTGCAGCCCCTGTCTCTATAAGAGCAGCAGAAATTGAGGTATTCCATTGAAACAAGGTATGTGTAAAACTCATTAAGAGTAGTTGCCTTTTCTATCTTTGATAACATTTACTAACTTTAAATATCTCTTTTATATTTAGGAAGTGCAGCCATGTCATCTATAAGAGGAGCAGAAATTGAGGCATCCCATCGAAACAAGGTATTTTGTAAACTCATTCATAGTAGTTGCTTTTCCTATCTTTCTTAACACTTACTCACTTTTAATTTCTCTTTTTTTCAGAAAGTGCAGCCCTTGTCATCTGTAAGAGGAGCAGAAATGGAGGTATTCTTTCTAAACAAGGTATGTTGTAAAACTCATTAATAGTAGTTGATTTTCCTATCTTTCATAATATTTACTCACTTTAATTTTTCTTTTATTTTTAGAAAGAGCAGCCCCTGTCATCCATTAGAGAAGCAGAAATTGATGACATCCTTTGAAACAAGGTATGTTAATAGGCTCATTCATAGTAGTTGCTTTTCTTCTCTTTGATAATACTTACTCACTTTTCATTTCTCTTTTATTTTAAGAAAGTGCAGCCCCTGTCATCTATAAGAGGATGAGAAATTGAGGGAATACATCTAAACAAGGTATGATGTATAACTCATTCATAGTACATAGTTACCTTTCCTATCTTTGATAACATTAACTCACTTTTAATTTCTCTTTTATTTTTAGAAAGTGCAGCCCCTGTCTCTATAAGAGCAGCAGAAATTGAGGTATTCCATTGAAACAAGGTATGTGTAAAACTCATTAAGAGTAGTTGCCTTTTCTATCTTTGATAACATTTACTAACTTTAAATATCTCTTTTATATTTAGGAAGTGCAGCCATGTCATCTATAAGAGGAGCAGAAATTGAGGCATCCCATCTAAACAAGGTATTTTGAAAACTCATTCATAGTAGTTGCTTTTCCTATCTTTCTTAACACTTACTCACTTTTAATTTCTCTTTCTTTCAGAAAGTAAAGCCCTTGTCATCTGTAAGAGGAGCAGAAATGGAGGTATTCTTTCTAAACAAGGTATGTTGTAAAACTCATTAATAGTAGTTGATTTTCCTATCTTTCATAACATTTACTCACTTTAATTTTTCTTTTATTTTTAGGAAGTGCAGCCCCTGTCATCTATTAGAGAAGCAGAAATTGATGCCATCCGTTGAAACAAGGTATGTTAATAGGCTCATTCATAGTAGTTGCTTTTCTTCTCTTTGATAATACTTACTCACTTTTCATTTCTCTTTTATTTTAAGAAAGTGCAGCCCCTGTCATCTATAAGAGGATGAGAAATTGAGGGAATACATCTTAACAAGGTATGATGTATAACTCATTCATAGTACATAGTTACCTTTCCTATCTTTGATAACATTAACTCACTTTTAATTTCTCTTTTATTTTTAGAAAGTGCAGCCCCTGTCTCTATAAGAGCAGCAGAAATTGAGGTATTCCATTGAAACAAGGCATGTGTAAAACTCATTAAGAGTAGTTGCCTTTCCTATCTTTGATAACATTTACTAAATTTAAATATCTCTTTTATATTTAGGAAGTGCAGCCCCGTCATCTATAAGAGCAGCAGAAATTTAGGCTTTCTATTGAAACAAGGTATGTTAAAAAACTCATTTATAGTAGTTGCTTTTCCTATCTTTGAGAACACTTACTCACTTTTAATTTTCTCTTTTATTTTCAGAAAGTGCAGCCCTTGTCATCTATAAGAGGAGCAGAAATTGAGGTATTCTTTCTAAACAAGGTATGTTGTTAAACTCATTCATAGTAGTTGATTTTCCTATCTTTCATAACACTTACTCACTTTTAATTTTTCTTTTATTTTTAGGAAGTGCAGCCCCTGTCATCTATCAGAGAAGCAGAAATTGCTGCCTTCCGTTGAAACAAGGTATATTCATAAACTCATTCATAGTAGTTGATTTTCCTTTCTTTCATAACACTTACTTACTTTTAATTTCTCCTTTATTTTCAGAAAGTGCAGCCCTTGTCATCTATAAGAGGAGCAGAAATTGAGGTATTCTTTCTAAGCAAGGTATGTTGTATAAGAGCAGCAGAAATTTAGGCCTTCTATTGAAACAAGGTATGTTAAAAAACTCATTTATAGTAGTTGCTTTTCCTATCTTTGAGAACACTTACTCACTTTTAATTTTCTCTTTTATTTTCAGAAAGTGCAGCCCTTGTCATCTATAAGAGGAGCAGAAATTGAGGTATTCTTTCTAAACAAGGTATGTTGTTAAACTCATTCATAGTAGTTGATTTTCCTATCTTTCATAACACTTACTCACTTTTTATTTTTCTTTTATTTTTAGGAAGTGCAGCCCCTGTCATCTATAAGAGAAGCAGAAATTGATGCCTTCTGTTGAAACAAGCTATGTTAATAAACTCATTCATAGTAGTTGCTTTTCCTCTCTTTGATAATACTTACTCACTTTTCATTTCTCTTTTATTTTAAGGAAGTGCAGTCCCTGTCATCTGTAAGAGGATGAGAAATTTAGGCATTACATCTAAACAAGGTATGTTGTATAACCCATTCATAGTACATAGTTGCCTTTCCTATCTTTGATAACACTTACTCACTTTTAATTCTTCTTTTATTTTTAGAAAGTGTAGCCCCTGTCATCTATAAGAGGAGCAGAATCTAAGGTATTTCATTGAAACAAGGTATGTTAAAAAACTAATTCATAGTAGTTTCATTTCCCTCTTTGATAACATTTACTAACTTTCCATTTCTCTTTTACTTTTAGGAATTACAGCCCTGTCATCTATAAGAGTAGCAGAGTTTGAGGTATTCAATTGAAACAAGGTATGTTGTAAAACTCATTCATAGTAGTTGCTTTATCCCTCTTTGATAACATGAACTCAGTTTTAATTTATCTTTTATTTTTAGAAAGTGCAGCCCCTGTCTTCTATAAGAGCAGCAGAAATTGAGGTATTCCATTGAAACAAGGTATGTTAAAAACTCATTGATAGTAGTTTCCTTTCCTATCTTTGATAACACTTACTCACTTTTCATTTCTCTTTTACTTTTAGGAAGTGCAGCCCTGTCATCTATAAATGGAGCAGAAATTGAAGCATTCCATCTAAAAAAGGTATATTGTAAAACTCATTCATAGTAATTGATTTTCCTAATTTTCATAACCCTTACTCACTTTTAATTTTTCTTTTATTTTTAGGAAGTGCAGCCCCTGTCATCTATCAGAGAAGCAGAAATGGATACTTTCCGTTGAAACAAGGTATGTCAATATACTCATTCATAGTAGTTGCTTTTCCTGTCCTTGATAATACTTACTCACTTTTCATTTCTCTTTTATTTTAAGGTAGTGGAGCCCCTGCATCTATAAGAGGATGAGAAATTGAGGGAATACATCTAAACAAGGTATGATGTATAACTCATTCATAGTACATAGTTGCCTTTCCTATCTTTGATAAAATTAACTCACTTTTAATTACTCTTTTATTTTTAGAAAGTGCAGCCCCTGTCTCTATAAGAGCAGCAGAAATTGAGGTATTCCCATGAAACAAGGTATGTGTAAAACTCATTAAGAGTAGTTGCCTTTTCTATCTTTGATAACATTTACTAACTTTAAATATCTCTTTTATATTTAGGAAGTGCAGCCATGTCATCTATAAGAGGAGCAGAAATTGAGGCATCCCATCTAAACAAGGTATTTTGAAAACTCATTCATAGCAGTTGCTTTATCCCTCTTGGATAACATTAACTCACTTTTAATTTGTCTTTTATTTTCAGAAAGTGCAGCCCTTGTCATCTATAAGAGGAGCAGAAATTGAGGCATTCCATCTAAAAAGGGTATGTTGTAAAACTCATTCATAGTAGTTGCTTTATCCCTCTTGGATAACATTAACCCACTTTTAATTTCTCTTTTATTTTTAGAAAGTGCAGCCCCTGTCTCTATAAGAGCAGCAGAAATTGAGGTATTCCATTGAAACAAGGTATGTGTAAAACTCATTAAGAGTAGTTGCCTTTCCTATCTTTGATAACATTCACTAACTTTAAATATCTCTTTTATATTTAGGAAGTGCAGCCCTCTCATCTATAAGAGGAGCAGAAATCAAGGTATTCTTTCTAAACAAGGTATGTTGTAAAAGTCATTCATAGAAGTTGATTTTCCTATCTTTCATAACACTTACACACTTTTAATTTTTCTTTTATCTTTAGGAAGTGCAGCCCCTGTCATCTATCAGAGAAGCAGAAATTGATGCCTTCCATTGAAACAAGGTATGTTAATAAACCCATTCATAGAAGTTGCCTTTCCTATCTTTGAGAACGCTTACTCACTTTTAATTTTCTCTTTTATTTTTAGGAAGTTCTGCCCATGTCATCTATAAGGGGAGCAGAAATTGAGGCATTCCATCTAAACAAGGTATGTTGTAAAACTCATTCATAGTAGTTGCTTTATCCCTCTTGGAGAACATTAACTCACTTTTAATTTTCTTTTATTTTTAGAAAGTGCAGCCCCTGTTTCTATAAGAGGAGCAGAAATTCAGGCTCTACATCTAAACAAGGTATGTTGTATAACTCATTCATAGTACATAGTTGCCTTTCCTATCTTTGATAACATTAACTCTCTTTTAATTTCTCTATTATTTTAAGAAAGTGCAGCCCCTGTCTCTATAAGAGCAGCAGAAATTGAGGTATTCAATTGAAACAAGGTATGTTGTAAAACTCATTCATAGTAGTTGCTTTATCCCTCTTTGATAACATGAACTCAGTTTTAATTTATCTTTTATTTTTAGAAAGTGCAGCCCCTGTCTTCTATAAGAGCAGCAGAAATTGAGGTATTCCATTGAAACAAGGTATGTTAAAAACTCATTGATAGTAGTTTCCTTTCCTATCTTTGATAACACTTACTCACTTTTCATTTCTCTTTTACTTTTAGGAAGTGCAGCCCTGTCATCTATAAATGGAGCAGAAATTGAAGCATTCCATCTAAAAAAGGTATATTGTAAAACTCATTCATAGTAATTGATTTTCCTAATTTTCATAACCCTTACTCACTTTTAATTTTTCTTTTATTTTTAGGAAGTGCAGCCCCTGTCATCTATCAGAGAAGCAGAAATGGATACTTTCCGTTGAAACAAGGTATGTCAATATACTCATTCATAGTAGTTGCTTTTCCTGTCCTTGATAATACTTACTCACTTTTCATTTCTCTTTTATTTTAAGGTAGTGGAGCCCCTGCATCTATAAGAGGATGAGAAATTGAGGGAATACATCTAAACAAGGTATGATGTATAACTCATTCATAGTACATAGTTGCCTTTCCTATCTTTGATAAAATTAACTCACTTTTAATTACTCTTTTATTTTTAGAAAGTGCAGCCCCTGTCTCTATAAGAGCAGCAGAAATTGAGGTATTCCATTGAAACAAGGTATGTGTAAAACTCATTAAGAGTAGTTGCCTTTTCTATCTTTGATAACATTTACTAACTTTAAATATCTCTTTTATATTTAGGAAGTGCAGCCATGTCATCTATAAGAGGAGCAGAAATTGAGGCATCCCATCTAAACAAGGTATTTTGAAAACTCATTCATAGCAGTTGCTTTATCCCTCTTGGATAACATTAACTCACTTTTAATTTGTCTTTTATTTTCAGAAAGTGCAGCCCTTGTCATCTATAAGAGGAGCAGAAATTGAGGCATTCCATCTAAAAAGGGTATGTTGTAAAACTCATTCATAGTAGTTGCTTTATCCCTCTTGGATAACATTAACCCACTTTTAATTTCTCTTTTATTTTTAGAAAGTGCAGCCCCTGTCTCTATAAGAGCAGCAGAAATTGAGGTATTCCATTGAAACAAGGTATGTGTAAAACTCATTAAGAGTAGTTGCCTTTCCTATCTTTGATAACATTCACTAACTTTAAATATCTCTTTTATATTTAGGAAGTGCAGCCCTCTCATCTATAAGAGGAGCAGAAATCAAGGTATTCTTTCTAAACAAGGTATGTTGTAAAAGTCATTCATAGAAGTTGATTTTCCTATCTTTCATAACACTTACACACTTTTAATTTTTCTTTTATCTTTAGGAAGTGCAGCCCCTGTCATCTATCAGAGAAGCAGAAATTGATGCCTTCCATTGAAACAAGGTATGTTAATAAACCCATTCATAGAAGTTGCCTTTCCTATCTTTGAGAACGCTTACTCACTTTTAATTTTCTCTTTTATTTTTAGGAAGTTCTGCCCATGTCATCTATAAGGGGAGCAGAAATTGAGGCATTCCATCTAAACAAGGTATGTTGTAAAACTCATTCATAGTAGTTGCTTTATCCCTCTTGGAGAACATTAACTCACTTTTAATTTTCTTTTATTTTTAGAAAGTGCAGCCCCTGTTTCTATAAGAGGAGCAGAAATTCAGGCTCTACATCTAAACAAGGTATGTTGTATAACTCATTCATAGTACATAGTTGCCTTTCCTATCTTTGATAACATTAACTCTCTTTTAATTTCTCTATTATTTTAAGAAAGTGCAGCCCCTGTCTCTATAAGAGCAGCAGAAATTGAGGTATTCCATTGAAACAAGGTATGTGTAAAACTCATTAAGAGTAGTTGCCTTTCCTATCTTTGATAACATATACTAACTTTAAATATCTCTGTTATAGTTAGGAAGTGCAGCCCTGTCGTCTATAAGAGGAGCAGAAATTGAGGCATCCCATCTAAACAAGGTATTTTGAAAACTCATTCATAGCAGTTGCTTTTCCTATCTTTCATAACACTTACTCACTTTAAATTTCTCTTTTATCTTCAAAAAGTGCAGCCCTTGTCATCTATAAGAGGAGCAGAAATTGAGGTATTCTTTCTAAACAAGGTATGTTGTAAAACTCATTCATAGTAGTTGATTTTCCTATCTTTCATAACACTTACTCACTTTTAATTTTCCTTTTATTTTTAGGAAGTGCAGCCCCTGTCATCTATCAAAGGAGCAGAAATTGATGCCTTCCGTTGAAACAAGGTATGTTAATAAACTTATTCATAGTAGTTGCTTTTCCTCTCTTTGATAGTACTTACTCAATTTTCATTTCTCTTTTGTTTTTAGGAAGTGCAGCCCTGTCTCTATAAGAGCAGCAGAAATTGAGGTATTCCATTGAAACAAGGTATGTGTAAAACTCATTAAGAGTAGTTGCCTTTCCTATCTTTGATAACATTCACTAACTTTAAATATCTCTTTTATATTTAGGAAGTGCAGCCCTGTCATCTATAAGAGGAGCAGAAATTAAGGTATTCTTTCTAAACAAGGTATGTTGTAAAAGTCATTCATAATAGTTGATTTTCCTATCTTTCATAACACTTACTCACTTTTAATTTTTCTTTTATCTTTAGGAAGTGCTGCCCCTGTCATCTATCAGAGAAGCAGAAATTGATGCCTTCCATTGAAACAAGGTATGTTAATAAACCCATTCATAGTAGTTGCTTTTCCTCTCTTTATAATACTTACTCACTTTTCATTTCTCTTTTATTTTAAGGAAGTGCAGCCCCTGTCATCTATAAGAGGATGAGAAATTGAGGCATTACATCTAAACAAGGTATATTGTAAAACTTATTCATTGTAGTTGCTTTTTCCCTCTTTGATAACATTACCTCACTTTCAATTTCTTTTTATTCTTAGGAAGTGCAGCCCTGTCATCTATAAGCGGAGTAGAAATTTAGGTATTCCATTGAAACAAGGTATGTTAAAAAACTCATTCATAGTAGTTGCCTTTTCCCTCTTTGATAACATTTACTCACTTTCCATTTCTCTTTTACTTTTAGGAAGTGCAGCCCTGTCATCTATAAGAGTAGCAGAGTTTGAGGTAGCCAATTGAAACAAGGTATGTTGTAAAAATCATTCATAGTTGTTGCTTTTTCCCTCTTTGATAACATTAACTCACTTTCAATTTCTCTTTTATTTTTAGAAAGTGCAGCCCCTGTCTTCTATAAGAGGAGCAGAAATTGAGGTATTCCATTGAAACAAGGTATGTTAAAATACTCATTCATAGTAGTTGCCTTTCCTATCTTTGATAACACTTACTCACTTTTAATTTTCTCTTTTATTTTTAGGAAATGCTGCCCATGTCATCTTTAAGAGGAGCAGAAATTGAGGCATTCCATCTAAAAAAGGAATATTGTATAAGAGCATTAGAAAATTAGGCCTTCTATAGAAACAAGGTATGTTAGAAAACTCATTCATAGTAGTTGCCTTTCCTATCTTGGAGAACGCTTACTCACTTTTAATTTTCTCTTTTATTTTTAGGAAATGCTGCCCATGTCATCTATAAGGGGAGCAGAAATTGAGGCATTCCATCTAAACAAGGTATGTTGTAAAACTCATTCATAGTAGTTGCTTTATCCCTCTTGGATAACATTAACTCACTTTTAATTTTCTTTTATTTTTAGAAAGTGCAGCCCCTGTCTCTATAAGAGGAGCAGAAATTCAGGCATTACATCTAAACAAGGTATGTTGTATAACTCATTCATAGTACATAGTTGCCTTTCCTATCTTTGATAACATTAACTCTCTTTTAATTTCTCTATTATTTTAAGAAAGTGCAGCCCCTGTCTCTATAAGAGCAGCAGAAATTGAGGTATTCCATTGAAACAAGGTATGTGTAAAACTCATTAAGAGTAGTTGCACTTTAAATTTCTCTTTTATCTTCAGAAAGTGCAGCCCTGTCATCTATAAGAGGAGCAGAAATTAAGGTATTCTTTCTAAACAAGGTATGTTGTAAAACTCATTCATAGTAGTTGATTTTCCTATCTTTCATAACACTTACTCACTTTTAATTTTCCTTTTATTTTTAGGAAGTGCAGCCCCTGTCATCTATCAAAGGAGCAGAAATTGATGCTTTCCGTTGAAACAAGGCATGTTAATAAACTCGTTCATAGTAGTTGCTTTTCCTCTCTTTGATAAAACTTACTCAATTTTCATTTCTCTTTTGTTTTTAGGAAGTGCAGCCCTGTCATCTATACGAGGAGAAGAAATTGAGGCATTCCAGCTAAACAAGGTATGTTGTAAAACTTATTCATTGTAGTTGCTTCTTCCTTTCGTTCACAGCACTTTTATTCACATCTCCTTTTTCTTTTACTTTTAGGGATTGAAGCCATTGCATCTATAAGAGGAGCAAAAAGAAGAGGTATTTCATTTGAACAAGGTATGATTTATTACTTATTTATAGTAGTTGCTTCTTTCTTTCGTTGACAACACTTTTATTCACATCTCCTTTTCCTTTTACTTTTAGGGATTGAAGCCATTTCATCTATAAGAGAAGCAGAAAGAAGAGGTATTTCATTTGAACAAGGTATGATTTATTACTCATTCATAGTAGTTGCTTCTTTCTTTCATTGACAACACTTTTATTCACATCTTTTTTTTCTTTTACTTTAAGGGATTGAAGCCATTTCATCTATAAGAGAAGCAGAAAGATGAGGTATTTCATTGGAACAAGGCATGATGTATTACTCATTCATAGAAGTTGCTTCTTTCTTTCATTGACAACACTTTAATTCACATCTCCTTTCTCTTTACTTTTAGGGATTGAAGCCATTGCATCTATAAGAGGAGCAGAAAGAAGAGGTATTTCATTTGAACAAGGTATGATTTATTACTCATTCATAGTAGTTGCTTCTTTCTTTCATTGACAACACTTTTATTCACATCTTCTTTTTCTTTTACTTTAAGGGATTGAAGCCATTTCATCTATAAGAGAAGCAGAAAGAAGAGGTATTTCATTGGAACAAGGCATGATGTATTACTCATTCATAGAAGTTGCTTCTTTCTTTCATTGACAACACTTTTATTCACATCTCCTTTCTCTTTACTTTTAGGGATTGAAGTCATTTCATCTATAAGACGAGCAGAAATTGAGGTATTCCATCTGAACAAGGTATGATTTATTACTCATTCATAGTAGTTATTTTTTCTTTCGTTGACAACACTTTTATTCACATCTCCTTTTTATTTTACTTTTAGGGATTGAAGCCATTTCATCTATAAGAGAAGCAGAAAGAAGAGGTATTTCATTGGAACAAGGTATGATTTATTACTCATTCATAGTAGTTGCTTTTTTCTTTCGTTGACAACACTTTTATTCAAATCTCCTTTTTCTTTTACTTTTAGGGATTGAAGCCATTTCATCTATAAGACGAGCAGAAATTGTGGTATTCCATCTGAACAAGGTATGATTTATTACTCATTCATAGTACTTGGTTTTTTCTTTCGTTGACAACACTATTATTCACATCTTCTTTTTCTTTTACTTTAAGGGATTGAAGCCATTTCATCTATAAGAGAAGCAGAAAGAAGAGGTATTTCATTTGAACAAGGTATGATTTATTACTCATTCATAGTAGTTGCTTTTTTTTTCGTTGACAACACTTTTATTCACATCTCCTTTCTCTTTACTTTTAGGGATTGAAGCCATTTCATCTAAAAGAGAAGCAAAAAGAAGAGGTATTTCATTGGAACAAGGTATGATTTATTACTCATTCAAAGTAGTTGCTTTTTTCTTTCGTTGACAACACTTTTATTCACATCTCCTTTTTCTTTTACTTTAAGGGATTAAAGCCATTTCATCTATAAGAGAAGCAGAAATAAGATGTATCTCATTGGAACAAGGTATGATTTATTACTTCTTCATAGTAGTTGCTTCTTTCTTTCATTGACAACACTTTTATTCACATCTCCTTTCTCTTTACTTTTAGGTATTGAAGTCATTTCATCTATAAGACGAGCAGAAAGGAGAGATATTCCATTGAAACAAGGTATGTTGTATAACTTATTCATAGTATTTGCTTTTTTCTTTCGTTGACAACACTTTTATTCACATCTCCTTTTTCTTTTACTTTTAGGGATTGAAGTTATTTCATCTATAAGACGAGCAGAAAGGAGAGATATTCCATTGCAACAAGTAATGTTGTATAACTTGTTCATTGTATTTGCTTTTTTCTTTCGTTGTCAACACTTTTATTCACATGTCCTTTTTCTTTTACTTTTAGGAAATGAAGCCATTTCACCTATAAAAGGGGCAGAAAGAAGAGGTATTTCATTGCAAATAGGTATGATGTATTACTCATTCATACTAGTTATTACTTTCATTCTTTGATAAATCCGATACTAAAAGTTCTTTTTTCTTTTACTTTTAGGAGGTGATGCCCTGTCAACTATAGGTGGTGCAGAAATAAGAAGTCTTCAATTTGAATAAGGTATGTTGTATAATTCATTCATAGTAGTTGCGTTTCCTTTCTTTCTTAACACTGTTATTCAAAGATCGTTTTTTTGTGTTTTTACGAAATGAAGCCCTGTCATCTATGAGAGGTGCAGAAGAAAGAAGTACTCCATTTAACAAAGTATTTTGTATATTTAATTCGTAGTAGTTGTTTTTCCTTTCTTTGACAACACTGATATTCAATTGTTTTCATTTTTGTTTTAGGAAGTGAAGTCTTATCATCTAGAAGAGGTGCAGAAATAAAAGGTATTCAATCTAAACATGGTATGTTGTATAACTCCTTCATTATAGGTGCTTTTCCTTTCTTTAATAACACTATTATTCAAATTTTGTTTTTCTTTTACTTTGAGGAATTGATGAATTGATGCCCTGTCGTCTTTATGAAGTGCAGAAATAAGAGGTATTCAATCCAAACAAGGTTTGTTGTATAACTTGTTCATAACAGATGCTTCTTTCTTTCGTTGTCAACACTTTTATTCTTATCTCATTTCTCTTTTACTTACAGGAGGTAAAGCCCTGTCATTTAAGTGCAGAGGTTATTACATTGAAACAAGGCATGTTGTTTATCTCATTGATAGCAGTTGCTGTTGTAACTTATCAGCTCGTTTTTACAACTGATTTCAAATCCAGAATATCTGAGCAAGTTAAGGTAAGATTTATTGGGCAGCTATGATGTATAAGGGTGTACGAAAAATTCAAATAATCGAAGAATTTATCAAACAGGCACTTTGGGATAAGGGCAGGATCATAGATTTAAAGAAGCATAAAATGCTCACACTGACTGCAAAGCACTTTTCAATTTCTTACAGTGGTTGCTTTTTAACTTAAATACTTATTTTAAATCATAACTCTAACTGTTCCTCAAATCCTAAACCTCAAGTCGAATCGTAACCCTAAACTAATTCTTAACTGATCGATCTAAAACCAAACCCTTATTTAAACTTTGAAATCTACTAATCTTAACCCTTAAAAACAACTACTGATAGAAATTGAAAAGTTGTGAAGCGTCCAAAAGTGTTTACATTAGTTTATCCCTGCATTGCTCTATGCTCTTTAAAATATTAGATGAGAAGGAAATATATTGAATGCATTTAATTATTCTTTTGGTTCAACTCAACTGTCTTTTGTGTCAAAGAAATCAGCCTTTTCATCATTTCCAAATCAATGATGAAAACAAAAAGTTAACATGTCACAAAACTCGATGGACAAGAAAGGTCTGCTGAAGTACCCATACAAAAAGGTAAAGTTGTTTATTTTTTCATTTGATTATTGTTATGATCTTTTCCTTATCCTATGATATTTGTGATGTGAGTACATTTCATATTTACTATATATTTATATTCCATATTTCCTATGGAAATTCCATACTTCCTTCGAGAACACTATTATTCAAATTTCTTTCTTCTTTTCCTTTTAGGCGGTTGAGCCCTGTCATCCATAAGAGGTGCAAAAGAAAAAAATATTGCATGGAAACAAGGTATGTTTTATAATTCATTGATAGTAGTTGCTTTTCCTTTTTTTTTAATAAACATTGTTACAGAAATTTCATTTTTCTTTTAATTTTAGAAAGTGAAGCACTGTCATATAAAAAGTTAGCAGAACCAAGAAGTATTCCTTTGAAATAAGGTATGTTAAATAACATTTTCATAGTAGTTCCATTTCCTTTCTTTGAATGCACTTTTATCCAAATTTTGTTTTTCTTTTCCTTTTAGGAAGTGAAGTCAAGTCATCTATAAGCGGAGCAAAAAGAAAGGGTATTTCCTCGAAACAAGGTATGTTGTAAAACTCATTAATAGTAATTATTTTTCCTCTCTTTGATAACAATTACCCATTTTTAATTTCTCTTTTATTTTTAGGAAATGCAGCCCATGTCATCTATAAGAGCAGCAGAAATTGAGGTATTCCATTGAAACAAGGTATGTTTTAAAACTCATTTATAGTAGTTACTTTTTCCTTCTTTGATAACGTTTACTCACTTTCCATTTCTCTTTTACTTTTAGGAAGTGCAGCCCTGTCATCTATAAGAGCAGCAGAAATTGAGGTATTCCATGGAAACAAGGTATGTGTAAATTTCATTAAGAGTAGTTGCCTTTCCTATCTTTGATAACATTTACTAACTTTAAATATCTCTTTTATATTCAGGAAGTGCAGCCCTGTCATCGATAAGAGGAGCAGAAATTGAGGCATCCCATCTAAACAAGGTATTTTGAAAACTCATTCATAGCAGTTGCTTTTCCATCTTTCATAACACTTACTCACTTTAAATATCTCTTTTATCTTCAGAAAGTGCAGCCCTTGTCATCTATAAGAGGAGCAGAAATTGAGGTATTCTTTCTAAACAAGGTATGTTGTAAAACTCATTCATAGTAGTTGATTTTCCTATCTTTCATAACACTTACTCACTTTTAATTTTTCTTTTATTTTTAGGAAGTGCAGCCCCTGTCATCTATCAGAGAAGGAGAAATTGATGCCTTCCGTTGAAACAAGGTATGTTAATAAACTCATTCATAGTAGTTGCTTTTCCTATCTTTCATAACACTTACTCACTTTTAATTTCTCCTTTATTTTCAGAAAGTGCAGCCCTTGTCATCTATAAAAGGAGCAGAAATTGAGGTATTCTTTCTAAACAAAGTATGTGGTAAAACTCATTCATAGTAGTTGATTTTCCTATCTTTCATAATACTTACTCACTTTTAATTTTTCTTTTATTTTTAGGAAGTGCAGCCCCTGTAATCTATCAGAGAAGCAGAAGTTGATGCCTTCCGTTGAAATAAGGTATGTTAAAAAACTCATTCAGAGTAGTTGCCTTTTCCCTCTTTGATAACATTTACTCACTTTCCATTTCTCTTTTACTTTTAGGAATTGCAGCCCTGTCATCTATAAGAGTAGCAGAGTTTGAGGTATTCAATTGAAACAAGGTATGTTGTAAAACTCATTCATCTAGTTGCTTTATCCCTCTTTGATAACATTAACTTAGTTTTAATTTCTCTTTTATTTTTAGAAAGTGCAGCCCCTGTCTTCTATAAGAGCGGCAGAAATTGAGGTATTCCATTGAAACAAAGTATGTTAAAAACTCATTGATAGTAGTTGCCTTTCCTATCTTTGATAACACTTACTCACTTTTAATTTTCTCTTTTATTTTTAGGAAGTGCAGCCCTGTCATCTATAAATGGAGCAGAAATTGAGGCATTCCATCTAAAAAAGGTATGTTGCATAAGAGCAGCAGAAATTGAGGTATTCCATTGAAACAAGGTATGTTAAAAACTCATTTATAGTAGTTGCCTTTCCTATCTTTGAGAACACCTACTCACTTTTAATTTTCTCTTTTATTTTCAGAAAGTGCAGCCCTTGTCATCTATAAGAATTGCAGAGCTTGAGGTATTCCATTGAAACAAGGTATGTTGTAAAACTCATTCATAGTAGTTGCTTTATCCCTCTTTGATAACATTAACTCACTTTTAATTTCTCTTTTATTTTTAGAAAGTGCAGCCCCTGTCTTCTATAAGGGCAGCAAAAATTGAGGTATTCCATTGAAACAAGGTATGTTAAAAAACTCATTCATAGTAGTTGCCTTTTCCTTCTTTGATAATATTTACTTACTTTCAATTTCTCCTTTATTTTTAGAAAGTGCAGCCCCTGTCTTCTATAAGTGGAGCAGAAATTGAGGTACTCCATTGAAACAAGGTATGTTAAAAACTCATTGATAGTAGTTGCCTTTCCTATCTTTGATAACACTTACTCACTTTTAATTTTCTCTTTTTTTTTTTAGGAAATGCTGCCCATGTCATCTTTAAGAGGAGCAGAAATTGAGGCATTCCATCTAAAAAAGGTATGTTGTATAAGAGCAGCAGAAATTTAGGCCTTCTATTGAAACAAGGTATGTTAAAAAACTCATTTATAGTAGTTGCCTTTCCTATCTTTGAGAACACCTCCTCACTTTTAATTTTCTCTTTTATTTTCAGAAAGTGCAGCCCTTGTCATCTATATGAGTAGCAGAGTTTGAGGTATTCAATTGAAACAAGGTATGTTGTAAAACTCATTCATAGTAGTTGCTTTATCCCTCTTTGATAACATTAACTCACTTTTAATTTCTCTTTTATTTTTAGAAAGTGCAGCCCCTGTCTTCTATAAGAGGAGCAGAAATTGAGGTATTCCATTGAAACAAGGTATGTTAAAAACTCATTGATAGTAGTTGCCTTTCCTATCTTTGATAACACTTACTCACTTTTCATTCCTCTTTTACTTTTAGGAAGTGCAGCCCTGTCATCTATAAATGGAGCAGAAATTGATGCATTCTATCTGAAAAAGGTATGTTGTATAAGAGCAGGAGAAATTGAGGTATTCCATTGAAACATGGTATGTTAAAATACTCATTCATAGTAGTTGCCTTTCCTATCTTTGATAACACTTACTCACTTTTAATTTTCTCTTTTATTTTTAGGAAATGCTGCCCATGTCATCTTTAAGAGGAGCAGAAATTGAGGCATTCCATCTAAACAAGGTATTTTGAAAACTCATTCATAGCAGTTGCTTTATCCCTCTTGGATAACATTAACTCACTTTTAATTTCTCTTTTATTTTCAGAAAGTGCAGCCCTTGTCATCTATAAGAGGAGCAGAAATTGAGGCATTCCATCTAAAAAAGGTATGTTGTAAAACTCATTTATAGTAGTTGCTTTATCCCTCTTGGATAACGTTAACCCACTTTTAATTTCTCTTTTATTTTTAGAAAGTGCAGCCCCTGTCTCTATAAGAGCAGCAGAAATTGAGGTATTCCATTGAAACAAGGTATGTGTAAAACTCATTAAGAGTAGTTGCCTTTCCTATCTTTGATAACATTCACTAACTTTAATTATCTCTTTTATATTTAGGAAGTGCAGCCCTCTCATCTATAAGAGGAGCAGAAATCAAGGTATTCTTTCTAAACAAGGTATGTTGTAAAAGTCATTCATAGTAGTTGATTTTCCTATCTTTCATAACACTTACTCACTTTTAATTTTTCTTTTATCTTTAGGAAGTGCAGCCCCTGTCATCTATCAGAGAAGCAGAAATTGATGCCTTCCATTGAAACAAGGTATGTTAAAATACTCATTCATAGTAGTTGCCTTTCCTATCTTTGATAACACTTACTCACTTTTAATTTTCTCTTTTATTTTTAGGAAATGCTGCCCATGTCATCTTTAAGAGGAGCAGAAATTGAGGCATTCCATCTAAAAAAGGAATATTGTATAAGAGCAGCAGAAAATTAGGCCTTCTATAGAAACAAGGTATGTTAGAAAACTCATTCATAGTAGTTGCCTTTCCTATCTTGGAGAACGCTTACTCACTTTTAATTTTCTCTTTTATTTTTAGGAAATGCTGCCCATGTCATCTATAAGGGGAGCAGAAATTGAGGCCTTCCATCTAAACAAGGTATGTTGTAAAACTCATTCATAGAAGTTGCTTTATCCCTCTTGGATAACATTAACTCACTTTTAATTTTCTTTTATTTTTAGAAAGTGCAGCCCCTGTCTCTATAAGAGGAGCAGAAATTCAGGCATTACATCTAATCAAGGTATGTTGTATAACTCATTCATAGTACATAGTTGCCTTTCCTATCTTTGATAACATTAACTCTCTTTTAATTTCTCTTTTATTTTAAGAAAGTGCAGCCCCTGTCTCTATAAGAGCAGCAGAAATTGAGGTATTCCATTGAAACAAGGTATGTGTAAAACTCATTAAGAGTAGTTGCCTTTCCTATCTTTGATAACATTTACTAACTTTAAATATCTCCGTTATAGTTAGGAAGTGCAGCCCTGTCGTCTATAAGAGGAGCAGAAATTGAGGCATCCCATCTAAACAAGGTATTTTGAAAACTCATTCATAGCAGTTTCTTTTCCTATCTTTCATAACACTTACTCACTTTAAATTTCTCTTTTATCTTCAGAAAGTGCAGCCCTTGTCATCTATAAGAGGAGCAGAAATTAAGGTATTCTTTCTAAACAAGGTATGTTGTAAAACTCATTCATAGTAGTTGATTTTCCTATCTTTCATAACACTTACTCACTTTTAATTTTCCTTTTATTTTTAGGAAGTGCAGCCCCTGTCATCTATCAAAGGAGCAGAAATTGATGCCTTCCGTTGAAACAAGGTATGTTAATAAACTCGTTCATAGTAGTTGCTTTTCCTCTCTTTGATAAAACTTACTCAATTTTCATTTCTCTTTTGTTTTTAGGAAGTGCAGCCCTGTCATCTATACGAGGAGAAGAAATTGAGGCATTCCAGCTAAACAAGGTATGTTGTAAAACTTATTCATTGTAGTTGCTTCTTCCTTTCGTTCTCAGCACTTTTATTCACATCTCCTTTTTCTTTTACTTTTAGGGATTGAAGCCATTGCATCTATAAGAGGAGCAAAAAGAAGAGGTATTTCATTTGAACAAGGTATGATTTATTACTTATTTATAGTAGTTGCTTCTTTCTTTCGTTGACAACACTTTTATTCACATCTCCTTTTCCTTTTACTTTTAGGGGTTGAAGCCATTTCATCTATAAGAGAAGCAGAAAGAAGAGGTATTTCATTTGAACAAGGTATGATTTATTACTCATTCATAGTAGTTGCTTCTTTCTTTCATTGACAACACTTTTATTCACATCTCTTTTTTCTTTTACTTTAAGGGATTGAAGCCATTTTATCTATAAGAGAAGCAGAAAGATGAGGTATTTCATTGGAACAAGGTATGATGTATTACTCATTCATAGAAGTTGCTTCTTTCTTTCATTGACAACACTTTAATTCACATCTCCTTTCTCTTTACTTTTAGGTATTGAAGTCATTTCATCTATAAGACGAGCAGAAAGGAGAGATATTCCATTGAAACAAGGTATGTTGTATAACTTATTCATAGTATTTGCTTTTTTCTTTCGTTGACAACACTTTTATTCACATCTCCTTTTTCTTTTACTTTTAGGGATTGAAGTTATTTCATCTATAAGACGAGCAGAAAGGAGAGATATTCCATTGCAACAAGTAATGTTGTATAACTTGTTCATTGTATTTGCTTTTTTCTTTCGTTGTCAACACTTTTATTCACATGTCCTTTTTCTTTTACTTTTAGGAAATGAAGCCATTTCACCTATAAAAGGGGCAGAAAGAAGAGGTATTTCATTGCAAATAGGTATGATGTATTACTCATTCATACTAGTTATTACTTTCATTCTTTGATAAATCCGATACTAAAAGTTCTTTTTTCTTTTACTTTTAGGAGGTGATGCCCTGTCAACTATAGGTGGTGCAGAAATAAGAAGTCTTCAATTTGAATAAGGTATGTTGTATAATTCATTCATAGTAGTTGCGTTTCCTTTCTTTCTTAACACTGTTATTCAAAGATCGTTTTTTTGTGTTTTTACGAAATGAAGCCCTGTCATCTATGAGAGGTGCAGAAGAAAGAAGTACTCCATTTAACAAAGTATTTTGTATATTTAATTCGTAGTAGTTGTTTTTCCTTTCTTTGACAACACTGATATTCAATTGTTTTCATTTTTGTTTTAGGAAGTGAAGTCTTATCATCTAGAAGAGGTGCAGAAATAAAAGGTATTCAATCTAAACATGGTATGTTGTATAACTCCTTCATTATAGGTGCTTTTCCTTTCTTTAATAACACTATTATTCAAATTTTGTTTTTCTTTTACTTTGAGGAATTGATGAATTGATGCCCTGTCGTCTTTATGAAGTGCAGAAATAAGAGGTATTCAATCCAAACAAGGTTTGTTGTATAACTTGTTCATAACAGATGCTTCTTTCTTTCGTTGTCAACACTTTTATTCTTATCTCATTTCTCTTTTACTTACAGGAGGTAAAGCCCTGTCATTTAAGTGCAGAGGTTATTACATTGAAACAAGGCATGTTGTTTATCTCATTGATAGCAGTTGCTGTTGTAACTTATCAGCTCGTTTTTACAACTGATTTCAAATCCAGAATATCTGAGCAAGTTAAGGTAAGATTTATTGGGCAGCTATGATGTATAAGGGTGTACGAAAAATTCAAATAATCGAAGAATTTATCAAACAGGCACTTTGGGATAAGGGCAGGATCATAGATTTAAAGAAGCATAAAATGCTCACACTGACTGCAAAGCACTTTTCAATTTCTTACAGTGGTTGCTTTTTAACTTAAATACTTATTTTAAATCATAACTCTAACTGTTCCTCAAATCCTAAACCTCAAGTCGAATCGTAACCCTAAACTAATTCTTAACTGATCGATCTAAAACCAAACCCTTATTTAAACTTTGAAATCTACTAATCTTAACCCTTAAAAACAACTACTGATAGAAATTGAAAAGTTGTGAAGCGTCCAAAAGTGTTTACATTAGTTTATCCCTGCATTGCTCTATGCTCTTTAAAATATTAGATGAGAAGGAAATATATTGAATGCATTTAATTATTCTTTTGGTTCAACTCAACTGTCTTTTGTGTCAAAGAAATCAGCCTTTTCATCATTTCCAAATCAATGATGAAAACAAAAAGTTAACATGTCACAAAACTCGATGGACAAGAAAGGTCTGCTGAAGTACCCATACAAAAAGGTAAAGTTGTTTATTTTTTCATTTGATTATTGTTATGATCTTTTCCTTATCCTATGATATTTGTGATGTGAGTACATTTCATATTTACTATATATTTATATTCCATATTTCCTATGGAAATTCCATACTTCCTTCGAGAACACTATTATTCAAATTTCTTTCTTCTTTTCCTTTTAGGCGGTTGAGCCCTGTCATCCATAAGAGGTGCAAAAGAAAAAAATATTGCATGGAAACAAGGTATGTTTTATAATTCATTGATAGTAGTTGCTTTTCCTTTTTTTTTAATAAACATTGTTACAGAAATTTCATTTTTCTTTTAATTTTAGAAAGTGAAGCACTGTCATATAAAAAGTTAGCAGAACCAAGAAGTATTCCTTTGAAATAAGGTATGTTAAATAACATTTTCATAGTAGTTCCATTTCCTTTCTTTGAATGCACTTTTATCCAAATTTTGTTTTTCTTTTCCTTTTAGGAAGTGAAGTCAAGTCATCTATAAGCGGAGCAAAAAGAAAGGGTATTTCCTCGAAACAAGGTATGTTGTAAAACTCATTAATAGTAATTATTTTTCCTCTCTTTGATAACAATTACCCATTTTTAATTTCTCTTTTATTTTTAGGAAATGCAGCCCATGTCATCTATAAGAGCAGCAGAAATTGAGGTATTCCATTGAAACAAGGTATGTTTTAAAACTCATTTATAGTAGTTACTTTTTCCTTCTTTGATAACGTTTACTCACTTTCCATTTCTCTTTTACTTTTAGGAAGTGCAGCCCTGTCATCTATAAGAGCAGCAGAAATTGAGGTATTCCATGGAAACAAGGTATGTGTAAATTTCATTAAGAGTAGTTGCCTTTCCTATCTTTGATAACATTTACTAACTTTAAATATCTCTTTTATATTCAGGAAGTGCAGCCCTGTCATCGATAAGAGGAGCAGAAATTGAGGCATCCCATCTAAACAAGGTATTTTGAAAACTCATTCATAGCAGTTTCTTTTCCTATCTTTCATAACACTTACTCACTTTAAATTTCTCTTTTATCTTCAGAAAGTGCAGCCCTTGTCATCTATAAGAGGAGCAGAAATTAAGGTATTCTTTCTAAACAAGGTATGTTGTAAAACTCATTCATAGTAGTTGATTTTCCTATCTTTCATAACACTTACTCACTTTTAATTTTCCTTTTATTTTTAGGAAGTGCAGCCCCTGTCATCTATCAAAGGAGCAGAAATTGATGCCTTCCGTTGAAACAAGGTATGTTAATAAACTCGTTCATAGTAGTTGCTTTTCCTCTCTTTGATAAAACTTACTCAATTTTCATTTCTCTTTTGTTTTTAGGAAGTGCAGCCCTGTCATCTATACGAGGAGAAGAAATTGAGGCATTCCAGCTAAACAAGGTATGTTGTAAAACTTATTCATTGTAGTTGCTTCTTCCTTTCGTTCTCAGCACTTTTATTCACATCTCCTTTTTCTTTTACTTTTAGGGATTGAAGCCATTGCATCTATAAGAGGAGCAAAAAGAAGAGGTATTTCATTTGAACAAGGTATGATTTATTACTTATTTATAGTAGTTGCTTCTTTCTTTCGTTGACAACACTTTTATTCACATCTCCTTTTCCTTTTACTTTTAGGGGTTGAAGCCATTTCATCTATAAGAGAAGCAGAAAGAAGAGGTATTTCATTTGAACAAGGTATGATTTATTACTCATTCATAGTAGTTGCTTCTTTCTTTCATTGACAACACTTTTATTCACATCTCTTTTTTCTTTTACTTTAAGGGATTGAAGCCATTTTATCTATAAGAGAAGCAGAAAGATGAGGTATTTCATTGGAACAAGGTATGATGTATTACTCATTCATAGAAGTTGCTTCTTTCTTTCATTGACAACACTTTAATTCACATCTCCTTTCTCTTTACTTTTAGGTATTGAAGTCATTTCATCTATAAGACGAGCAGAAAGGAGAGATATTCCATTGAAACAAGGTATGTTGTATAACTTATTCATAGTATTTGCTTTTTTCTTTCGTTGACAACACTTTTATTCACATCTCCTTTTTCTTTTACTTTTAGGGATTGAAGTTATTTCATCTATAAGACGAGCAGAAAGGAGAGATATTCCATTGCAACAAGTAATGTTGTATAACTTGTTCATTGTATTTGCTTTTTTCTTTCGTTGTCAACACTTTTATTCACATGTCCTTTTTCTTTTACTTTTAGGAAATGAAGCCATTTCACCTATAAAAGGGGCAGAAAGAAGAGGTATTTCATTGCAAATAGGTATGATGTATTACTCATTCATACTAGTTATTACTTTCATTCTTTGATAAATCCGATACTAAAAGTTCTTTTTTCTTTTACTTTTAGGAGGTGATGCCCTGTCAACTATAGGTGGTGCAGAAATAAGAAGTCTTCAATTTGAATAAGGTATGTTGTATAATTCATTCATAGTAGTTGCGTTTCCTTTCTTTCTTAACACTGTTATTCAAAGATCGTTTTTTTGTGTTTTTACGAAATGAAGCCCTGTCATCTATGAGAGGTGCAGAAGAAAGAAGTACTCCATTTAACAAAGTATTTTGTATATTTAATTCGTAGTAGTTGTTTTTCCTTTCTTTGACAACACTGATATTCAATTGTTTTCATTTTTGTTTTAGGAAGTGAAGTCTTATCATCTAGAAGAGGTGCAGAAATAAAAGGTATTCAATCTAAACATGGTATGTTGTATAACTCCTTCATTATAGGTGCTTTTCCTTTCTTTAATAACACTATTATTCAAATTTTGTTTTTCTTTTACTTTGAGGAATTGATGAATTGATGCCCTGTCGTCTTTATGAAGTGCAGAAATAAGAGGTATTCAATCCAAACAAGGTTTGTTGTATAACTTGTTCATAACAGATGCTTCTTTCTTTCGTTGTCAACACTTTTATTCTTATCTCATTTCTCTTTTACTTACAGGAGGTAAAGCCCTGTCATTTAAGTGCAGAGGTTATTACATTGAAACAAGGCATGTTGTTTATCTCATTGATAGCAGTTGCTGTTGTAACTTATCAGCTCGTTTTTACAACTGATTTCAAATCCAGAATATCTGAGCAAGTTAAGGTAAGATTTATTGGGCAGCTATGATGTATAAGGGTGTACGAAAAATTCAAATAATCGAAGAATTTATCAAACAGGCACTTTGGGATAAGGGCAGGATCATAGATTTAAAGAAGCATAAAATGCTCACACTGACTGCAAAGCACTTTTCAATTTCTTACAGTGGTTGCTTTTTAACTTAAATACTTATTTTAAATCATAACTCTAACTGTTCCTCAAATCCTAAACCTCAAGTCGAATCGTAACCCTAAACTAATTCTTAACTGATCGATCTAAAACCAAACCCTTATTTAAACTTTGAAATCTACTAATCTTAACCCTTAAAAACAACTACTGATAGAAATTGAAAAGTTGTGAAGCGTCCAAAAGTGTTTACATTAGTTTATCCCTGCATTGCTCTATGCTCTTTAAAATATTAGATGAGAAGGAAATATATTGAATGCATTTAATTATTCTTTTGGTTCAACTCAACTGTCTTTTGTGTCAAAGAAATCAGCCTTTTCATCATTTCCAAATCAATGATGAAAACAAAAAGTTAACATGTCACAAAACTCGATGGACAAGAAAGGTCTGCTGAAGTACCCATACAAAAAGGTAAAGTTGTTTATTTTTTCATTTGATTATTGTTATGATCTTTTCCTTATCCTATGATATTTGTGATGTGAGTACATTTCATATTTACTATATATTTATATTCCATATTTCCTATGGAAATTCCATACTTCCTTCGAGAACACTATTATTCAAATTTCTTTCTTCTTTTCCTTTTAGGCGGTTGAGCCCTGTCATCCATAAGAGGTGCAAAAGAAAAAAATATTGCATGGAAACAAGGTATGTTTTATAATTCATTGATAGTAGTTGCTTTTCCTTTTTTTTTAATAAACATTGTTACAGAAATTTCATTTTTCTTTTAATTTTAGAAAGTGAAGCACTGTCATATAAAAAGTTAGCAGAACCAAGAAGTATTCCTTTGAAATAAGGTATGTTAAATAACATTTTCATAGTAGTTCCATTTCCTTTCTTTGAATGCACTTTTATCCAAATTTTGTTTTTCTTTTCCTTTTAGGAAGTGAAGTCAAGTCATCTATAAGCGGAGCAAAAAGAAAGGGTATTTCCTCGAAACAAGGTATGTTGTAAAACTCATTAATAGTAATTATTTTTCCTCTCTTTGATAACAATTACCCATTTTTAATTTCTCTTTTATTTTTAGGAAATGCAGCCCATGTCATCTATAAGAGCAGCAGAAATTGAGGTATTCCATTGAAACAAGGTATGTTTTAAAACTCATTTATAGTAGTTACTTTTTCCTTCTTTGATAACGTTTACTCACTTTCCATTTCTCTTTTACTTTTAGGAAGTGCAGCCCTGTCATCTATAAGAGCAGCAGAAATTGAGGTATTCCATGGAAACAAGGTATGTGTAAATTTCATTAAGAGTAGTTGCCTTTCCTATCTTTGATAACATTTACTAACTTTAAATATCTCTTTTATATTCAGGAAGTGCAGCCCTGTCATCGATAAGAGGAGCAGAAATTGAGGCATCCCATCTAAACAAGGTATTTTGAAAACTCATTCATAGCAGTTGCTTTTCCATCTTTCATAACACTTACTCACTTTAAATATCTCTTTTATCTTCAGAAAGTGCAGCCCTTGTCATCTATAAGAGGAGCAGAAATTGAGGTATTCTTTCTAAACAAGGTATGTTGTAAAACTCATTCATAGTAGTTGATTTTCCTATCTTTCATAACACTTACTCACTTTTAATTTTTCTTTTATTTTTAGGAAGTGCAGCCCCTGTCATCTATCAGAGAAGGAGAAATTGATGCCTTCCGTTGAAACAAGGTATGTTAATAAACTCATTCATAGTAGTTGCTTTTCCTATCTTTCATAACACTTACTCACTTTTAATTTCTCCTTTATTTTCAGAAAGTGCAGCCCTTGTCATCTATAAAAGGAGCAGAAATTGAGGTATTCTTTCTAAACAAAGTATGTGGTAAAACTCATTCATAGTAGTTGATTTTCCTATCTTTCATAATACTTACTCACTTTTAATTTTTCTTTTATTTTTAGGAAGTGCAGCCCCTGTAATCTATCAGAGAAGCAGAAGTTGATGCCTTCCGTTGAAATAAGGTATGTTAAAAAACTCATTCAGAGTAGTTGCCTTTTCCCTCTTTGATAACATTTACTCACTTTCCATTTCTCTTTTACTTTTAGGAATTGCAGCCCTGTCATCTATAAGAGTAGCAGAGTTTGAGGTATTCAATTGAAACAAGGTATGTTGTAAAACTCATTCATCTAGTTGCTTTATCCCTCTTTGATAACATTAACTTAGTTTTAATTTCTCTTTTATTTTTAGAAAGTGCAGCCCCTGTCTTCTATAAGAGCGGCAGAAATTGAGGTATTCCATTGAAACAAAGTATGTTAAAAACTCATTGATAGTAGTTGCCTTTCCTATCTTTGATAACACTTACTCACTTTTAATTTTCTCTTTTATTTTTAGGAAGTGCAGCCCTGTCATCTATAAATGGAGCAGAAATTGAGGCATTCCATCTAAAAAAGGTATGTTGCATAAGAGCAGCAGAAATTGAGGTATTCCATTGAAACAAGGTATGTTAAAAACTCATTTATAGTAGTTGCCTTTCCTATCTTTGAGAACACCTACTCACTTTTAATTTTCTCTTTTATTTTCAGAAAGTGCAGCCCTTGTCATCTATAAGAATTGCAGAGCTTGAGGTATTCCATTGAAACAAGGTATGTTGTAAAACTCATTCATAGTAGTTGCTTTATCCCTCTTTGATAACATTAACTCACTTTTAATTTCTCTTTTATTTTTAGAAAGTGCAGCCCCTGTCTTCTATAAGGGCAGCAAAAATTGAGGTATTCCATTGAAACAAGGTATGTTAAAAAACTCATTCATAGTAGTTGCCTTTTCCTTCTTTGATAATATTTACTTACTTTCAATTTCTCCTTTATTTTTAGAAAGTGCAGCCCCTGTCTTCTATAAGTGGAGCAGAAATTGAGGTACTCCATTGAAACAAGGTATGTTAAAAACTCATTGATAGTAGTTGCCTTTCCTATCTTTGATAACACTTACTCACTTTTAATTTTCTCTTTTTTTTTTTAGGAAATGCTGCCCATGTCATCTTTAAGAGGAGCAGAAATTGAGGCATTCCATCTAAAAAAGGTATGTTGTATAAGAGCAGCAGAAATTTAGGCCTTCTATTGAAACAAGGTATGTTAAAAAACTCATTTATAGTAGTTGCCTTTCCTATCTTTGAGAACACCTCCTCACTTTTAATTTTCTCTTTTATTTTCAGAAAGTGCAGCCCTTGTCATCTATATGAGTAGCAGAGTTTGAGGTATTCAATTGAAACAAGGTATGTTGTAAAACTCATTCATAGTAGTTGCTTTATCCCTCTTTGATAACATTAACTCACTTTTAATTTCTCTTTTATTTTTAGAAAGTGCAGCCCCTGTCTTCTATAAGAGGAGCAGAAATTGAGGTATTCCATTGAAACAAGGTATGTTAAAAACTCATTGATAGTAGTTGCCTTTCCTATCTTTGATAACACTTACTCACTTTTCATTCCTCTTTTACTTTTAGGAAGTGCAGCCCTGTCATCTATAAATGGAGCAGAAATTGATGCATTCTATCTGAAAAAGGTATGTTGTATAAGAGCAGGAGAAATTGAGGTATTCCATTGAAACATGGTATGTTAAAATACTCATTCATAGTAGTTGCCTTTCCTATCTTTGATAACACTTACTCACTTTTAATTTTCTCTTTTATTTTTAGGAAATGCTGCCCATGTCATCTTTAAGAGGAGCAGAAATTGAGGCATTCCATCTAAACAAGGTATTTTGAAAACTCATTCATAGCAGTTGCTTTATCCCTCTTGGATAACATTAACTCACTTTTAATTTCTCTTTTATTTTCAGAAAGTGCAGCCCTTGTCATCTATAAGAGGAGCAGAAATTGAGGCATTCCATCTAAAAAAGGTATGTTGTAAAACTCATTTATAGTAGTTGCTTTATCCCTCTTGGATAACGTTAACCCACTTTTAATTTCTCTTTTATTTTTAGAAAGTGCAGCCCCTGTCTCTATAAGAGCAGCAGAAATTGAGGTATTCCATTGAAACAAGGTATGTGTAAAACTCATTAAGAGTAGTTGCCTTTCCTATCTTTGATAACATTCACTAACTTTAATTATCTCTTTTATATTTAGGAAGTGCAGCCCTCTCATCTATAAGAGGAGCAGAAATCAAGGTATTCTTTCTAAACAAGGTATGTTGTAAAAGTCATTCATAGTAGTTGATTTTCTTATCTTTCATAACACTTACTCACTTTTAATTTTTCTTTTATCTTTAGGAAGTGCAGCCCCTGTCATCTATCAGAGAAGCAGAAATTGATGCCTTCCATTGAAACAAGGTATGTTAAAATACTCATTCATAGTAGTTGCCTTTCCTATCTTTGATAACACTTACTCACTTTTAATTTTCTCTTTTATTTTTAGGAAATGCTGCCCATGTCATCTTTAAGAGGAGCAGAAATTGAGGCATTCCATCTAAAAAAGGAATATTGTATAAGAGCAGCAGAAAATTAGGCCTTCTATAGAAACAAGGTATGTTAGAAAACTCATTCATAGTAGTTGCCTTTCCTATCTTGGAGAACGCTTACTCACTTTTAATTTTCTCTTTTATTTTTAGGAAATGCTGCCCATGTCATCTATAAGGGGAGCAGAAATTGAGGCCTTCCATCTAAACAAGGTATGTTGTAAAACTCATTCATAGAAGTTGCTTTATCCCTCTTGGATAACATTAACTCACTTTTAATTTTCTTTTATTTTTAGAAAGTGCAGCCCCTGTCTCTATAAGAGGAGCAGAAATTCAGGCATTACATCTAATCAAGGTATGTTGTATAACTCATTCATAGTACATAGTTGCCTTTCCTATCTTTGATAACATTAACTCTCTTTTAATTTCTCTTTTATTTTAAGAAAGTGCAGCCCCTGTCTCTATAAGAGCAGCAGAAATTGAGGTATTCCATTGAAACAAGGTATGTGTAAAACTCATTAAGAGTAGTTGCCTTTCCTATCTTTGATAACATTTACTAACTTTAAATATCTCCGTTATAGTTAGGAAGTGCAGCCCTGTCGTCTATAAGAGGAGCAGAAATTGAGGCATCCCATCTAAACAAGGTATTTTGAAAACTCATTCATAGCAGTTTCTTTTCCTATCTTTCATAACACTTACTCACTTTAAATTTCTCTTTTATCTTCAGAAAGTGCAGCCCTTGTCATCTATAAGAGGAGCAGAAATTAAGGTATTCTTTCTAAACAAGGTATGTTGTAAAACTCATTCATAGTAGTTGATTTTCCTATCTTTCATAACACTTACTCACTTTTAATTTTCCTTTTATTTTTAGGAAGTGCAGCCCCTGTCATCTATCAAAGGAGCAGAAATTGATGCCTTCCGTTGAAACAAGGTATGTTAATAAACTCGTTCATAGTAGTTGCTTTTCCTCTCTTTGATAAAACTTACTCAATTTTCATTTCTCTTTTGTTTTTAGGAAGTGCAGCCCTGTCATCTATACGAGGAGAAGAAATTGAGGCATTCCAGCTAAACAAGGTATGTTGTAAAACTTATTCATTGTAGTTGCTTCTTCCTTTCGTTCTCAGCACTTTTATTCACATCTCCTTTTTCTTTTACTTTTAGGGATTGAAGCCATTGCATCTATAAGAGGAGCAAAAAGAAGAGGTATTTCATTTGAACAAGGTATGATTTATTACTTATTTATAGTAGTTGCTTCTTTCTTTCGTTGACAACACTTTTATTCACATCTCCTTTTCCTTTTACTTTTAGGGGTTGAAGCCATTTCATCTATAAGAGAAGCAGAAAGAAGAGGTATTTCATTTGAACAAGGTATGATTTATTACTCATTCATAGTAGTTGCTTCTTTCTTTCATTGACAACACTTTTATTCACATCTCTTTTTTCTTTTACTTTAAGGGATTGAAGCCATTTTATCTATAAGAGAAGCAGAAAGATGAGGTATTTCATTGGAACAAGGTATGATGTATTACTCATTCATAGAAGTTGCTTCTTTCTTTCATTGACAACACTTTAATTCACATCTCCTTTCTCTTTACTTTTAGGGATTGAAGCCATTGCATCTATAAGAGGAGCAGAAAGAAGAGGTATTTCATTTGAACGAGGTATGATTTATTACTCATTCATAGTAGTTGCTTCTTTCTTTCATTGACAACACTTTTATTCACATCTTCTTTTTCTTTTACTTTAAGGGATTGAAGCCATTTCATCTATAAGAGAAGCAGAAAGAAGAGGTATTTCATTGGAACAAGGTACGATGTATTACTCATTCATAGTAGTTGCTTCTTTCTTTCATTGACAACACTTTTATTCACATCTCCTTTCTCTTTACTTTTAGGGATTGAAGTCATTTCATCTATAAGACGAGCAGAAATTGAGGTATTCCATCTGAACAAGGTATGATTTATTACTCATTCATAGTAGTTATTTTTTCTTTCGTTGACAACACTTTTATTCACATCTCCTTTTTCTTTTACTTTTAGGGATTGAAGCTATTTCATCTATAAGAGAAGCAGAAAGAAGAGGTATTTCATTGGAACAAGGTGTGATGTATTACTCATTCATAGAAGTTGCTTCTTTCTTTCATTGACAACACTTTTATTCACATCTCCTTTCTCTTTACTTTTAGGGATTGAAGTCATTTCATCTATAAGACGAGCAGAAATTGTGGTATTCCATCTGAACAAGGTATGATTTATTACTCATTCATAGTACTTGCTTTTTTCTTTCGTTGACAACACTTTTATTCACATCTTCTTTTTCTTTTACTTTAAGGGATTGAAGCCATTTCATCTATAAGAGAAGCAGAAAGAAGAGGTATTTCATTTGAACAAGGTATGATTTATTACTCATTCATAGTAGTTGCTTTTTTCTTTCATTGACAACACTTTTATTCACATCTCCTTTCTCTTTACTTTTAGGTATTGAAGTCATTTCATCTATAAGACGAGCAGAAAGGAGAGATATTCCATTGAAACAAGGTATGTTGTATAACTTATTCATAGTATTTGCTTTTTTCTTTCGTTGACAACACTTTTATTCACATCTCCTTTTTCTTTTACTTTTAGGGATTGAAGTTATTTCATCTATAAGACGAGCAGAAAGGAGAGATATTCCATTGCAACAAGTAATGTTGTATAACTTGTTCATTGTATTTGCTTTTTTCTTTCGTTGTCAACACTTTTATTCACATGTCCTTTTTCTTTTACTTTTAGGAAATGAAGCCATTTCACCTATAAAAGGGGCAGAAAGAAGAGGTATTTCATTGCAAATAGGTATGATGTATTACTCATTCATACTAGTTATTACTTTCATTCTTTGATAAATCCGATACTAAAAGTTCTTTTTTCTTTTACTTTTAGGAGGAGATGCCCTGTCAACTATAAGTGGTGCAGAAATAAGAAGTCTTCAATTTGAATAAGGTATGTTGTATAATTCATTCATAGTAGTTGCGTTTCCTTTCTTTCTTAACACTGTTATTCAAAGATCGTTTTTTTGTGTTTTTACGAAATGAAGCCCTGTCATCTATGAGAGGTGCAGAAGAAAGAAGTACTCCATTTAACAAAGTATTTTGTATATTTAATTCGTAGTAGTTGTTTTTCCTTTCTTTGACAACACTGATATTCAATTGTTTTCATTTTTGTTTTAGGAAGTGAAGTCTTATCATCTAGAAGAGGTGCAGAAATAAAAGGTATTCAATCTAAACATGGTATGTTGTATAACTCCTTCATTATAGGTGCTTTTCCTTTCTTTAATAACACTATTATTCAAATTTTGTTTTTCTTTTACTTTGAGGAATTGATGAATTGATGCCCTGTCGTCTTTATGAAGTGCAGAAATAAGAGGTATTCAATCTAAACAAGGTTTGTTGTATAACTTGTTCATAACAGATGCTTCTTTCTTTCGTTGTCAACACTTTTATTCTTATCTCATTTCTCTTTTACTTACAGGAGGTAAAGCCCTGTCATTTAAGTGCAGAGGTTATTACATTGAAACAAGGCATGTTGTTTATCTCATTGATAGCAGTTGCTGTTGTAACTTATCAGCTCGTTTTTACAACTGATTTCAAATCCAGAATATCTGAGCAAGTTTAGGTAAGATTTATTGGGCAGCTATGATGTATAAGGGTGTACGAAAAATTCAAATAATCGAAGAATTTATCAAACAGGCACTTTGGGATAAGGGCAGGATCATAGATTTAAAGAAGCATAAAATGCTCACACTGACTGCAAAGCACTTTTCAATTTCTTACAGTGGTTGCTTTTTAACTTAAATACTTATTTTAAATCATAACTCTAACTGTTCCTCAAATCCTAAACCTCAAGTCGAATCGTAACCCTAAACTAATTCTTAACTGATCGATCTAAAACCAAACCCTTATTTAAACTTTGAAATCTACTAATCTTAACCCTTAAAAACAACTACTGATAGAAATTGAAAAGTTGTGAAGCGTCCAAAAGTGTTTACATTAGTTTATCCCTGCATTGCTCTATGCTCTTTAAAATATTAGATGAGAAGGAAATATATTGAATGCATTTAATTATTCTTTTGGTTCAACTCAACTGTCTTTTGTGTCAAAGAAATCAGCCTTTTCATCATTTCCAAATCAATGATGAAAACAAAAAGTTAACATGTCACAAAACTCGATGGACAAGAAAGGTCTGCTGAAGTACCCATACAAAAAGGTAAAGTTGTTTATTTTTTCATTTGATTATTGTTATGATCTTTTCCTTATCCTATGATGTTTGTGATGTGAGTACATTTCATATTTACTATATATTTATATTCCATATTTCCTATGGAAATTCCATACTTCCTTCGAGAACACTATTATTCAAATTTCTTTCTTCTTTTCCTTTTAGGCGGTTGAGCCCTGTCATCCATAAGAGGTGCAAAAGAAAAAAATATTGCATGGAAACAAGGTATGTTTTATAATTCATTGATAGTAGTTGCTTTTCCTTTTTTTTTAATAAACATTGTTACAGAAATTTCATTTTTCTTTTAATTTTAGAAAGTGAAGCACTGTCATATAAAAAGTTAGCAGAACCAAGAAGTATTCCTTTGAAATAAGGTATGTTAAATAACATTTTCATAGTAGTTCCATTTCCTTTCTTTGAATGCACTTTTATCCAAATTTTGTTTTTCTTTTCCTTTTAGGAAGTGAAGTCCAGTCATCTATAAGGGGAGCAAAAAGAAAGGGTATTTCCTCGAAACAAGGTATGTTGTAAAACTCATCAATAGTAATTACTTTTCCTCTCTTTGATAACAATTACCCATTTTTAATTTCTCTTTTATTTTTAGGAAATGCAGCCCATGTCATCTATAAGAGCAGCAGAAATTGAGGTATTCCATTGAAACAAGGTATGTTTTAAAACTCATTTATAGTAGTTACTTTTTCCTTCTTTGATAACGTTTACTCACTTTCCATTTCTCTTTTACTTTTAGGAAGTGCAGCCCCTGTCATCTATAAGAGCAGCAGAAATTGAGGTATTCCATGGAAACAAGGTATGTGTAAATTTCATTAAGAGTAGTTGCCTTTCCTATCTTTGATAACATTTACTAACTTTAAATATCTCTTTTATATTCAGGAAGTGCAGCCCTGTCATCGATAAGAGGAGCAGAAATTGAGGCATCCCATCTAAACAAGGTATTTTGAAAACTCATTCATAGCAGTTGCTTTTCCTATCTTTCATAACACTTACTCACTTTAAATTTCTCTTTTATCTTCAGAAAGTGCAGCCCTTGTCATCTATAAGAGGAGCAGAAATTGAGGTATTCTTTCTAAACAAGGTATGTTGTAAAACTCATTCATAGTAGTTGATTTTCCTATCTTTCATAACACTTACTCACTTTTAATTTTTCTTTTATTTTTAGGAAGTGCAGCCCCTGTCATCTATCAGAAAAGGAGAAATTGATGCCTTCCGTTGAAACAAGGTATGTTAATAAACTCATTCATAGTAGTTGCTTTTCCTATCTTTCATAACACTTACTCACTTTTAATTTCTCCTTTATTTTCAGAAAGTGCAGCCCTTGTCATCTATAAAAGGAGCAGAAATTGAGGTATTCTTTCTAAACAAAGTATGTGGTAAAACTCATTCATAGTAGTTGATTTTCCTATCTTTCATAATACTTACTCACTTTTAATTTTTCTTTTATTTTTAGGAAGTGCAGCCCCTGTCATCTATCAGAGAAGCAGAAGTTGATGCCTTCCGTTGAAATAAGGTATGTTAAAAAACTCATTCAGAGTAGTTGCCTTTTCCCTCTTTGATAACATTTACTCACTTTCCATTTCTCTTTTACTTTTAGGAATTGCAGCCCTGTCATCTATAAGAGTAGCAGAGCTTGAGGTATTCAATTGAAACAAGGTATGTTGTAAAACTCATTCATAGTAGTTGCTTTTTCCCTCTTTGATAACACTTACTCACTTTTCATTTCTCTTTTATTTTTAGAAAGTGCAGCCCCTGTCTTCTATAAGAGCGGCAGAAATTGAGGTATTCCATTGAAACAAGGTATGTTAAAAACTCATTGATAGTAGTTGCCTTTCCTATCTTTGATAACACTTACTCACTTTTCATTTCTCTTTTACTTTTAGGAAGTGCAGCCCTGTCATCTGTAAATGGAGCAGAAATTGAGGCATTCCATCTAAAAAAGGTAAGTTGTATAAGAGCCGCAGAAATTGAGGTATTCCATTGAAACAAGGTATGTTAAATTACTCATTCATAGTAGTTGCCTTTTCCCTCTTTGATAACATTTACTCACTTTCCATTTCTCTTTTACTTTTAGGAAGTGCAGCCCTGTCATCTATAAGAGTAGCAGAGTTTGAGGTAGCCAATTGAAACAAGGTATGTTGTAAAAATCATTCATAGTTGTTGCTTTTTCCCTCTTTGATAACATTAACTCACTTTCAATTTCTCTTTTATTTTTAGAAAGTGCAGCCCCTGTCTTCTATAAGAGGAGCAGAAATTGAGGTATTCCATTGAAACAAGGTATGTTAAAATACTCATTCATAGTAGTTGCCTTTCCTATCTTTGATAACACTTACTCACTTTTAATTTTCTCTTTTATTTTTAGGAAATGCTGCCCATGTCATCTTTAAGAGGAGCAGAAATTGAGGCATTCCATCTAAAAAAGGAATATTGTATAAGAGCAGCAGAAAATTAGGCCTTCTATAGAAACAAGGTATGTTAGAAAACTCATTCATAGTAGTTGCCTTTCCTATCTTTGAGAACGCTTACTCACTTTTAATTTTCTCTTTTATTTTTAGGAAATGCTGCCCATGTCATCTATAAGGGGAGCAGAAATTGAGGCATTCCATCTAAACAAGGTATGTTGTAAAACTCATTCATAGTAGTTGCTTTATCCCTCTTGGATAACATTAACTCCCTTTTAATTTTCTTTTATTTTTAGAAAGTGCAGCCCCTGTCTCTATAAGAGGAGCAGAAATTCAGGCATTACATCTAAACAAGGTATGTTGTATAACTCATTCATAGTACATAGTTGCCTTTCTATCTTTGATAACATTAACTCTCTTTTAATTTCTCTATTATTTTAAGAAAGTGCAGCCCCTGTCTCTATAAGAGCAGCAGAAATTGAGGTATTCCATTGAAACAAGGTATGTGTAAAACTCATTAAGAGTAGTTGCACTTTAAATTTCTCTTTTATCTTCAGAAAGTGCAGCCCTGTCATCTATAAGAGGAGCAGAAATTAAGGTATTCTTTCTAAACAAGGTATGTTGTAAAACTCATTCATAGTAGTTGATTTTCCTATCTTTCATAACACTTACTCACTTTTAATTTTCCTTTTATTTTTAGGAAGTGCAGCCCCTGTCATCTATCAAAGGAGCAGAAATTGATGCTTTCCGTTGAAACAAGGTATGTTAATAAACTCGTTCATAGTAGTTGCTTTTCCTCTCTTTGATAAAACTTACTCAATTTTCATTTCTCTTTTGTTTTTAGGAAGTGCAGCCCTGTCATCTATACGAGGAGAAGAAATTGAGGCATTCCAGCTAAACAAGGTATGTTGTAAAACTTATTCATTGTAGTTGCTTCTTCCTTTCGTTCACAGCACTTTTATTCACATCTCCTTTTTCTTTTACTTTTAGGGATTGAAGCCATTGCATCTATAAGAGGAGCAAAAAGAAGAGGTATTTCATTTGAACAAGGTATGATTTATTACTTATTTATAGTAGTTGCTTCTTTCTTTCGTTGACAACACTTTTATTCACATCTCCTTTTCCTTTTACTTTTAGGGATTGAAGCCATTTCATCTATAAGAGAAGCAGAAAGAAGAGGTATTTCATTTGAACAAGGTATGATTTATTACTCATTCATAGTAGTTGCTTCTTTCTTTCATTGACAACACTTTTATTCACATCTTTTTTTTCTTTTACTTTAAGGGATTGAAGCCATTTCATCTATAAGAGAAGCAGAAAGATGAGGTATTTCATTGGAACAAGGCATGATGTATTACTCATTCATAGAAGTTGCTTCTTTCTTTCATTGACAACACTTTAATTCACATCTCCTTTCTCTTTACTTTTAGGGATTGAAGCCATTGCATCTATAAGAGGAGCAGAAAGAAGAGGTATTTCATTTGAACAAGGTATGATTTATTACTCATTCATAGTAGTTGCTTCTTTCTTTCATTGACAACACTTTTATTCACATCTCCTTTTTCTTTTACTTTAAGGGATTAAAGCCATTTCATCTATAAGAGAAGCAGAAATAAGAGGTATTTCATTGGAACAAGGTATGATTTATTACTTCTTCATAGTAGTTGCTTCTTTCTTTCATTGACAACACTTTTATTCACATCTCCTTTCTCTTTACTTTTACGTATTGAAGTCATTTCATCTATAAGACGAGCAGAAAGGAGAGATATTCCATTGTAACAAGGTATGTTGTATAACTTATTCATAGTATTTGCTTTTTTCTTTCGTTGACAACACTTTTATTCACATCTCCTTTTTCTTTTACTTTTAGGGATTGAAGTTATTTCATCTATAAGACGAGCAGAAAGGAGAGATATTCCATTGCAACAAGTAATGTTGTATAACTTGTTCATTGTATTTGCTTTTTTCTTTCGTTGTCAACACTTTTATTCACATGTCCTTTTTCTTTTACTTTTAGGAAATGAAGCCATTTCACCTATAAAAGGGGCAGAAAGAAGAGGTATTTCATTGCAAATAGGTATGATGTATTACTCATTCATACTAGTTATTACTTTCATTCTTTGATAAATCCGATACTAAAAGTTCTTTTTTCTTTTACTTTTAGGAGGTGATGCCCTGTCAACTATAGGTGGTGCAGATATAAGAAGTCTTCAATTTGAATAAGGTATGTTGTATAATTCATTCATAGTAGTTGCGTTTCCTTTCTTTCTTAACACTGTTATTCAAAGATCGTTTTTTGTGTTTTTACGAAATGAAGCCCTGTCATCTATAAGAGGTGCAGAAGAAAGAAGTACTCCATTTAACAAAGTATTTTGTATATTTAATTCGTAGTAGTTGTTTTTCCTTTCTTTGACAACACTGATATTCAATTGTTTTCATTTTTGTTTTAGGAAGTGAAGTCTTATCATCTAGAAGAGGTGCAGAAATAAAAGGTATTCAATCTAAACATGGTATGTTGTATAACTCCTTCATTATAGGTGCTTTTCCTTTCTTTAATAACACTATTATTCAAATTTTGTTTTTCTTTTACTTTGAGGAATTGATGAATTGATGCCCTGTCGTCTTTATGAAGTGCAGAAATAAGAGGTATTCAATCCAAACAAGGTTTGTTGTATAACTTGTTCATAACAGATGCTTCTTTCTTTCAATGTCAACACTTTTATTCTTATCTCATTTCTCTTTTACTTACAGGAGGAAAAGCCCTGTCATTTAAGTGCAGAGGTTATTACATTGAAACAAGGCATGTTGTTTATCTCATTGATAGCAGTTGCTGTTGTAACTTATCAGCTCGTTTTTACAACTGATTTCAAATCCAGAATATCTGAGCAAGTTTAGGTAAGATTTATTGGGCAGCTATGATGTATAAGGGTGTACGAAAAATTCAAATAATCGAAGAATTTATCAAACAGGCACTTTGGGATAAGGGCAGGATCATAGATTTAAAGAAGCATAAAATGCTCACACTGACTGCAAAGCACTTTTCAATTTCTTACAGTGGTTGCTTTTTAACTTAAATACTTATTTTAAATCATAACTCTAACTGTTCCTCAAATCCTAAACCTCAAGTCGAATCGTAACCCTAAACTAATTCTTAACTGATCGATCTAAAACCAAACCCTTATTTAAACTTTGAAATCTACTAATCTTAACCCTTAAAAACAACTACTGATAGAAATTGAAAAATTGTGAAGCGTCCAAAAGTGTTTACATTAGTTTATCCCTGCATTGCTCTATGCTCTTTAAAATATTAGATGAGAAGGAAATATATTGAATGCATTTAATTATTCTTTTGGTTCAACTCAACTGTCTTTTGTGTCAAAGAAATCAGCCTTTTCATCATTTCCAAATCAATGATGAAAACAAAAAGTTAACATGTCACAAAACTCGATGGACAAGAAAGGTCGGCTGAAGTACCCATACAAAAAGGAAAAGTTGTTTATTTTTTCATTTGATTATTGTTATGATCTTTTCCTTATCCTATGATATTTGTGATGTGAGTACATTTCATATTTACTATATATTTATATTCCATATTTCCTATGGAAATTCCATACTTCCTTCGAGAACACTATTATTCAAATTTCTTTCTTCTTTTCCTTTTAGGCGGTTGAGCCCTGTCATCCATAAGAGGTGCAAAAGAAAAAAATATTGCATGGAAACAAGGTATGTTTTATAATTCATTGATAGTAGTTGCTTTTCCTTTTTTTTTAATAAACATTGTTACAGAAATTTCATTTTTCTTTTAATTTTAGAAAGTGAAGCACTGTCATATAAAAAGTTAGCAGAACCAAGAAGTATTCCTTTGAAATAAGGTATGTTAAATAACATTTTCATAGTAGTTCCATTTCCTTTCTTTGGATGCACTTTTATCCAAATTTTGTTTTTCTTTTCCTTTTAGGAAGTGAAGTCCAGTCATCTATAAGCGGAGCAAAAAGAAAGGGTATTTCCTCGAAACAAGGTATGTTGTAAAACTCATCAATAGTAATTACTTTTCCTCTCTTTGATAACAATTACCCATTTTTAATTTCTCTTTTATTTTTAGGAAATGCAGCCCATGTCATCTATAAGAGCAGCAGAAATTGAGGTATTCCATTGAAACAAGGTATGTTTTAAAACTCATTTATAGTAGTTACTTTTTCCTTCTTTGATAACGTTTAATCACTTTCCATTTCTCTTTTACTTTTAGGAAGTGCAGCCCTGTCATCTATAAGAGCAGCAGAAATTGAGGTATTCCATGGAAACAAGGTATGTGTAAATTTCATTAAGAGTAGTTGCCTTTCCTATCTTTGATAACATTTACTAACTTTAAATATCTCTTTTATATTCAGGAAGTGCAGCCCTGTCATCGATAAGAGGAGCAGAAATTGAGGCATCCCATCTAAACAAGGTATTTTGAAAACTCATTCATAGCAGTTGCTTTTCCTATCTTTCATAACACTTACTCACTTTAAATTTCTCTTTTATCTTCAGAAAGTGCAGCCCTTGTCATCTATAAGAGGAGCAGAAATTGAGGTATTCTTTCTAAACAAGGTATGTTGTAAAACTCATTCATAGTAGTTGATTTTCCTATCTTTCATAACACTTACTCACTTTTAATTTTTCTTTTATTTTTAGGAAGTGCAGCCCCTGTCATCTATCAGAAAAGGAGAAATTGATGCCTTCCGTTGAAACAAGGTATGTTAATAAACTCATTCATAGTAGTTGCTTTTCCTATCTTTCATAACACTTACTCACTTTTAATTTCTCCTTTATTTTCAGAAAGTGCAGCCCTTGTCATCTATAAAAGGAGCAGAATTTGAGGTATTCTTTCTAAACAAGGTATGTGGTAAAACTCATTCATAGTAGTTGATTTTCCTATCTTTCATAATACTTACTCACTTTTAATTTTTCTTTTATTTTTAGGAAGTGCAGCCCCTGTCATCTATCAGAGAAGCAGAAGTTGATGCCTTCCGTTGAAATAAGGTATGTTAAAAAACTCATTCAGAGTAGTTGCCTTTTCCCTCTTTGATAACATTTACTCACTTTCCATTTCTCTTTTACTTTTAGGAATTGCAGCCCTGTCATCTATAAGAGTAGCAGAGTTTGAGGTATTCAATTGAAACAAGGTATGTTGTAAAACTCATTCATAGTAGTTGCTTTATCCCTCTTTGATAACATTAACTCAGTTTTAATTTCTCTTTTATTTTCAGAAAGTGCAGCCCCTGTCTTCTATAAGAGCGGCAGAAATTGAGGTATTCCATTGAAACAAGGTATGTTAAAAACTCATTGATAGTAGTTGCCTTTCCTATCTTTGATAACACTTACTCACTTTTCATTTCTCTTTTACTTTTAGGAAGTGCAGCCCTGTCATCTGTAAATGGAGCAGAAATTGAGGCATTCCATCTAAAAAAGGTATGTTGTATAAGAGCCGCAGAAATTGAGGTATTCCATTGAAACAAGGTATGTTAAATTACTCATTCATAGTAGTTGCCTTTCCTATCTTGGATAACACTTACCCACTTTTAATTTTCTCTTTTATTTTTAGGAAATGCTGCCCATGTCATCTATAAGAGGAGCAGTATATGAGGCATTCCATCTAAAAAAGGTATGTTGTATAAGAGCAGCAGAAATTTAGGCCTTCTATTGAAACAAGGTATGTTAAAAAACTCATTCATAGTAGTTGCCTTTCCTATCTTTGAGAACACTTAATCACTATTAATTTTCTCTTTTATTTTGAGGAAATGCTGCCCATGTCATCTTTCAGAGGGGCAGAAATTGAGGCATTCCATCTAAATAAGGTATGTTGTAAAACTCATTCATAGTAGTTGCTTTATCCCTCTTGGATAACATTAACTCACTTTTAATTTCTCTTTTATTTTTAGAAAGTGCAGCCCCTGTCTCTATAAGAGCAGCAAAAATTGAGGTATTCCATTGAAACAAGTTATGTTAAAAAACTCATTCATAGTAGTTGCCTTTTCCTTCTTTGATAACATTTACTCACTTTCAATTTCTCTTTTATTTTTAGAAAGTGCAGCCCCTGTCTTCTATAAGAGGAGCAGAAATTGAGGTTTTCCATTGAAACAAGGTATGTTAAAAACTCATTGATAGTAGTTGCCTTTCCTATCTTTGATAACACTTACTCACTTTTCATTTCTCTTTTACTTTTAGGAAGTGCAGCCCTGTCATCTATAAATGGAGCAGAAATTGAGGCATTCCATCTAAAAAAGGTATGTTGTATAAGAGCAGCAGAAATTGAGGTATTCCATTGAAACAAGGTATGTTAAAATACTCATTCATAGTAGTTGCCTTTCCTATCTTTGATAACACTTATCCACTTTTAATTTTCTCTTTTTTTTTTAGGAAATGCTGCCCATGTCATCTTTAAGAGGAGCAGAAATTGAGGCATTCCATCTAAAAAAGGTATGTTGTATAAGAGCAGCAGAAATTTAGGCCTTCTATTGAAACAAGGTATGTTAAAAAACTCATTTATAGTAGTTGCCTTTCCTATCTTTGAGAACACCTACTCACTTTTAATTTTCTCTTTTATTTTCAGAAAGTGCAGCCCTTGTCATCTATAAGAATTGCAGAGCTTGAGGTATTCAATTGAAACAAGGTATGTTGTAAAACTCATTCATAGTAGTTGCTTTATCCCTCTTTGATAACATTAACTCACTTTTAATTTCTCTTTTACTTTTAGAAAGTGCAGCCCCTGTCTTCTATAAGAGCAGCAAAAATTGAGGTATTCCATTGAAACAAGGTATGTTTTAAAACTCATTTATAGTAGTTACTTTTTCCTTCTTTGATAACGTTTACTCACTTTCCATTTCTCTTTTACTTTTAGGAAGTGCAGCCCTGTCATCTATAAGAGCAGCAGAAATTGAGGTATTCCATGGAAACAAGGTATGTGTAAATTTCATTAAGAGTAGTTGCCTTTCCTATCTTTGATAACATTTACTAACTTTAAATATCTCTTTTATATTCAGGAAGTGCAGCCCTGTCATCGATAAGAGGAGCAGAAATTGAGGCATCCCATCTAAACAAGGTATTTTGAAAACTCATTCATAGCAGTTGCTTTTCCTATCTTTCATTACACTTACTCACTTTAAATTTCTCTTTTATCTTCAGAAAGTGCAGCCCTTGTCATCTATAAGAGGAGCAGAAATTGAGGTATTCTTTCTAAACAAGGTATGTTGTAAAACTCATTCATAGTAGTTGATTTTCCTATCTTTCATAACACTTACTCACTTTTAATTTTTCTTTTATTTTTAGGAAGTGCAGCCCCGGTCATCTATCAGAGAAGGAGAAATTGATGCCTTCCGTTGAAACAAGGTATGTTAATAAACTCATTCATAGTAGTTGCTTTTCCTATCTTTCATAACACTTACTCAGTTTTAATTTCTCCTTTATTTTCAGAAAGTGCAGCCCTTGTCATCTATAAAAGGAGCAGAAATTGAGGTATTCTTTCTAAACAAGGTATGTGGTAAAACTCATTCATAGTAGTTGATTTTCCTATCTTTCATAATACTTACTCACTTTTAATTTTTCTTTTATTTTTAGGAAGTGCAGCCCCTGTCATCTATCAGAGAAGCAGAAGTTGATGCCTTCCGTTGAAATAAGGTATGTTAAAAAACTCATTCAGAGTAGTTGCCTTTTCCCTCTTTGATAGCATTTACTCACTTTCCATTTCTCTTTTACTTTTAGGAATTGCAGCCCTGTCATCTATAAGAGTAGCAGAGTTTGAGGTATTCAATTGAAACAAGGTATGTTGTAAAACTCATTCATAGTAGTTGCTTTATCCCTCTTTGATAACATTAACTCAGTTTTAATTTCTCTTTTATTTTTAGAAAGTGCAGCCCTTGTCTTCTATAAGAGCGGCAGAAATTGAGGTATTCCATTGAAACAAGGTATGTTAAAAACTCATTGATAGTAGTTGCCTTTCCTATCTTTGATAACACTTACTCACTTTTCATTTCTCTTTTACTTTTAGGAAGTGCAGCCCTGTCATCTGTAAATGGAGCAGAAATTTAGGCATTCCATCTAAAAAAGGTATGTTGTATAAGAGCCGCAGAAATTGAGGTATTCCATTAAAACAAGGTATGTTAAATTACTCATTCATAGTAGTTGCCTTTCCTATCTTTGACAACACTCACCCACTTTTAATTTTCTCTTTTATTTTTAGGAAATGCTGCCCATGTCATCTATAAGAGGAGCAGTATATGAGGCATTCCATCTAAAAAAGATATGTTGTATAAGAGCAGCAGAAATTTAGGCCTTCTATTGAAACAAGGTATGTTAAAAAACTCATTCATAGTAGTTGCCTTTCCTATCTTTGAGAACACTTAATCACTTGCAATTTTCTCTTTTATTTTGAGGAAATGCTGCCCATGTCATCTTTCAGAGGAGCAGAAATTGAGGCATTCCATCTAAATAAGGTATGTTGTAAAACTCATTCATAGTAGTTGCTTTATCCCTCTTGGATAACATTAACTCACTTTTAATTTCTCTTTTATTTTTAGGAAGTGCAGCCCCTGTCTCTATAAGAGCAGCAAAAATTGGGGTATTCCATTGAAACAAGGTATGTTAAAAAACTCATTCATAGTAGTTGCCCTTTCCTTCTTTCATAACATTTACTCACTTTCAATTTCTCTTTTATTTTTAGAAAGTGCAGCCCCTGTCTTCTATAAGAGGAGCAGAAATTGAGGTATTCCATTGAAACAAGGTATGTTAAAAACTCATTGATAGTAGTTGCCTTTCCTATCTTTGATAACACTTACTCATTTTTCATTTCTCTTTTACTTTTATGAAGTGCAGCCCTGTCATCTATAAATGGAGCAGAAATTGAGGCATTCCATCTAAAAAAGGTATGTTGTATAAGAGCAGCAGAAATTGAGGTATTCCATTGAAACAAGGTATGTTAAAATACTCATTCATAGTAGTTGCCTTTCCTATCTTTGATAACACTTACTCACTTTTAATTTTCTCTTTTTTTTTTTAGGAAATGCTGCCCATGTCATCTTTAAGAGGAGCAGAAATTGAGGCATTCCATCTAAAAAAGGTATGTTGTATAAGAGCAGCAGAAATTTAGGCCTTCTATTGAAACAAGGTATGTTAAAAAACTCATTTATAGTAGTTGCCTTTCCTATCTTTGAGAACACCTACTCACTTTTAATTTACTCTTTTATTTTCAGAAAGTGCAGCCCTTGTCATCTATAAGAATTGCAGAGCTTGAGGTATTCAATTGAAACAAGGTATGTTGTAAAACTCATTCATAGTAGTTGCTTTATCCCTCTTTGATAACATTAACTCACTTTTAATTTCTCTTTTATTTTTAGAAAGTGCAGCCCCTGTCTTCTATAAGAGCAGCAAAAATTGAGGTATTCCATTGAAACAAGGTATGTTAAAAAACTCATTCATAGTAGTTGCCTTTTCCTTCTTTGATAACATTTACTTACTTTCAATTTCTCTTTTATTTTTAGAAAGTGCAGCCCCTGTCTTCTATAAGTGGAGCAGAAATTGAGGTACTCCATTGAAACAAGGTATGTTAAAAACTCATTGATAGTAGTTGCCTTTCCTATCTTTGATAACACTTATTCACTTTTCATTTCTCTTTTACTTTTAGGAAGTGCAGCCCTGTCATCTATAAATGGAGCAGAAATTGAGGCATTCCATCTAAAAAAGGTATGTTGTATAAGAGCAGCAGAAATTGAGGTATTCCATTGAAACAAGGTATGTTAAAATACTCATTCATAGTAGTTGCCTTTCCTATCTTTGATAACACTTACTCACTTTTAATTTTCTCTTTTTTTTCTTAGGAAATGCTGCCCATGTCATCTTTAAGAGGAGCAGAAATTGAGGCATTCCATCTAAAAAAGGTATGTTGTATAAGAGCAGCAGAAATTTAGGCCTTCTATTGAAACAAGGTATGTTAAAAAACTCATTTATAGTAGTTGCCTTTCCTATCTTTGAGAACACCTACTCACTTTTAATTTTCTCTTTTATTTTCAAAAATGGCAGCCCTTGTCATCTATAAGAGTAGCAGAGTTTGAGGTATTCAATTGAAACAAGGTATGTTGTAAAACTCATTCATAGTAGTTGCTTTATCCCTCTTTGATAACATTAACTCACTTTTAATTTCTCTTTTATTTTTAGAAAGTGCAGCCCCTGTCTTCTATAAGAGGAGCAGAAATTGAGGTATTCCATTGAAACAAGGTATGTTAAAAACTCATTGATAGTAGTTGCCTTTCCTATCTTTGATAACACTTACTCACTTTTCATTCCTCTTTTACTTTTAGGAAGTGCAGCCCTGTCATCTATAAATGGAGCAGAAATTGATGCATTCTATCTGAAAAAGGTATGTTGTATAAGAGCAGCAGAAATTGAGGTATTCCATTGAAACATGGTATGTTAAAATACTCATTCATAGTAGTTGCCTTTCCTATCTTTGATAACACTTACTCACTTTTAATTTTCTCTTTTATTTTTAGGAAATGCTGCCCATGTCATCTATAAGAGGAGAAGAAATTGAGGCATTCCATCTAAACAAGGTATTTTGAAAACTCATTCATAGCAGTTGCTTTATCCCTCTTGGATAACATTAACTCACTTTTAATTTCTCTTTTATTTTCAGAAAGTGCAGCCCTTGTCATTTATAAGAGGAGCAGAAATTGAGGCATTCCATCTAAAAAAGGTATGTTGTAAAACTCATTCATAGTAGTTGCTTTATCCCTCTTGGATAACATTAACCCACTTTTAATTTCTCTTTTATTTTTAGAAAGTGCAGCCCCTGTCTCTATAAGAGCAGCAGAAATCGAGGTATTCCATTGAAACAAGGTATGTGTAAAACTCATTAAGAGTAGTTGCCTTTCCTATCTTTGATAACATTCACTAACTTTAAATATCTCTTTTATATTTAGGAAGTGCAGCCCTCTCATCTATAAGAGGAGCAGAAATTAAGGTATTCTTTCTAAACAAGGTATGTTGTAAAAGTCATTCATAGTAGTTGATTTTCCTATTTTTCATAACACTTACTCACTTTTAATTTTTCTTTTATCTTTAGGAAGTGCAGCCCCTGTCATCTATTAGAGAAGCAGAAATTGATGCCTTCCATTGAAACAAGGTATGTTAATAAACCCATCCATAGTAGTTGCTTTTCCTCTCTTTATAATACTTACTCACTTTTCATTTCTCTTTTATTTTAAGGAAGTGCAGCCCCTGTCATCTATAAGAGGATGAGAAATTGAGGCATTACATCTAAACAGGGTATGTTGTAAGACTTATTCATTGTTGTTGCTTTTTCCCTCTTTGATAACATTACCTCACTTTCAATTTCTTTTTATTCTTAGGAAGTGCAGCCCTGTCATCTATAAGCGGAGTAGAAATTTAGGTATTCCATTGAAACAAGGTATGTTAAAAAACTCATTCATAGTAGTTGCCTTTTCCCTCTTTGATAACATTTACTCACTTTCCATTTCTCTGTTACTTTTAGGAAGTGCAGCCCTGTCATCTATAAGAGTAGCAGAGTTTGAGGTAGCCAATTGAAACAAGGTATGTTGTAAAAATCATTCATAGTTGTTGCTTTTTCCCTCTTTGATAACATTAACTCACTTTCAATTTCTCTTTTATTTTTAGAAAGTGCAGCCCCTGTCTTCTATAAGAGGAGCAGAAATTGAGGTATTCCATTGAAACAAGGTATGTTAAAATACTCATTCATAGTAGTTGCCTTTCCTATCTTTGATAACACTTACTCACTTTTAATTTTCTCTTTTATTTTTAGGAAATGCTGCCCATGTCATCTATAAGAGGAGCAGTATATGAGGCATTCCATCTAAAAAAGGTATGTTGTATAAGAGCAGCAGAAATTTAGGCCTTCTATTGAAACAAGGTATGTTAAAAAACTCATTCATAGTAGTTGCCTTTCCTATCTTTGAGAACACTTAATCACTGTTAATTTTCTCTTTTATTTTGAGGAAATGCTGCCCATGTCATCTTTCAGAGGAGCAGAAATTGAGGCATTCCATCTATATAAGGTATGTTGTAAAACTCATTCATAGTAGTTGCTTTATCCCTCTTGGATAACATTAACTCACTTTTAATTTCTCTTTTATTTTTAGAAAGTGCAGCCCCTGTCTCTATAAGAGCAGCAAAAATTGAGGTATTCCATTGAAACAAGGTATGTTAAAAAACTCATTCATAGTAGTTGCCTTTTCCTTTTTTGATAACATTTACTTACTTTCAATTTCTCTTTTATTTTTAGAAAGTGCAGCCCCTGTCTTCTATAAGTGGAGCAGAAATTGAGGTACTCCATTGAAACAAGGTATGTTAAAAACTCATTGATAGTAGTTGCCTTTCCTATCTTTGATAACACTTACTCACTTTTCATTTCTCTTTTACTTTTAGGAAGTGCAGCCCTGTCATCTATAAATGGAGCAGAAATTGAGGCATTCCATCTAAAAAAGGTATGTTGTATAAGAGCAGCAGAAATTGAGGTATTCCATTGAAACAAGGTATGTTAAAATACTCATTCATAGTAGTTGCCTTTCCTATCTTTGATAACACTTACTCACTTTTAATTTTCTCTTTTTTGTTTTAGGAAATGCTGCCCATGTCATCTTTAAGAGGAGCAGAAATTGAGGCATTCCATCTAAAAAAGGTATGTTGTATAAGAGCAGCAGAAATTTAGGCCTTCTATTGAAACAAGGTATGTTAAAAAACTGATTTATAGTAGTTGCCTTTCCTATCTTTGAGAACACCTACTCACTTTTAATTTTCTCTTTTATTTTCAGAAAGTGCAGCCCTTGTCATCTATAAGAGTAGCAGAGTTTGAGGTATTCAATTGAAACAAGGTATGTTGTAAAACTCATTCATAGTAGTTGCTTTATCCCTCTTTGATAACATTAACTCACTTTTAATTTCTCTTTTATTTTTAGAAAGTGCAGCCCCTGTCTTCTATAAGAGGAGCAGAAATTGAGGTATTCCATTGAAACAAGGTATGTTAAAAACTCATTGATAGTAGTTGCCTTTCCTATCTTTGATAACACTTACTCACTTTTCATTCCTCTTTTACTTTTAGGAAGTGCAGCCCTGTCATCTATAAATGGAGCAGAAATTGATGCATTCTATCTGAAAAAGGTATGTTGTATAAGAGCAGGAGAAATTGAGGTATTCCATTGAAACATGGTATGTTAAAATACTCATTCATAGTAGTTGCCTTTCCTATCTTTGATAACACTTACTCACTTTTAATTTTCTCTTTTATTTTTAGGAAATGCTGCCCATGTCATCTTTAAGAGGAGCAGAAATTGAGGCATTCCATCTAAACAAGGTATTTTGAAAACTCATTCATAGCAGTTGCTTTATCCCTCTTGGATAACATTAACTCACTTTTAATTTCTCTTTTATTTTCAGAAAGTGCAGCCCTTGTCATCTATAAGAGGAGCAGAAATTGAGGCATTCCATCTAAAAAAGGTATGTTGTAAAACTCATTTATAGTAGTTGCTTTATCCCTCTTGGATAACATTAACCCACTTTTAATTTCTCTTTTATTTTTAGAAAGTGCAGCCCCTGTCTCTATAAGAGCAGCAGAAATTGAGGTATTCCATTGAAACAAGGTATGTGTAAAACTCATTAAGAGTAGTTGCCTTTCCTATCTTTGATAACATTCACTAACTTTAAATATCTCTTTTATATTTAGGAAGTGCAGCCCTCTCATCTATAAGAGGAGCAGAAATTAAGGTATTCTTTCTAAACAAGGTATGTTGTAAAAGTCATTCATAGTAGTTGATTTTCCTATCTTTCATAACACTTACTCACTTTTAATTTTCCTTTTATTTTTAGGAAGTGCAGCCCCTGTCATCTATCAAAGGAGCAGAAATTGATGCTTTCCGTTGAAACAAGGTATGTTAATAAACTCGTTCATAGTAGTTGCTTTTCCTCTCTTTGATAAAACTTACTCAATTTTCATTTCTCTTTTGTTTTTAGGAAGTGCAGCCCTGTCATCTATACGAGGAGAAGAAATTGAGGCATTCCAGCTAAACAAGGTATGTTGTAAAACTTATTCATAGTATTTGCTTTTTTCTTTCGTTGACAACACTTTTATTCACATCTCCTTTTTCTTTTACTTTTAGGGATTGAAGTTATTTCATCTATAAGACGAGCAGAAAGGAGAGATATTCCATTGCAACAAGTAATGTTGTATAACTTGTTCATTGTATTTGCTTTTTTCTTTCGTTGTCAACACTTTTATTCACATGTCCTTTTTCTTTTACTTTTAGGAAATGAAGCCATTTCACCTATAAAAGGGGCAGAAAGAAGAGGTATTTCATTGCAAATAGGTATGATGTATTACTCATTCATACTAGTTATTACTTTCATTCTTTGATAAATCCGATACTAAAAGTTCTTTTTTCTTTTACTTTTAGGAGGAGATGCCCTGTCAACTATAAGTGGTGCAGAAATAAGAAGTCTTCAATTTGAATAAGGTATGTTGTATAATTCATTCATAGTAGTTGCGTTTCCTTTCTTTCTTAACACTGTTATTCAAAGATCGTTTTTTTGTGTTTTTACGAAATGAAGCCCTGTCATCTATGAGAGGTGCAGAAGAAAGAAGTACTCCATTTAACAAAGTATTTTGTATATTTAATTCGTAGTAGTTGTTTTTCCTTTCTTTGACAACACTGATATTCAATTGTTTTCATTTTTGTTTTAGGAAGTGAAGTCTTATCATCTAGAAGAGGTGCAGAAATAAAAGGTATTCAATCTAAACATGGTATGTTGTATAACTCCTTCATTATAGGTGCTTTTCCTTTCTTTAATAACACTATTATTCAAATTTTGTTTTTCTTTTACTTTGAGGAATTGATGAATTGATGCCCTGTCGTCTTTATGAAGTGCAGAAATAAGAGGTATTCAATCTAAACAAGGTTTGTTGTATAACTTGTTCATAACAGATGCTTCTTTCTTTCGTTGTCAACACTTTTATTCTTATCTCATTTCTCTTTTACTTACAGGAGGTAAAGCCCTGTCATTTAAGTGCAGAGGTTATTACATTGAAACAAGGCATGTTGTTTATCTCATTGATAGCAGTTGCTGTTGTAACTTATCAGCTCGTTTTTACAACTGATTTCAAATCCAGAATATCTGAGCAAGTTTAGGTAAGATTTATTGGGCAGCTATGATGTATAAGGGTGTACGAAAAATTCAAATAATCGAAGAATTTATCAAACAGGCACTTTGGGATAAGGGCAGGATCATAGATTTAAAGAAGCATAAAATGCTCACACTGACTGCAAAGCACTTTTCAATTTCTTACAGTGGTTGCTTTTTAACTTAAATAATTATTTTAAATCATAACTCTAACTGTTCCTCAAATCCTAAACCTCAAGTCGAATCGTAACCCTAAACTAATTCTTAACTGATCGATCTAAAACCAAACCCTTATTTAAACTTTGAAATCTACTAATCTTAACCCTTAAAAACAACTACTGATAGAAATTGAAAAGTTGTGAAGCGTCCAAAAGTGTTTACATTAGTTTATCCCTGCATTGCTCTATGCTCTTTAAAATATTAGATGAGAAGGAAATATATTGAATGCATTTAATTATTCTTTTGGTTCACCTCAACTGTCTTTTGTGTCAAAGAAATCAGCCTTTTCATCATTTCCAAATCAATGATGAAAACAAAAAGTTAACATGTCACAAAACTCGATGGACAAGAAAGGTCGGCTGAAGTACCCATACAAAAAGGTAAAGTTGTTTATTTTTTCATTTGATTATTGTTATGATCTTTTCCTTATCCTATGATATTTGTGATGTGAGTACATTTCATATTTACTATATATTTATATTCCATATTTCCTATGGAAATTCCATACTTCCTTCGAGAACACTATTATTCAAATTTCTTTCTTCTTTTCCTTTTAGGCGGTTGAGCCCTGTCATCCATAAGAGGTGCAAAAGAAAAAAATATTGCATGGAAACAAGGTATGTTTTATAATTCATTGATAGTAGTTGCTTTTCCTTTTTTTTTAATAAACATTGTTACGGAAATTTCATTTTTCTTTTAATTTTAGAAAGTGAAGCACTGTCATATAAAAAGTTAGCAGAACCAAGAAGTATTCCTTTGAAATAAGGTATGTTAAATAACATTTTCATAGTAGTTCCATTTCCTTTCTTTGAATGCACTTTTATCCAAATTTTGTTTTTCTTTTCCTTTTAGGAAGTGAAGTCCAGTCATCTATAAGCGGAGCAAAAAGAAAGGGTATTTCCTCGAAACAAGGTATGTTGTAAAACTCATTAATAGTAATTACTTTTCCTCTCTTTGATAACAATTACCCATTTTTAATTTCTCTTTTATTTTTAGGAAATGCAGCCCATGTCATCTATAAGAGCAGCAGAAATTGAGGTATTCCGTTGAAACAAGGTATGTTTTAAAACTCATTTATAGTAGTTACTTTTTCCTTCTTTGATAACGTTTACTCACTTTCCATTTCTCTTTTACTTTTAGGAAGTGCAGCCCTGTCATCTATAAGAGCAGCAGAAATTGAGGTATTCCATGGAAACAAGGTATGTGTAAATTTCATTAAGAGTAGTTGCCTTTCCTATCTTTGATAACACTTACTAACTTTAAATATCTCTTTTATATTCAGGAAGTGCAGCCCTGTCATCGATAAGAGGAGCAGAAATTGAGGCATCCCATCTAAACAAGGTATTTTGAAAACTCATTCATAGCAGTTGCTTTTCCTATCTTTCATAACACTTACTCACTTTAAATTTCTCTTTTATCTTCAGAAAGTGCAGCCCTTGTCATCTATAAGAGGAGCAGAAATTGAGGTATTCTTTCTAAACAAGGTATGTTGTAAAACTCATTCATAGTAGTTGATTTTCCTATCTTTCATAACACTTACTCACTTTTAATTTTTCTTTTATTTTTAGGAAGTGCAGCCCCGGTCATCTATCAGAGAAGGAGAAATTGATGCCTTCCGTTGAAACAAGGTATGTTAATAAACTCATTCATAGTAGTTGCTTTTCCTATCTTTCATAACACTTACTCAGTTTTAATTTCCCCTTTATTTTCAGAAAGTGCAGCCCTTGTCATCTATAAAAGGAGCAGAAATTGAGGTATTCTTTCTAAACAAGGTATGTGGTAAAACTCATTCATAGTAGTTGATTTTCCTATCTTTCATAATACTTACTCACTTTTAATTTTTCTTTTATTTTTAGGAAGTGCAGCCCCTGTCATCTATCAGAGAAGCAGAAGTTGATGCCTTCCGTTGAAATAAGGTATGTTAAAAAACTCATTCAGAGTAGTTGCCTTTTCCCTCTTTGATAGCATTTACTCACTTTCCATTTCTCTTTTACTTTTAGGAATTGCAGCCCTGTCATCTATAAGAGTAGCAGAGTTTGAGGTATTCAATTGAAACAAGGTATGTTGCTAAACTCATTCATAGTAGTTGCTTTATCCCTCTTTGATAACATTAACTCACTTTCCATTTCTCTTTTACTTTTAGGAAGTGCAGCCCTGTCATCTATAAGAGCAGCAGAAATTGAGGTATTCCATGGAAACAAGGTATGTGTAAATTTCATTAAGAGTAGTTGCCTTTCCTATCTTTGATAACACTTACTAACTTTAAATATCTCTTTTATATTCAGGAAGTGCAGCCCTGTCATCGATAAGAGGAGCAGAAATTGAGGCATCCCATCTAAACAAGGTATTTTGAAAACTCATTCATAGCAGTTGCTTTTCCTATCTTTCATAACACTTACTCACTTTAAATTTCTCTTTTATCTTCAGAAAGTGCAGCCCTTGTCATCTATAAGAGGAGCAGAAATTGAGGTATTCTTTCTAAACAAGGTATGTTGTAAAACTCATTCATAGTAGTTGATTTTCCTATCTTTCATAACACTTACTCACTTTTAATTTTTCTTTTATTTTTAGGAAGTGCAGCCCCGGTCATCTATCAGAGAAGGAGAAATTGATGCCTTCCGTTGAAACAAGGTATGTTAATAAACTCATTCATAGTAGTTGCTTTTCCTATCTTTCATAACACTTACTCAGTTTTAATTTCTCCTTTATTTTCAGAAAGTGCAGCCCTTGTCATCTATAAAAGGAGCAGAAATTGAGGTATTCTTTCTAAACAAGGTATGTGGTAAAACTCATTCATAGTAGTTGATTTTCCTATCTTTCATAATACTTACTCACTTTTAATTTTTCTTTTATTTTTAGGAAGTGCAGCCCCTGTCATCTATCAGAGAAGCAGAAGTTGATGCCTTCCGTTGAAATAAGGTATGTTAAAAAACTCATTCAGAGTAGTTGCCTTTTCCCTCTTTGATAGCATTTACTCACTTTCCATTTCTCTTTTACTTTTAGGAATTGCAGCCCTGTCATCTATAAGAGTAGCAGAGTTTGAGGTATTCAATTGAAACAAGGTATGTTGTAAAACTCATTCATAGTAGTTGCTTTATCCCTCTTTGATAACATTAACTCAGTTTTAATTTCTCTTTTATTTTTAGAAAGTGCAGCCCTTGTCTTCTATAAGAGCGGCAGAAATTGAGGTATTCCATTGAAACAAGGTATGTTAAAAACTCATTGATAGTAGTTGCCTTTCCTATCTTTGATAACACTTACTCACTTTTCATTTCTCTTTTACTTTTAGGAAGTGCAGCCCTGTCATCTGTAAATGGAGCAGATATTGAGGCATTCCATCTAAAAAGGTATGTTGTATAAGAGCCGCAGAAATTGAGGTATTCCATTGAAACAAGGTATGTTAAATTACTCATTCATAGTAGTTGCCTTTCCTATCTTTGATAACACTTACCCACTTTTAATTTTCTCTTTTATTTTTAGGAAATGCTGCCCATGTCATCTATAAGAGGAGCAGAATATGAGGCATTCCATCTAAAAAAGGTATGTTGTATAAAAGCAGCAGAAATTTAGGCCTTCTATTGAAACAAGGTATGTTAAAAAACTCATTCATAGTAGTTGCCTTTCCTATCTTTGAGAACACTTAATCACTGTTAATGTTCTCTTTTATTTTGAGGAAATGCGGCCCATGTCATCTTTCAGAGGAGCAGAAATTGAGGCATTCCATCTAAATAAGGTATGTTGTAAAACTCATTCATAGTAGTTGCTTTATCCCTCTTGGATAACATTAACTCACTTTTAATTTCTCTTTTATTTTTAGAAAGTGCAGCCCCTGTCTCTATAAGAGCAGCAAAAATTGAGGTATTCCATTGAAACAAGGTATGTTAAAATACTCATTCATAGTAGTTGTCTTTCCTATCTTTGATAACACTTACTCACTTTTAATTTTCTCTTTTTTTTTTAGAAAGTTAAGCCCCTGTCTTCTATAAGAGGAGCAGAAATTGAGGTATTCCATTGAAACAAGGTATGTTAAAAACTCATTGATAGTAGTTGCCTTTCCTATCTTTGATAACACTTACTCACTTTTCATTTCTCTTTTACTTTTAGGAAGTGCAGCCCTGTCATCTATAAATGGAGCAGAAATTGAGGCATTCCATCTAAAAATGGTATGTTGTATAAGAGCAGCAGAAATTGAGGTATTCCATTGAAACAAGGTATGTTAAAATACTCATTCATAGTAGTTGCCTTTCCTATCTTTGATAACACTTACTAACTTTAAATATCTCTTTTATATTCAGGAAGTGCAGCCCTGTCATCGATAAGAGGAGCAGAAATTGAGGCATCCCATCTAAACAAGGTATTTTGAAAACTCATTCATAGCAGTTGCTTTTCCTATCTTTCATAACACTTACTCACTTTAAATTTCTCTTTTATCTTCAGAAAGTGCAGCCCTTGTCATCTATAAGAGGAGCAGAAATTGAGGTATTCTTTCTAAACAAGGTATGTTGTAAAACTCATTCATAGTAGTTGATTTTCCTATCTTTCATAACACTTACTCACTTTTAATTTTTCTTTTATTTTTAGGAAGTGCAGCCCCGGTCATCTATCAGAGAAGGAGAAATTGATGCCTTCCGTTGAAACAAGGTATGTTAATAAACTCATTCATAGTAGTTGCTTTTCCTATCTTTCATAACACTTACTCAGTTTTAATTTCTCCTTTATTTTCAGAAAGTGCAGCCCTTGTCATCTATAAAAGGAGCAGAAATTGAGGTATTCTTTCTAAACAAGGTATGTGGTAAAACTCATTCATAGTAGTTGATTTTCCTATCTTTCATAATACTTACTCACTTTTAATTTTTCTTTTATTTTTAGGAAGTGCAGCCCCTGTCATCTATCAGAGAAGCAGAAGTTGATGCCTTCCGTTGAAATAAGGTATGTTAAAAAACTCATTCAGAGTAGTTGCCTTTTCCCTCTTTGATAGCATTTACTCACTTTCCATTTCTCTTTTACTTTTAGGAATTGCAGCCCTGTCATCTATAAGAGTAGCAGAGTTTGAGGTATTCAATTGAAACAAGGTATGTTGCTAAACTCATTCATAGTAGTTGCTTTATCCCTCTTTGATAACATTAACTCACTTTCCATTTCTCTTTTACTTTTAGGAAGTGCAGCCCTGTCATCTATAAGAGCAGCAGAAATTGAGGTATTCCATGGAAACAAGGTATGTGTAAATTTCATTAAGAGTAGTTGCCTTTCCTATCTTTGATAACACTTACTAACTTTAAATATCTCTTTTATATTCAGGAAGTGCAGCCCTGTCATCGATAAGAGGAGCAGAAATTGAGGCATCCCATCTAAACAAGGTATTTTGAAAACTCATTCATAGCAGTTGCTTTTCCTATCTTTCATAACACTTACTCACTTTAAATTTCTCTTTTATCTTCAGAAAGTGCAGCCCTTGTCATCTATAAGAGGAGCAGAAATTGAGGTATTCTTTCTAAACAAGGTATGTTGTAAAACTCATTCATAGTAGTTGATTTTCCTATCTTTCATAACACTTACTCACTTTTAATTTTTCTTTTATTTTTAGGAAGTGCAGCCCCGGTCATCTATCAGAGAAGGAGAAATTGATGCCTTCCGTTGAAACAAGGTATGTTAATAAACTCATTCATAGTAGTTGCTTTTCCTATCTTTCATAACACTTACTCAGTTTTAATTTCTCCTTTATTTTCAGAAAGTGCAGCCCTTGTCATCTATAAAAGGAGCAGAAATTGAGGTATTCTTTCTAAACAAGGTATGTGGTAAAACTCATTCATAGTAGTTGATTTTCCTATCTTTCATAATACTTACTCACTTTTAATTTTTCTTTTATTTTTAGGAAGTGCAGCCCCTGTCATCTATCAGAGAAGCAGAAGTTGATGCCTTCCGTTGAAATAAGGTATGTTAAAAAACTCATTCAGAGTAGTTGCCTTTTCCCTCTTTGATAGCATTTACTCACTTTCCATTTCTCTTTTACTTTTAGGAATTGCAGCCCTGTCATCTATAAGAGTAGCAGAGTTTGAGGTATTCAATTGAAACAAGGTATGTTGTAAAACTCATTCATAGTAGTTGCTTTATCCCTCTTTGATAACATTAACTCAGTTTTAATTTCTCTTTTATTTTTAGAAAGTGCAGCCCTTGTCTTCTATAAGAGCGGCAGAAATTGAGGTATTCCATTGAAACAAGGTATGTTAAAAACTCATTGATAGTAGTTGCCTTTCCTATCTTTGATAACACTTACTCACTTTTCATTTCTCTTTTACTTTTAGGAAGTGCAGCCCTGTCATCTGTAAATGGAGCAGATATTGAGGCATTCCATCTAAAAAGGTATGTTGTATAAGAGCCGCAGAAATTGAGGTATTCCATTGAAACAAGGTATGTTAAATTACTCATTCATAGTAGTTGCCTTTCCTATCTTTGATAACACTTACCCACTTTTAATTTTCTCTTTTATTTTTAGGAAATGCTGCCCATGTCATCTATAAGAGGAGCAGAATATGAGGCATTCCATCTAAAAAAGGTATGTTGTATAAAAGCAGCAGAAATTTAGGCCTTCTATTGAAACAAGGTATGTTAAAAAACTCATTCATAGTAGTTGCCTTTCCTATCTTTGAGAACACTTAATCACTGTTAATGTTCTCTTTTATTTTGAGGAAATGCGGCCCATGTCATCTTTCAGAGGAGCAGAAATTGAGGCATTCCATCTAAATAAGGTATGTTGTAAAACTCATTCATAGTAGTTGCTTTATCCCTCTTGGATAACATTAACTCACTTTTAATTTCTCTTTTATTTTTAGAAAGTGCAGCCCCTGTCTCTATAAGAGCAGCAAAAATTGAGGTATTCCATTGAAACAAGGTATGTTAAAATACTCATTCATAGTAGTTGTCTTTCCTATCTTTGATAACACTTACTCACTTTTAATTTTCTCTTTTTTTTTTAGAAAGTTAAGCCCCTGTCTTCTATAAGAGGAGCAGAAATTGAGGTATTCCATTGAAACAAGGTATGTTAAAAACTCATTGATAGTAGTTGCCTTTCCTATCTTTGATAACACTTACTCACTTTTCATTTCTCTTTTACTTTTAGGAAGTGCAGCCCTGTCATCTATAAATGGAGCAGAAATTGAGGCATTCCATCTAAAAATGGTATGTTGTATAAGAGCAGCAGAAATTGAGGTATTCCATTGAAACAAGGTATGTTAAAATACTCATTCATAGTAGTTGCCTTTCCTATCTTTGATAACACTTACTCACTTTTAATTTTCTCTTTTTTTTTTAGGAAATGCTGCCCATGTCATCTTTAAGAGGAGCAGAAATTGAGGCATTCCATCTAAAAAAGGTATGTTGTATAAGAGCAGCAGAAATTTAGGCCTTCTATTGAAACAAGGTATGTTAAAAAATTCATTTATAGTAGTTGCCTTTTCCTTCTTTGATAACATTTACTCACTTTCAATTTCTCTTTTATTTTTAGAAAGTGCAGCCCCTGTCTTTTATAAGAGCAGCAAAAATTGAGGTATTCCATTGAAACAAGGTATGTTAAAAAACTCATTCATAGTAGTTGCCTTTTCCTTCTTTGATAACATTTACTCACTTTCAATTTCTCTTTTATTTTTAGAAAGTGCAGCCCCTGTCTTCTATAAGAGGAGCAGAAATTGAGGTACTCCATTGAAACAAGGTATGTTAAAAACTCATTGATAGTAGTTGCCTTTCCTATCTTTGATAACACTTACTCACTTTTAATTTTTCTTTTATCTTTAGGAAGTGCAGCCCCTGTCATCTATCAGAGAAGCAGAAATTGATGCCTTCCATTGAAACAAGGTATGTTAATAAACCCATTCATAGTAGTTGCTTTTCCTCTCTTTATAATACTTACTCACTTTTCATTTCTCTTTTATTTTAAGGAAGTGCAGCCCCTGTCATCTATAAGAGGATGAGAAATTGAGGCATTACATCTAAACAAGGTATGTTGTAAAACTTATTCATTGTAGTTGCTTTTTCCCTCTTTGATAACATTACCTCACTTTCAATTTCTTTGTATTCTTAGGAAGTGCAGCCCTGTCATCTATAAGCGGAGTAGAAATTTAGGTATTCCATTGAAACAAGGTATGTTAAAAAACTCATTCATAGTAGTTGCCTTTTCCCTCTTTGATAACATTTACTCACTTTCCATTTCTCTTTTACTTTTAGGAAGTGCAGCCCTGTCATCTATAAGAGTAGCAGAGTTTGAGGTAGCCAATTGAAACAAGGTATGTTGTAAAAATCATTCATAGTTGTTGCTTTTTCCCTCTTTGATAACATTAACTCACTTTCAATTTCTCTTTTATTTTTAGAAAGTGCAGCCCCTGTCTTCTATAAGAGGAGCAGAAATTGAGGTATTCCATTGAAACAAGGTATGTTAAAATACTCATTCATAGTAGTTGCCTTTCCTATCTTTGATAACACTTACTCACTTTTAATTTTCTCTTTTATTTTTAGGAAATGCTGCCCATGTCATCTTTAAGAGGAGCAGAAATTGAGGCATTCCATCTAAAAAAGGAATATTGTATAAGAGCAGCAGAAAATTAGGCCTTCTATAGAAACAAGGTATGTTAAAAAACTCATTCATAGTAGTTGCCTTTCCTATCTTTGAGAACGCTTACTCACTTTTAATTTTCTCTTTTATTTTTAGGAAATGCTGCCCATGTCATCTATAAGGGGAGCAGAAATTGAGGCATTCCATCTAAACAAGGTATGTTGTAAAACTCATTCATAGTAGTTGCTTTATCCCTCTTGGATAACATTAACTCACTTTTAATTTTCTTTTATTTTTAGAAAGTGCAGCCCCTGTCTCTATAAGAGGAGCAGAAATTCAGGCATTACATCTAAACAAGGTATGTTGTATAATTCATTCATAGTACATAGTTGCCTTTCCTATCTTTGATAACATTAACTCTCTTTTAATTTCTCTATTATTTTAAGAAAGTTTATCCCCTGTCTCTATTAGAGCAGCAGAAATTGAGGTATTCCATTGAAACAAGGTATGTGTAAAACTCATTAAGAGTAGTTGCCTTTCCTATCTTTGATAACATTTACTAACTTTAAATATCTCTGTTATAGTTAGGAAGTGCAGCCCTGTCGTCTATAAGAGGAGCAGAAATTGAGGCATCCCATCTAAACAAGGTATTTTGAAAACTCATTCATAGCAGTTGCTTTTCCTATCTTTCATAACACTTACTCACTTTAAATTTCTCTTTTATCTTCAGAAATTGCAGCCCTTGTCATCTATAAGAGGAGCAGAAATTGAGGTATTCTTTCTAAACAAGGTATGTTGTAAAACTCATTCATAGTAGTTAATTTTCCTATCTTTCATAACAGTTACTCACTTTTAATTTTCCTTTTATTTTTAGGAAGTGCAGCCCCTGTCATCTATCAAAGGAGCAGAAATTGATGCCTTCCGTTGAAACAAGGTATGTTAATAAACTCATTCATAGTAGTTGCTTTTCCTCTCTTTGATAATACTTACTCAATTTTCATTTCTCTTTTGTTTTTAGGAAGTGCAGCCCTGTCATCTATACGAGGAGAAGAAATTGAGGCATTCCAGCTAAACAAGGTATGTTGTAAAACTTATTAATTGTAGTTGCTTCTTCCTTTCGTTCACAGCACTTTTATTCACATCTCCTTTTTCTTTTACTTTTAGGGATTGAAGCCATTTCATCTATAAGAGAAGCAAAAAGAAGAGGTATTTCATTTGAACAAGGTATGATTTATTACTCATTCATAGTAGTTGCTTCTTTCTTTCATTGACAACACTTTTATTCACATCTTCTTTTTCTTTTACTTTAAGGGATTGAAGCCATTTCATCTATAAGAGAAGCAGAAAGATGAGGTATTTCATTGGAACAAAGTATGATGTATTACTCATTCATAGAAGTTGCTTCTTTCTTTCATTGACAACACTTTAATTCACATCTCCTTTCTCTTTACTTTTAGGGATTGAAGCCATTGCATCTATAAGAGGAGCAGAAAGAAGAGGTATTTCATTTGAACAAGGTATGATTTATTACTCATTCATAGTAGTTGCTTCTTTCTTTCATTGACAACACTTTTATTCACATCTTCTTTTTCTTTTACTTTAAGGGATTGAAGCCATTTCATCTATAAGAGAAGCAGAAAGAAGAGGTATTTCATTGGAACAAGGTATGATGTATTACTCATTCATAGAAGTTGCTTCTTTCTTTCATTGACAACACTTTTATTCACATCTCCTTTCTCTTTACTTTTAGGGATTGAAGTCATTTCATCTATAAGACGAGCAGAAATTGATGTATTCCATCTGAACAAGGTATGATTTATTACTCATTCATAGTAGTTGCTTTTTTCTTTCGTTGACAACACTTTTATTCACATCTCCTTTTTCTTTTACTTTTAGGGATTGAAGCTATTTCATCTATAAGAGAAGCAGAAAGAAGAGGTATTTCATTGGAACAAGGTGTGATGTATTACTCATTCATAGAAGTTGTTTCTTTCTTTCATTGACAACACTTTTATTCACATCTCCTTTCTCTTTACTTTTAGGGATTGAAGCCATTTCATCTGTTACAGAAGCAGAAAGAAGAGGTATTTCATTGGAACAAGGTATGATGTATTACTCATTCATAGAAGTTGCTTCTTTCTTTCATTGACAACACTTTTATTCACATCTCCTTTCTCTTTACTTTTAGGGATTGAAGTCATTTCATTTATAAGACGAGCAGAAATTGTGGTATTCCATCTGAACAAGGTATGATTTATTACTCATTCATAGTACTTGCTTTTTTCTTTCGTTGACAACACTTTTATTCACATCTTCTTTTTCTTTTACTTTAAGGGATTGAAGCCATTTCATCTATAAGAGAAGCAGAAAGAAGAGGTATTTCATTTGAACAAGGTATGATTTATTACTCATTCATAGTAGTTGCTTTTTCTTTCGTTGACAACACTTTTATTCACATCTACTTTCTCTTTACTTTTAGGGATTGAAGCCATTTCATCTATAAGAGAAGCAAAAAGAAGAGGTATTTCATTGGAACAAGGTATGATTTATTACTCATTCATAGTAGTTGCTTTTTTCTTTCGTTGACAACACTTTTATTCACATCTCCTTTTTCTTTTACTTTAAGGGATTAAAGCTATTTCATCTATAAGAGAAGCAGAAATAAGAGGTATTTCATTGGAACAAGGTATGATTTATTACTTCTTCATAGTATTTGCTTCTTTCTTTCATTGACAACACTTTTATTCACATCTCCTTTCTCTTTACTTTTAGGTATTGAAGTCATTTCATCTATAAGACGAGCAGAAAGGAGAGATATTCCATTGAAACAAGGTATGTTGTATAACTTATTCATAGTATTTGCTTTTTTCTTTCGTTGACAACACTTTTATTCACATCTCCTTTTTCTTTTACTTTTAGGGATTGAAGTTATTTCATCTATAAGACGAGCAGAAAGGAGAGATATTCCATTGCAACAAGTAATGTTGTATAACTTGTTCATTGTATTTGCTTTTTTCTTTCGTTGTCAACACTTTTATTCACATGTCCTTTTTCTTTTACTTTTAGGAAATGAAGCCATTTCACCTATAAAAGGGGCAGAAAGAAGAGGTATTTCATTGCAAATAGGTATGATGTATTACTCATTCATACTAGTTATTACTTTCATTCTTTGATAAATCCGATACTAAAAATTCTTTTTTTTTTACTTTAAGGAGGTGATGCCCTGTCAACTATAGGTGGTGCAGAAATAAGAAGTCTTCAATTTGAATAAGGTATGTTGTATAATTCATTCATAGTAGTTGCGTTTCCTTTCTTTCTTAACACTGCTATTCAAAGATCGTTTTTTTGTGTTTTTACGAAATGAAGCCCTGTCATCTATAAGAGGTGCAGAAGAAAGAAGTACTCCATTTAACAAAGTATTTTGTATATTTAATTCGTAGTAGTTGTTTTTCCTTTCTTTGACAACACTGATATTCAATTGTTTTCATTTTTGTTTTAGGAAGTGAAGTCTTATCATCTAGAAGAGGTGCAGAAATAAAAGGTATTCAATCTAAACATGGTATGTTGTATAACTCCTTCATTATAGGTGCTTTTCCTTTCTTTAATAACACTATTATTCAAATTTTGTTTTTCTTTTACTTTGAGGAATTGATGAATTGATGCCCTGTCGTCTTTATGAAGTGCAGAAATAAGAGGTATTCAATCCAAACAAGGTTTGTTGTATAACTTGTTCATAACAGATGCTTCTTTCTTTCGTTGTCAACACTTTTATTCTTATCTCATTTCTCTTTTACTTACAGGAGGTAAAGCCCTGTCATTTAAGTGCAGAGGTTATTATATTGAAACAAGGCATGTTGTTTATCTCATTGATAGCAGTTGCTGTTGTAACTTATCAGCTCGTTTTTACAACTGATTTCAAATCCAGAATATCTGAGCAAGTTTAGGTAAGATTTATTGGGCAGCTATGATGTATAAGGGTGTACGAAAAATTCAAATAATCGAAGAATTTATCAAACAGGCACTTTGGGATAAGGGTAGGATCATAGATTTAAAGAAGCATAAAATGCTCACACTGACTGCAAAGCACTTTTCAATTTCTTACAGTGGTTGCTTTTTAACTTAAATACTTATTTTAAATCATAACTCTAACTGTTCCTCAAATCCTAAACCTCAAGTCGAATCGTAACCCTAAACTAATTCTTAACTGATCGATCTAAAACCAAACCCTTATTTAAACTTTGAAATCTACTAATCTTAAACCTTAAAAACAACTACTGATAGAAATTGAAAAGTTGTGAAGCGTCCAAAAGTGTTTACATTAGTTTATCCCTGCATTGCTCTGTGCTCTTTAAAATATTAGATGAGAAGGAAATATATTGAATGCATTTAATTATTCTTTTGGTTCAACTCAACTGTCTTTTGTGTCAAAGAAATCAGCCTTTTCATCATTTCCAAATCAATGATGAAAACAAAAAGTTAACATGTCACAAAACTCGATGGACAAGAAAGGTCTGCTGAAGTACCCATACAAAAAGGTAAAGTTGTTTATTTTTTCATTTGATTATTGTTATGATCTTTTCCTTATCCTATGATATTTGTGATGTGAGTACATTTCATATTTACTATATATTTATATTCCATATTTCCTATGGAAATTCCATACTTCCTTCGAGAACACTATTATTCAAATTTCTTTCTTCTTTTCCTTTTAGGCGGTTGAGCCCTGTCATCCATAAGAGGTGCAAAAGAAAAAAATATTGCATGGAAACAAGGTATGTTTTATAATTCATTGATAGTAGTTGCTTTTCCTTTTTTTTTAATAAACATTGTTACAGAAATTTCATTTTTCTTTTAATTTTAGAAAGTGAAGCACTGTCATATAAAAAGTTAGCAGAACCAAGAAGTATTCCTTTGAAATAAGGTATGTTAAATAACATTTTCATAGTAGTTCCATTTCCTTTCTTTGAATGCACTTTTATCCAAATTTTGTTTTTCTTTTCCTTTTAGGAAGTGAAGTCCAGTCATCTATAAGCGGAGAAAAAAGAAAGGGTATTTCCTCGAAACAAGGTATGTTGTAAAACTCATTAATAGTAATTACTTTTCCTCTCTTTGATAACAATTACCCATTTTTAATTTCTCTTTTATTTTTAGGAAATGCAGCCCATGTCATCTATAAGAGCAGCAGAAATTGAGGTATTCCATTGAAACAAGGTATGTTTTAAAACTCATTTATAGTAGTTACTTTTTCCTTCTTTGATAACGTTTACTCACTTTCCATTTCTCTTTTACTTTTAGGAAGTGCAGCCCTGTCATCTATAAGAGCAGCAGAAATTGAGGTATTCCATGGAAACAAGGTATGTGTAAATTTCATTAAGAGTAGTTGCCTTTCCTATCTTTGATAACATTTACTAACTTTAAATATCTCTTTTATATTCAGGAAGTGCAGCCCTGTCATCGATAAGAGGAGCAGAAATTGAGGCATCCCATCTAAACAAGGTATTTTGAAAACTCATTCATAGTAGTTGCTTTTACTATCTTTCATAACACTTACTCACTTTTAATTTCTCTTTTATCTTCAGAAAGTGCAGCCCTTGTCATCTATAAGAGGAGCAGAAATGGAGGTATTCTTTCTAAACAAGGTTTGTGGTAAAACTCATTCATAGTAGTTGCTTTTTCCCTCTTTGATAACACTTACTCACTTTAAATTTCTCTTTTATTTTTAGGAAGTGCAGCCCCTATCATCTACAAGATGAGCAGAAATTGAGGTATTCCATTGAAACAAGGTATGTTGTAAAACTCATTCATAGTAGTTGCTTTTCCACTGACTCTAAAGTAGTTTTCAATTTCTTACAGTGATTGCTTTTAGACTTTAATCCTTATTTTAATCATAACCCTAACTATTTTTAAAATTCTAAACCTCAAATCGAATTATAACCCTAAACTTATTTTAGACTTATCTATAAACTCTATTCTAACTTTAGTTTTGTCCTTACTAAAATTCTCAATAAAGACCAAAACTTTAATTCAACTCTAAAATCTCTTAATCTTAAAACCCTTAGCAATTACTAAAGAAATTGAAAAGTTGTGAGGCGTCAGAAAGTTATTATATCAATTCATCCCTGCATTGCTCTCAGCTCTTTAAAATATTAGATCAGACGGAATTCAATTAAATGCATTTCATTTTTCTTTTGGGTCAACTTTCTTGAAAGCAAGAATTAACAATGTTGCTGAACTTGTTGGCTAAGAAGGGTTTGCAGACCTATCCATACAAAGAGGTATAAGTATTTTCAATTTCCATTTTAATTTTGTAGGATCATTCCATATCTGTTAAAAAGTTTGCCATGCGATTCTTATTATCGGAAGAGATAGATAGTTAACCCACTATACTCGTTAGTATACCATATGAGTAAATATTTTCATCGCTGTTAAAGATGGGCAATTGATAAAGTGATGAAAATTTTACTTTATAATTTCTAACTATTGCACCCTGTAATATTTTTAAAGTTGCTTTCTAAAACCTTGTCAAAATTACAGTTCTTCAATCTTGACAAGGTAAGCTATATTTCTAAATGTGCTGTTAAGTCAATTAATCAGTTAGTTAGTTGGTAATTGGTTAGTTTATCAAAGTAAGTTTCACCTTAATGAATTAAAGCCCCTTAATCTAGAAGTGCAGGTACTCCATTTAAGCAAGGCACACTCTATAACATTCATAGTAAACTCTTTTTCAATTCTTTGATAACATTATTTTTAAATTTCGTTTTTCGTTTACCTTTAGAAAGTAAAGACCTTTCGTCTACAAGATGTGCAGATATACAGGTATTCTATCTAAACAAGTTGTTATGCGTATAACAGACTTTTTGTTTCTTTTGTTTTCGCTTTATTTACGTTTTCTTTAGTTCCCCTAGGGGCACATTCCGTGAAATAATAAAGCATGTTTTTGCACTCATTTCTTTGTGTTCCTTGGTTTGATTATTTCACGGCGTGTGCACTCGTGCAGTATATATAGCCTTGCAAGTTTCTCTCACTCTCTTAGTCGTCAGTTGCTGTTGAAAGTCAGCAAGTACACAGGTGTACTTTTGCTCTGCCATTAGGCCTAGACAAGTGGCCTAGGCATATGGCCTAGTCAAGTTTCGGTTTTTAGGCTACTTGTTCCTTTTAGGGTTTTGTTGCAAGGACATACAGATTGTAAAACGGTTTGGTATTTATATAATTTCGCTTGCTATTTATTTCCATTTATTTATTTAATACTGTTACTGATATATTGATTAAGTTATGCTTCGTTTATCGATTTTTCGGACTATTCGTTTGATTTCGTAAGTTTATTTCATCGCTAATTTGCTTTCGTTGCTGCTTGATACTAATTCAACATGTTTTCTACTTTATCTGATTGTTTTCATTGTTATTTATTGAATATGTTGTATATAACTCATTCATAGTAGTTGCTTTTTCTCTCTTTGATATTACTTACTAACTTATCATTTCTCTTTTAGTTTTAGGAAGTGCAGCCTCCGTCATCTGTAAGAAGAGTAGAAATAGAGGCATTACATCTCAACAAGGTATGTTGTATAAAATTCATTCATAGTAGTTGCGTTTTCTCTCTTTGATAATACTTACTCACTTTTCATTTCTCTTTTAGTTTTAGGAAGTGCAGCCTCCGTCATCTAAAAGAAGAGAAGAAATAGAGGCATTAAATCTCAACAAGGTATGTTGCATATAACTCATTCATAGTAGTTGCTTTTTCTCTCTTCGATAATACTTACTCACTTTTCATTTCTCTTTTAGTTTTAGGAAGTGCAGCCTCCGTCATCTGTAAGAAGAGAAGAAATAGAGGCATTACATCTCAACAAGGTATGTTGCATATAACTCATTCATAGTAGTTACTTTTTCTCTCTTTGATAATACTTACTCACTTTTCATTTCTCTTTTAGTTTTAGGAAGTGCAGCCTCCGTCATCTGTAAGAAGAGAAGAAATAGAGGCATTACATCTCAACAAGGTATGTTGCATATAACTCATTCATAGTAGTTACTTTTTCTCTCTTCGATAATACTTACTCACTTTTCATTTCTCTTTTAGTTTTAGGAAGTGCAGCCTCCGTCATCTAAAAGAAGAGAAGAAATAGAGGCATTACATCTCAACAAGGTATGTTGCATATAACTCATTCATAGTAGTTGCTTTTTCTCTCTTTGATAATACTTACTCACTTTTCATTTCTCTTTTAGTTTTAGGAAGTGCAGCCTCCGTCATCTGTAAGAAGAGTAGAAATAGAGGCATTACATCTCAACAAGGTATGTTGTATATAACTCATTCATAGTAGTTACTTTTTCTCTCTTTGATAATACTTACTCACTTTTCATTTCTCTTTTAGTTTTAGGAAGTGCAGCCTCCGTCATCTGTAAGAAGAGTAGAAATAGAAGCATTACATCTCAACAAGGTATGTTGCATATAACTCATTCATAGTAGTTGCTTTTTTCTCTCTTCGATAATACTTACTCACTTTTCATTTCTCTTTTATTTTTAGGAAGTGCAGCCTCCGTCATCTAAAAGAAGAGAAGAAATAGAGGCATTACATCTCGACAAGGTATGTTCTATAAAACTCATTCATAGTAGTTGCTTTTTCTCTCTTTGATATTACTTACTCACTTTTCATTTCTCCTTTATTTTAAAAAGTGCAGCCTCCGTCATCTATAAGAAGAGTAGAAATAGAGGCATTACATCTCAACAAGGTATGTTGTATATAACTCATTCATAGTAGTTGCTTTTTCTCTCTTTGATATTACTAACTCACTTTTCATTTCTCTTTAATTTTTAGGAAGTGCAGCCTCCGTCATCTATAAGAAGAGTAGAAATAGAGGCATTACATCTCAACCAGGTATGTTGTATAACTTATTCATAGTAGTTGCTTTTTCTCTCTTTGTTAATACTTACTCACTTTTCATTTCTCTTTTATTTTTATGAAGTGCAGCCTCCGTCATCTATAAGAAGAGAAGAAAAAGAGGCATTACATCTCAACCAGGTATGTTGTATAACTCATTCATAGTAGTTGCTTTTTCTCTCTTTGATAATAATTACTCACTTTTCATTTCTCTTTTAGTTTTAGGAAGTGCAGCCTCCGTCATCTACAAGAAAAGTAGAAATAGAGGCATTACATCTCAACAAGGTATGTTGCATATAACTCATTCATAGTAGTTACTTTTTCTCTCTTCGATAATACTTACTCACTTTTCATTTCTCTTTTAGTTTTAGGAAGTGCAGCCTCCGTCATCTAAAAGAAGAGAAGAAATAGAGGCATTACATCTCAACAAGGTATGTTGTATATAACTCATTCATAGTAGTTACTTTTTCTCTCTTTGATAATACTTACTCACTTTTCATTTCTCTTTTAGTTTTAGGAAGTGCAGCCTCCGTCATCTGTAAGAAGAGTAGAAATAGAAGCATTACATCTCAACAAGGTATGTTGCATATAACTCATTCATAGTAGTTGCTTTTTCTCTCTTCGATAATACTTACTCACTTTTCATATCTCTTTTATTTTTAGGAAGTGCAGCCTCCGTCATGTAAAAGAAGAGAAGAAATAGAGGCATTCCATCTCGACAAGATATGTTCTATAAAACTCATTCATAGTAGTTGCTTTTTCTCTCTTTGATATTACTTACTCACTTTTCATTTCTCCTTTATTTTAGAAAGTGCAGCCTCCGTCATCTATAAGAAGAGTAGAAATAGAGGCATTACATCTCAACAAGATATGTTGTATATAACTCATTCATAGTAGTTGCTTTTTTCTCTCTTTGATATTACTAACTCACTTTTCATTTCTCTTTAATTTTTAGGAAGTGCAGCCTCCGTCATCTATAAGAAGAGTAGAAATAGAGGCATTACATCTCAACCAGGTATGTTGTATAACTTATTCATAGTAGTTGCTTTTTCTCTCTTTGTTAATACTTACTCACTTTTCATTTCTCTTTTATTTTAGGAAGTTCAGCCTCCGTCATCTATAAGAAGAAAACCAAATAGAGGCATTACATCTCAACCAGGTATGTTGTATAACTCATTCATAGTACTTGCTTTTTCTCTCTTTGATAATAATTACTCACTTTTCATTTCTCTTTTATTTTTAGGAAAGGCAGCCTCCGTCATCTATAAGAAGAGAAGAAATAGAGGCATTACATCTCAACCAGGTATGTTGTATATAACTCATTCATAGTAGTTGCTTTTTCTCTCTTTGATATAACTTACTCACTTTTCATTTCTCTTTTATTTTTAGGAAGTGCAGCCTCCGTCATCTATAAGAAGAGAAGAAATAGAGGCATTACATCTCAACAAGGTATGTCGTATAACTCATTCATAGTAGTTCCCTTTCCTCCTTGATAATACTTACTCACTTTTCATTTCTCTTTTATTTTAGGAAGTGCAGCCTCCGTCATCTATAAGAAGAGTAGAAATAGAGGCATTACATCTCAACGAGGTAAGTTGTATAACTGTTTCTTAGCAGTTGCTCCTCATCTTTGCGATAATATCTACTCACTTTTCATTTCTCTTTTAATTTTAAAAAGTGCAGCCTCCATCATATATAATAGGAGTTGAAATTGCAGCATTTTATCTAAACAAGGTATGTTGTATAACTCTTTCTTAGTAGTTACTTCTCATCTCTGTGATAATAATTACTCACTTTCTATTCTCTTTCATTTTTGTTAAACACATCCTCCATCATCTTTAAGTGGAGTAGAAATACAGAAATTACATCTACACAAGGTTTGTTGTATAAATTATTCATAATAGTTGCTTCTCCTTTCTTTGATAATACTTACTCACTTTTCATTTCTCTTTTATTTTTAAAAAGTGCAGACTCCGTCATCTATAAGATGAGTAAAAATAGTGACATTACATCTTAAATGCCTCTATTTCTACTCTTCTTATAAATGATGAAGGCTGTACTTCCTAAAAGTAAACGAAAAATGGAAAGGGAGTAATTATTATCAAAGGAAAAGAAATTACTATGAACGAGTTATACAACATACCTTGTTTAGATGGAATGCCTTTATTTCTACTCCACTTAAAAATGACGAAAGATGTGTTTTCCAAAAATAAAAGAGAAATGAAAAGTGCGTAAATATTATCACAGAGTTGAGAAGTAACTACTAAAGAAAAATTATACAACATACCTTGTTTAGCTGCAATGCTTCAATTTCTACACCTCTTATAGAAAATGAGGTCTGCACTTCTTAAAATTAACAGAGAAATGAAAAGTGAATAAATATTATCACAAAGATGAGATGCAACTACTAAGAAAGTGTTACACAACATGCCTTGTTTATATGCAATGCTTAAATTTCTACTCTTCATATACATTGCACTTTTTTGAAATTAAAAGATAAATGAGAAGTGAGTAATTATTATCAAAGAGAGGAAAAGTAACTGCTATGAATAAGTTATACAACATATGTTGTTGAAATGTAATGCACCCACTACTCTTTTTATAGAAGATGGAGGCTGCACTTCCTAAAATAAAAGAGAAATGAAAAGTAAGTAAGTATTATCAAAGAAACAGCAATTACTAAAAAAGAATTATACAACTTAACCTGTTTAGATGCAATGCCTCAATTTCTACTCTACTTATAGATAACTGCAGCTGCATTTCCTAGAAATTAAAGATAAATGAATAAGTATTATCAAAAAGAAAAAAAGCAACTACTATGAATAATTTATATACGAGATACCTTGTTAAAATGTAATGCCTCTGTTTCTAATCCTCTTAAAGTTAATTGAGACTGCATTTCCAAAAAATAAAAGAGAAATGATAAGTGAGTAAGTATTATCAAAGACAAGGTTAGGGTTAGGGTTAGGGTTAGGGTTAGGGTCTAGGGTTAGGGTCTAGGGTTAGGGTCTAGGGTTAGGGTCTAGGGTTAGGGTCTAGGGTCTAGGGTTAGGGTTAGGGTTAGGGTTAGGGTTAGGGTCTAGGGTTAGGGTCTAGGGTTAGGGTCTAGGGTTAGGGTCTAGGGTTAGGGTCTAGGGTTAGGGTCTAGGGTTAGGGTCTAGGGTTAGGGTCTAGGGTTAGGGTCTAGGGTTAGGGTCTAGGGTTAGGGTCTAGGGTTAGGGTCTAGGGTTAGGGTCTAGGGTCTAGGGTCTAGGGTCTAGGGTCTAGGGTCTAGGGTCTAGGATCTAGGGTCTAGGGTCTAGGGTTTGGGTCTAGGGTTAGGGTCTAGGGTTAGGGTCTAGGGTTAGGGTCTAGGGTTAGGGTCTAGGGTTAGGGTCTAGGGTTAGGGTCTAGGGTTAGGGTCTAGGGTTAGGGTCTAGGGTTAGGGTCTAGGGTTAGGGTTAGGGTCTAGGGTTAGGGTCTAGGGTTAGGGTCTAGGGTTAGGGTCTAGGGTTAGGGTTAGGGTCTAGGGTTAGGGTCTAGGGTTAGGGTCTAGGGTTAGGGTCTAGGGTTAGGGTCTAGGGTTAGGGTCTAGGGTTAGGGTTAGGGTTAGGGTTAGGGTTAGGGTTAGGGTTAGGGTTAGGGTTAGGGTTAGGGTTAGGGTTAGGGTTAGGGTTAGGGTTAGGGTTAGGGTTAGGGTTAGGGTTAGGGTTAGGGTTAGGGTTAGGGTTAGGGTTAGGGTTAGGGTTAGGGTTAGGGTTAGGGTTAGGGTTAGGGTTAGGGTTAGGGTTAGGGTTAGGGTTAGGGTTAGGGTTAGGGTTAGGGTTAGGGTTAGGGTTAGGGTTAGGGTTAGGGTTAGGGTTAGGGTTAGGGTTAGGGTTAGGGTTAGGGTTAG